>JACATO010000980.1:0-1200000 GCA_018389105.1 Nautilus pompilius | reverse complement strand
AAACTTCTGGTCTTTGTGGAATATATAAGAAGACAGTCAGGGTCTACAACATCGATATTTGGCTCATTTTGGTTTGTGTACCGACCACAGTAGCAAAAAGGTATCCTCTTTAAAATACGCGTTTACGTTACTAATATCATCTGCTCAAGCCAGCCGTACATTCTTCCTCACTGCCAGGAAGAAAACAGCAAAGTTAATTGCAGCAGTGCGCTCTCACGAAGGTAATTAATGTCAGGTTGGTAGGCGTGCAAGGCGAAAATATCAGAGAGACAGAAAAGTAGGAGAGATAGGGGATAGTTGTTACACGAGTACACTGTTATAACTCAAGTAGATAAGCTATAATCGACGTCATACGTCCTGACCTGCAATCGAAGGCCAAAGCATGAATTCAGTCATAGGTTATACAGTATACGTTTAATTAAGAATTACTGACGCTGTAACAACTTAACTTGGTAGCACTCGGTGAGCTCCGGTCGGCCGACCGTCCCTATTTTTACTGCAGAATATCTCTACTAATTCATTGCGCAACGTCAAGATAAATTACAGTAAGAAGTTCATGGTCTGCGATATGACACTAAATATACTAGCTTCGGTTTCTGTTTTGTTCCACTGTCTGTAATGTACTGACAAACTATTACGACTCATGAAAGGTCTAGCGTCTGTATAAGTACATGGAATCTCTGTTATTTATCTTATTCGCTTTTACTGAAATTGTGACCCAATATTGTATATGTAAAACCGATTCTGAAATTTGCCATTTGGAAAAGTCTCTAGTAGAGGATATACCGCACTCATACAAACAGGCACCTTGCATGTGTACTACTACAAATATCTGAGGATCAGATGATGTCAACAAACCATGAATATTGCATCTAATACCACTACATATATTTTATGGGAGCACCACTCACAGTACGGGCTGATTTCCTCAAATGTGTCTGAGATTTTCACGTATCATTTTGACATCGCCAAGTTTCCTATTTTTTAATGCTGGTTAGTTCAGAAAGGCACAACCGCGAGCAGACATCTGGCGGTCACACAACTTTCCAGAGAGATGGGTGACTCGACCTCGTGAAGCACAGGAGCCCAGCACAGCCACAGCGTCATTCACAGAGCCTGGAATCAGCATTCTACTTTTGGTAGTACTATCGGACAACAAAGTGAGGCTGATCTAAGCCAACAGCACATCGCCAGGACCACATTTCGGTCTTGCATGTTAGATGTGTTTCCGGACAGCAAATCAGTTTAAATCTGACCAAGAAAATGGAACAGGTGTCAGGAACTTCACACAAACTGTGTGTAATAATCGGTTTCGGTCTAATGGTGTCAGTCAAGAAAAGCATGTATCCATTTACTGCCAGTCACAGCTACCATGTTGTGCTGTTGATTGAGTTGTGCAGACAGTGGTGGACTGAGAGAGAGAGAGAGAGAGAGAGAGAGAGGAGAGAGAGAGAGAGAGAGAGAGAGATCTACAGGCCGGCCTGCTAGATTGAGGAAAGTGCGTTTTCCACAGTAGTTCGATGATAGATTTAAGGGACGGGATGAAATCCTTGAGGTTGGCGTGAAGTCATGCGCCGGCGCTAATAGGGATAACTTTATTCTTATGGATGAAAAAACCTGTTCACATTGTGTCCAGATCGTCAGACCAGTACCCTATGCAGTCGCCATTTCACTTTCCAGACCTTAATCTTAATGAATATTTAAATTGGAAGACATCCAGTGCTCCTGCGAACCTTGCAGGGATTTGTGACTCCCTCGTAGAGGAATGAAACAATCTGACCCATGAGACGTCGGTACTAAATTTTAGTTTATAAACATTCGAACCTTTTATCTTCATGTTACCTAAGCACACCATGGCTCCGATACCGTATCCTTAACTCATTGGCAAGCGAACCTTTTATCTTCATGTTACGTAAGCACACCATGGCTCCGATACCGTATCCTTAACTCATTGGCAAGCGAACCTTTTATCTTCATGTTACCTAAGCACACTATGGCCCCGATACCGTATCCTTAACTCATTGGCAAGCGAACCTTTTATCTTCATGTTACCTAAGCACACCATGGCCCCGATACCGTATCCTTAACTCACTGGCAAGCGAACCTTTTATCTTCATGTTACCTAAGCACCATGGCCCCGATACCGTATCCTTAACTCATTGGCAAGCGAACCTTTTATCTTCATGTTACCTAAGCACACTATGGCCCCGATACCGTATCCTTAACTCACTGGCAAGCGAACCTTTATCTTCATGTTACCTAAGCACACCATGGCCCCGATACCGTATCCTTAACTCACTGGCAAGCGAACCTTTATCTTCATGTTACCTAAGCACACCATGGCCCCGATACCGTATCCTTAACTCATTGGCAAGCGAACCTTTTATCTTCATGTTACCTAAGCACACTATGGCCCCGATACCGTATCCTTAACTCATTGGCAAGCGAACCTTTTATCTTCATGTTACCTAAGCACACCATGGCCCCGATACCGTATCCTTAACTCACTGGCAAGCGAACCTTTTATCTTCATGTTACCTAAGCACACCATGGCCCCGATACCGTATCCTTAACTCATTGGCAAGCGAACCTTTTATCTTCATGTTACCTAAGCACACCATGGCCCCGATACCGTATCCTTAACTCACTGGCAAGCGAACCTTTTATCTTCATGTTACCTAGCACACCATGGCCCCGATACCGTATCCTTAACTCATTGGCAAGCGAACCTTTTATCTTCATGTTACCTAAGCACACCATGGCCCCGATACCGTATCCTTAACTCATTGGCAAGCGAACCTTTTATCTTCATGTTACCTAAGCACACCATGGCCCCGATACCGTATCCTTAACTCATTGGCAAGATCTGAGCGGTGTTTTGTGAACAGGGTGCCCGCTGTCTGACGTAGTCCAGGCTTTTATTAGCCGAGCAGCTGGGATTTGCTTTCTTAAGTAGACCTCAGCAGTTAAATTTTATTGAAATCTTGCATAAATATACTCGAAACTATAAATGTAGCAGATAGCGGTAAGTCTCTTTTAATTTCCCCACCTGTGAGGCGGGTGGAGCTCTCACCCGCGAAGAAGAGCGACACGAAAATCTCTAACAGCCGGACGGATTTTACTACAACTGCTGAGAAATGTGAATTATTTGATATCTTTCTTAAGTTTCCGTCTCATGAAAAATATCCTAAAGTTAAGCAACTAGATATTCTTAATTATTTTACATTGCTTCCGTTGATCAAATCTTGTTTCAGATGTCAGTGAAGACGAAGCCGTCTATGTAATATCTTGGTTTTTTTTTTTTTATTTTCCATTTAGAAATATTTTTTCCCCTTTCCAGAAAATTTTTGCGGATGCCCTCGTGACGTTTCCCTGACGTCACATCCGTAATAGAGCTAAACATCTCATGCAAATAAACACGTTCGTGTGTTTAGAATGGTAGTGACTGTGTGGCCTATCATCTCTCTTTTAGTGCGTGAGATGAATTACCAGTAAGTGGTAGAACTAATCGTGTTAATGGCCATTTTTTCCTTCTTTGATAGTTTACGTTGGCAGCATTAGAAGATTGGCAGATGCTATTATATATAAATTAACTGAAACATTTATTTTATCTAAGTTCTAACTACATCTCTCCCTCAATTTCGCTTTAGACTGCGTTAGCCCCTTTCTTTGTTTAGCTTTAAACGCTGTTGCTAAGAGCAAGGGATTTGATCGTCTCAGCACTGCTAATGTGGAAAAATATTCCCGACCCAAGCCCCTAGTAGACTCCCAGTTGATCGGCCTGACTGCTCGTTAAACACACCTGTCGTGTCGTGTGTCCAGGGTTTGTTGCGAACAGGTCCTCCTGGTGTCACTCACCTGAGTCACCGTCCTTCTTTATACGTCGTGTTACATCTCCGTCTCCACCCTAAGGGTTTGTTTAATCAGAAACTGTCAGCAAGCAGCAGTCTTGTCTTGCTCCAACTTTCAACTTGTTACCAGACAAAAGTGAGTAGTTTACATCATCATCCTTAAAATTGGATAACCTCGCCAGGGTTTCTCACTCACTCATTGTCCTGCCGCGGTATCTCGCCAACCTCCCTGTAACATCGACAGTTTCTTACTCCATCCTGTCAAAGTCAAAATGGCGCCGAAGATCCTGGAGAACAGGTAGAGGGGAACTTCTCGTATCGTCTCAGTTTCATCTCGCAAATTACTTTTAATCGTATTTTATTTAAAATATTCCGCTTGATCGGTTTAGCCACCTTTTCTTTCATTGATGCTGGCTTACAGCTAATTAAAATGGCACTGTGCATGATAACGAAAGTGGTTTAGCCGAAAACTTATTATAATCATGGCTGTTATCTATGCGGGCAATAAACGATGTACTTCCAACGTTTGTCTGTGTCTGCTTCTCGGACTGAAGGACAGACAACAGCATGAAGGTCACGACATCCAGGCTAAACTGCAACCCGTTTAGTTCTATTGAACACATAAAGGTGACACTTTTCACCCAGCGATAGATTTTAACGTCTGACACCCAGGGTACCAAGCGCTTTCGCAGTTTCCATACATTTTTAAATATTGTTTATAGGACATTTTCCGAGCAATTTTGTAATAGCTGCTATTAAAACTGTGAGAGAAACTTATCTTGATGTCACAACGAAATAATTTGCTTTTGACGGCAGTCGTCTCGACGTGGTGATGCACCACCATAGCTGGACAGAAGCTAGAATCTCTTTCAGTGTTTTGAATTAGAGAGAATAGTTTCAGGTGCGAGGTATGGCGTAAGGAGATGGGTTTACTTAGCACCTGCGGCTTCGCATACATACAGCTGTAAGTTTAGGTAGGTTCTCTGGTAACTGTAGAACAGGATCTTCTTTATAATTGCTTTACCGTATATTTGAACAATTAAAGGATTAAGTTCTTACATTGCAGGGCTTGGTAAGCCTTACAACCTTTAACACCCTTATTAAATGAGTTAATGACGGAGAACAGACTTCACTGGACTGGTGTAGAGTGACACAACTTGACATTAATAGAAGTTTGTGGATTAGTAGCCGATTTATCAATTAAATTTCTTTTAAAAATAATTTAACCATATTATCTAAAATTAGTTTATTTTAGATCATCTCGGCCTGGCATTGGATTGGGATATAAAATTGGGAATTACGGACTTATTTCAGATCAAAAGCCGTAAGAAAAGTAAAGCTATTTAATTATATCCGTGTTTCTCAACAAGTGAGCCGTGACGCTGACCAAGGTGTACCGTGACACTCTCCAAGGTGTGCTGTGGCGCTGACCAAGGTGTGCTGTGACGCTGACGAAGGCGTGCAGTGGCGCTGACCAAGGTGTGCCGTGACACTCTCCAAGGTGTGCTGTGGCGCTGGCCAAGGTGTGCCGTGACACTGACCAAGGTGTGCCGTGACACTCTCCAAGGTGTGCTGTGGCGCTGACCAAGGTGTGCCGTGACACTCTCCAAGGTGTGCTGTGGCGCTGACCAAGGTGTGCCGTGACACTCTCCAAGGTGTGCTGTGGCGCTGACGAAGGTGTGCCGTGACGCTGACCAAGGCGTGCCGTGACACTCTCCAAGGTGTGCTGTGGCGCTGACCAAGGTGTGCGGTGACAGTGACTGAGATAAAACTTTATTTTATTGGTTAGATTCGTGCTTTCAAAAATAAGGGAAAAGTTTCAAATCCCTGGCAGTCCCAATAACGACATTAATTGTTACTTTCATTATTTCCATTTGAATGAGATTTACGAAGAACGAAAGGGAGACCACTCTTCATGACGTCCCGCCCAAGTGGAAAACGCCCCAAAACGTTGTACACGGTAGTGACGTCATCACGCTCGTGTTCGCATTACCGGAACTGGAAGTTTGAATCACTGCACATAGGCTACGGCGCAGTATCCCGACAGCCTCGTTCTGGTTGTCTCGCCGAGTTGTTGATCCTTCTTGTGCCATTCGTACAAATCGCACCGCGAGAAGATTTCTTATCATTTTCTCAATACCCTAAAATGGATCGATTTATTACAAATAAAAGGAAATCAGACGGCGAATCGACTGGTGGAGGCGAGGGTTCTCGAAACGAGCCCATCAAAGTGGGAAACAGGCGGCATCGTGAAAGTGTCACGTCAAACATGGCGGCCATTGACGTCCATTGCCTGAATGCGTGAGACTTTCAAATGAAGCCAATGGTTCCAAGTGAGCCAAAACGGCATCTAAACATCCATCTCTGGTCGAGAAAGACCCGAACTATTTTAAGCTCTTGCTAGAAGGTAACTTAGAGCAAACAACTCTTGTGGTCAGGGGCCCAGAAGGTTTTCAGAAGATGTACTGAAGGCAGGTCACGTGGTAGCTCAGCTCGTCCCGAGAGCAAAGAAACAATCGCAGAATCCTTAATTCTTACAGATTGCAAAGAAATTAAGATCATGTCAGCTGCAGAATAAATCAGTAAAGTTCCACTTTCAAATGGCAATATTAAACATCGATGATATTGAACCATCCCTAAAAATGAGATTAAGAGCTGACAAAAGGTGGATGAATCAACTGATATAAGCGGATTTGCTCAACTTATTTCCATCATTAGATTCGTAGACGCAGCAGACGATATAAAAGATCACTTTTTCTTTTGCAAAGAGTTACCCGAGAGGACTACGGGTGAAGAGATATTCAATGTAGTGCACAGTTACATGGAGGGAGAAAATGGTCAGTCAAAGTGTATTGAAGTTTGTACTGATGAAGCCGCATCTATGGAAGGAAAAATAAAAGGGTTCTTAGCTAAGGTTAGAGAGAAAAATCCTTCAACCTCTGTGACACTCTGCATGATCCACTGTGAAGCTCTTTTGGCCAGATGAAGTAATGGAACAGGTTATTAAGATGGTTAACTTCATTGGGACACGACCCCTCAGGTAACGTTTATTTTCTGTTGTTCTATGTTCAGAAATGGGTTCAGAGTACAAATCCTTATTGTTCTGATGGCTGTCAAGAGGGCACTTACAAGAGTGTATGGAATGCCTCAAGAATTGAAACGTTTTCCACAAGAGGACTCTTGTTTTCTTAAATTTCTATCTGATTGTGCAAAATTTGCATATCTTGCTGACACATTTGGCTTACTGAATATGCAGAGATGAAAATATCCTCGGCCTCTCTGATAAGCCGAATGCCTTTAATGCTAAGTTGTATTTGTGGAGAAAAAGACTGAGAAATGGTCATTCGGATATGTTATCCAATGTTGCACAGAGCAGCCAAAGTGAAAGAAGTTATTGAACAGCATCTGAAGCATTATTTTCAGTCACTAGAAGTCAGTAGTTTCGACTGGATCAGAAGTCCGTTTTCAAAAGCATCATGTGGAAGTAGTGCTGAGAAGTTAGGAAACAAGAACAACAGAAACAGAATTGGAGGAAATAAGTATGGACAGAAACTGAATTTTCTGAAATGACATCGATCGAAGTTCTGGTTGCTTGTTGAGAGGCAATACCCTACTGTTGGCTCTCAAGCAATACTAGTTTTATTGCACTTTTCGAGATACCTGCATGAATTGGCATTTTCAACATTAATTGCCATCAACAACAACAAAGGGAATGTTTGAGACCAATCAATCAAGAGCTTCAAGTAGCCATAAACACTAAGGGGCCTCAAATTGAGCGTTTATATGCAGCAAAGGAAGCCCAAATATCCCACTAATTATAATGAATGATGCATGTATAATCTAAATAAATGACTGTATTGCTATATTTTCTGGTGTGCTTAAAAATTTTAAGTTATATTTAGTGTGCTGTTGGGCCCAAAAGGTTGAGAACCATTTTATTATATCATTAAACTCGGTGACAAAGTCACGTTGATAAAAGAGGATAACACAAAGTGAAAATAATAATAATAATAGAAAATAAATTTTGCAAAATAAAGTTGGTTTGAACAGTTTTTCAATTATGTGTATTAAAAAAACTCTTTAATAGATCTTTTACAATGGTACTATTAAACATTAAGGTCTGGTAAAATATATTGCTGTGAAGTAAATCGATAGGACTTTAAGTATCAAATTTCCTAGGATAGATATTACTTGTAACAGATGATGAGTTTATTAATTGTAAAGTGAAGCTTTCTTTTAAAAAGAAACATGAGAAGACCGTACATATTCGCAGTTTTGTAGACTCGTAAATTAGAATATTGAAATATCTTCCAAGATCATAATTGAGTACCACTGGCTGAAACACGTGTCTAATGCGTTATACTTTGTTGTCAGATTTATTGTTAACCCATCAATGGCAATTGATCGTGAGATTCCATAATAAGATTTATTTGGTAGATTAATATTTTAGCGTCATCAGATATCTTTGGAGATGTGTTTAAAATATATAACTAAGAATTTTAATTTAAATATTTAAATTTAGAAACGTCAGAAAATCTATATCAACTGCGCACTGTTTTTAAGCATTATTTTAAAATTTGTATTTTGTGTTCTAGTTCTTCTTTTTAAGCTGAATTCTTTTGTATTAAAAATATCAATTTTTGTATTAAAGTTTACACGGCCGCTTAGCATTAAACTAGTAATTAGTGCGTGTTTGAAGCTGCCATTGTGCATCATATATTTATTTTCTTTGTAAATAAATGAATTATACGATGCGGGTATCATCAATTAGTGAATTTATATCATCATGCTGTTGGGTTTTGAAGTTGTTGTCATAAGTTCAATCGAGGATTAATTGGTGCTGCCATCTAGTGACAAGACATTGCAATCACTAAGTTTTTTGTTTCCGCAGACAGATGAGCCATTGTAAAACTAGAGATTATCAAACCCAAAGGACAGCTATACTAGTCTGAGAAGAGTACATATGAACACCAGAACGCTTCTGATTTGGATTTTAAAGAAGCACCAATATTAATTTATTGTACAAGGAAAGTATCTATATCCAGCAAGCAGTGATGTTAGATACATCTTCATTATACTATAGCGTGAAAGATTCAATAAGCTCCCATCCATTGTTTATCAATAGAATAATAATCACTTGCTATTTGCCTTGAAAGATGTGCTGCACGGAAGGTCACAATAAACCTTTGATAGTGTTTCCTCTTTCATACGTTTGATAAAACATCCAGTTTATCAGCTTTGGCGAGTTCTGTGCCACCCACAAATAACAACACACCTTATACACAATCTTTCAATTACGTCACAAAGCACGCGACCTCGTAGATAAGCGCACAGATTTCACACGGTCCTGTAGAATATTCTTAGCCTCTATGACGTTAAGGATCATAAGCCACGTGACGTAGTTCATATATATATATATATATATTAATATTAAAATGTTAACTGTTTTTAATAAACCGTCTTGTCATTCC
This sequence comes from Nautilus pompilius, assembly GCA_018389105.1. Lineage (NCBI taxonomy): Eukaryota > Metazoa > Mollusca > Cephalopoda > Nautilida > Nautilidae > Nautilus > Nautilus pompilius. The sequence goes on along the minus strand of JACATO010000980.1, from coordinate 1,190,678 downwards.
ATCACTCCATTGTTACTGGGAAGTTTTTCCAGCTGACAAATCGAAAACTGTCGCTCGTAGAGGATCGTCGGGAGTTCTGTGTCGTAATTATAAAGAATTAAGTTGATGAAAAGCGAAATATCTTCAGAATGATATCTTTTCTGTTTTAATATTAATATTAACAGTAATAAAAACTTTTTACTTCGCGTTTCTTTTTTTTTTTTTAAACATTACATGGCGATGTTCCAAGAAGTTGTTCATGACAGTAAAAAACTACCTCCTCTGGAGGCCGGACCGAGAAGCCTAGGTGCGTGTGTGTGTGTGTGTGTGTGTGTGTGTGTGTGTGTGCGTGCGTGCGTGCTCACTTCACGTCGTCGTGGCTGTGTTTAAACCAGGCCTGAAACGCCGTGAGTTCAGCATTAGTGGGGATCACCTGTTACCTGTGCGTGACACAGTTTTTTTATTCAATGAAGGGATAGTAAAGTTGCTAATCAGTTCCTCGTGACTTTTCACGCTTTACCGTCAGCTTTCGTCGTGAGTGACGTCAGACTAATTAGTGAAGGTGTACTTTATATTTAAAAAACCTGCCCAGGTGATTATAGAAGGTAAGTCAGGGGTTCCCCAACACATCTGGGGGCCGTTATTTGTAATCATTCAAACACTGATTCAGATTCGGTATCGAAATCGCTTTTAAGATCTCTCAGTCGTTACGTTTATCCACAGGACTGTGAATGTGGATCTGTCTTAAAGCGTAAAAGAGAAGACAATGTCATCATCTGTTCCCCGAGACTTTCTACTCTGCTGCTATTCCAGTAACAAAGCTGTTTTACAATCCCCTCGCGTAATTTCCATTTCTTTTTTAAAGATTATTTCCAGCGTCACAGGCAGATCACTAGACATGTATTGTTATTGTTCGCTCTCGGGTGAGAACCGGTTTGGCGGAGTCGCTGCGGTTTGACCGGGTCCTGCTTAACTTTACCGGCAGCTAGAGGAAATGTCATCGAATCCGTGAGCTGGCGACAAAGAAGGCAACAGAAACCGACAGGCTATACGAGGAAGAAGCTAAAGGAGCGACTAAACATTTTTTCTGTAACCGAAAACTCTAAAATGCACGTTTGTAATGCGTAAAAAAAACTGAAAAATGAAACATGAAACCATCAATGAGGAGAGAGGAGAGAGAGAGAGGAGGGGGATGAGAGAGAGAGATGTCATTACAGAGAAAGATAGAGAGGATGGAGGAAGAGAGAGAGAGAGAATTTATGAGTCATTACAGAGAAAGATAGAGAGGGTGGAAGGAAGAGAGGAGAGCGAGGAGAGAAGAGGGAGAGAGGGAGAGAGAGAGAGAGAGAGCCGATAGAGGAGGCGAAAGAAGGATAGAGAGAGAGATAGGTAGAGAGAGAGAGCGAGAGGAGAGAGACGAAGAGAGAGAGAGACAGAGAGAGAGAGAGCGAGAGAGAGAGAGAGAGGAGAGGGAGATGAGAAGAGAGAGAGAGCAGATGAGAGAGAGAGCGAGAGAGAGAGAGAGGAGAGAGAGAGAGAGAGAGAGAGAGTGATGAGAGAGAGAGAGAGAGAGAGAGAGGGAGAGAGAGAGAATTTGAGAGCGAGAGAGAGATGAGAGAGGAGAGGAGGAGCGAGAGAGAGAGAGAGAGATAGAGTATGAGATGAGGAGATTGAGAGAGAGAGAATAGAGGAGAGAGAGAGAGAGCATGAGGAGAGAGCGAGAGATGTCGATGAGAGAGGGAGAGAGAGGAGGAGAGTGAGAGAGAGAGATAGAGAGAGAATTATGATGATTAGCATGAGAAATTATGATGAGAGATGAGGAGAGGAGGGAGAGATGAGAGAGAGGAGAGAGAGAGAGGAGGAGGAGAGGGAGAGAGAGAGAGAGAGATTATGAGAGAGAGAGGAGAGAGAGAGAGAGAGATGAGAGAGATGAGAGAGAGATGAGTCATTGACAGAGAGAATTATGAGAAGAGCGAATTAAGCATGAGAGAGGATGGAAGAGAGAGAGAGAGATGAGAGGAGAGAATGAGAACGATGAGAGAGAGAGATGAGAGAGAGAGAATGAGGAGGAGGGAGAGGAGATGGAGAGAGAGTATTATGATTCATACAGAGAAAGATAGAGAGATGGAAGGAAGAAGAGAGAGAGAGAAGAGAGAGAGAGAGAGAGAGAGAGAGAGATTATGATGTCATACAGAGAAAGATAGAGGATGAAGGAAGAGAGATAGAGAGAAGAGAGAGAGAGAGAAGAGTCATTACAGAGGAAGATAGAGAGGTGGAGGAAGGAGAGAGAGAGGAGCGAGAGAGAGAGAGAGAGAGAGGGACAATTTAAAATGAATAAATAAATCAGTTTAAAAGTCTCGGTTAGTTTGTTTTCTTTTTTCAGCTTAATTGTACCCCTCTGTCTCTTTTTTTAGTTAGACATGTATCATTTTTTATTAAATACTCTAATCCTGTTTGTGTTTATTTCTTAAGTTAAGATATTTTCTTTTCTCATCTTTCTAAATTAACCAACAGCAGCCTGGATTTTTTTTTCCAAAACCTTAACCGTCAACCCACCTGTTTGTTTTGTTCGCGCGTAGCCATTACATTTACCTGAGTTCAGCCGACTGATCACTGATGATGCTACATTAGCTTCTCCCCCAAAATGTTGTGTTCTAGTGTGATTACTATCAACCGTGTCTTTAGCCGTGCCACAGTCGTTAAACTTCACTATTCCAACGATCCGAGATCCACAACAGGTTGGGAGCAGTAGGAACAGGTCTGCTGTGCCTGGGACCGTCTTCTCGAATGCTATCCTAGATTTATATATATATAATATTTAAGGATTGGTAGAAAAAAGCAACCCTGGTTTTAGCTGCAGCTAGTCAATGATGATATCCTGGCACCTAACTTCAAAGCATCAACAAGGTGAAACATTAGAATACATCTCAAGCGATCTTAAATCTGTAAATAGCAGTGAATCTTCAGCTAATTCTAAAGTGAACGTCGACAATTGTTTTTCTTGACAGTAAAGTTGGTTACGGAAAGAAACCAGAGAATATGTTTCAAATCGGATCTGTGCGGAGAACATGTGGAGTGATGGATATTCGATTGCACTGAACGGGAGTGCATTACAAGTCGTGGCAATAGGGTGAGCGAACCACAAACCTAATAATGTCACCAGGTTATCACAGAGGTGCACAGATGGTCTGCAGATCTTGAGAGAACCAGTAACGCCAAAATATTTCTTCGCCGATTGTTGATCCTTCTACTGTTCACTCGTTCTGTGAAAACATTTCATATGACTTATTTCTCCAATAAACGTTCATTTCTTTGAATTACTTTATGGCATCGAGGTGAGTTACTGTTATTGTGATTTCTTGTGTTATAGGTAAACTATGCCTGTTATTTAACTGTGTGGATAAACCGGCACATTACTTAATCCGGCTCCCATGTGGTCCGGTACCTGCCAGATTAAAGAAATTATCCTGTGAATTGGAATATGATCAATCAGTTCTGCTGTCGTAAGAAGAATCGTTAGGTGCCGATAACTGACGTGGGCTACATTCTGACACGCAGACAGTCTGCAGCTGTCACTATGGTGGAGGTGCAGGGCTGATTGATGGACTTCAGATTGCGCTGTGACCTGTCGTTACAACTCATCTACGTGGTCTCGGGCAACACACAAACTGCCTTCTCTTTAGAGAAATTGAAATAATGGAGGGAGGCGGGTGAAAAGCAAAGCAGTAAAGATGGAAGTAAGTCGAAGAAGTTACATTTAATGGCGCGATACTACACACAGATAAAAGAAATAAAACTGATTCTTTAAAATTGTTTCCTTTTAAATCGTTTTGAGAATATAATTTGCTTTAAATGCATATAACAACAATAATAATACTAATACAAACGTTTACAACGGTAAAGCGAAGCGGGGCCAGCAGAGCACGTGACGCATGACGTCATCTAAGACGGCCGGAAGCGAGCGACGATTTTGGCTTCAGCTGGACTCTTTGAAAGCGGAGGAATGATTTGATCTTTACTCTGCGAGATCGAGAAATAAGGAAACAACATCATATTATCTAATATCAGTTGAGACTTAATTCGGGACAGAGGAAGAAAAAAAGGGGGGGACATATCCACTGAGACTGCGTTGAACAAAGAAGTTTTATAATGATAAATAGCTTTGTTGCTGTTTTATAACAAAGGTCAAAGGTCAATAGTGTGTCAACCGAATAAATGATAAAGTATCAAGTGAGCCGCGACCCTGATGAAATCCACACTCGCTCCCCGCATTCCTCCACGACAGGTTCGACTTCAGGTCTTAATTTAGAAACGAATCGGGCTGGGGGCTTTTACTACCTTGTTGTTGTTGTTCTTCTTCTTCTTAACTCTTTGTCTATCATATTCAAGTTACCAGCCAACATTTCAGCTGTTTGTTTGTTTTGTAAATTACAACTTACTGTTTTATTTACAATATTAAAGAGTTTTATAATTAGGGATACGGTGAGACCCTGGCGTGGTTTGTCTGGACGAGGGAGGAAGAAAGGAGTTCCATGTCCAGCCCCTCCCTCTCTTTTTCGAGGCTGCCTTTTGACCCCTTTCTAAGATTTAAACAAAGAAAAATCTGGTTTAATGCTTATTTCCAGTTTCTTCAAAACGTTTTCTTGAGGTATTTATTTTAACCCTCTCTGAAAACAACCCCTGATAGAATCTTTTATGCCAGAATATTAATAATATTTTAAAGATTCTTATGCCCCTCCCATCCCTTTTCAATTCCTTTCTGTCACATTTTTTAAAGATTTCCATTTGGTCATCCGTCTGAGTTTATCTCTGCTTTTAAGTGAAAAACGATTTAATTTGTTCATTCTTCTGCCTTAATCTGTCCTTGACCTTCGGTTTTTGCTCATTAGCAACTTCTGGCCTGATGGGTTTAGAAAACCTTCAAATGTTTTAAAAGCGAGACGCAGACCTTCTTTATAGTCAGCAATCTGTGTGATTACTGTCAGTGTGAGCTGGGCGCGTCTCGAGCAGCTACAGCACCAGCACCTTGCTGGAAGTACTGCTTACTGCTTCACTCTCCTATTAACAGTATACCACTGTAAATATCAGAAAAATCTCCGTGCATCAAGAGAAATACCATTTTACAACGGTCGGCGGAGGGTTAAATATCCCGATAAATAGGAATGGACTTTTAATTTTGAATTACTGTAGATGTTAACAAGGTTATTTTAGAATCGTCTCGCTTTCTTTAGATAGATACACACACACACACACACTCTCTCTCTCTCTCTCTCTCTCTATCTCTCTCTATTGACGTCATCTATCTCTGTGCTGACGTCACCATCTCTCTGTGCTGACGTCATATCTCTCTCTCTCCCCCCATCTCTCTCTCTCTCTACTGACGTCATCTATCTCTGTGCTGACGTCACATCTCTCTGTGCTGACGTCATCTCTCTCTCGCGCTCTCTCTCTGTACTGACGTCAACATCTCTCTGTGTCTGACGTCATCTCTCTCTCTCTCTCTCTCTCTCTCTCACATTCCCGCATACAAATTATTCATAAAATAAACATCTTGCATTTTAGCTTGATTTTAACCAAAAAGTGGTAATTATAAATGTAAAAGTAAAACGTATAAATACGTAAACAAACAAAACAAAAAGACTTGTCGCAAAATGCTTTACTTCTAAAGAGCCTAGTTTTCAATGAGTAATATAACGAGGCATACATACGGTGAAGCTTTAAAAAATTATGATAAAGTTGTACTGGCATGTCTGCGTAGGTAGGTGGCGTTCACACAGAAACAGAAGAATTGTGACTCACATTTGTATTCAATGCGTCCTCTAATGTTACAATGGCTTATCGGCTGATGTTTATGGTCGCTGAACATATATCTTTGCAAGTCATTTATCTCTATTCGTTTGCTTTTTTTCTCAATAAAGAAAAAAGAAGTGAAAGGAATGCTTTATGAACACATGTCTTTGTAGAGTATTTCTGTCGAGGGGGTTGTAATCCTGCTGAAGGCCAGCCAGAGATGTTAATGTGGTGGGTCGTCTGTCCCCGGTGCCTTCTGACACCAGTAATATCAACAAAAACAACTCACAATCCTTCTAGTTTCTAGTTTCACTTTGCTAACCACAGGTGACCAGCTGGACGGTTCGCATACCTGTCACGCATTTTCGGTGGGCTTATATTTCTTCATACAACATTTAAAAGTAATAAAATATGAAAACTGCTAGAGAAGGCGTAAACCTGATCTAAACACACCTGGCTTTAGTGTTACATTCCCGTCCACTAATCAGTCGACTTTCTCACCTGCAGAGTATTCGTCACAGAAAAATGTACGACGATCTGCTTGCATTTAACACTAATAATGCAAATAAACCGTACTTTTTATACAGAATAAGACCATTTCCCGTTGTTCCAGTTCCAGTCAGAGTCAGCAGCGATAACTACTTGTCCCAACTCTCAGCCTGTCTTTATTAACGCTCCAAAACCTCCCAGAAAGGATATTTTTTTATCATCAACTTCAACATGGCTGACATTTTTCTGTCGACACTTCGCCCTGGATAATTTATCGCTTAACTGAACAACGACAGCAACTTCTTGTCCGGAACCACGGAAGCGTAGCAAGACATGTACTAATAATGTCGAAATTTTTAGAGGATGTGTTGGCACGTATCTGCTCTCTCTCTTCTCAGAAGTAATTATTTAGCAGATATAGATTTACAGTGAAAAAGTTGGACATTGTTGTGATAGAGAAGAGTGAACCTTTTCAGACGACGGCGGTCTATTAGCCAGACAGTAGACAAATACAGATCAGAGACCAGTTCATTGAAGAATACGCAATTTATATTAGATTTTCACGAAGTTCTTGGACACTGAAACATTGTTCTAGAATGTACTGGTATAATTGACCAGTGAAAACAGAATAGTATATCGACTACTAACGCCCACACAGGACACAATGTCGTCTACCATTGATTATTATTTCTAACGACAAATTATAGCAACGTGAATAATGAACAAGAGGATGTCTGTTGAATCATGACAGAGCAACAGGGACATCTCGGAATATCAATCCCATGTTAATACTGAACAATAAATACATTAAAAGATCATAAAAGAAAATTTTGTTCAAGAAGTTCTTTTTGGGATAGAGATCGTAAAATGTAATGTAATTTTTTTTGCGACATGACCTTGAAACATCAAAAATTTAATAATTTCGTATTTTTATTAAGCTAATTACATATTTAATGCGGTGGAGCTACTTAAAAACAATTATGTGTAGTACTCGAGTATTTTCAAAAATGGCTAATAGGTATTAGAAGTAGTGTTTTATTGGAAGTGTGAGCTTTAGTGATTGTCTTGTCTCTGTAGTTGTGTATAATGGAGGAGATTCCGTTTATATGACCGCTACTGTAACAAGAGATCGAAATCTGCTCTAATTTCCTTTTTGGTGATTAGATGGGGTTAAAAGATCATTTTTTCTTTTCATTTTTCTATTCAAACTTCGTATTTATTTTTATTGAATTCGCTCTTCCTCTAAAAGTCAATATTGGGGTCGTCAGAAGGCCATTCTTGATCAGCAGGCACCCCCACCTAGGGGCAAGACGCCGCGGCGTATCTGTCAATTAACATAAATGTGTCACGTGCCAGTGTTCTTCCATAGAAACATGCTTAATTTCCGTCTCTGGCGAAGTGTCTCAGGCATTAAGTCATACTGTCGTTTATGTAGCCTAGCCGCTAGATTATTCTCTTAATAGAATCGCAACAAAATTCAGAACCGTCTTTTAAAGAATTCCAAGAATTAATAATAACATAATCGCCTTAATTATCCGCAATATGATTCATGATATTGATGGCTGAAATAGTAATATATGAATATACGATACCTCAAGATCAAAAGAGTTTGCCCAAACGTTAACTTGCAACAACTCTCAGTCCAAAAAGTTTAGCTAGCTTATGTTGGTTTCTAGGAAGAGGCAGTAAGTCATCCCAACTTATGCAAGACCCCAGATTTCTAACTCAGCGATAGAACTGCCCCGTTATTCGGCAGAGCTTCTGGTTGGCGTACGACTGCATGAAAACTCAGCCAAGTCATGGCCGACACGTGAACACAGATCGCCCGCTCGTCTATCCCGGTACCGTCTTACTGCCAGCCAGCTGATCGGACACCCGCTGGCTGGATTCCTCTCTCTCTTTCTCAAGACCGCTGTCTGCAACCGACCTAACCCCCGGTTTGTGAGAAAGCTAGAAGTCAGCGATCTTAGGGTGCAGGGTTGGCAGGTATGACACCATCAGCATAGAGGCAAATTCTTACAACCCCAGCTTCTAACCCAGGATAACAGTCGCTGCGCGGCTGCGGGGAAATGCACTGGTATGGGTTATATCGCAGAGGAAAGGGTTAATGTGACGCGGAGAGGGAGAGAAAGGTGTGAACAGCGCGCGCGCGTCTGTCAGGGCCGGGCCGAAAGTTATCGGCGCCTCGGACGAACTGAATCTCAGCCTCCGTTTTAATATTTTTTATAATGATAAAGAAAATCGCAAACACGGGATTGAAGAACAGTCCTGGGGCGCTCGGCTGACCTCCCGCGACGTGTCTCGCCACAACGACGGGAATCACGCGCCAGAACATCTTGGCTCCGTGTTCTGTAGCCGGGGCCTCGAGCCAGCCCCGTTGGCATTCCTTCTACTACCAGTGATGGACAGAATTCCTGTATCGCATTTACCACCGCAGAGTCGCTGCGAGGAGAACGATCAGCTGACCCGAACAGCGGACGGCGCACCAAGCTGGAGGTGAAAGCGACAAGACGAAAACTAGGTCAACCCGGGGTAAGTACTACACTACTACTGTCAGCTCCCACCATCGTTGGAACTGATCCCTGATACATTTCCATAAAGGAGATGAAAATTTCGCTTTAGCATAAATGCCGAAAAAAAATAAAGACCCCTAAAAACACAAAACAAAAAAAATTAAAAGGCTTAATTTCCATTCAAGGAATAAAAGAACGGATTTAAATGGTAAACTGACAACAACTCTGCTTAGAATGTTGTGTCTGACAGCGAGCACTTTTATGAATCATTCAACGTTTCTGGAGTGGATCTTCTCCGTGTCGTGTCTCGAATAGCTGCTGCTGCTGCTAGAGAGAGAGAGAGAGATGCAGAGTAGCGCGTGAAGGAAAAAAAAACAAACAAAAGACTAATTATTATGCGACATGACAGGCCGTGGTAAGTCAGTGGGCAAGGTTGTTTAAGGTAAGAACGAGGCTGGGCGGGCAGGCGGTCAAGTAAGGTTCACCGTTCCACTGGCTCTATTCAGCCTGCAGACAACACACGAAGAAATTAGGTCAGTGAAGTAAGTAGGCGAGCTACAGATCGATACTTTGGATCGATCGACCTCCAGCCGGGTTTTCGCCAAATTAACGCGGTAAAAGCAAACTTTTTAAAATGGTTCTTATACCGAGATATTAAAAAAAGATACGAACATGGAGACTATGGTGGAATAAATGCTAAAGCTTTCGCCTAGCGACGAGTCGCCGACTGACACCAGACTGCCAAGCACCTGCCAGCCAATTGTCCAGGTACATCGACACATTAACGCCTTACGCGATGAGACTAATTGCAGGTGTTTACATCTGAGGTAAAAGAAAGTGACTGCGTATACTAGTAAAAAAAACCGACAGAAACATTTTATTTTTCAAAGTCTCACAATATTGCAAAATATTGTCATAAGATTTCCATTTAAACAGTGTACCTGCCATTTTGGTCCACAGACCTGACCAACCTTTGGTTCGCAGACCTGACCAACCTTTGGTCCGTGTGACTGGGACGTCTAGCCTCTTTATCAGTGCCACCCGTTCGGACCACCATTTCCGGTAGAAGCCGAGTACCCGCGGCTGCCTGCTAAACGTGCGATACTAAGGTAAAATTGGTCAGATTATTTATAGGCACACGTTGCAAGCCTTCAGTCCTTTGTTGTACTTCAGAAGCTCTCTGTTCGCGCCAGAAGATGACCGGTGCCTCCTCTCTCTCTATAAGTCCCATGACAATAAGGACTCGCGTGGGCCCCTATACCGTGAGGATCGGTAAGTTTGATGATGATATGCGCCGAAGATAGAGAGACTCCTTTCTATTGGACTACAAGAAATTAGTTCATTTTAGTTAGTACATGAACGCAGGAAGCCATCGTGGCTTGTACAAGACCAACACGATAAGTAGCAGTAACTTGGCGATCGACTTGTTCTGCATTACGCGGTCGGTGCTGATATCGGAGTATGGGGTGCGTGGCTGCGAGTACAAGTGGTGTCTGGAGATATGTGCGGAATTCTCTCGGAGAGCGTGTTTCCTCCTCATTAATTACCAGGTTGTGTAGACAGAACTGTAATTAAACAGCATAATCAATGCAAAGACCAACGGACAGCAAGAATAAGTAGAACATAGAAGTGGATATTAATTTCGGTCAGAGGTCGCGATTCTGCGAAGAAGAATGCGAAGGAATATTAAGAACATTTGCACAACTACCAGCAGAATATCCAACTTGAGTTTTCCATCTTTGTATTTCTGTAAAGTATTTGAGGATTTTCCATACAGCAGAGCGGCCAATCGGTGGCGCTGTATCCGCCAGGCCTTTTCTGCTCGATGTCGTCCATTCGAAGGCTATCATCGCGCAGGCACGCCTCCTCCTTTTCTTGCAAATGTTAGCACGACAGGCATTCGCATCATTCCAGCAATGTACCTGACAGCAACTGGACCCCTCTTTCTCCACAGAGTGCTGCTGGCGGCCACCGGTGTCCTTCGTTCGTGATGCTGGAAGAGAAACAGTCACAATGTCACTCGGTTTCTTTCCATCATTTCCCAAACGACGACCTCCTTCATCTGCTACTTAAGTTCAGGATCTTCTTCCGGTTCTGCGGTTCCGAACCTTCCGAGCCCCAGAACGCTGCTTCAGACTTACCTTTACTACCTGTCTCGAAACGTTGCTGATAGCACGTGATCAGATATCCAGCCAATGTAATATTTACTTTGGTTTATGGAAAGCAAGAAATCGTTTACTCCTGGTCCTCAAATATCTCCTGGGGGAGCCTGTTCTTGTGTACCTTACCGACTTCAGCGCCAAGACTTTGAGCCACACCCGATCACAGTAAGGTTCGCTCTGAAGTTAACCCTTCGCTGTATTGCGCTCACACAAAACGCCATCGTCACGACCAAAGCGATTGTAGTCTAACAGACCCAACTGGAAACGTCTTTTGTTTAATTTAGCATTTGATAGTCTCATTGCCAGCTGTTTGTTCTCCGTAGATTAGTTATTAACCGTCAGGAAGTCCGTAGTCGTTCAGAGACAGTTCCTACGAGTTGACATCCGTAATAGCAATTTGTCCTTCCGGACTTGCGCATTAAAGAAGCTGCTGACGTCACAGACGCGTTCATAGTTCCACTTAACTCTGAAAGAATCAGATGCTCTGTTTTCTCTACTTTCCTAACTATCCAGGAAACAAATTCAATAACTTAGACATAATTTATCCCGAAAATTACAGCCATAAACTGGTTGAATCTACATTTGTTATAAGAGAATACGGTAGCAGCAAATTGGCTGGGAGAAATTTGCTAATTAGTTAAATTATTTCATCTTTCCAGTATTTAAATTTATCTTTTTAAAGAAGAGCATTCACGGTTGGTAACTTGTGAGCTGGTATGTAATCTAACAGCCAGCTGGAAACCTTCTAGCCACTACCGCCGTTCGCCGATAGGGGGACAGTACAGTATAGCAGAGATTTCTATTTCTTCCTCAGCGTCCTATGCATAGAAATCATATGGCGATGCTTTTCAGCAGCTTTTGTTGTGAGGTGCTGTTTACGAGGTACTCCTAGCTGAGAGAGAGATAAATGGATACTCTAGAAAGGATGGTTAAAAGTAAATTGATACCTTCAAACCATGCTTTTCTGTTCATGCAGTTTGGATAGCTGAGTGTTTATTTATTAGTGCTCGATATAATGCAGCTTATGACTCGTCGAGCTACATCACGCGCAAGCGCATCGTACTCTCTAGCCATTGTGGCTGTGTTTTTTCTTGCTCTTCGAAAACTATTTATCCATCCATTTTTTTAACGGTGCAAAATCGCCGGTAATTTATTTAGTTTTTGTGTTGTTTTTCTTTTTGTAGGCATCTGCAAACAAAATTAGGCGAATTTAACTTCTTCAAATCGTTCTAAATAATCTAAGAACTAATAAAGACGTCGGAAGACCCGCCATTATTCTGTACGCCGACTCACGTGCAGGCTGTCTCTTCGTCAGGCCGGTTCTTCCTGTCACTGCTCATTGGTTCTCGGAATCAGACTGCTCTGACTCGGTTCTTCACACGATATTTTAAACAAAGGTCTTGTTGGTACTGCTATATATTGCTTGACTTATCTTTAACCTCTACTCAGGTGTGGACTGACCGTCTCAGGATGTTCTAGAATCCGGGTATCGTTTATGCCGAATTATTTAGTTTTATGCAATTTCTTTGCGCCATCTATAGATTTACTCAAACCTTTGATACAAATATATGACCCAAAACCAAATCTTCTGTTCCCAGAGACAGGCCTGCCTCTGTATTTAAAGAGATTCTTTAGCTTTGACAACAAGAGTACATCATCTCCTCTTTTCTATCTGACTTTCATCAGAAAATTATGGAGACAATGGGGCATGAGTTTCGTCAGACAAGCAAACATTCGGTAACATATTTCACGTACAGACAGTGATACTTCGTGCCGTAGCTCACTTACCATATAAATACTGTATATATCTTTTAGATCTCTACTTACGATTATATTACAGTTTGATCAACAAGCCACAAAAGGGTTAATAACTTATCTAGCGGGTCAGTAATATGGCAGGATGATGCTTGATGATTGCCTTTCTCCTTTACTTACTCTCAATTTTTCTTTTAATCCTTCAGACAGATTTCAAAAGGTCAGATTTCAGTTATTTCTGCTATTTCAACTGCTCTACTCGGTGGTGAACTAAACTTATTTCTCAATTAACTTACAAAGATTTGTAAAGTAATTGTGTTAGTGACTTAATATTACTATTGTTCTCGGTTCGTTTGATGTAGCCATTTTCCACCTCAGTAACATTATCTTGTGCAAAAGATAATCACACGAGAAAGGGAATTATCAGAAAGAGAGGAAAACAACTAAATCATTCTAGAACGGCTTCTCAAAGCTACTAAAAATAAAAAGCTTTAAGATAAACAAAATTCCATGTTAAAAAAGATTGTTTATTTTTGGCCAAGATTGGTTTTTGAAAACTTCCTGTCTATTACAAACCGAGTGTCCTTCATTTTCTATAGATACTGAAGTGAACCTGTTAGTGTATACGCCATGCGTTCTCTTCCATGTAGCACTTGGTTACAAATTCTGCACATATACTTATAGTAATACATTACGTAGGTTAGCTATCTTCTATTACTTTGTACAATTACCATTAGTATGCTTATTACTATTTTGAGTTAGTAGAAGTTGTCAATTAATTCATTGGTAAGTAGAGATCAGAATAAAGATTTCAGTTGTACTTAGGAAGTACGTAGTGTCAGTTGCGTGAGTAGCCCGTATTGTAGTATGACAATACTTGAAGAAGTAAGGAGTAAATTATCTTTGGTCAGATTAAGTAGAGATGCAGAATAGATACTTCTGTGAGTTGGATTAGGGCGGAAGTGTGTACAGCAATAGCCCGGTTACTGCGGTTGGTTCAATCGAAGATATAAATACATGAAAAATCATCGATTGATGTCTAGACTTTTGAAAAATTTGAAAATTTTAAAAAAAAACGTATGAAAATCGATATAAATAAAGAAGGAAGCCTATGAATTGGACGCAGTATTATGTTTTACTTGTTTATTGACTTGCATCAGCACATGCAACAAAAAAATTAAATGTTTTTATTGTTTACGAAAATATTGTGAAAGAGACGTTTGTTTGATGATGCTTTCTTCTTCTCTTGGTACATGCCCTTATAACAGCTGAGTGCATTGTCTTCCGACTTGCATCGCTCTTTCTGCATTCGGATCTGCATCCATTACCATCTGCTTTCCAGCTTCAAAAGTTCTAAAAATAGCATCCAGTTCTTTAATTGAGAATTCTTTCGTTTTCGTCTCACTTTCATCTGTTCCATCTTGGCTATCGTCCTCATCGTATGCGTGTTACTGCTCTAAATTCAAAAGGTCTTCATCATTAAGATCAACATCATGCGAGTGAGGACAATTCTTTGACATTGCTGTCGTCTACTTCAGACATTCCCATTTTTAAACCAAGTTGAGTAATTTCTGTCACGGTCCCTGTAATTGTTGTTACTTTTTCTTCCAGTCCAATAACTTTTCTTTTCTTCGTTGCACTTTCATCACTTTTATTCTTGGTACTCACTCGTTTACAACTCATGATAACAAATTGATGATTTGGAAACAATGTGTGAACGTATGTGAAGTAATAGGGAAACACAGCGCACTCTGTGAAGGCGACAGAGATTCAGGAGCGCTGATCGAGTGCGTGTGAGTGCTGATATTATATACGAACAACGAACGGTACCGCATTAAATCGAATTCTTATGCGCAGTATTCGAAATTTTGGTGTCAAACTGCCAACCGCACTAGATCGAAAAGCGCAGTAATCGAACCCGCGGTAATCGGGGTATTGCTGTATAGCTGTTACGTTTGTGTATTTAAGATACAAGAGAAATATTCACGGTCTTGTCAAAAAGTTTCTTAGATCTAAACATTGAAACAAAATTTAACCAGAAAAGTCTTTATAAAATTTAAAAAGATAGTTATGTTTAGCGAACCAACAAGCAGTGCAGATTAATGACATGCACGCATTTACAGCTGTAAAAAGAAATTAAAAGTCTATGATACAATAAACTAAACCAACACCAACCAAAGCGAGGAGTATTGCGACTTTCCAAACAAAGCATTAAGGAGACAACTAGACAGAACCTACCAAACCATGCATTAGAGGACAACAGTTCAGAACCAACCAAACCACGCCGTAAGTAGACAACAAGGCAGAACCTACCAAACCATGCATTAGAGGACAACAGTTCAGAACCAACCAAACCACGCCGTAAGTAGACAACAAGGTAGAACCTACCAAACCATGCATTAGAGGACAACAGTTCAGAACCAACCAAACACACGCCGTAAGTAGACAACAAGGCAGAACCTACCAAACCATGCATTAGAGGACAATAGTTCAGAACCAACCAAACCACGCCGTAAGTAGACAACAAGGCAGAACCTACCAAACCATGCATTAGAGGACAACAGTTCAGAACCAACCAAACCACGCCGTAAGTAGACAACAAGGTAGAACCTACCAAACCATGCATTAGAGGACAACAGTTCAGAACCAACCAAACCACGCCGTAAGTAGACAACAAGGCAGAACCTACCAAACCATGCATTAGAGGACAACAGTTCAGAACCAACCAAACCACGCCGTAAGTAGACAACAAGGCAGAACCTACCAAACCATGCATTAGAGGACAACAGTTCAGAACCAACCAAACCACGCCGTAAGTAGACAACTAGACAGAACCTACCAAACCATGCATTAGAGGACAACAGTTCAGAACCAACCAAACCACGCCGTAAGTAGACAACTAGACAGAACCAACCAAACCATGCATTAGAGGACAACAGTTCAGAACCAACCAAACCACGCCGTAAGTAGACAACAAGGCAGAACCTACCAAACCATGCATTAGAGGACAACAGTTCAGAACCAACCAAACCACGCCGTATGGGGACAACAAGGCAGAACCTACCAAACCACGCATCTAGGAAAATACAACACAGAACCTACCAAACCACGCCCTAAGAAGAAAACCAGAGAGAACCTAACAAACCACGTGGTGAGGAGACAACAGTTCAGAACCTAACAAACCACGCCCTAAGAAGAAAACCAGAGAGAACCTAACAAACCACGTGGTGAGGAGACAACAGTTCAGAACCAACCAAACCAGGCCGTAGGGAGCTTACAAACGAGCGCCGATCTTTACAATACGGTGGTCACATGTAATCTAATCTTGCGTTAGTCTGATCTGAATGTGCACTATTCGTGGTTTTATCATTTAGTGTTTTGCTGTCTTTTGAAGTCGGTTTCGCATTTTAGTCAACTCTGTGGATACTATGACATTTGATTTGCTCGCTGCCTTCAGCTGCACTCAAATAAAAGCAGCAGTGAGCAGTCTTTAGTCTAATCTAATCCGCGCTTATGGCGCCACGAGCTGGATGATTTCCCATCCCGTAAGTATAATCGTCGCTTAGCACCTTTTTTTATTATCTGGAGCTACATGGAACAGGTAGGTAGGAGAGCACAATGTAAAACGTCTTCATGCAATGCGTTTTATTATAATTAGGGACGTTTAGCTTAATGGGAAAATCCGGACTTCTTTAGGCTCACTGTTTTGATAAAAATGCACGTACACATTTAAAAAACAGAGTACCGCAGAAGTTACGGGGTCTGGGGAGTTCAGTCACCCGGGGCTGGGCTCGTTAAACCTGCACTGGCAGAAACGTGGGGTCACCTTTGGACGAGCAGGCGCAGGACCCCGCCACTCTCTCCTGGCGCTTCCTGTTTACGTGATGGAGAACGAGGTGAGGGCTACAAAACCAGCGACCATCCATCCACGAGCTTCAGCAGAGGAACGCCAACAGCTCCCCCTGTGAGAACATGGCGCCGAGACGCTGCGATGTCTGTGCGGATGCCGATTGTGGGCATTGTATATTTTAGCGTCTATTGATCCCCCTTATTGTTTAAACTGGTTTTAAACGTTATATTAAATGCTGCAAATTATTATTATAATTATTATTATTATATAAACTGTATTTAGATTTCTGTTCTGACATTTTACAAGATATGTCCTGATTCGCTCTAATCATGTAAGATGGTAGACGTGTAGCCGATACGTTCAGTGTGACGTCACAATAGAGATGGAGTTGTTGACTGAAGATCTGTCTGCCTGTATGGAACTAACTGTCGAAGATTTCTAAGATAGTACACAATCATTGACTTTGGCTGCATATTTTTATAAAGCAAGCGGATATTGACGAATGGTAATTTTAACTGCCTATGACTATCACGTATACTCGGTTTCCGACGGCTTAGTGAATGCTGTATGTTAATTAGCTAGCGAATTTAATAGAATGTATCTGGATATTTAGTTAAGCTGTTATTTATATTTATGGACCCCCCTGCGCTGATGTGTTGATAGAGTAACGGACGCTCAGTTCTCAATATATATATATACATAGTTCTGTAAAGAAATTTTATCCTTATTACTAGACCGAAATCATGGAGCTCTGTCATGGTCTCTTACAGTTCTGGTTGGTAAGCAAATGTAACAGTACATTCACTACTATATCAGTTTAAAAAATAATTTTGGGACTGTTTTGATTGAAATCAAACTGACATACACATTATCATTAAAAAAGGAAGAATTTAAAGTATTACTATTTCAATTAAAGACATGGCGATCATCAAACAAACAAATAGCATCCTTGATGAGAAATCTAAAACAATGTTGACGATTTCCTGACCCATTTTAGCTGGGACTGATGTGATTTGAAGCCAAGCTGATTAGAACTGCACCCTTCATGACGTGGCCAAGAACTCAAAATTCTTCGCATAACAGACTTCCCGGTGATTCTCTTTCTACTGGAAGTTCGTGAAGAATAAAACAGGAATAGAAAAATAGATGTTTGTAAGACAAGAAAAAACACCCGTCCATTCCCTTTGTCTGGTAATTGTTTTGTTTTCGGTAGAAGTCTTTCTTTACCCATGTACATGTAACGAATGTAGGAAAGGAAGAAACACTAAATGATAGCATCCATTTATTTCTATCCAATTTCTTGGAATTTAATGAACTAACTATGAAAACATTTAAGAAGACTAAATTTATCGTGAAAAGGCAGGTGGATCAATGAACTAACTATGAAAACAGTTAATTAGTCTCATCTTGTTAAAGGTATGCCATTAGTTTGAGATGACGTCATTACTAATGGCGAAATGATGTGGGGTTGAGTGGACGGGGCGGCCATTCTGAGCCGAAACGAGGCTGGGACGTCCATTGTAACCTTCCGCCATGATTCGTGCGGTATCCAGCCGTACAGTATGGAAATCAGCATGCAGCGGACTCGCCTAGCTTCCAAAACTACTTTTTACATTCTGCACCCTGGCGTACGTCGATGTTTACAAACTATTTCCAGCCGGTTTATTATTTTTTTTTTTAATTAACCTTCGTACTGTGAAGAAATCGTGAAATTAGAATTTTCGGAGCTGTTAATGTCGGACCGGGAGGGATTCTCTGTCTGGCTTCGGCAATAATTCATTCATAAAATAGTTCAATGAAAGCTTGAACGACAGCCATGTCCAGCAGCAGAGATCCGGTTGCTCGATGCCCCCTGCAGGTGTATGACTGACTGCTGACTGTCCAGTTCTCCTGCAAGGAAGCCTGCGGTCGATATGTCAGCTCCTAACCAAAGACGAGCTGCCTTCTTACTGTGAAGGAGGAACACCGACTGGTGCCTACAGTACAGCCGTGTCCACTAGTGCTTGGCTCTTTGGAAACCGCTGGACCGCCTTCCACACAGAAGGATGCTGGAGACCTGCAATGTTTAAGAACTTATCATCCCACCCTCTCACGTGCATTGTCGTTAAGTGTGTGTGGTCTGGTGGATATTCCACGTGGTAGGAGGATACTCGAATGGTACATACCGAAGCCTCAAGAGTGCCAGATCGGCAGTAAGTACCACCCCACGTAGTTCTCGGCAAGGTATCTCAAGAGCAACGCTTCGGCTGGACAGATGTCTTTAAGGTACTGCTTACCAATCAGCGACAGAAAGAAACGCTAGTCCATCCATCTTTTCACAGACAGACGAAAAATCAGCATCTTCGATGTAATGCCCCGTGAGACCGAGGTTTTGAACCTTTCGCCATTACTTTGTGTCAGATGTTAGATGTTAGAAGCGACCTCTTCTGTGAACGTGCCGACCAAATATCACAGTAATTGCACGTAGCACAAGCTTCTACTTGAATGTCCAAGTTTATTCCTTCACATTTATATACAACAGCTCGCAGCGCTGTCTCGTGTGTAGCGCATGTAGAACACACGTCAAATAGCCATCTCATCACATACACCTACTGGAACAATTTCTGGGCTGTGGCCAATTTCCCCTCCATGAAGAGCTGAACTGCTGAGGTGACGAAGACCATCTGCTGTTGCAGAAGCAATGGTTTCGTGGGTTTCAGGTCCGTTATAAAAAATTAGGAATGTTTCTGGACTGGGCCCAGTAGTTTTGGCAAATGCATCTGGGAAGGTAAAATCTTGTAGGTGCTGGTGCTGTGATTCAGGAGGAGTTCGTCGTTGGTATCTTAGACTGAGCTTCGTATTCTTTAGGTCGGGGAGCGTCATCTGTACATCGCCGTCCACATTAGCATCTGTCTGTCTGCGAGAATCTGAGCCGATATGTTTAAGGATGATGTTGCTTTTATCCGCATTTTATTCCAAAATGTAACATAGTCCATTTCAGCTGCTCCAGCTGCATAGTTATGTGGCTAGCAGGTTTCTGGATTCTCAAATTCCAATGTGGCGCTGAGACTAGTCTCCAATGCTGTGCCAGCTTCTTACTTCCCTCCCCCCAAATCTTGTTATTTCTCTTAGCAGTTTGGTGGACATGTACCCTTGTCTCGCTCCTCTCTTTGATCTCTATTGTGTGGGATGAAGAAGTGAAAAACTCACATATATACTTATACTGCACCAATCAGTCGCGTAGTTACTTTTTGTGGCGATCGGGGCTAAAGGTCAACCATACCGGATCCCTACAATAACTGGCGTAGCGAGGGATCTCGTTTTGGAAGCTAGGCGAGTCCGCTGTATGCTGATTTCCATACTGTACGGCTGGATACCGCACAAATCATGGCGGAAGGTTACAATGGACGTCCCAGCCTCGTTTCGGCTCAGAATGGCCGCCCCGTCCACTCAACCCCACATCATTTCGCCATTAGTAATGACGTCATCTCAAACTAATGGCATACCTTTAACAAGATGAGACTAATTAACTGTTTTCATAGTTAGTTCATTAAACTCCAAGAAATTGGATAGAAATGAATGGATGCTATCATTTAGTGTTTGTTTCCTTCCGATTACAACTCTAACAATAGCTGGCACCAGTTGTTATATATGAGTAACTTAATAACTGCATCTCTTTGCCTGTCTCCCGACTCTTCGATTCTTTCCTCAAACATTTATCCTGACAAAACGTTATCAGCTTACCTCCTGTGGAACGGAAAAAAAATATATAAAGTAATACAGAAATCAAAGATTAGGAATACATTACAACTAGGACAAATAATAACAGAAGAACGGTTGAGTATTAACTGTTTTTACACCTCTATAGCAAGTTAGCTAACGTCATTTCCCCATGAAATGTCCTTGAGGTTTGTTCTTCTCTTTCCATGATGTAGAATTTGGAGTGATGAGGCTGCTTTCATTGCAAGAACATCTCTTTCCTGACCACATCTACAGTATAGAGGCGTTTTTTTATTGCATTTTTTACAAAAAAACTTATTTTCCTAACTGGGTTTTGATAATTATCTATTTTTAAATAAACCCATTGGATGATGCGACAGACAGCAAAAATTAGATTTATACCGTATATTCAACTCTGGGAAACCACTCACCTGTAAGTCTTTGATCAGCAGCGGAGTCCAGGTAGAAAAAGGACGTCTCTCATACATGACTGGGAAGCAGGTGTCAGTAATAAGCACAGTAAACTTTAGTTTTTGTTTGTTTCAGTGAGAAATTATTTTACGTCTTCAGTGTTCGGTGGAAGAAGAAGCCGGCTGCTTGATATATGAGGTAATGGGTGTGATTACTGCTTGGAGCTGTAACCAGAAGTGGATGGACCCAGTAGTTGGGCTAATTGATAATTGGGCCTGTAGCCAGAGGTGATCGGGCCCAGTAGTAGGGCACGATTAAAAACCACTACCACAATCGATTCTGCTGCTTCTGATGACGCTATGCATTATGCATAACGATTACGATCAACCAGGTGATTTAAGCTTGAAATATTCGATTCGCTACCTATCGATCAATTTCGATTATCTTCAAAAAAAAAAATTGCGTTCTTTTTCGTTGCTTTGCTTTTCCATGTTGTTGGCCCAGGTCCGCTCGTAACTGAATATTACCTGTAACTTGGGCTTATTGTAAATTAACTTGTTTAATTTAATCATCGACCACAAAAGCCGAGCACCAGTCGTACAGCCGGCCTCGCTCTCATAAATTACAAAATCTCCTTTTAAAATTAATTTCAGACGAATTACGTTTGTCACCTTGTACAGGTGTAAAAAAAATTCTAATAACACGCACCATATGAGTGACTCGAGCTTTTCGGTGAAAGCGCAACAGAGCGACACTGAAAGAGTTCTGGCCTCGGACATCGGAATTGTTCTCTTGATTTCTTGTGATTAGGACAACGAAGACGAATGTATTTAGAAACTAAGCGAATTCGAGTTTAAATATATTCTGTCTTTATAACGTTTGTTATTAAGAAAACTAGGCTAAACATATTAATAAATAGGTTATACATAAGTTTCAAAACTCCCCTTTCCCCCTAAATAACTATTTCATAATCACTGCAATGTATCCGACTTTTAGAATTGAAAAATTTAAATTCCCGCACTGAAAGGTAACTGATTTTGAAAAAAAACCTTTTGTTGTTGTTGTTGTTTTTTTTTTATTTTTTGGCCCAACTAAAGTATCCTCAGCTGTGTCGTCGTCATGGTTTTGCTATCACTAGTTTTCGTGGCACGAAAGTCGCTGACTGGCGTAAAAGAGCAGAATGTGATGCGGCCATTCCTCGCTGATTAGCCCTGCTTCCAGCGGGATGGGTGCCGTATCAGAAACTTAGCACAACAACAGCTCTTTCACGGGGGCTGGTTTGGGCGCTCGCTTTGTCGTTCTAACCCTGTCTGTCTGACCAAGGTTATGGCCATTGCCGTGTTTTGCCTCGCTCCTTCATCGTGGGAGGAACAGAGATTGTCCTGAAGCGACGTCTACTCTCATTTGTTTTCCTCAGTGTACTGCATCTTCTATCTTCTGATACTTGTTTTATTGTCTGTACAACTAAAAATAACACAGGCCTACAATGGAAGAATTGTCCGGGAACCAACAGCTGATTCTTATAGACTTTTTGGTGCTGTTTTCAGTAAAAATAGTTTTAAAATTCCATCACGTACCATTTTCACACAAACTCAAACTTCCGGTCTCTTTTTTTGCCCACTCTTTTTTGTTTTCCCCTCTCCACGCTCCCTACTTGGACTCAGTTGTAATTAGACCTCTGTGTGAGAAGGTTCTGTCATAACCGGTGTAATTTTCCAGACCTGTCATTTCAGCAGAAGTTTACTTTTCCCTCCTTTTTTCCTTAGTGGTTTTCTTCTGTTTATTAGAGTACTAAATGGCTGCAAGGGATCGTCTTAATGCACCTGATAACGTTTGTTACATTTGTGGGAACTTTGTGGTGAAGAAACAGCAAAGGAACACTACAGGCTTTGTTAAGAGAGCGTATTATGCGTATTTTTGTGTGAATCTTGGTGAGCAGGATATGTCTTGGGCCCCACATAAAGTGTGTTCTATTTGTGTGGAAGAACTCCGACAGTGGTCTCGAGGTAAGAAAAAGTCTTTCCGTTTTGGGATCCCTATGATCTGGAGGGAACCCAGAAATCACAGCGATGACTGTTAGTTTGGCTCGTGTAACGTACAGGGATTCAATCTAAAAAATAAGAAAGAGATTTTCTATCCGAACCTCTCGTCGGCAATACGCCCTGTACCTCGTGGCCCAGGTAGGTATACCAGTACCTTTACCTCCAGAAAAACTAGAAGACACGCCTGAAGACTCTGAAAAAGAAGGCCAGGATTCTGATGAGGACTTTCACGATGTTTCAGGCAGCTGCGAGCCCCAACTTTTTTCACAGCTTGAATTGAATGATTTAGTCAGAGACTCGCGTCTTCCTAACGATGCAACAGAACTGCTAGGCTCTAGGTTATAGGAAAAGAACTTGTTCACCCCTGGTACCTCTTTCTAATGGTTTAAAAATAGAGAAAAATATTTCATTCCATACTTTTTTTAAGGTGACCTGGTTTACTGTAGCGATGTCCCTGGACTGATGGAGAGGTTAACATAAAGTATGACATTAACGAGTGGAAGCTCTTTACTGACTCGTCAAAAAGAAGCCTCGAAGCAGTGCTTCTCCACAAGGGCAGCAAGTGCGCTTCAGTACCAGTAGGGCATTCTGTGTATCTGAAAGAATGCTACGAGAATTTAGCCATAATTCTCGCCGAACTGAAATACAAGGATCATGGATGGACGATATGCGGCGATCCAAAAGTAATTTCCATGTTTCTTGGACAACAGGGAGGATAGACCAAGTACCTTTGCTTCTTGTGTGAATGGGACAGCCGGGATAGGGCCAACACCGGACCAAAAAGGAGTGGCCGTGTAGGGTAGAATTAGAACCTGGAAGCAAAAATGTAGTAAGGAAAAGTTTGGTTGATCCCAGGAAAGTCCTCCTGTCTCCATTTCATATCAAGCTTGGAGGACTGATGAAGCAATTTGTAAAGGCTCCGTCAAAAGAAGGAGAATGTTTTAAATACCTGTGTAACAGGTTTCCGGGACTGTCAGAAGCAAAAGTGAAAGGTGTTTTCGTCGGTCCAGATATTCGGAAACTTATGGAAGATGATCCTGATGTGTTTGAAACAGAGAGGAAAACAGTTGAAAAAGAAGCCTGGAAAGCTTTCAAAGAAGTTGTACAGAAATTTCTTGGGAACTATAAAGACCCCAGCTTTAAATGTATTGTGGAAAACATGCTGATAAAATTCATAGACTTGGGTTGTTCGATGAACTTGAAGGTGCACTTCCTGAATTCTTATTTAGACTACTTCCGGAAAATCCTGGTGCTGTTAGTGAAGAGCAGGGGGAACGATTTCATCAAGATATCGAGGAGATGGAACGCAGATATCAGGGTAGGTGGAATGTCAGCATGATTGCGGACTACTGTTGGATGCTGCACAGAGAAGAGCCGCAAGCTGCCTACAAGAGAAAAGGTACCAAAAGGAGCTTTGAGGGAAAACGGAAAAGGCAGCATAAGGTGAGTAAGTGATGAGAACGGTTTTCTATCAATAATTTTGTAAATGAAACTATTTTCAAATTTTTTTTGCAAATAAATGCTTCAACCAGAATATGCATTAATGATCTCTTTTCCCATATTTTCGGATTCAATTTGTGAAAAATCCTTATATGATGGAGAAAAATAGTGGTCATATTTGAAATCAGCTCACCAAACAACATAACAATCAGTTATAACCTTGCAGACAATTTTCAATGACCAAAATTTTGCAGGGCTGTGTAAGTAACATATCCCTATTTTTAATATTCTGTTGGACATTGCTTCCTTTCGTATTACTGGAGATTATTATTATTATTATTTATTGCCCAGAAGCGAGTATTTATTTTCAAGGAACATTGGAGCTGATGTTTGAGTTGGGCGAGCTTCATCTTCCTCCTGCCTTCTCGCCTGTTTGTTTAGGTAGAGTTACCTGCTCTTCAACCCAGCTCTCGAAAAGTAAAGAAGTAAAACTATTCCTAGAGACAGTGCGATTTACATGGTGTCCTCAAATAAGCTTGCCAGCGTGGGAGCCACCATAGTTTAATTTTATTAGCTATCCTCGCTCTTATTGTCTTCAGCGGACCATTTTCATTTTGGCAGTGTACACGTGATTCGACAGAATTAAAGCCATCACGTGATATATTTCCATTCGGTTTCCTGGGCATAGCATACTTTCACTTTCAGTATTAAGTTAATCATTGTTCTTCAGATCAGAGCACGGCTCTCGGGAGTTTTCCATATTTCCTTTCAGCAGCCCGTCTACAGATAAAACGGAAAATAAACAAGTAAATAAAATGAGAACGCACTTGAGCAACATAAAGACTGGATAAATAAGCAGCTTTGTGATACGGGGAGTCGGATCTCTTTATCTATGAATAGATTTATCTCTGCATATCACGAAGGTCCTTTAATTCTACATAATTTAGACTCCACGTTTTTATAAAACATTTTTTTCCAAGCAAAACACAAAAAATAAAAATTCTATTTATTTCTTCTTTTCTATATTTTCACCGATTGCTTAGTTTTCCTTAAAACAAACAAAAGAATCCCCAGAAAACTTTAGAATTTTCTAATAATAATAATTTCGTAAACCCATCACTGCAGAAAAGTGCAAAAGTCTGATTTTAAAGAGCAAATTTCCGGACATTTCGCATAAATTAATGAACATACCTCTGAGCTGGAGAACTTTAGAATGCTGCTTGACATTCTGCTAAAATTTGGAGAGAAAAAAAGGGTTTTGGTCTCATACATCTGAACGATAGCGAAATTTTTTGGCCTTATTGTATATTTTCAAACGTTTATTTATTTACATACCTCCAACATCTTGTCAGCTATTTCGGTTTCGGATTAAAGTAAACACCACCTAAGTAGGTTTGGGGTCTTTCAGCTGAATGCCTATCTTTTATCCAGTACAATGACATAAGAATGATAATTTCAAGCACTAAATTAAATTTTGTAGAAATACCAAACTCAAATAATGTACTGGCACTCTGTAGTCATCAAATAACTTTCTTCTTATTTACTAAAATGCTACTGGTTCAGTTTTATTTTTTTTAAAATATAAAGATACTTTCAAGATAATAATGTCAAAGATAAACTATTCCAATTGTAGCAGAGGTAGCTATGTAAACCAACCGGTGTCATAAAATTAACCGTCCCCAAAGTAAATTTTCCGAAAGATTTATTGTATTCGTCTTGTGCATCACAAGACAAATATTTTTTTTAAAAAATAATCCCCTATTGTACCAAACGATTCTACATTTTTAAAAAAGCTCGTTGGTACAAACATTCAATTTGAAGTTTACGTTAATAATATTATTCTCCACCCAAACCCCAAAAATCAAAAATACTTCACATCTGTCATCGACTTATATCCAAATTATCTGTAATGAGTTTATTTTTTTCAATGATAAAGAAATTTACAAATAATATTTTTCCAAGAAAACACTTAAAAAGAGCGGTTGAGTTTTCTCCAGGTAGCAATTGTTTATTTAAAATTCCTGAATCGAAACATTATTCTAAAATAGTTATATTTATACCGACCACTAAATCACAAAAACCCATTACTTCTTGTAGGATACACTATTCAGGAAAAATGACGTCACAAGTAGGCAAAAGTAGTTTAGAATGTATGGAATGTTTTCAGCACAAGAGTTTCACTACTGAAACAAAATTCTCCGTTGGAAAGGGGGGAGTATATTCTCGAGTTATTTTTGTACGGATGTTGTGCCATCTGCACAACGTAAAATTAAGTAGATCGAGTAAGGGAGGTGATCCCAAATTAATCTTGCTTTATAGAAAAGCAATTCACAGATTTTCAAAAATTAAATTATGGAGATATTATTTATTTAAAAATCATAGTTACCAATAATTACAATTTTATCACAAATTATTTTTGATAATTTATCATTATGAACATTTAGTTTTTCTTTCGAGATATCCTTTTTCGTGCCTATTTAAGGATATTGCTATCGTACAATTGTAAATAAGCTTTGAGTAACCATTCTTGATTTAAATTAATTTTTTTTAAAGTTATTACCTTCCAAAACATAAAACAATCTTTCTTTATGCTGAATTTGCGGCGAAAAGAATTTTAAAGACACTTCACTAAATGCAAAGTAGTAAGAATTGTTTAAGTTTGAATACTAGGCCATCCTCACAAACCAAAGACAATGAGAAATCATTTTTTATAGTTTACAGTTTGGTGACGAACATTGCTCCTCGCTGCAACAGTAGAGTCACGTGGCTCATCTACCCCCTCACGTCGTATCGCACAATGTTACACCTCACCTTAGATTTTTTTTGGCCAGGAACCAAGAAATATGTAAATATATCGAAACACAAAATAGCTAAGAAGATTCTACAATATGACAAGTAAATTTGTAGTGTATTAATACCATATGAATATATTAATTAAATCTGTTGTAGTTGTATGGCCTGCTTTGCCTATTCGTAATATTTCACTAAATATAACACAAGAAAAAGTCAAATTATAAATAAACAAATAATGCAAAGTGTTCAACTTTCTCTTAGAAAATTAATTACAAGACCCTATAAATGATGTTTTCAAATCGAAGCCTTTTGGAAACTTCTTTAGGAATGGTCATCACTACTGAGACATGGATGGGACTAGAGTCTCTGAGAATTAGATGATCGGAAACGGCAGCATATGGCGTTCATTATCTCATTAAGAACGTCACGATAATACTCAACCCTAAAGGCCCTTCGT
The DNA here is from genome assembly GCA_018389105.1 of Nautilus pompilius. Taxonomy (NCBI): domain Eukaryota; kingdom Metazoa; phylum Mollusca; class Cephalopoda; order Nautilida; family Nautilidae; genus Nautilus; species Nautilus pompilius. Next base: position 1,163,298 of record JACATO010000980.1, on the reverse strand, counting down.
TGACCAGTTATCCGCGTTCTTTGTTGTCTCTTTGTTGTTGGCCGACTTTTAGACAGCAAAGGGCAAAGAAATGTCACAGGTTCGACTGTTCCCTCGCAGCTTTAACCTAACGTTTATATTACCGTTGCTAAAAAGTTCATGCTGCCATTTTCAAGTTTTGAAAATTCAGCCAAAGCAATGACATTATTGGTTCATTTTCCCACGATTTAATAAGAATGATTATAAACTCAGCAAAACCAAATACTATCTACAACAGAACCTTAAAAGATTTTGTTTGGTCTTTTGTGTAAAAACAGATAACATTTTCCGTTATTTATTTGTATTCTGCAAAAAGAAATAATGATAATAAATGTTAGAATTTGGCTACCAGTTCAGCCAAATTGTAGCATTTATTTATTTTGGGAGGTTGCCACCCATCCCTCCTGGCCTAATCTCCACGTCCAGGGTTTGATCTACTCTATGCTGTCAACTCATGTATTTAATTTCCACCCGAGAACAAACGGGTGGACTCAGCTTAACCGTTTATTTGTCAAACAATCTTGGCTTTTCATTCCACACCACTCAGCTTTAAAAACGTTAAAAACAAACAGCCCGTCTGCTCTTGGGAGCTTTAGAAAGTAACGTAGAAACAAAATAAACAGGAAAGTTGGGAGAGCGACGCACGTGAGTTAAATTTAATCTGCTAATTGTCCTGGCACGATATTCCACCACTCCCTGTCGCCGATGTGGTGGAACTACAACTTTCGTCTGACCTTTCTTCCATCTAACACGTAAGCGAGCAGCCTTTACCATTCCAGTTTTTGCAGACACCGCTTCTGTGCATTTTCTACTTTTCTATTTACCCGCTCTTTTAAAACTGGCGCAGTACCGAAGAGGTAGGTAGGGTTGGCTTTAAATACCGCCTTCTTTAATACTCTTGTAGCCACCCAGAATATTTTAGGCTGGCCAGATCCAATGACTAACGTTTATCCCATGCAAAATACTTGTGTTTCTGACGTCGTGTGGTCATGGGTTACCACGTAAGCCGACTTCGTCACTAAAGATTTATATAAACATTAATCATCTATTTAGATGTACCAATGAGTCTTCTTGCCTTTTAAAACACAACAGAAAGTAGCCACTGCTGTGTTGATTTGTCAAATGGTTAGCGCCACTGTGTGACACAACACCTAATTTCTACCTTGAGGATATTTTGAATTTTTCTTAATAGCGGAAACAGAATAAATTCAGCTTTACCTGGTAGTTTATACAGTGCCCCGCCATATTAATTTGGAGATCCCAAAAAATGAATGTAAGGAAAACCGAGGATAATTTGTTTAATTCTTTCTGAATCTATATGATGTTTACTTTATTGAATTTCAGGTGCGAATGAATGGTGTTTTTCAAATAATAATACACAGTTCTCCTGCAGTATCTTACACCCTGATGCGGCCACTGGTCAAAACCAACTGACCAACGCAGGTGATGTTTGTGGGAATGATAAGACTTACATGCATTCGAACAGCTCATTGTTCATTATCAATCTATATCCATTTTAAACCTTTTGCAACACATACATTTCTCTTGAGAGATGTATTAATGAACTGTTCAGCTAATTCCCTTTAAATTTCAGATGATTTGACATTTTACCTTTACCAGAAACATTAACGCTGCTGTTTCACAGCACAAGCCATACTGTTCGTCGCCATCTTGGTTATTTTGCGTAGTTGTAAGGTCATTTCACACAGGGTCTCCAAAATTTGCCACTGCCGCTCCACTGAGCTTCAACCATCTTTTATCTTTTAAGATTATTTAGATCAAAAGATGCAGATTAACACTGAACAGTCTTCGAACTGCATCAGTAAACGAGATACTCTACAATATAGTAGATAAAAAAGGCCATATTATGTATGCAGCGGTAGAAAAGAGGGCACGCAGGGCACGAGATGGTAAATACTACACCCGAAGTTAATAGTGTACCAACTCAAGTAGGATAGACAAATGTCGTGGTCGGTGGGTGCTCCGAGAAAAGTGGGAAGATGTACTGAAGTTGTATCCATCTCCTCTCCCCTACTTAAAAGATCTTCGGTGATCAGTCAACTATGAGGAGCGTAAGTAACCAACCGCAGCGGCAGGAATGGGCAGAAGGAAAAGATATCCCTGGTGTTAATGGCTATGATACTTTCTCGTCATTTCCCGTCGCCGATTTCTACAAAACGAGCTTTAAGAACGGCCTGCGTTCTATAACAACGTTTTACTTTCAGTTTCTGGCGCTGCACGTGACGAGGCACACGCTCCTGATCGTATACGTCACACATGGAGCAGAGTTGAAAAATCTATAAACTGTGAGTTTTAATTTTTAAAAAATAAATTATACCGAAGTCTGATAACGCGACGCCTTCCTCTATCGAGAAATCAGACTATCTGAGGTTTGTCCGTTATTAAAGTTTACCCAAAAAACAACAAAAATTAAATTATTTTAGAATAAATCCGGTAATCATGAAAAACCTTATTGTAAAGGGAAAAGAAGCAATTCCCACCCCCCAGACTAATCGCTGGCTAACCGAATGGCATTCACTCTGCTTTATAGCGAACGTTACCCGAGCAGGCTCGCTCTTCCTCTTTCCTCTGTGGACGCAGTTCACAGGAGCTCCCCCAACCGGGGAAATCGGACACTTGCAGACGCTGCTCGAATTTGTAGTGAAAACAAGAAGAGCTATAAGGTGAGAGACGATCACCAGCAATGAATGCGCCGGAAGCGGGGTAAGCCTGCTGACCGGACCTGATGTGTCGGAAGAAAAGCAGGCTTATCTTCCCTTAGTACAGCAGTTTGTGTACAACATAAACAAATCCGAATATAGCGTAACCTTTACAATTCCCCCCCAAAAAGATTAAAATAACTTAACTGCTGTTCATTCTTACCTTATAAGGTAGGAAGTGCATAAACAAATCCGGAGCCGGCTAGTAATGCAAACAACCGGAAGTCAGTCCACCACAGAGTATAGCTGGCCGGCTATCTTCTGTCATCAGCCAAAATAGCCAACCAGTTCATTCGCTTCGTTAAAGCCGTGTCTGCTTCCCGTTTTATCTCAACCAACAAATATAATAAAGTTAAAGCCACTTCATTATCGTAGTTCCGGAACTTCTAATAAAACTCGCTATCTTAACAGACTTCCGGGGGGGGTTTGATAAATATCCGGCTGTCAGAGGTTTTTTTGTTTGTTTTGTTTTTCCACTATCTTAATCAGATGTCAAGTTTGCCTTAGTGTAGGCTGCGGAGCCGGTACCCATCAACGGAGTGCTAGCATGAAAATCAGGCTGATTGATACTGTCATCTTTTTCCTGTGTCCCGCAGCTACTTTCCTTACAGACTCCCAGTGTTTCCGTAAGAAAATGATTAAACTAAATCTAAAAAAAATGAGATGCAGCTTACATACAGAGAAAAAACAACAACAAAATATAGCCAATTTACGGAAAAAAAATTGATTTCCCTAATTTCTCTCTCGCCCTTCCCTTATTCTTTCCTCTAACCATCTCCTTTTCCTTATTTTCGACACTCTCTCTCTCTCTCTCCTGACGTCATCTATCTCTGCGCTGACGTCACAACCTCTCTCTGTCGACGTCATATATCTCTCTAGTTACGTCATCTATCTCTGCGCTGACGTCACAACCTCTCTGTGCTGACGTCATATCTCTCTCCCACCTCTCTACTGACGTCATCTATCTCTGCGCTGACGTCACAACCTCTCTTGCTGACGTCACAATCTCTCTGTGCTGACGTCATCTTTCTCTCTCTCTCTCTCTCTCTAAATTTATAATGTCCACAAGAAACTAAATGCAGAGCAAAAACATGTTCAAATGTTTCTTAAGATATCTGACTACAGATTACTGAAAAAATAATAGAGAGGTTAGGCCTTTCCTTCGACTAGGTATAGTGATTTTCGAGAATTAAAAATTCTTGACTAATCCTGGTCTAACGAAAACGATTTTCTTCATTAAAATCAGCATTTTCCAAATCTTTTTCCAGTTCTTGAAGTCGCTACTTGGAGACTTCTGCTACGCTGACTACTTAACCGTGAACTGAACGCAAAAAAGAAAACATGAAGGCTACCGATTTGCTGTATTTCTAAGAAGCGACATCTGTAAATGATATCTTAGATCAAATTAAACTGTCACGCAAACATTACAAATATTAAAGTAGTTTTTCTTTAGAAAAAAGAGCATGCGAGAATGTTACATCGTGCGAGTACTCACTTCATGACGTCATAAGATGGCGCTGATTTTTCTTTCTCATCAAATCACTCTTCGACCAACAGCTTTTTTTAATCGTACTGTCTTCATTTTTTTACATTTAAAGTAATCACATTCAATTACATTTTGAAGAAATCGGCATTAATATTTCTTCACACTAAATAAAGTAAATAGATCTATGATTCCTCAAGTACACGCAAACTTTATTCCTTGATCCGTCTGTGAATCAGCTAACGCTACCTACCTAGAATTGTCTGACTTCAGGATGTACCCATCTACATACCTACAATTATCTGCTCTAAGGATGTACCTATCTACATACCTACGATTGTCTGACTTCAGGATGTACCTAACTACATACCTACAATTGTCTGCTCTCAGGGTGTATCTATCTATTTACCTACAATTATCTGACCTCAGAATTACCTAACTAAACACCTACCGTTGTTTACTCTAAGAATGTGCCTAAATGTATACTTACCACTATTTTCTCTGAAGGCGGACGTGCAGCAGAGAAAATCTTAAGATTTTAAACACATTAAAGCTGGCATCGAGCGATCAGTTAAGTGAATACAAAGACCACAGGAAACAAGGTTTCCCATTCACCCTCCAGCGTAATATTCAAGTGCGCTCTGCTGTTGCTATTGATAAGTGAGATCTGTCTGTCTGTGAACCATCAGGTAGATTTTACTCTTCCTACAAAGTACGTATGCTTCAGGACGAACAAACACTACAACACATATCAGCAGCGATCCTGGGCTGTTTGTCGCAGTTTCAGAAATGTACCCATTACGGACAGGCTCTCTCTCTCTCTCTCTCTCTCTCTCTTCTCTCTCTTCTCTCTGTACTGACTCAACATCTCTCTGTGCTGACGTCATCTCTCTCTCTCTCTGTACTGACGTCAACATCTCTCTGTGCTGACGTCACATCTCTCTCTTGTACTGACGTCAACATCTCTCTGTGCTGACGTCATCTCTCTCTCTCTCTCTCTCTCTCTCTCTCTCTCTCTCTCTCTCTCTCTCTCTCTCTCTCTCTCTCGCTTCGTCTCTCTTCCTTCCATCCTCTTTATCTTTCTCTGTAATGACATCATCTCTCTCCTCTCTCTCTCTCTCTCTCTCTCTCTCTCTCTCTCTCTCTCTCTCTCTCTCTAATCCAAATCCCAGTACATGAGAGATTCTGACGCTAACATAGCTATTTCCTAATGCAATTGCTATTTGAAGACCGAATAATTATTACCTAATCCGTATTTTGATTCTCAGAAATAGAAACAAAAATATTTTCTGAAGTGCCTACGCAAAACCCCTATAGTACAACTGATATTTTTGGTAATATTTTCTAAATGTACTAAATAGGCGTATGTACCGTTGAGAACGACTAGTTCGCTGTGGGCGTGGCTATGGTATGAGAGCCATCTGTGAAGGCGAACGGCCCAGCCATTGGGAGTGAAGTGGCACAAAAAGCAGCGTAAACAGGGGAGGAAGCTACCTTCCATCAGCAGGAAACACGTGTCTAGATTATGAAAGGCAACGCTGTCAGTCTGTTCCACGGTCAATCGCCAGCCGTTCGTTTCCTGCCAAACAAACGGCTTCATTCCAGATGTAATAGAGTCAAGTTAGAAACTTATCCGGCCGAATAAAAACCAGAGAAAAATGCGCTATAATCGCTGGAAACTATTTATATAAAAAAAAAACAACAACAAACTGGTGGTAGCGTATAGTACCACCGGTATCATCCAGGTACTAACGGGGTGCCGTACAAAGCGACGGGGATGACGTCTTTTTGGCAGCTGACTTTAATCATACATTGTTTAACATAGACTAACCCTTTCCTGTCTGCTTGTTGTCCTTGCCGAAGTTGAGCCATCCGACACGACGCTTCCAATGATGGATGGTTTGTTTGGTGGTGTCTGACTTGTTAAGCGAGACTTCTAGGATAAGTTTTGAAAATAGATATTAAAATCGCGGTTGGGGGGCAGTAATGGTGCGGGCGCGTCCGCAGTCGGGACAGTGGGTGCTGTCTTCTTATTTGAACTGGACTTCTGTACTTTTCTGTCCGGTAAACTGTTGTTTAGTCCATTTTCGTGTTAGGTGAGCCAGGAAGCCCGAAGGTGCGTTCTCAGTTACTGAGGAACATACAACCCCGTGCCTGGTTTAGGGACGTGGACGAGGGTTCGGTACAGGTGGACTGATGGGGTCAGGAACGGTGTTGCATCGGTAAAAAAAACTCGGTTACAGTTACCGGCAAAACCCAGTAAGATTTCCGATTTTCAAAAGTTTGCTTTTTACGGGTTTAAAATGTCAAAAACCTCGTTTTGTTCACACACGTTATTAGTTTATGTGGGTTTTCTAGTCATCAACAAGGAACCGATTCTGTAGAAGTTACCTTTGATCATGAAATGGACAATCTCTCGCCAGCGTCCGCGCTTCCGTGAGGGCGGCGGAGCGACAGGGAGCCGGTGATGCCAGTGCGAGTTACCGCATGACGGCAAATGAGACTTCTGCTCATCTCTCCACTAGAGCTGTTTGACTATTTTAGACGTGTAAGACCAGAAATTTAAATAAAAAAAAAAAATAATAAAACCCAGAACAGATGGCAGGTGGTTGGATACGTGCCGAAGTAGGGCTTCTGCTCGGACGATATCAGGGTCGTAACGGGGAATACGTCTGGTATCCATGGCACCGCTCTCGCGGTCCTCGCGACGCCACGGAGTTCCGTCGTGTCGGATCTACCGAAGGAAAAACTCTACACAGATAGAGGAGGGAGGGAAGAACAAAGAAGTGTAAGTTGGTTGTTTGGAAGGAGAAATTGGAGTGGTCTTGCTTATAGCGGGTGTCGACGGCTCAGAGCAGCCTTACAAGCACCTGCTGCTCTGACAGAGGAGGGGCGGATCAAAAGAGAGAGGCGAGCAACGAACAACAGGAGATTCCTCGAATCCGACTACTTTCTTACGCTGGAAACCAATCACAACTATTTGGTCTAAAAGGCCTTCATAATATGGAATCGCTTTTCTTAAAGCGAACAACTTGTGTCTGTTCTACTAATTAACAGCCAAGTCTTCGTCCCCGGTTGGCCCCAAGAGAGTTTGTGGTTCTGTTGATGCATACGAGTCAGACGTCGACGCTAATACACGACATCAAAGACAGAGAGCCATAGAATAAGAGAAAGATTATGGATTATCTATTAAGGATTCGTCATCAATGCAAATCAAAACCATAGACTCTTGGTTGGTTCTTAATCATTCTTTAATACAGACATTAGCTAAAAACATTATTCGTGTTTAATTATCAGGAAACGACAAAATTATATTTTTGTATTACAAATTAGAACTTTCGAAAAGTCTGAAGCATTAAATAACTTAAACCATTCAGTGAATCAAACAGTCTAATCCAAAGATAAATTAATCGGAAACAATCTCCACGGATTTACCTAAGATTAAAACACTTTTGAAAAAGTTACCATGATTTAAAATACCCCGACTTACCCACGATGACTAGATTAATTACTGCTATGTCTGTCTGTCCACTTTCAAGAAGTCACTAAACGCAGAAAATAATGACAATCCATATCATTTTAATAGCCAGGTCGAGGAAGTGAGCTTCCTTTCCATTCAAACAGAATTCCAACGTAATTAGGTTAATTGATTTTAAAGAAATGATATTTAGAATTTTTCAGCCGTCACTGCGCACACCCAGCTACTTAGGGAAGTGTGTTTGATCTAGCCCACTCCTGGACTCTTCGTGTAGCATTTGGTCTTACTTACAGGGTTGTTACTGATACAGAAAACTACTTTAAAAATTAATTCTTTTAAGTTTGGATCTGCTGTCTGTGTGTCTGTCTTGATGTCAATAGAGCAGAGAGGTATTCCACCCGTGTTCGACTTCCTGATACTGTTTCTCCTCGTTCTTCCCAGCTGACTTTGTGCTTTGGGATTTTCCTCGCACCTCTAAACCTGAAAAGTGCTGCAGGGTTTGCCCTAATGTTACTTTCTAAAAGAAGTTTTCGTATGAACCATTTTTTTAAAAAATAAAACGCTAAAAAATCTATTAATACTAAATTTAACAAATAATTAATATTTGTTTGATTATTAACTCAGGTCGCGCAAGTCTCCGCTTTCAGGCTTCTTTCAGATTTTATACAAACCCGAAAATCAGTAGCGATTTAAATTTTCATGTTGTAAGTTTAGCGGTAACCAGCCAAAGGGGCACCATGCTGATGTCGGCTCTACGGCTGGACTTGGGCAGGAAGGCGGAGAAGATCAGTTATTCTATCTGTGGTGTAGAAAACAGCAAAACAAGAATAAAAGGATAAATGGTGAAATTTTATCTAACTAACGATATATGTTCAGGGGGGAAATACAATGTTGTAGAGTCAAATGAATTCTTTCAGCTAGGACGACGACCAGAGCATCGCCAGCTTTATCCCAAAAACATTTTACTCTTTTCATTCTTAGACCGTGAAAAGAATTATCGTGGTATCCCTCTTCTTCTTCTTCTTTCTTCTTCTTCTCTTCTCTTCTTCTTTTCTTCTATTCATCTTCTTCTTCTTCTTCTTCTCTTTTCTTCTTCTTCTTCTTCTTCTCATCTTCTTCTTCTTTCTTCTCTTCATCTTCTTCTTCTTCTTCTTCTTAAAAAAAAGACTTTTATTCAACGTTATTGCAAAATATGTTAATAGAAAATTGTTTTGGGGGAAACGATCTCTCATCTTGAGTTTGGTATCGACGAAAGTATTTGGAATATGATCAGCGAGTTTCTCTACTGGAACAGAGTTCGGAAAGAACGCAGCGGAAAGCAGGTTCTGGCTGCCACTGGCGGCTTGATGTACATCTTGTGGAATGTAGTGCTGCTGGAAGTTTTGAAAGCAGTGGCAGTATCTTCTGAAAATACGGAAGATAATGTTGTTGAAAGATCGTTTTGAACTTTTTAAAGAAAATTATTTATCAAAATCTTTTCATTTTATTTTTCTGTCGTTTAAGGTTTGTAAAAAGATGGGAATATAGAAGAGTTTCTTCGCCATCCAGACACCCTGCTTTAAGCTATACACAAATAAAAAGGTCATTGAGTATTATTTATGCCTAATTTGATTCTAATTATTATTCAACGTATTTTCAGTCAAATATCACTATTTTATTGGTAGCTAATAAAATGAATTCCCTTCTCAGTTATCAGTGCAAACCTTTCCAAGACAAACGACATCTCCAACAAAGCTAAGGTCTCAAATCTACTTCTAATGGCGACTGTTCAGTCCAACAGTTTATTCTTCCACAAAACCCTTAGGTTTATTTAAAATAAGTTGCTAATGTATATCTTGAAGCTGCAGGAACTGAGATTGTTAATTCTGACCTGTCCAACCATCTCTCCGCCTCGTCCTCTAACACCGAGGTCCTCGTTCATAAATAGTAGTAGGACAAAGATATAGCCTATCTGATTAATGTTCCTGTGGTGTGCACATTGTTGTGGATGGAGCAATGGTTGGAGACTCTCAATTTTCAACTAACAGGAAATAGAACCTCGTATGTGAAAGTCCTGCTCAAGTTAGTCCAGGTGACCAAATATGACGAGGGTCAAGTTCAGAGTTCGATGTTCGAGTCAGCTTAGTGTTAATTGGTTTTTGCATTAATCGATACATCACCAACGTAAAAGATGGCAATGTGCACGGACGTAGAAGAACTTTAAAGTCACCATGTAAATCAATAGGATGGTGGAATTTCTTTAGAAACACAGGGAAAAAGCCGTTTGTCGAAGATAACAGTTTACAACAAAAACAATTTCTGTCTTTCAGATAAAAAAGCATCAATTACTTCGTAATATATTTTTAAGAAAACCTACGAATCTAATGCAATCGGAAACAAACTTTCGTTTTAAAATATTTGCGAGTAATGGAAAAGGAATTTTTTAAAAATAAATATAAAAGCAAATTAACTTTGTATAAGATGAAGAAAGATTCTTCTCATTTTATTGCCAGGCCGGTACCGTGCCCTGCCATAATAATTTGGCTACCTGTTGTTATCATATTATGTTTGTTGTGTAAAACGGAAAATAAACATTGACAACACAGAAAAATCCCTTTTGCTAGTACTTGGTCGAGCCACCTTTTAGCAGCGCGAAGAGCTTCTGCCCTGTCTGGCACTGAATCAGCGGTATTTTGTATTACCATCTGCACCACGACCGCCCCCCATAACCGTCTGACAGCTTTTTAAAAATCCTATCACAACGACGCAAATTAAACGGGCTGCTCTTAGATTCTATTTATATAATGAATCAAGGGCACCTCGCGAAGAAGTATAATTCTTGGATTTCCCTTCGACATTCAGATTACACGAGACATTCTGCTAAGGAATGAGGGCGTGACATCTCAGTAGGGCTCGCTGGTATCATAGCAGATTGCGTTTTTAAAATAACATTTACCTGGCAGAATCGAGTTCATCGGTAGCACATATTCTGTCTTTCCACCAGACCGAAATGCAGCCTATGCCATCACACTCCCGTGGGCTGCAGGCTCTCAGGTATTCTCCAAACCTATGTGCGACCTCCAGATGCGAATGGCTGGAGAAGAGTACATGCCGCTAACACTCGAGGGTCTTCCCAGACACGTCCTCCCAGCAGGTCTTCGGAAGTGTTTTATCCTTTATCAGACTAAATGTCTTTTCTTCAGGTGACACGACGTACGTAGGTGACACGACGTAGTAGGTGACACGACGTAGTAGGTGACACGGACGTACGTAGGTGACACGACGTACGTAGGTGACACGGACGTAGTAGGTGACACGACGTACGTAGGTGACACGGACGTACGTAGGTGACACGACGTACGTAGGTGACACGGACGTAGTAGGTGACACGACGTACGTAGGTGACACGGACGTACGTAGGTGACACGACGTACGTATTTACTGTAGCCAAGTCGTTGGAAATGACGCTGGATTGTTTCTCGGTTCGTTTCTGTTACATGGGCGACGTCAGTAAAATAAGCCATCTTAATGATGAGAGCTGGATGCAGAGTCGTGGATCGACAACATCTTCGGCTTCCCTAGCCAATCCAGAAGAGAAGAAACCGCTAGAGGTTGCCGTGCAGCTCGAAGGCAGATAAGAGTTTACCCCAGTCAGTGTGAGTAAAAGTGGAGATAATTCCAGGGAAATAGCGCCAATTTCTCATGTGGTTCCGAGAGTGAGAGATATTTTTGTAATCTTCGGCTGCCCAACGATGCGACGAAGTCTACCATTACACTTCACCTGTCCATCACATTCCTTGCCTTTACTCACCCGTCGGCATACGGATTCATTACCAGAAAAATCAATACACCTGATTAGTTGGTGTTTCACTGTCATCTTCTGCAGTTCCCCTCGTGATTAAAAGAACCAGTATGAGCACGGCAGTCTCCCGCAGGAACGACAGCTCCAGATGGTCGATGTCATCGTTGGCGCTCCTCTGTCATGGCTGGATGTTCCCAATCGATCGCGGCCACCTGGTGGGATCCGATCGGCGGTGTTCGTCAGTAGACAGAAGCGACGTACCGTAGAGTTAAGACAATCTTTCCAACTCCGTCCTTAACAACAGTACTCTCGGTGTCCGGAGATTGCAAGAATGAACATTTAGCAACCAGTTTTGCGTGTGCGCGACAACGTGCCATTGATACACCGCCTGGTGGCATCTGCAGAAACTGTTCGCAGATATTTTGTTTACCAGGGGCATGGCTCGAAACTGGCTACGTCACATACGAGGTCACACCAGGGGGCGTTGGTGCGTCTTGTGTGAGTGGAGAAAATGATATCTGTAAGTAAATACCATCTCAAGTCCAGCTTCCTTAGTAAATGTTATGTGAAGATGGACTGTACTTATCTTTATTGAGTCAGCAGAACATTTCTGTCGGATGTAATCAGCAGCTAATCGTTAAATAGCCTCAGTCTCCGTAGGCTTATTGTATTGTATATCTTTGATTAGCTAGGAAACCATAGTAACTGAGAATGTTGGGTTTTTCCCTGTGGCACTAAGATGAGTGATACTTCAGATTTGCTCTTGTTTCTGTTGTTTTCATTGTGGGAGATAGGAAGAAACCTTGCTAGGGTTTTAGGCTTGAAATCGTCACTAGAGTAACTCTTTAATTCTCTCTTCTATTTCTCCTTATTAACTCGAAGCATTCAGCATATTTTCTCTTCTAGTCTAATTTTATCGAAGGCTGTTTTACGGAGACCAACTTCGGGTTTTCATCTAGTGAGTAAAACCCAGTTTTTCCTGATTTTTCAATCGGCTCGTATCCAACCGAACACACTGCGTCACGTGCCTTCCCCCTCGGCTCCCTAATGGCGCGCCATCAACGGTCCTCCTAAGGACACCTCGATTGAGTTAATTTTCAACTGTAAACAAGAAAAACAAACGTCACCACCCATCAGTGCGAGTGGCTGCCCGGAAAATCTCTTTTTCTGTTTGTGTTTTGAGAAGAAGCAACAACCAAACGGTTGACCTTCACTTTAAAATTACTTCTGTCAGACAGCAGCACATAAACTTACACAATATGTGTACTGATGGCAGTATATAGAGGCAGTAATCGAGAAGGACTTTTCTGGATTCTTTTTAATATAAGCCGCCAATGGATGTGGTTTACTGTCCTCTCTTTGGTAAGTTCTACGTTTGCAGCACCTGGCTCCACCTGTCGGCACCAACAGATTTTTAACACTTTTCCTCCTGTTATTTTCAACGGTTAACTCATAGGTCCGCAGCTTAGACTTCTAATGGAAAATTAAGAATACATTTAAATGGAAATTCTTTACTCTCATGTACCATTTCCCAAGACGTTTACTGATTTCTGAATTCTTCACGATTCCCCGCTTGAAAGCGTTTGATCGTCAGCTTATTTTACCGTTCGCGCCACGTTCTTTACTCTCCGATTGCTTGTGAACGGCATCAAATTACAGAGTCTTGGGTGTTTCCTAAATCACTTGTCCTCTAATTTTGTTGTTTATCAGTGAAAAAATGTACTGCACAAATACACGTGCACACAGCAACACTGCTATTGGGGAGAACAAACTTCCCTTTAGAAGGAAGCAAGAACCAGAAACAGATATCGCTTCTGGAATATGACGCAGTTAAAGGCAAAGACTTAAAGGGTCTAAAATATAGCGTAAAATACTTTAGAAATTCTAATATTGTTTTTTTTTATATATATATTCAATTTTAAAAGAAAAGAAGAGAATATTCCCGTATTAGATTGTGGAGGTGAAGATGATCTCTTGTCTTGCCAGACAGAGCTACGTGAAAGGGGATTATTCTATCTGGGCTCAACCCCAGACGTCGGGGCTTGGAACAGCCATAAACTGCACAATGACATTTATCTGTATTAATAAGTTTTATTATGTATTAAAATTGGCCTGACGGAGCTGCTAAAATGTTTTACAAGTATATTTCCCAAATGGGGAAACTAAATATACACTTTCTATGTGTCCGACGATACCTTTCTTGACTAATGCCAACGCGAACAGTTTCAACTTCTTTAGTAGAGGAAACAAACGGATCAGCTGATTTATAAAAAGGAAAAATGTTATTATTCATTTTCCTTGTCAAATGATGCGGGGAGACCTAGCCATTAAAACAAAGACCGTGATCGTGTCGAGAGTAATTCTGGTGTGAATCGTAAAACTGTCGAGGCTGGCCGTGGTCAGCCCCTGGTAACCATGACGACCACCGCCCAAAGAGAATAGCAGCTATTTAGCCTGCGCCCGGTGTATAGTGGTGATAAGGCATTGAAATTTGTGGAATCAGAGAAAGGAAAAGAGTTTTTAATAGAAAGCGGCTTTAATTTTATACAAGAAAAGGATCAGACTGGTTGGAAGTGGGCACCAGTGACCACAGAAAGGGCGACCAGAGCCGGAAAAGCCGATCTGGAGTCAGGAGACAGGACCCTCTCCCTCCCTTTAATCACCGCAGCGGCCCAGGTGGTCTCGGAGAACGCCGGCAACCACATCCTGCCATATCGTCCCCGACCCGGACACAGGGACACACACACGGCTGGCTGCGCCAAGGGTTCCGCCAGCCGGCACCCCTCAAAGTCGTTCCACGCAGAGCCGCACAGTTTTACATCACACGTGCCTCGATAAACAGCGAAGCATCTAATCCATCACACGCGTTAATCTCCGATAAGACACCTACATCCACTTGTATACTGTTGCGCTTAAAATATGTTTTTTTTTTACCCCCTCCGCAACAAAATTCTCTGTTGACTGAAATAGGAGCAGCAGCCGGGGCTATCCGACAGGTGTCGCTCTCTCTGTCAGGGTGGAAAGATGCCCACACAGAGACCCGCGCAGTGATGATGTCATGCGCCCCGACTCCGACCCTAAAGCATTAGCGAGATTCTGTTTACGACGTCGTCTCAAAACCAGGCCACATCACATTCTAGAAAGTTAAATAGCACACCGCTTATTCTCAGTTCGCCTGACGGGCGTCTATTAAAGGAATACTTCTGATAACAGCTCCAGTTCATCGTCGTCATCATTAGTATTTTAATTTTGTCCTTAATGATTGCTGAAATTTAGAATATTTTAAAATACGATCATTTAGGGTATTAAGTATTCCTTTAGGCAATTAATTAAATTAATTTTTATTTAGTAAAATGTCTTCTTTTTACCTTTGTAAACTTGATGTTGCTAGGGAGTTCTCTAGTGAAGGAGATTGGCTGGAGATATCGTTTTCAATACAAATGGTGTCGTTAAGCTCGTGTGCTGTAAATTTTAAACAAAGTGGATTTTCCGTTAATCCGCTTACGATATCAGGAACACAAGAACCCGTTTGCAAGATTAGTGCCTTCGCTTCGTTTTCTGATGAGTCGAAATGTTATAGTTTACATTTATTGAACATATGACCGACAGCCAAGCAATTTGGTAGATGGTTGGTAATCATGATAGGGAGACAATGCAATTGATATTCCCTCTACCATCGTTTTATCAGAATCTCAGTTAATTCACGTCTACGTTGACAGAGAGTTCGATGACGAGTTTGAAGTAACTTGGAGCCGAATACAATCTATTGATGACAACAACAACAACAAAAAAATCAAATGAGGTTATACTTAGCAACAAAACAAACTTGGACGCGTTTTTAATAATAATTTAACTGAGACTGGTAAATTAAAAAGGATAGGGACCGTCAGAGTACGTGAAGCTTCGGCAGGAAATAGCTCATTTGTTCTACTCTTTATCTTCTATTTTTGTAATTACTTTCACCACCAACAACAATTATATTTGTCCAAGACAGAAAGAGAAATCTGGGAAATACATACAATTAGTCCTCAAAGCAGATATTCATCGGGCTTGATGCGGGGGATATGCCGAATCTCTCGCTTTCTGATGCTCTCTAGTTTACAACAACAAATGACAGCCTAAACGTGATCCATCTTTTGGTTTTCCTTTATTCCCCGCTGCCCTGCGTTAATTAATTATTTCCTCTTGCACAAGTTTACATTTGACTTGTGTCAAACAGAGTTAACAACAGCGCATTTCATGAATGCCGGGCTCGTTACCCGTCGATGGTTCGTCATGAGCCACCCAGGCGGGCTGTCTGGGCGTTTGGACCTATTTCCAGACTGTTAATGAATGGCAGGAGGAGCGTAACCCTCATCCATTGATGTTCGTCTTGTTTCTCTAATTCATTAATTAGCAGAGTGCGCGCTGTTGTACCAGGACTGGTCAGAGCACACGCCCCCTTATCGAGCGCGAGGGTACAGTAATCATACTATTTTAATCCCGAAAGCTTAATATTATCAGTGGAAATCTCTTAACATGTCTGTGCACGAATTCCTGGTTTTATTACCACGAAATCGGTTCATCGCCCCGGTAGTAGAACAGCCGTGACCTCTGGTGTCACGTGACTACAGCCTATCATCATATCGATATATGTACAGTATGCAGCGTCATCATTCTAATCAAAGCTTCTTTCTTAATGGTTTCGAGCTGACGAGACACCTAAAGGATCGTCTCTGCTGACAGTTCGTACAGCGGTGACCAGCCAAACTTTGATAAGTGATAAAATCGAGCCAAGTCCTGTAACTTCCGTATGATTAAAACCCCAGGGCAGAGCTCTCTACAAACAGCATCCCCTGTTACATGGCTCATCTCAGTATTCCCGGGTTGGCGGAGAAGCATAAAAACAGTTCCTCATTAGATTTACACTCCTCTTTCTACCGCAGAGTTAATCAGCAGCTTATTTAGGCGATATCAGTTAAAACAATGGCTCTGTTTTTTGTCGCCAAAACAATAAAAACACAGAAATGGATTTTGGTTCAGTTTTCTGCTTCTTAAATTGGTTTTCTCCGTTTGTTTCTGTCTTCTGTTCGTTTTACTTTTCTCCCTCATCAGCAGCCTTTTCGGATCTTCGTTAAAATCGCCAGCCAACTGAAACACGTAGTCACGTGTCTTCCTGTCCGTCTTCCGGACAAAACAGAGACGTGTTAAAAAACACTTGGCATTTTAAATCGACAGGTATTTATTGTTAATTATCCACCAGATACTATCTATTGTTCGGTGAAATCATTGGAAGGTGGAGTTCCGTGTATTCTTTAATCTGTCGCCTCTCTGCTGCAGCAACAGAAGCTCTACACGACTTCACCTGGCTAAAGTCACCCACGTAATCGCCCCACCTATTTCGCTACGCCAACTAGTGGACGATTGTTCTGGCGTGAAATAAACAAATAGAACAGGAAGCAAATCAAAGGAAGACGGTCTGTAAGAGATTGCCGTAGGAAAAGCTCAAATTAGAGCCCATCAAGTGGAAGGACGGCCATAAGTCACTCAGACGGTTGCTCTTCACAATTCGCTTTTATTTCTGGCTGCGGCAGTGACAAGTTCTGGTCGCATAACGGCAGTTTCAGAATCTTTTGATGTTTCCCTTCAACCAAAACAAAACTTTTATAAGTCCTACTTTTGAGAAAAGTTCCTCAGATCGAGCGCCGATGTTGGGGAGACCTTTAGCAGCGGGAAGCCGGAACCGATCGGGACGTCATGGGCCGGGAACTCTGTTAATCTGACAGCGGTTCCGCTATTGACGAATCTTATTGTGACTAGTCACCCACATTTTCTCTTTGAAGTTCAGCTGGTGATTTCGTGTTATGAAAAGAATGCTGTCCTAAATCTGTCGTGACCTGGACATTTTCGGGTTGTAACGAAGCGGACTTTCTCAAACCAAAGCCTATTGTGTTCGGTACGCTTCCTTACGTCTGTAGACGTTCGTGAATCCAGACGAAGTAAAACCTATAACGTCTTCGATATCTCTGTCTTGGACGGTGTTGTGTTGAAACAAAGACTATTGTCATAGCATTTTTGGATTATAACGAAAAGCATTGGTTACTGTTGTTACTATTTATTGTCCATCGTAATTGAGAATAACATATTCTCATTATAGACAGTTTGCATTGTAAATATTTCCATGTTATAGTTTATTATTTTTAAAATATTAATATTAAATCGTGGTCCATTGTGTAAACGAGCGTCAGAGGTATATTGTTGCGTTGATATAGCTACCAAATCTAGATTAAAACGTTTTTTCAAACATACAATAGAGCCAAACCAATAACTTACTTGCTCTCTCTCATAAATTGGAGTTTGTCTCTCTCTGTTCTTCCAAGATGATAGTTACATTAATTTGAAATAATAAAAGAAAAACATGTGAATCATAATAAATACAGAATGGTAACCTACAGTGTATACGCGTATACGTTCATAAACAAATTGCTTGAAGATGTGCTCGTGTATAGAATACTTGCCAGAATTCCTTTTCCACAGTTTAACGCACCGTGTCCTGTTTTGTCTGTTTACTGATGGCTGTCACAGAATCTACACAACATTTCAAAGCTCAAGCATCGTGAGATTTCGGAGGAGACCGAAGCACTAACGAAACCACTTCTTACTTAGAGTTAAAGACTTTGTTGTACTGTGCAACATCGAGAAAGTCTCTGGTCTACGTATCAAACTACCGGTAAAAACAGTTCCAGAAAATTAACAACCTGATCACAAAGGTTAGGCAAAACATACCGTGATCCTGTATAATTTTGTGAAGTTAGTATCTTTGAATAACGTGGTCGAACTTACTTCGCCTAACACGCGATACTTCTGTTTCACAGCGCTTTGTGTGTTTTAAGACTTCTGAGTCAGCGGTGGCCTATCTCTACTTATGGGAGGTTGTAAGGAGACCAACACGAAGTCTGACTCATTTCTTCAAACATAATAATCTCTCTTATCTTCTCATCGACTGACTGGTTTTTATCAAGTTACCTGGTCTCCTTCGCCTACGACCCCGTAATAATTACTTAAAGTATACCAAACACTTAAACACTAAGTTTCCCCGTCTCCCAATTTTCAATATTGTGATTTAAAGCAGAAAACGATCGAAATATTTCGCTTTCGATCTATAGACCCACGACCTGGCATCGCTCTAGGATCAGAGTTGTCGCCCCTTCACGGTGTCCACGTGACTAGCATATCTTCAGCTCTGAATTTCCCCTCTTTCAAATTTTGTTGTATCCGATTACAAGTTTAAAAATGGCTGACTTACATTTTGTCGCGTACTTTTATATTAGCCAACAGCAACAAAGGTAACAACATATTTGTACAAAGCCGAGTCGCCATTAAATTACTAAGTGCGACGCAAATATCTCTAATTATGGCGACGGAACTCCCGTCCATGACTGGGCGACCTACATTTGGCCTCGTTCTCGAAATGTTTGCTTGTCTCTCTACTACTGGCAGCTGCTCTCTCCCCTAACCGACTGGTAGTGGAACAGAACAAGTTATAGTCAGACTCGCTATTTTTTCCTCTTTCAGATGAATGGAAGTCGTTTTACCTTTACCTATGAGCAGTCTTTGGAGTTCAACATAATCACATTTTAGCCAAAACTGGCGCCATAAAACACTTCCTCTAGATGGTGTCCATGTACCCGCAGGTAATGGACATACCTATGTAAAATCACTCGATATCGTTGTCTTTTCATTATTAATGTCACCTGTTGTTTTGTTTTATAATTAGCTCTGAAATGCGGTTTTTCCACGCCATTACTGCGTCTTCTATGCGTTAGAAAGACAAACACGAACACTCGTAAATAGAGTACCTAACCTGGTTGGCTCATTGTAATACTGAGAGAATGTCGCTCAAGTAAGATTATGCCATTGTTGCTTTATTCGAATCTTTTCAGCGATCTAGCATCCAATAGCAACCTGTTGCATCTTCTTTAGCACAGACATTTCAGAAGTTTACACGACGAGCAATATTCGTGCCATTTTATGTCTCTAGTTTCTAACTTGCACGATGAATGAATCCGCATTTGTCAGTGATGCTAGTTCAATCTTTTCTTTTGTTGTTTTAAGGTTCGGCATCGACAGAACGCGTTGTTAGTTATCCTTCCACACCGCGAACTTGGTTTCTACTGCTACTTGTGACGTCATTATTTTCTGCACCTCTAATGTGACGTTTCCCATAATACTTGCATCAAAAGATGTTTTATAACTACATTAGGGAACGAGGACAAGTAGTTTGAAGAAAATTTAAAATATTGATGAAAAAGAGAATTGATTTGGCATCACACTTGTGTTAATTACTTTTTGCGTATTTCATACTTTTTGTTTGGTTTCTATCTAGAAATATGCGATGACCAAGAACTGATTAATATAAATACTTATCAAGGGACCGGTTAACTATGTGTGTTAGAGAGATACCGAATACAAACGTGACCGCAGCTGAATTTTATTTGTAACCAACCAGATACTTCCTAGTAGATATGCGTACATAGTGAACAGAGATGAATAATTAACATAATTTAATATCATATGAATTTAGCTCTCAACTCTTTAGATCCATTCATCCACGAACACCACGTTATCATAGTATTCGGTGAAGCTGCATATCTTAAACGTTTCATTCAACTAATAGAATGGCGTCATCATATCTGTCACACTGCACCGCATAGACGTTCCATTCATCTACGAGCTTGACGTTATCATATCTCTCATTGATCGGCCCGGTCTGTACGGCATAAAAGTTCCATTCATCCACCAACGTGACATCCTCGTACCTGTCACTGACCGTCCCTAGCTGCAGGTCATAAAAGTTCCATTCTTGTACTAACATGACGTCATCATATCTGTGAATGGCATTGCGTAACGTCTTTAATCCTACTGATGAAGATAATGAATTCTAGCTTTTCTTCTCGTACACTTCGTGGTTGGAGGTTAAGGACGACATAGATTAAAAGAGAACATCGTCTAGTAAAACAAACAACAGCAAATGATGCATTTCGGTGTCGTATCCAGCTGTTTAGGTAAAGATGCTAGCTCCCCTGTTCACTGTTTCTTGTCAATGAAAACAAAGAGACAAAAACGTGCAATGGATCTCAGACCTCAAAGATAACGGTGCTTCTTCCATGACTCGTTTAGACTCGTACTATATCTTTGAATTAAATTAAGGCTTTTTGGAGAATTCCAGCAGTTTTTCTTCATGAAAAATGGTGGTGATTAGCCACAATTGAGCTGATGAATTAAATGTGTGGATAGATACACTATTGAAAATATGTGAGGTAAAGTAGTTGATGAGAAAGATCAGTGCTATGTAGCTAAGGCTTTTGATAGAGTTCCGTATTAAAAGAATGGTGCTTGTAATATATAAATAAAGGAATTTTAAAAAAAACGAAGTATCTGCTCTTGTTGTTAAAATATACAATTAGTGAACGTAAATATGAAAAAGATTATATTCCAGTGTCGATACCGAAGAGAACAGATGTATCCATCGGGTGAATCAGAATAATGCATTAATTGGTCATTCAAGTAGAAAATGGAGTTTACTAGGAATAATCTAAAATTATTTTAAACAGGAAATAAAATAAATGGCGATTATTATACTTCGGGAGACAGTGAATATAAATAATTAGTTTCATGAAAGATTTTAGGTTTTCTCATTAACAGATATCTTAAATGCAAATATCAACGCATTTCAGCTGATAGTGAAGTTG
This sequence comes from Nautilus pompilius, assembly GCA_018389105.1. Taxonomy (NCBI): domain Eukaryota; kingdom Metazoa; phylum Mollusca; class Cephalopoda; order Nautilida; family Nautilidae; genus Nautilus; species Nautilus pompilius. Next base: position 1,142,087 of record JACATO010000980.1, on the reverse strand, counting down.
AAAGAATGTTATTATATTAACCCTTAGTTCGTTTTTTTTTTGAATATCTTTATCGAAGTAAAGATGAGAAATTGTTTTAAGGAATTCGGTGTAGATTGTAGGTTTTGGAAATTTAGAATATTCTTAGACATCGGGAGAGAGACAATAACAGATTACAGCAAAGAAAGTTTATTTTTTAACGTTTTGTAATACTTACCGAGCGAGACATTTATAAATTGATTTTAAAAATGCATCCCGGTTGGATATTAAGAAAATACATTTTTAAAATAAGATAAATATAATGACTTAACAGACACCCGTGTTCTCTGGAATGAGCCAGGGTCAGAAGTAGATGAGGATTTCCTGGCTACTAATAAAAGTACGGAATGTCTAACGAATAGTTTTTCTTTAGTTCATCCTCTTTCCCTCGAGACAGAATAAGAAATCCATACCACTTCCATCAGCAGCTCAGGTGACACCGAGTCAAAATTCGTTTATCTATTATCCTGAAACAGCTGACTTCTCTGAGGTTTAGGAATATCTTCCGTTCAATCTACGGAACTGAAGGTAATTAACAATAACTATAGATACGTTTATTAAGATTTCTAATTGCCGGGATGGCGAAAAGAAAGCAGATTAATCTTCAAGCTCGTTCTGATATTTGTAAAGCTCTACAACAATAAATCTGAGTTGTAGTAGTCTTTTTCTTTACCTTGTGCGAGTCGCTGATTGACTTTACCCGTGTCTAAGAAAACGGGGGTGGAAACGGCTGGAGATATTGCAAAGTAGGAAAAGAACAAGCCAGCATCCGCATCAAACTTCGTCTGACTAGTTTATAAATATTTGTGGACTGTTGAGACTGCACAACAAGCGACAAACCGTGTTCTCGTCCGTATTACAGCTGCTGCTGCTGCTGATGCTGCTGCTGCTGTTGTTCTTATTCCGTAATTCGGTAAAGACGGTTATCGAGCTCCGCCAGGGCACCTGAAGTACTAAGGTCAGCGAAGTGCGGGGAACTTAACTTTCGTCGTAATTAATACACCAGAATTTAGGAAAATCTACCGTTTGTGAAAAAGAAACTATGCATCATAGTAACTTGAAACTAAAAAAATTATATTTTTTTGAAAATTGGCGAAGCGAGAATTATAGAAATGAGAGAGTATTATGTACACAGAGCCCAGAGCCGTTAGCTTTCTATGGAGCATGACACCTCGTTTTCACGCCCCCATACAGCTTATCATTGCATGACTGCGGAATGTTGTTTAAAACGTTCTGTCTCTGGCACTTACCACAATTCATTCAAGGTTTGACTTTCTCAGCAGCTAAATATGTAGCCTCAATGATGCTCGAGGTAATTCTGTGGATGTTCCATCAGCCCCTTTTACATTCCAGATAGTTTTTCACCTCACTGGCTGAGTGCTCGAGATCATTGTCATGTTGGAAGATGAAGTGGGTGGCGTGATGGACGAGAACTTACCTGTACACTTCTGGTTTTATGCAAATTTCTGACACCCTTTCCTAATAAGCAGCTTCACACTTGTATTGATCTACCTCCATCCTTAACCGTAGCTGCTGTTCACGACCATGCACAGGCAGCTACACATCCGTCGAGACCACTTCGAGCTGATGTGAGTGCATCTTACTGTTCTTGAAGAAGCCCTGGCGCTCGCACTTTCAGCCCGACCGTTTGCGAGATCTCCTTTGAAGTCACCGCCAGGGGGGGGGGTTCTGCTCTGGAGATGTATAACCTCGGGAGAGCTGGTCAGTCGGAACTGATAGAAGAAACCATGGACAAATATGCACGCAGGGACATACCGGAAGGAAAACGTTCGCCACCAGCAAGGAAATTGAGAAGAAATTCTATTTTCCAGCAGAAATATAATGCCGAACCCTCCGGAGATGAACCTCTGCTAAATACTATGGATGTTTGGTTCCCTCTTCGCCAAACGTTTGAAATCTGGTATTAAAACAAATATCAACACTGTGCAAGGGTGATTACATGGTTGTATATAACCTTGTTCTGCACGTTTAGAAGAAAAATAGTTGAATATTTATTTTGCAACAATTTTTCTGCAGCAATATAAAAATATATAATTATCATAAGAATGTAAAAATATTTATAGCATCCCTTTCCCTATTGTATTCGTCATTCATACACTTTATAGAATTATAAATACATTTCTGTACCAGCTTTCAAAAGACTGATTACTCTGATATGGTTGAATATATTTTTCTATTCGTTCTACGTATAACTCCTATTTCTATGGTATTCATGTGTTCATTCTCATCAATGTGTAGCATGTTCACCAAAAACATAGAGCGGAAACCTCAAAAGGTCAACTCGCCTCCATTTATTACTTCCATGCATCTGCTTTCCTCACTGTATCATTATTTGTTTCATATGTCTGTTTACCTGTTTCACAATGTTTAAGCATGTTTATCACCTTACTTTTGCTCATCACTTTTTTTCAGTATATCACAATGCCTCGATGTGTTATCTTCCTTGTATAATTTTAATCCATTGTACCTTTAAATATAATATCACTTTCCTTTTTTTGATGTAGTTTCATAGTTATATTTTTAGTTGCTAGTGTATTATGCAGCTTTCCTAATGTATAGTGCAACGACAAAAATTCTAAAATTTAACGAATTATTTACATCAATACATCCAATCTCATACTGTCTGGATTAGCTGCGAGCCTGCATTATTTTCATTACTTTACTCGCAAGTGGATGGGGCCATTTAAAGTCCACGACGTATATTTGTTTTGAAATACAAGACAAGATCGGAGAAATTAGCAAGAGCACCTATCAGCCCATCGAGTCTTCAAGATGGAGGTGCTCGCAGTCTTTGTATAAGCCGCGGTGTCAGTCACGTGTTCGCCATGACAACAAAACAAGTGGAATCGTAGAAAATAGAATATTCGCGCTAACTTCCAACAATGTAACAAGAGAAGCTGAAGACACGAAAAGTTGTCAGTTGGTTTTCATTACTAATAGAAACTCCTGGCAGTTTGTGCATGAAATATCTCCAGATAAAAATAATTAGCCAGCTATGTAGGTAATAGGAAGCACAAAATGGCCATAGAATATATATATAGGAAAAGAGAAGATGATGATATGCAGCCAGATCTGAAATCGTCCGGACTACCGCTGGAAATACCGGTGTCTGTCTGTAGAGATAAAACCCGCCCAGGTCTGGCCGGGTCGGACATTTCGTAGAATTCCTGTACATTCGAGACGGACTCACAGCACGTGTGGCTCATTTACCGGCAGAGCGCACGTGCTCGCGGAACTCGAGCCGTGCATAAAAACCACTTTGTTTAACCGGAGAAGATAAGGTTCTCAGTCTGGGCCCCGAGACGAAATGCTCCCTTCGGGGCCCCCGGATAAACAGCAGCTAAACGAGTTTCCGTCCTGGGGAAGTTCGTTTACAGTGTAAACAAGCCGGCCATGCTCATTCTGGGCTGCGACCGGCCGGAAGAGGGCGTCTCGTCCCGACCGTCATCCATGGGAAGCTGCTGACACAGCCCCTAGCGCCTCTGTTGGCCCGAGCGATGTCGGATGTAGCTCCCCCGTGGAAAATGGCTTATAATCCCGAATGACTGGGATGTTCATTATTTCTCGGTGAGATTCCTGGCTCAGTGCAGAACTTTATAGGAAACTGCACAGCCTTCGGATGACCGACCGGTGACAGCAGCCCATGAAGATGTGGAGAGACTCTCTCGGCCGAGGTCGGAGAGCTGTGTTAACTCTCTACCTTTGTTTTGGTTGATGAGGTTGACTGTCACTCGATGCGAAAATAAATTACGAAGCAACAAACCGACACCTCTCGAGGTTTGGCCCACGAGTTCTTTTCAGGAAATTCTTGTAATTTGACGAAATCATTAAAAAAAAAGACAACTTTGTGATGCTGTCGAAAGTTCTGTGACACCGAGAGGATCAAAGGGCTCACGCGATCGGAACCCATATATATATATATATAAAAAAGTGTCCAAGCCGTTTATGAAAACACCGATCTTGCCTGCTGCTAACGTCTGAATAGAGACATTACAAGTACCATTTTCTGAAACCTAATCAGATTTTAATTTTATGCCTTCTAGTAGCGCATTATGTACCACAAATATTTTTAAAGAAATATCTAACTGAATGCATCTTTTAAAATTTAAAACTTTAATAATCTTACCACGAGCCAACCGATGTCTCTCTGGTTTATCTTCAGAATTAAGGCTAGTAGATCACCATTGAGACTTCTACGACGCTGATATCCGTTACATAGCAGGGGCTTCATGCCTAGACTGTGCTCTCCAGAAGAGATCTCACCAATGGAACAAGAATCACTGAGCTGCGTAATCATACAATAAACATGGCTGGCTTTTTACACATAATCTCACTAGTTTTAATATTTTAATGCATTATCTATTACTACTGTTATTGCACCATCATTATCATCTGGTATAAAACTAAGGTACTTGGACACTTTATCAGCATCCCCAAATTTCATAATAATGTTAGAGATTCCAATGTCAATGCCAGCGACATATATGGGAAAGATAACTGGTCTCGAAGCTAAACCCTGAGGTGTTCCACTGAATGTGTTCGATTCCAGAAAAGAAATTCAACCTATATCGATTAGCTGTAATGTAAATAGTTCTCAACTCGTTGTAAAAAAATGTCTTTCGATGTCAAAACTTTTACATTTCTGTACAGGTCGTCTTTGCAGAAATCTATAAAACCGTTTTATGGAAATTGAGTCAATATTATTACCGATATCTAAATTTCTGATAACGACTCGATTCCATTTTGATGCTTCCTATATTTTATGTTTAAGAAATAGATTTTTAGAGGATGGTGAATGTAAAATGCTACACTTTGGAATATTTTTGTTTACTTTCATTTATTAAGTTTTTGGGAAATGGCTTTTTACATGAATCCGCGAAAACTGTATAGAATATATTCCAGTCTATATTATTATACCTATCTGAAGGGTATTTAGGCACCTTACCGTGATTTAAATCCTACACTTCTTCACAGAAATATCTGGAGGGAAATCTACATAGTTACGATCTCTGTTCTCTACAGGTTCAAGATGGATAGGAAATTTATGCTCTGGAAATCGCCACTCGATTCCGATGTTTAATTTGCCATTTTTATGCTATTTACTGAGTGGAGACTCGCACTTTCAACACTAAAAAACCGGCTAAATATTTCAGACTGTCAGAAGCAGTTCCCATCACAATAGGAATAATATTAGTGTATGGTGTCTTTTAATCTACATTTCCAACCCAGTGCGTGAATCTGCCTGCGGCCTGCAGGGTTTTTAGGAAGTGGCTAAAGGGAGGTAACTGCTTCTAGGTTTGGCAGCTTCAGAAACGCATTAAATCCTTGTTAGTTCATTATCCCCGATAAATGCCTCTCACAGGTGGAGCTGCAGGACTCGATATGCACCCTGCCGCCCCCCCCAGACGGAATAGTTTCTCAGACAGCCGTTCGACAATAGATTCTTAAGAGATCCAACAAGTCTACGATGAATCTACCATTCATCTTCTGTCCAAGACCTTTCATCCCTATCCTGTTATCACAAAATTATAAAAGAAGTATGAAGCAAAATTTATTTCGACAAGTTGAAGAAAATATTTGACCTTCTTAGAACTATTGGCCATATTTAAAATACTTGAACGAGCCAATTGTCACTGTTTTGGGATTTGAATGTATGACCTTTTTGAAAAGCAGACAAAATAACGATGAAAAATATTTATCAATTTTAAGAGAAATGGCAAAGTTTTCACTACCGCAACAAAAACCAAGCAGGAAATTCCTTCACGAGTAATCTACAGTTTAACTATTTAATCTCCTCTCTCTGCTTAACCCGAGAAGGAAAGGTAAAAATTTACAAATTCTTTCTAATATTTGTTTCCGTGACCATTTGTTAGTAATCAGCTTCCCCGTCCACACAACATTGTCTCTGCTGCCATTTATTGTCAATCAAAACAAAAAATAAAGACAATTGAAATCGCTTCCAGGTCTTTCCTTGCAAGACGGTTTTAAAGGGATGAAATCTTGTATACTGCTCCAATTAACACCGACTTGTACAACATCTGGACCGTTTTGTGTTGGTTTCAGCAGCTGATTAATTAATCCAGTTGGATTAGAAAGTAGAAAATGTAATGGTTTAAAAAATAATATTCGATTATTCTCTTTGTTCGAAGTTGCCCCGCAGCCAATAGATTAATTTGCATATTTTTCTTTGTTCCAGTTTTTATTTAATTAAAATTATTCAGTGGTTTTGCGAAAGAAAGGAATTAATTAACAACAGGTGAGCATTGTGAATAAAATAGAGCTTGGAACACGCAAAACACAAACAGAGATAGTCCATATATCATATTTTGCTTCCATTTAACCCTCCAGTTAAAGAATTTAGGCGTGGGATTTAAATACAGTAAAACTTAAAGTGTACAAATGCTTAATTTTATCTCTCTTCCTTTTCTGTTCTCGGATGCTCGATGCAGTGTTTAGGTATTAATTCATCAAACTTTTCCAACTATGGATTAATTCTTTTCTAAATCCAATTTTTAAAATTTAACATAAGTTTTGTTGGTGGATATTCTGATTTATTCAAAGCGTATAGAGATTTTAAAGAAATTATTAATAAATATTACTATACAGTTCGCGTTTGCAACTTATTTAAATACAGTCTCCTATCAATACTAGGAAAACTCACTCATCATGTGAGAACAGTAAGTAGATGGCATGTGTAGATAGATATTCGTGGCCTACTGAGTTGTTTTTCGATTGTAAATGTTCTTTAGGTGTATTTAACATCGTTTAAAGGTTATTTTTATTTTTTTTTTAAAAAAAATTTATTCATTTTATAAACAATGTTTGGTATTATATTGCAATTCAAGGAACATGACCTGCTCACATTTTTTTATAAAGCTTTTTTAACAAGTTATTTCCCTTTAGCTACTAATGCAATTATGTTTACTGATTTATTTGTAGCCACATTAGCGCACAATCCATAATGTAAATCCTTTTTCAGAAGAAAGTCTTAGTATTACAAAAACCAAACTTAAATATTTTAAAATACGACACTAATAAGCGATTCGACAAAAACAATGGGGTGGGGGCAGGAATTCTCGGATGCTGAGATGTTTTTATATTTACTTTTGGGGGGCTAAATAAAAATGGCGGACTCCTGTACGCTAGCGGACGAGGAATCTGACTGGGAAGATGTGCGTGACTAAATTTCGATGTGTTGCTTGGATTAAGATGTTATCCTGGAACGAGTGTGGTGCAGAAACCTAGCGAAGTTTGAATACTTTGTTCTTGATAGAATCAGCTCGCCCGTGATTTCAAACAATAAGCCGGACAGTGCCAAGTAACGCAGACCTAAGGCATTAGATCCCGAAAGCCTCCATTTGCTCTCGACTGTAGCAGATGTGTTTACAGTTCCATAATACGTTTCTTCGTGGCTTTGCTAGTCTTATTACCACACCTCGCATATAGCTGCCCTCGAGAGGTCTATTAGTTATTGGACGGTACAATTTCGAGTCGTTTGTCTGCCAGCTGCTTTGCTTGTGATTCGTCAGTAGGCTTCTCTCTCTCTCTCTCTCTCTCTCACTCTCCGTGTGTGGAAATAGGAATTAAAACCAAAAATTAAGTTTTGTTCTCTATTTAATTTTCTTTCAGGAAACTCTTGTCATGGTGGAGATATCCGGGGTGATAGACACCGACTTTCTTGCAATGGAAGAGACAGAGAATCACAGCCGAGTCCTTGTGAGAAACTTAACCTCTCGATAAACTTCATTTTTGCAGGAGAAATCAGTTGATAAATTGTTTTTGTTTTTATTGTTAAATAATTATCCAGATATAGCCGTGGAAAATATTTTATTGGTGTTTTTAAAATAAGTTTTTCACGGTATGATAAATCAATAATCACATAGTTGGAATGAGCAGCGTACCATACAGACATAGATAAGTGCACTTGGTAAAGTATGTGCGATGCATAGATTTAAGAAAAGCTTTTTAGGGACATAAGTGCAATGAATAATTCCAAGAATGATGAACACACTAGGTGTTTATGGTTCTTGCATTGCAAAATTATTGATACAATGTACTATTTCTCTTCAGTAGTACTTTATATCACAGTTTTGGTGGCACATCCTCCTAGAAAGATTCTACACACCTTAAAAGAAAAACAGAATAGAATAGGTATTTGAAAAAGTAGAAAAGCTGATTGAGTGGGTTAATTTGATTGTAGTGATAGATAAATCCATTAGCCAGGTTAGTATATGCTTAAAAGGCTAAAATTTTAATTAAGTTGCATGCATTTTTAGGATTTTATTAAATAAAGTTAGCTTAAAGGATTTCGCAGATGACTATTTTTAACATACAATTTGGAAAATACAGTATAAGCGACTTTTTTTTGGAATCAATGCAACACTAAATGCCTTCTAAAAAATACTTTTACAAATGTTTAGCAACATTGAAGATAGCAGCTAGTTTTGCAAGGTTAGCCAGAAACATCAAAAGAATTGATATAGATCTTAAACCATATTGGAACTTTAAAGAACAAATTAACTATATACTTGAACTTTTAGTGAAAAGTGAAAAAACATAATGGGTACTGAATCTATCCTTAGGAAGATCCAAAACAATCCCCTGGGAATAGAGAAATGTCTTTGGAGAGATTGAGAAGCAATGTATTGGCCAAGTTTGAGTATACAAAAGCATAATGTGGTGTCACAGTGTTGGATTTATTGCCAAAACCAGAACAAACCACAAGAACTTTTGAAAACTCAGGAAGTACCAGATAGTTTTTACCACTTGCCATGGCCTGACTTATTTGAATTTTAGTAAAAAGAACTATTTAATTGTAGTTCATTATTACTCTAAGTTGCTTACTCCAAATGAAGCAAGTTTAAAAGGTATTTTAATAAAGGTACCAAACCTTTTACCTGAGCTGCAACCTGGAGATGTGATTTGTATTATTTAATAATGGTAACTCATGGTCTCTAGGTACAATGAACCTAACAAAGCCTTTTTGAACTTTTGTTAACTTGAATTGGTTGTTAAAAACATGTATTTAACTTCATCAAGATTAAGTGGTTATAACTATTGCATACTATTCAGAATAGTTTATGAGCATACTAAGAATAAGCAGGTTTTAAGTCTTAGCTATAGCCATCTTCATTAGTACGTGATTTCACTATCTTGAAACTCCACAATCAAATATTAGGTTTTAGTTTTCTTTTTGTACAATGAATAGCATGGATTGGAGACTAATAATATGTTTTATTTTTTTACATTTTTCTTTTGCAGGGAATAGATACGAGCAAACCTTTAGTTCAGCTAGGTTCTCATATTTTCTCTGGTGAATATGAAAATTGTGTTGGTACATGCATTATATTTGAAGACCTTCAGAATGGTAAATAAAAAGATTTTACTAGAGCTACAATGAATCATATCTTTTTCAATCCATGTTAGATGCACTTGGTCTAAGAACTTCTCTTCGTAAGTGACAGGAACTCAGCAGTATTAAGTGTTTGCAGTGGCAGATTAAGTACTAGGCACAGTGCCTTGGAACAGGGGCGTAGCTAATAGGGGGCGGCAGGGGCGGTACGTTTTGTGGGGCGGCATTTTTTGGTCCGAGTGCGCGTTTGTCAAATTTAGTTCAGGACAGTATGTTACATATATAATGTATTTTTTCGTTCTATTTTCCAGATATTATTTTTTTCCTGAATTTTTCGTTCAATTTTAATGGTAGTTTTTTGAAAGGAAGAAAATTTTTCTAAAATTTGCTGTAAAAGAGATTTGCTCACTTGAAGTGAGTCACTTCTAATTAATTTTGAATTGAATATCAATATTTTCTCATTATATATTTGATAATTTTTATTTTCTAATAGTACTTTTTTTTCAATAAATAAATAAATAAAAAATGAATTTTTTGGAGGTTTTGAAATTCTACGTTATTTAGAGGGCGGCAAATTCTACGACCGCCCCGGGCGGCACAAACGCTAGCTACGCCCCTGCCTTGGAATAACATTTTCAGTTAAATATTTTGGCATTCATTGATAGAAACAAAAAAACAGTAGAAATGTGTATAAATAACTATGATGCACCTTGGCCTATGAAGATCTTGATGTGGTTTTAATGTTTGCTGTATCTTCAGCCACTGAATGAATTTACTTTCTCATCAATGAGTAGTAGTATTATCAGAAAACAGCAAGAATTGCTTGTCACTTTGTTTAAATTATCACAGCTTACTAATTTGAAGGGGAAGAAAAATCTCACCATTAAATTCAATTTTTTACTAGTATCTCTTACCCCCCTTTCATCATTAAATTAAAACTCTGGGCCCTGATGGTTTACTGTTTTTAATGTACTCATCTGTGCTTGCATTACACTGTCAGGTTGTCTACTTTCTTTGTAGCTTACTGTGTTTATATCATCGAGAACAGATTTGATGTGAACACTGAAGGGTCTCAGACTGAGTACATTTATTTTTCTTAAGTCAGATTGCCAGTGAGATTTTGGAGATATTCGTGTTAAAATATTTATCTTAAGGTAATAAGGCTAATTATTGGATATAAAATATTTTAATTTTTTTGTTTTTAAAATACTGAGATCTCAGAAATAAAACAATTATTAAAAGTTAATTTAACTTCTATCCTTTTAATCTAAAATGTCCTAAGATTGATCAAGCCTAACTATCAGATTATAGAATGTTAATCCTAAGAAAATGTGTATCATGGATCTTAGCTCTAGAAAAAATTAGGATTGGGATAAAATGGAATATGAAACCATAGGCAACCCTACAAGAACAAAAATTAGGTTCTAATAATAATAATCTCTTAATATCCCAAAGGAGAAATATACAGACTTATGTAGCCCTAACTTTAGTTGTAAGAAGACAAAGGGTCATAGAATTTACTGTTCGGATAAGAGAGAGGTTTTTAACTTTTTTCATTATCTTATTTCTTAAATTACAAGAAAAAATGTTTTTGAATTGGGACTTTACAAAAATTATTTGTTAGTAGTTATTTTGAATGACTGAAATAAAATTTTTCCAGTTGACAGTAACGTGGACTACTATTGTCAAGTATAGTTTTTAAGAAAAAAATTTAAACTGCATAAAATAAAGAACCAAGTCAATAACCAAGGAGATTTTGCAAATGATTAGAAAAAAGGCTGTGACAACAGTGCATAGCAGATGTAGACATAAATCTTCAAAAAGTATATGGCAGTAAAACAGGTTCATCCAAGGAAATTTCATTAATGATTCAGAAAAATATGTATATAAATAAATATACATTTGTATAAGTGATCCTAAACAATTTTATGAGTATTTTAAAAATGTGTTTGGGTTATTTTGTAAACAGTAAAGAAGATGTAATTCATCTTTGATATCATGAAAAAAGTTGAGGCTCTTAATTTTCTTTTGCTTATGTTTATTTTAGCAGGTAATAATGTGAATAATTGAATTATTTTGCTGACAATACAAAAACTGTGTTTGAAAATCTTTAATGAGATGTTAGCAGGTCCTGATGGGATACACATTAAAATGCTGAAACTAGTCTGTGAAAAGATGAGAAAAATATCTAGTAAGAAAAATGCTTCAGCTGAAGTCTGGGAACATCTTGTTACCTGCTTAGATTAAAATAATTTAATTACAGGCAGACAGCATGTGTTTCATTTAGGAAAATCTCATGTTATTAATTTTTCATATCACACTTAACACAGACCAGAATGTCAACAGGGAAATTTTATATTTTCATTTTATTAAAGTTTCTGTTCTAAATTTTTCAAGTAAAGAAGAATTAATTGAACTCATTCTTGGCATGAATGATACACTCTTTAGTGCTCATGGTCATTCAAACAAAATAAACAAATGTCGCACTAGATGTTCCAAAAGCGCCTGGAATGTCCATATAATGGATGCTAAATGTATTATTGGGTTTAAGAATCTGCTTGATGTCTACTTAAAGCTAAAATGGTCTGATTTAAATGTTGTAAACTTCCTATTTTCATTTAAGTATGTATGGTATTTAAAAATTGCAAGTTATTAATGAAAATCCCCAGAGTACCCCTGACTGCCCTTTTCTACTTTTTGTCTGTAAACATAGCAGCTCTAAGACACCTTTATCCAGCATACCCCTGGCGCTTTGTTGGAGTACTGTGAAATGTGTGTTTTTGCTGGGTGGTCACTGGGTACATATGGCATAATATTTACTGTTTCTTGCAGCCCACAACTGTTTATCAAGTCTCTATACTTTACTTCATTAAGTTCTTTTGCATTTAGATATGAATAACTGGCTCAGATTTCATGTTTGTTTGTGCAGCTGACTCTAAGCCTCGTTTGAAGTACGTGTGTCACTCGGACAGAAAGCTGCTGCTGAACCGGGTTTTTCTTCAAGACAAACACAAAAAACCACCTGGTCTCTTGCCTGTGGCACACACGGACAGTCCAGACAAGCAAGTTAAAACCAATAAAGGTGATTATTGCTCTTTTGTATATACCTTTCCTATGGCTTTGTAAATTATTTGTTTTAACTGAGTCTGTACTAACTGAGAGGTCAGAGGTTTCTAAAAGGTCAGGGTTTGAGAGATTTTTGTTACTATTCATAACTAATGTTGACCTGCTCTCTTACAAGTCTCTTGATATTGAGCTCTCTTATGTTGATATTCAAGAAATATTTCATTTTAATGAAGTTAATGAATCAGAAGAAAGTCTCAAGCAAAACCTATTTTCATTTTCTGAAATCTTCTGTGTAACAGTTCTAGAAATTACTTCTCAGTCTAGCAATAAAATAGTTTTTAATAATGAATGTTAAGATTTATGAATTTTTATTTTCGTTGTAATGCTCAAAGATCAGCATAGCTGAAAGTAGCTGGTTAGTTCAAATATCATCTTAATGGTAGTAACAGAACTAACTAAAACACCTGCGCTTCAGACATTGTTTCTGTTCATCACCACCAGGGTGTGGTCTTGAAAAGGGCTTTTCTATTTATTTGTAGTTATATAGGTGGTTTGAACTGGTTTTCAGCTGGAACAGGTTTAGTTTTGTAACTACTACTGAGATAATGGGAAAGGCCCTAACTAACCTTTTTTTTTTTTTACTTTCTGTAAATAATATATCACCAATAAGTTAATTTTATTACAATGAGGCAAAAGGCTTATAATATATTTAGGTCTTGTTCTTGTCTCTATTTTCTTTAAGGTATGTAGATTTTTTGTGATTACACATGCAATTTAGACATTTTAATTCATGGCCTAGAATTTTAAATGCTACTTCAACATCTCTTATGAAATACTAAGTTGAAAAAAATATTGCATACAAAATTAGTTAAACAGTTGTTATACAAAATAAATGAAGTATCTATGATATCTGAATTTTGCCTTTTACATTTTATATCATGAAACTGTCAAAATAACTTTCATAAAGCCTGACATGTTGTTGAAAAAGCTTCTCTGCTTAATGTATTTTAGTTTCATTCATCTATTAAAATTACCAATAAACAACAATCCACAACTCATAGGTAACTTGAAAATCATCAGACTGTCAAATCATTAAAACATTAATATTTGTTTGTAATATTTAAATTTATGACTAATCATTTACAAATTTAATTATTTTAATCTTGTTTTGTCATCTCTTGTAGGCAGTTGTCATGACAACTTGACTGCAGTAAATAACGTAGAAGCCACCTCTCCAGAAATCTCATCACATGCACAGATGGACGTAGAGAAAGTCAGCGAAAACCTGAAATAAACTGACAAAAAATCTTAAGAATGCTTGGTTCTTCTCAGAAAGCTATATTTTCAACAACAGTGGAGGTCTTGTTATATATAAATCATTCCAACCTAGGACAGTCTGTGTGGACTGGATTTCTCAAAACTGAAACTTCTACATGTCATTCTTTGTCTTCAATTAGATCAGATATTGTTGCTGTACTCTCACTATCAGTGGTTTTAACAACTAATGTCTGCATATCAAATTGAAAGTTTTAGTATTTATAACTTAATATCTTTGAAATGATTTGAAGTTCTAAAATACCATTTATGCTTTTAAAATTCTGCTGAATTCTCATCACCTGTTCTGTACATTTGTATCATTAATTTTCTGATGAGATGTGTAAAGGGAACACTAAACTTTGCATTATTTATTGTTGACATATCTGAAGAGGAGCTAGGATAGTTGGTAGAATGTCCTTGGTTTTGCTAGAATTGTAGCTGGCAAATTTACACAGCTTTTGTGATGCAAAATTAAAGAAATTGTTACAGACCTCATCTGCTGGTTTTTGCTATTCATCCAAGCCCCATCATAGTATGTTATAAGATGTTAGAAATGCTTTAGCATTCACAGGTTAGGCATATTACCATAAATTTTAAAAGTAAAATACTTTTAATAATGTCAGTCTGAAGAATTATTTTTTTTAGATATCATGTGGGGTACAAAGTATAATAAACATATCTTATGGTAATCGTATAAAAGATGCTTTATTATATCTTGTAGAAAAATCTAGATTTTAGTTTGCATATGACAAATATATTTTAAACTTATGCAATTTCCTCCTCTCATTTTTAAACAAACCACACAGTGTATTGTTATTTGTATTCTGTTAATTTTCTCCTGTTTAAATACATGCTTATTCCACCATTTTAGATAGGCTTGAGTCTTCACTTTTTTGTACTATATTTGGTCGTCCTTGTTTGACGAAATGAAGAACTTTGGACAGGACTCTATTATTTTTTTTTTTGCCTACTGTTTAATTTTCATCACTGAGACTGAATCCTTATCAAGAGGTAATCTGCTAAGGACATTATTTGTAACAAATTTATAAGATGGTTGGTTAAGTACCCATCTCTGCAGATGCCATTGTGTGGTACAGTTTAAGTTTCACTGAATGAGCCAAGTAGTGGTTTATGATCATTGTAAATTGTTTTCCATGAAAAAATGATTAGATCTTTTCACAATAAGAAATACAGCAAACCCTCCTTTATCAACTTGAGAATAATTTTTGTCAGCTATGAACAATGTCCTTGAAGAAAATAAAATCAGTTTTTCAGTATTGTTCTTAAGCTGATGCTCCACTGCCATATGGTGCAGCCTCGTAACTATGTTAACATTAAATTAAAGTTCGCTAAAACATATCCAGGGTAAAGCAATTCTTAACAGTAGTTGAAGACTTGGTTTTGCTCTGAGCTCCATTTCCAGAGTTCACCTTCCTTTCCGAGTGAGTAATTTATGTAAAGGCTTTAATTTTCTTGAAAGATTTGGAAATAATCTGAGTAATCCATTAATTCCAAGAAAGTCTCTGAGTTGTTACATCTGTAAGCACACATTTCTGTGATAGTTTTAATTTTGTTCAAGAGAGGATTAAAACCTTGAACATCAAGTATGTGGCCTAAAAATGTGACTGGTCATCAACATTCATTTGTTCTTTCAATGTCTAAGGCCTGTCTTTGATAACTTTTTAAGTATATTATGAAATCTTTGTAAATGTTTGGAGTGAGGAGCTCCATGCATGCAAAACATTTTCATCTCACCAATAGGTCTCAATAGCATGTTGAAAAATGGATGGTGCCAACAATATTCCAAGAGGAAGCCCAAGTGAAAGCTGTTGATTTTGCATGGGTTAAGTCCAACTTAGTGAAAAACTTTCCCCAGCCAGGGAAGCAAAAAACCTCTACATAGTTGAGAGTGACCATATAATCACCACGTTCTCCTGGGTGAGTAATTATCCTTTAATACAAACTTTGTAGGTGGCCCATTCAGAAAATTAAACAAGACATGTACCATACTTCTGTAAAAGTATTATATGCTACTAGGTGTGACTTGAATATTTTGGTACTGCAGTTCTAACTGAATTTCTTTACTGAGGTTGATGCTGCAACTTTAAGATCTCATAGTTATGAATCATGATCTTGTTCCCCTACCTCAAGTACACACATCTCCATCTAAAACAGACAAATATTTCACAGTGAAATTTTATCATTAATTATCTTTCATCGAACAAGGGTATCTTTTCTTGAATGTAAGGTAAATGATATTTGAAGGACAACCTTTGAATTGATAATTTATGGCAGGTGTCCATGTCTATTTATGATCGTCCCTGCAGCCTCTCTACCAACTTCCATTAAAAAGTTTCTACTTATTTATTTTCTGCTATAACAGATGAAGTTTCACTAAATACTCTGCTATAATGTACAGTTCATATTCATCAAGTGGATCAGCACAGACAAACTAGTAGAACATGAGGTAAAAGATTTAGCATGTTTGCTATTTGTTTCTTCTTTTTATTTTGTTTTCATTCTTTCTTTCTTTGTAGTGTGTGTGTAAGTGCGTTTTTGGGTGTGTATGTGTGACTCTTGGAGGGGAGTGTGCTGCCAAATTTGCACATGATTTTAGGGTGGGGTATAAGCCCCAAGGAGATCTTAAAGGCCTAGTACCATGCTGGTGATTGCTCCCCTAGCTGGGAAGCCTATATTACAATCCAACAAAGTCAAAAACCATCAGTCAGAGGAAGTATTTTTTATTAGGTTACTTTGCATCAGTTTGTTATCTTTTTTACAGAAATAGCATGTAGCATCCTAATATTTACACACACCTACTGTATGTTTACCAACATAGCAATAACAATTGACAGGTTTCCTTTATTTTAATGAAGTTTTAATTCTATGAACACTTGAGTTTTCATTCACCAAATTTGGTGACAGTTTCCTTCACTTGAGAAATCTCTAATACCCATTTAAATGTTTGTTACAGATTTTCAAGTCTTGCTTCTTTGTTCATTGTTCCAAAAACTACCCTGTCCTTTATCATATCTTCCTATGTGATTCTGACATTCTGACAAGTGTTGTAACTCTCTGACATATTTTGCTACATATGTGTCACTTCTGGAGCACAAATTAAATTTGTAATATTGTACAATCTCTGACACTTTAGGATGGAGATAGCAAAAGAACCACCAAACAATTTATCTGCAGGCTTGTCAAAAGTCATCGGACATTGAATCAATATGTATATACCCAACAGTTACTAAGTAGCTCTGATCTCTTTGTTCTCACTGTAATGTCCTCCTTAAAGTAGAATTCTAAGCATTCGGTATATTTTGTACACTTTCCAGTGTTCATTAAACTTCCAACTTTGCAAAATTTGCCATTTTCAGAAATCTTTCCCAAGGTGATCCACATGGAAAATGAGTATACCTTCATCTGGGTCTTGAGGAGAAATATATTATATCATTTCAGTATCATGCTAAGAAGGCATTGCAGTAGTCTGTTGATTAGACTACTGGACTGCTAAGGGCTGAAGTTCAGATCCTGGTCAAGATTGACTTGGTTTGGCATACCTCTCCATCATAATTGTTTCTTTTCCAGCCAGAAACGTGGGTTTCATCCCACATATAAAAATGAAGGATGTCAGTGTGAGCCTTCTGTTATGGTGGTTTCTACCACTATCCATATTGGAGAGGGATACTCAGCATGTGTAGATTCTCTCACTGCCCATGTTTCATGACTTAGTTGTGAAGGTGGCATCAATGGTTCACATCAGATGTCCTTGATGATTGTTAGGTAATGTTTGTTAAAGGTGCTACCTAGAAAAATACACGTGTGCAGTAGCAGGTAAAAGTAATAAACAAATTTTGCATATGTTGTTTAAAAACCATTCTAGGTGCTGAATGGCATGAGAATGTCCCCAGGTGTTGGAAGCTTGCAATCAAGCAAAACACAGCAACAAAATGAAAAAAAATAGTAGCCAAAAAATCAAATTGTGGAACTTGTAAGAAGTGCTGGCTGTAATTCCAGGGTAAGACATTAAGTAAACATATTTTAGATATCTGCTTTTCTGAAACAGTCATCATCCAACTCCAATATGACAAGTGTTACCACGTATTAAAAAAGTGCTTCCAGTACCTGAAGAGTAACTACATCTTTGGGTCCTGACAAACACAGAGATGTGTGAAAGATTTTCTTTTAATTTTGATTTTGATATCTCCACTTTTGAAAGTCAAAAGATGTTACAGATTCATTTGTGAACTTTCAAGTCAGAACTAGTCCAAGGAAAGAAAGAAAACAGCAACAAGTTATCCCTATCTTTGGTTTCATGTTGATCCATCTTTCAAATGGCAGTAAATCTTAGTTAATAAGTTTTTGTTCAAGCATATTTATTGCATTGACTTTGCATTAACACTATTTACCTGATGAATGCAGAAGTGAAGGTGTTCTTCAGCAGATGTGTAGGGGATGAACTTATGGTGGAATTTATCAAGGGAGATAACCTTCAAACAACAATAATAGTAGTCATTCTTCAAGAACCTAAACCTGACACCTCGCCCCTCTGCTCAGGGTTAGGGATGTACAGTGAAGCCCTGAACCGAGAGGCGGCGAACGATATGTACACCTTAACTGACCCCAGGCTCGGGAAGACCCTTGAAGAGGAGTTGTTGTTGTCACGTGCGGGTTATACGAAGTACCTTTCTAGGGGTTCACCAGTCTCTGTCGACTCTTGGAGGCTTTACACGCAAAACCCTATTCATTGGTTGTACCACCGATATCGATGATGATGCCAGGGAATACAGCAACAGACCCTCAGGTAAGCGAGCACCTTTGTTCTGCAGTAGGCGCAGGTGATTTTCCCGCTGATATCCATCTCTCTCTATTTCAAACACAGTGACTCACCTCGATACCATGGTAACGAAACAGTTGAAGTATCCTGGCTTGAGAGAGGACCAGTCACGCGTATCTCCTTTGCCTTTGAACTTTTCCTTACCTTACCTTTCCTTACCCCGCCCGCGCGTGAATATATACGCAGGGGGGGGGGGGGAATCGATAGTCCTCCTCTACCTTGATTGGTCTCGGCGACGCTCGGGCGGAATGGGGGCGGTGAAGGCCGGATCATTCTAGAAGAGGAACTAGGTGCCCCCCATGACCGGAAGCAACAAGTAGATGTTGTAAACTGCCGCTCGAACTTGTTTACTATGAGAAATGCATCAGCAGAACGGGCTGACGGTGGTCTACAACAGGCGGGAAGCCGATGTTTTTGAGAGACTTGTATCGCCCTGCTGTGGGCTCCTCATCGGCTTCCTGTTCATCCCCTCGAGCCTCTATCTCGTCTACTACAGCGAGGTGAGTACCTCGGTGTTTGCCTTATCTCGTCTGGTTATAAGCTGTAGTCCCCTCCCCC
The DNA here is from genome assembly GCA_018389105.1 of Nautilus pompilius. Classification (NCBI taxonomy): domain Eukaryota; kingdom Metazoa; phylum Mollusca; class Cephalopoda; order Nautilida; family Nautilidae; genus Nautilus; species Nautilus pompilius. The sequence goes on along the minus strand of JACATO010000980.1, from coordinate 1,122,918 downwards.
CTATCTATCTATCTATCTATCTATCTATCTCCCCCTCTCTCTCTCCTCTCTCTCTCTCTATCTATCTATCTCCTCTCTCTCTATCTATCTATCTCCTCTCTCTCTATCTATCTATCTATCTATCTATCTACTCTCTCTCTATCTATCTATCTATCGCCTCTCTCTCTCCTCTCTCTCTCTCTATCTATCTATCTCCTCCTCTCTCTCTCCCCCCTCTCTCTCTCTATCTATCTATCTATCTATCTCCTCTCTCTCCCCCCCTCTCTCTATCTCCTCCTCTCTCTATCTATCTATCTATCTATCTATCTCCCTCTCTATCTATCTATCTCCCTCTCTATCTATCTATCTATCTCCCTCTCTATCTATCTATCTCCCTCTCTATCTATCTATCTATCTCCCTCTCCTATCTATCTATCTATCTATCTCCCTCTCTATCTATCTATCTCCCTCTCTATCTATATCTATCTCCCTCTCTATCTATCTATCTATCTCCCTCTCTCTATCTATCTATCTATCTATCTATCTCCTCCTCCTCCTCTCTCTCCCTCTCTATCTCTCTGCTGCTGCTAGTGTTACACTGGTTCCCAAGAGTCGAGCAACAGACCAACAAAACAAGGAAGAGCCCCCAACAGGAGTGGCTTCAGTCTCGCGGGTGCAGTCGCAGTACGGGGGTGGGGTGGGGTGGGGTCACAGCAGTGGGCAATAACATCCATTGTCTGATCAAAGAAGTTTGCAGTTCTTGGATTGGTGCCGTCCCAGGGCCGTCCCCCCCCAAACATTCCCCACGTACCATATCATATGGGTAATAGTTTGAACTTGGAAATATCCATCGATTACACACAATACGCCCCTAGAAATCCCATTTGCATCTGTGTATGGTCTGACAAGATCTGGAATCTCATTCCTTTACCTTATTGCAATCAGGGCGCACCTGCAGATCTGTATGCCCACCCAACGAAATTCTTGCCTAAACCATGGCCGCCGCTGTAGTGATTCCTTTTAATGCTGTTTGTGGGCTGTTTCCCGTTCTTCCTAGACAAGTATGTCAGGAGTCACACAGTAAAGAAAACCGTGGCTTTAGTAGTGTGATGTCCAGGCAGAAAGGTCTACAGCACCAGTCAATCTGCTGCTGTTTATGGTGATAGGCTCTACGGGTTATCTCGTCAAGAGCTCTTCTCATGCTGTCTCCCCTGTGGGGTTGAGGCTGACGACAAACTCCCTGTGGCTGCTCAGAGATTAGAGGGAAGTTGGATTGGTGTTGAAGCTCTGCTTTGTTATGCCTAAAATGATACAGAAATCATCTGCTGTGGTCAGCTTTGAACTGGTCTTTGGAAAATATCTCTATGCACTTGAAATTGTCTATATAGCCAAGAAACTACACATCCGTTCACATTTAGCTGTTCCAGCACTTGAGGCTTGACTCTTGGGCCTTCCCAGTGAGCTTTGAACTTTTCAGGCATTGGAGAATCTTTAATACTTTTTGTATAATAGTTTCTGATGTTTTGTGTGTCCTGTTTTAAAAAGAGAGTAAAAACATCATTGTCTACCTGGACTTTCTCAGGCATTTAGCTTGATGGGACATATGTAGGTCTACCTAAACGTGTTGAACTAATCTATTGGGAGCATCAATGTGGTCTGATACATTGCTGAACAGCCAGCAATCTGAAAAATTGTTTTATTTTATGATACTGGAGCTTTGAAAAGCTTAATTTTGTTACACATACTTTCACAAATACTACTATAAAACCAATTTGATTGGAATGGATTTGGGTTGAAAAGATTAAGTTTTGGAGGCAATTCCAATTATTTTGCACTGAGAAGCCGAAGATGTGCCAGAACAGACTAAGTCTGGACAGACAACTTTTAACGTATTGTATCAAGCATTGGACTAGGTTCCAGGCAACTTTTCTCTGTGGGGGGGAAAGATGGCAATGGGTGACTATATCATGCAGATTCCCAAAATGCAGGTGTCCAGTTAAACTTATTTTTATCTAGTCTGGAGGACCTCATGCATTACTTTGCAGTGTATATCTGGGATAGAGTTATTTTGGGTATTTTCCCATATCTACACTTTTTTATGGCAAATATTACTATTTGGATTAGTTGAGTACATGTTTTGCTGGGGAAGATAGACCATATTTTATTCATCAAGTGTTTTCATCTCTGCTATACAAAGGTTGATCAATTTGGTTTCAACAAAATTCTGGCATTTCTAGTATTTCACCCTTATATCACAGTTGGGGTAATTGGGTTTGAATATTACTGTTTCCGTACCTACTAAACTATGGGTTTTCCAGCTCTAAATCCTTAACTTTTTTTCCAGTTGCCTGTGTTACCTTTTTTTTCTTAGCTAAGGGAAAATAAATATCCAGAATTTGTAGTTTTTCTGTATTTCACCTAATTTTGTGACTATTAGGGGTTGTGTTGGTGTCCCCTAAAGGACCCAACCTTGCTTCTTTGGTCCTGGGAGTGTTAATGCAGGTACCAGATGCAGTGTCCTAAACTATGAGCTCAGGAAAAAAACTATATCAGTGCTGCCAGAGTCACGTACTGTTATTATGGTGTTGTTGGTGTACTGAATTGTATTTTCTATTTTATCATTTATTCTAATTTCTGCCATTTTCTCTTCTTTTCAAATTGTACGTGACAATGTCTCTGCTAATAATATGTAAAGTATGTTGTTTTGTGGGCATTGTATCCCTTCAAGAGGGTTTAAATCTACCCTATTGAATGTCTTTGGTTTAGCACCAGAAAGGCGATGGAGGAGTTATCCATGTCTAATTTGTGCAAATCAGTTGGTGCGGTTCCTATATGGACCATCCTTAAATTGAACAGTTCTGGTCCTAATTTATTATCCTATCCAATAATCTTGGTAGTTATTTCTATAGGTTAACAAGCTAATTATCTATAAAATTTTAGTCTTTGGTCATCACTTTCTTGGTTTTATCATTATGATGGAACTTTTTATATTTTAATGCCTTTCACATAACTCGGCTTCTAAGCTAATTATTTTACTTTCTACTGAGTGATTGGATGTGTCTTTTATTTGTGTCTATGTCAGTGTCTTTAGTTTTTGAGCTAGCCCTACTTTTCTCTGGTCTATAGAAGGCTATGAAACAGCACTCATTTACAATGGTCTGTGCCCTAGCCATAAATCTATTTATCTCTTGCTTTTCTATTGTTTGTCTCTTCTAGTGCAGTTTTAATGGTATTGATCCTCTCTACTTTGCAGATGCCTAATTATATATTATGGATTTCTGCTTTTAAGTCTGAGATTAGGTAGTATATTCCACTGTAAATCTAGTTGATTGCATTTTCCAATACTTCTAGAAGTTTTAGTAGTTTTAACATATTCTGCTCCTATTAGAACATTGTTATTCAATTTCCAAGTCCTGGGTCTTTTGATACTTTCCCTAACCTAGGCATTGATCACTCCAGGGATTAACTTGATGGGATGTATCATGAAGGATGGGGTAAGTTTATTGTTAGGGTACACTCATCTATCCTAGTATCTACACTGTACCTATTTTAATGATGGGCATATGATTAAATCTCAGAGTATCTAGTCCTAAAACAGGGGTTCTCAACCTGTGGTATGCAAACACAAATGTACCAAAAACATAAAAACTATTTTCTTTCCATTGCTAATGCTAATAAAATTAATCATATTATTTAAAATTAGAATTTTAATTAAGTTAGAATTCAGTAACATTGTTTCACATTTGCCTATTTTATGCACCATTTTAAATGCAAAGTTTAAAATTGTTCTCAAGTGAACTCACTGAGCCTCCAACTTAATTTCCTGTCCCCAGTTTTTCTCAGGTGACCTAGATTGTCCACCATGGCATATGCTGACTTTAGCTTTTCTGATTTGGTGATACAAAAATAAAAAAGTTTGGAACCCCTGTTCTAAAGGCATCTGTGAGGGAAAGTATTGTGTACATATTTTCGAGCTTTACCTGTCCACACAAATGTCCCCTGTGATTAGCAACCAAGCAACCAAGCTCTGCCTATTGAGCTTATGACTGGGGACTTTCTTAAAGTCTCCTGCAATTGTGACACTATATGCAGGGTACGATTCTAGTTTTGAGCTTATTAAAGAACTCTACATCCCCTCTGAATATTGGAGGCATGAATAGAGCCTACAAGTACTCAAGTTTTACCCTCTAACTTTAGATTAACTAAGATTATTTGTCTGTTGTTATCACTATGGAAGCATGTTGTTTGGGTTAGACATTTAGAACGAACTACTATTGAGTTTGTGACTTGCGGTATCTAAATTATAGACCTTTCCACCAGCTTAATTTAGTAGTTATTTATTTATGATTTTTGGAGATGAAACTCATGAAGCAGAAGATGTCTGTATTTTGTCTGTTCAAATCTCTTAAAAAGAAATAAAAGCTGGATCTACAAAGGGTTCCCAGGACATCTAGAGATATGATTAAATTCATCCTATCCATTGGGCATTTCCAGTAAGGAAATCTTAAGTCCATGGACATTATTTGTGGTCAAAATTAGAGGCGAGAGGGGGAAGATAACTAACCCAAGTATTTATCTCCATCTCGCACACACCTGTTAAGTCTGAGATTTCATCATCTTTGATGGACTCTGTCTCAGAAGTTGTTGGGACTTTAGCCACTGGAGTGTCCCTTTCCTCTGATGGTTCTTTACCCAAAGTACTTTTATCCCCATTTTTTCTTGCTACATTTGGTTTAGGTCCAACATCTGCCTTTATCTCGGTAGCTTGGATTTTTTCAAGGTTGTAGAATCAGATGATGATACTTCTGTCACCATTTTCCGCCTTTTTCACATCTTTGCCGCTTTGGACCAACAAATTTCCAGGTACAGTTGGTGGAGTCAGAATCTTGATTTAAAATAACTTACAGTACTCTTGGGTTATTCCTTTCTGCTTTCTACCACTGGATGAGCCAAATGTTTGCTGGCATACCTTGCAGAAATGGATTAGACTAGATTCATCATGGTACATGACCTGTACCCTGTAGTACACGCTGTGCATTGTTCCCTTAAGATGTTTTGGGATAGGGTTGATTATTGGCATTTCCCCTGTGCTCGTTAGAAAGAAAAGGAAGGCTGGGTAGCTTGTCATATTTAAAAGCTATGATGGTCTTTCCTTAATCACCAAACAACACAACATGTCTCATTTACATATTTGTTTGATAAAAGATTAGTTACATTAAGAGGAGTTTGTGTTGAACATTTAGTGAATAAAACTATTTTGGAAATATTTTTGTTTTTCTTTGTTTGCTGCATAACTTTTGGAAACCACTGTACATGCAAACTTAGAAACATATGACTGGCAGGAACTTGTGGTAATGATAATTACCTAATTTAATAAATTATCATGCTTAATCATATCAGATCTCTTCGACACTGTGGATAACAACGCTGGAATCTCTCTTATAAAGGTGTTTGTTGCATCACTGCTGAGAAGACATTTAGCAGTGAACTCTATAGTATAAAATTCTATTAGGAGATGGGGACTACACACTTAAAGCCTGAGAATGTCATTCTGTATAGTACCACATCTGTGTAGATAGATAGGTAGGCAGATTATGGCATGATAACAATGCAGCAACAGTCAACAATGATCCATTTCTCAGTCCATCCAGTATAAACTTGAAGAAACTATATCATTTGATTTTCAAACAAAATAGAAAAATATTTTGTATAACTTAATTTAAAATAAATTTAAGTTCACTTTTCCCTAATGTTGTATTCTTTATGGTTCCATGGGCTTCTGCAAATGTGACAACTTAGTTGTTGCAGCATACTGTTTTAATTTGCAAATATAGGTAAAGGCTTAAAAATTACTTGTTATGTTGTAGTTGAAGAGAGAATATCTAGTTTTTATTTGCAGTTGTTGTTAATTTCTGCAGTGATATACTTGCACAGAGTTAAAATGTTTGCCTAGATTTAAAAAGAGCACAAAAACTATAAGATAGAAAATTAGAAAATTTGAAGCCCTTAAAGACCAATCAGCCAACAGTTCAATAAAAGTACTTCATTGAATGTCACTGGAACTATTTTTGATTTTATAAAGATTCTGTAACTTTTTTCTATAATATTTACAATGCTTCACCAGAAATGAGATATAAAGTAAGAAGACCAGAGCTTAAAATAGAACTATGGTACAATATCATAATTAGTATAAGATTATACTCTGTACCTGTGATCAGTTATGAACAATACCAAAATTGTTAATTACTGTCAGTTAATGTGTGTAGGGAGGTTGTTACCATAGGGATCGCTGCTCTGGTGCTGAGCAGAGAGTGATCAATCAATACAGCATAGATTGGAAGCTACCAAGGTCTTATCTACTATCATTATAATCAATGGAGTGTGATTTTGTAGGCATTTTAAAAAAAATTAACAACAATGGATTTACTTTACTATTCTCAAATGATATACAAACTATTCTAATAAATATATAATCTCATAATCTCTTTGAATTGTATTCACAGTAAAAGATTAACTTTTCAGAAATATAGATAATCTGTTTGTTTCCTATCTTGTTTTGTTTTCTTATAGAGTCAGTCTGTGTCAAATGATGTGTATTTGAGAGAAGTTCTTTCCAAGGTGTACCATTTAGAAACCACTGAAGTGGCATTCAAGGAAAACAATGGTCGACTAGTACATTTAAATGGAATACTGAAAACAGACCAGGTGAGAAATCATTAGTCAACTCAATTATTCAGAGTCAGTGTGGGGTGAGAAATCTTGAATAAAGCAACAAAATAACAATACAAAGCATATGTAAATTAAGATATAAGATCATATTTATTATACTTACCTCTAGAAGCTTAAGTTGAAATGTGAACTTAAATGTAAAGAAAGAATGCATAACAATGAGAACATCAGCTTTGGTATTGACAACTTAGTGTATATTTTTAGTTACTGCATGATATAAGTTTATCAGGTGATCCTATGTCATTTATGCTGTGTTGAATTCCTACTTTAAAAAGCCAAGTGTCAGTTTTATCTTTGAAAGTTTTACTCAAATTCAGAAATTAAATTTCATTTTTGATAGTAAGAGTCAATGTTTGGCTTGGTTTCAAGTTGTCCAACATTTAGGGTTCACAGCTTGGCAAACACAGAGGTCAAATGCACTCAGCTCCAATTGGATAATATGGTACACATCTTTGGGAAGCCACTATGGTGAAAACTGTACACTAGCGGAAAAAAGATAGGGAGAAATGTAAAGACACGATTATCAGTTGCAATTCATTTGGCAATTAGTCTCAGCTATACAGTATGCCCATGACTCATGGTGCATTTGGTTAGCACATATTCTTCAAACTTATCCTCGATGTTAGTCCACCTAGCTTTGTAGCTGTGATTTGCCCTCTGGGTTTTCTTCGTAGTCTGTAACATCTCCTTTGCTTTACATCAGTTCCTAATGTGTTTCTTGCTAACTTTGTATTTCCTTTGTATTACCATCAGTTTCTTCAGCAAACTGAACAACTTCCAGTTTAAAAGTTTCTGTGTACAATTTGCATGATTTTACAGGAGACATTTTGAGATAACATAGAGGATTTGTTGTTGGTGTTTATATATATATATATATAATTAGGATTGAAAAGGATAAATAGAACATATTCAATAAACATGCACTTCTTATTGATTTGGATAATTTTGCATGTTTCAGTGAGCAAATTAATGGTGAATTGCTCACTCACTCAGCAAACATTCCTGGAAATAATTTTTGTAGTAAATAACATTTTGTCATCTTTTATTTTTTCATTAAAACGATTTTAATGATTATATCCATAGATAAGTCAATTTGGAGTAAAAGTCAAAGCCAGAACTTCCTAGGGAAAAAGTATATGCCAAAAAAATATGGTAAATAAAATTTTCTTTCAGTGTGTATTCTATGGCTCCAATTTTGGTAAATACCCTAAATCAGGAACTATCTGTTTGTATACTGGTTAGTCTAGTCTTTTAAGTATGAAGCCTGTACAGTTATAGTTCTGAGGAAGTCAACAAAATATTTTTCTTTTTATTGTTTTTAATTTCTATTATTTATTATTATTATTATTATTTCTTCTGTTTGTCATTAGTCATTTTATACTTTCTATACTTGGTCAGTTTCGCTAACATCGCACAGAGAATCTGAGCACATTAAAAAATAGCCAACATCAGACCATCTCTTAACTGTAATCAAAATATTCCAGAGACTGAAATTAAAATTGAATGGCAATTTTGGGTAATAGAACTAGTTTACCAAAAATTGTTGGTTATCTGATCTAATTAAAAAAACATTTCACCTAATAAAGTGGTTCTTCAAGATTTCCAATATGTTTACATGTCTCAGTCAGGGTAAAGGTTATGCACCCATGGTTAGAGAGATGATGTGACATCATTGGCTGATGCAGGGCACTTTATCATGTTTAATATTAAAATTTTTTTTTTTTGATAATTTCATTTTTTGAAATTATTTAGTTGATTTATTTATTATTCATCTCTATACAGTGAAATCCTTTCCTTAAATTCTAAAAAAACTTTAAATGAACACACTTAGTCTCCTAATAAAATTTGAGTTAATGAAAAATATCAACTGATCGAAGGGGGTGTACTAAGAGAAGATTTGGCATATACCATAGTTTAGATTGCATAGAATATAACAAGCACTAGTAACACATGAAGACTGGCAGAAATGGATTTGAACATTATTGATCATTCCTTCATTGTTTAATGTAACATTATATGACATCAAGGTTCCAGCAAATCAATATCTGGTATGGCCCTTTCTCCAAATGCCCACAGTTCATTGCATCTTCCCCTCTTTCATCTCAAGCCTCTACAGCTGTGTTCTGGATGACTAATTGAAAAAACTGCCAACCCTAACCTATTCTATGTTGTTGTCATGGGCATCCCCAAGGGGTACTAGAGGGGGGCAACTGCCTAACCCCCAACCCAAACAGGGAGTTCATTGTGATAATGTAATGATGGAATTTTTTTTAGCCAAAATGATCATGCTTACTGGTACAAGGTCAAAGGTCAAGAAGAGAGTAGCAATATAGGAAAATACAATACAAGGCTCTGGCAGAGCATGTGTATGTCAAAGTAAATAGCTGAACCATCTATCTCAGCCTAATTTTGGGAAACAAGCTGATAGGTTAAAATTAAAGGTTTACCAGATGGTTAGCTAATTGCAATTCTAGCAACACTTCTAATTTGTTAATAAATGCCCTGGGATTCACTTTCAGATCCCCATAGGCTGTAAAGAATTAGCAGAGAAATCCCCATCTAATAGCTGAGGAGCCCACTCAAGTAAAGTCAAGTACAGTTTACATTTGTATTTGTTTTAGATATTTTTGCTAATCCTCATTTTCCAAAAATGGATATCAGAGTTTTTGTCAGGCGGAAATTAGAAACATCAGAAAGGGCAACAACTAATGAACAAAGCTGCACTATCTCTGGTCCAGATTCAACAACAGCAGTTAAATGTGATCAAACCGATCACTCTGATGATGATCCTGATGATATTAAACTGTATGATAATTTGCTTATAAAAATAACGGAGAATCTTAAACACAAACTGCTTATAAAAAGTAACTCATCTCCTGAGAATTATGACTTCAGAAATAATTAAAAAGGAGCACAAAGTTTCCATCGTTCCTGCCTAAATGAATATTTATATCCAGTATTGTTGACTTTTCTATTTTGTTGTAACTATGACATCGCTTTATGTAGACAAGGAAGCAGACTTCTAAATGTTTAAAGCTTCCGTAATTTTTATTGAATCAAGAGATGAGACGTTACGAAGCCATCTGGAAAATGCTCCAGCTAATGCTGGCTATACTCTGTGGTCCATGTTGAAAATGCACTAATCAGACTCTGTGAAGAAACTATCAGGGAAGAAATAATTTCTTCAGCAAACAATTCCACGTATTTTCAATAATTACTGATTAAAGTGCTGACAAATCTGGAAAGGGGCAATTGTCACTTGGTGTACATTTCATCAACACAACAACCACTGAAAATATTATCCCATAGGAATTTCTTGGATTCGTAAGACTACATGGACTGGGTGCTACTTCCATTGCCAATACTATCATTGATCAGTGTACAAAGTTTGGCTTGAATCTATAAAACCTGCATGGCCAAGGATATCATGGGAGCTCTACGATGGCATGCAAGCTATAATAAACTATAAGTATCTGAAAGCTGTGTACGTCCAGTGTGCTGCTTATAAACTCAATCTGGTTGTGAACAACTTGAATTGTGTACCTGAGTGAGATATGCCATGCAGTTGGCACAATCAAAGCTATCGTTAAATTTTTCTGAGAGTCAAAAGAGAAGATGTCTTTCTTTAAATCTGCCACTACTATCTGAAACACGTTGAACTGCAAAACAAAAGTATTAGAATTTTTTCCGAAAACTTTGAACACATAAGTTGAAATTTGCAACATGAGCTTTCAAACTGTTGAACTTTATATAAAGGTGTATGAACATGTTCAGGAACTTATAATTATATCTCATGAACACTGCCAAAAAGCAGAACAATTCAACAAACATTTTGCTAAAGTTAAACAGTTGTTGAAGAAGTAGAATATTTAATTATCTGTTTCCAAACAATGCAAATAGTAGAGATTTTGATCTAATCTTGGTGACTCAATCATGGAGGAAAATTTTAGTCACACATTGTTTGTACCATATTTGAACTCAATTATTTCATTCCTAGAGCCAGTTTGCTACAGAAAATAAACAAAATTTCTGTCTTTTATGTCTCCATCCTGAACAAATTGTGCACATTGGATGTGAAGGATTCAAAAATCAATTGGTAAAAATTAATGAAGTCTACAAAATTGAAAACTTTGAAGCTGAATCCTAATTTGAGATATGGTCCAAAAAGGAGGAAAAATGTGCTAGCAAATTAAAATATGGACTCATTGGGTTGTTAGAGTTCACTGATCTATTTCCTTCCATTCATCAATTCATACTGCTCTAACATTACCAGAAACAACCTGCACAGCAAAATCATTTAGCACAGTGAGAAGGTGAAACAATGGCAGATGATTATTTGTTTGGACTTTGTGATAAGTTTTCAGACAGCAGAAGTTACAGTTAAAAGCACAAACTTATTCAAAAAGTGGTAGATAAACTTGAACAAGACCAGAGACATTTACACTTTGTATTGAATAAAAAATGTGTTGTTTTTTTTTTTATTTTGTTTTGTTATTGTGAGCTCTGATGGGGTACCACAGTAGCAGTGGAAGTATACTAACGTTTAAAAAATAGATTTCTAACACGCCTCTCACGAGCCAGGTGGTCACCTCGTTGGTACACAAACCCAGGTCATTGCAAAAAAAATATTTTTTGTTTTTATTTTCTGTTTGAAAATTTCCGTGGGTTGAGAGAAGCCGTTTGCCGCCCTCTTTTATTCTTGGTGCATCACATGAGAAATTATTGAAAAATCTCTTACCCAACTTCATAGGTATAAACTCTACTACACTATTAGTCCCATGGTAATGCTGGTGACATTCAATGAAGACAGTCAGATGCACATCTTTCCCACTGAAGCTAAAGCTAACTTTAATTGTACTGACTGTTCACCATTTTTAGTGTTTTGGTTTTTCTTTTTAGATTCAGCATCACCAAAAGAAGAGGTGGATGCCTCAGGGTCTCGTCTCCTTTAAATAGTAGTTGTAAAGCTAAGCACAGTATGTTTTTCTTACTCTCTGAATCACAAAACTCAATTTAACAAATGACTCATGAAAGACCGTGCACAGAATATTGTTGTATACTGAGCATCAACAGATGTAAAGCATCCTCTGTCCATGGCATGAATTCAGCTATTGGTTGGATTATCAAGTCATGTAAGAATCATATAATCTTGTTGTCACTTTATAAACAGCTTTATAAACATAAGCATAGGAATTATTGAAAGAGTTGTGGTTGGTCACACTGATTGAGAAACTTTGGTCTATTGGCTAGGTTATAGCCCGAGAAAAGGAATTTTTGTTTAAATGTTTTGAGCTTGGCTACAATTAATTGTATTTTTATAGTCTTCCATATTTTAAAATATGGTTCACTTAGGATTTTTTAAAAATATGTTTGTAAATTTATTTAAAGAAAGCAAAACAAAGCAGAAAGTGTAAATACTTTTAAAAAATACAAAAACTAGAGTTGATGCCCTTTTTTGGTAGCTTTGTATAAGTTTCACAAACTTCCTGTTTCTCTAACCTTTTATATCCATTACCTATGCTTATTAACTTTGGGCTTACAATTTTCCTGGATGCACTACATATATTTTAGCAAAACTATTGCAGGCCCTTATGCTTTTAAGCAAGATATTGACTGTTAATTGTGTGCACTGCAATTTTAAAATGCATTTTCACCATAACAAATCCAACTGCTTTGATATTCAAATGGCCTATGAACTAAGCATCCTTAGTTCAATAAATGCACACTCAGTTTCCTTGACTAAAAATAAATTAAATACACTTATCAGAACCAAAAATTAGTTATGTCACATACTAATATTTAAACAAGAAAAGTCAGAATAATTCTGTGTTGCAAACAATTTGGCCATTGTTTTATATATAGTGTTTGTAAGCATCTAATGAGGGATTTTTTTGTTTAGTTAATAAATGTTATAGCTTTAAATAAATTTTTGCAGATGTTGCCTATAAAATTTGATCATTGCCATGCTTCACATATTTTTAAATATATTTTTCTATGTACACTTCCCTGTCATATCTATTCTGACATGGTTAAATGAGTTTTATTAATGAAGGAAGACATTGGTGGGGCCATCTGCAGGCAGCCCGAAGAACTTGAATTCATTTAAGTAAGGAATTAATAAGGTTTTCCATTTCATTCATCTGGTCTATATTTGCCACAGAGGAGTTTAATACATTTACATTTATGGACAATGGACAATCAGATTTGTAGGTCAGGATAATCCCGTGCATGATTTAGAGCAGTGTTTCCCAACCTTTTCCATCTGTCGCCACACTTCCATTAATAAAACAGACCTCAGCACACCACCTCTTCATCTTCCTTCAAAAAACATTATGCACACCCTGATAATACACTATTATTAATAATATTATAAACAGAACTTACCTTTAATGTGAAATCTGAGCTTGTCTTGAAGAACATAATTGCATTATTCTTGCAGGTATTGATGAGAGAGAAACCCGGAGCTCTTGCTCAACTGTTCTCATTTTATGTCAGTCTTTAAAAGCTTAGTTCACGCAGGTAGGTCATGGAAAATGGCAACACATCTAAGATTATTAAATACTGATTTGCAGCAGTCAACCAGAATGTGTCTTAAAGCATTGTCACCAAATTTAATTTTAAAAGTGTAATCCTGCCTTAATTTGGTAAGTTACTCTTGAGTCAATAATGAAATATTCTTAGTGCCTTCCATCACAGATGAACTTCCAGGACCTTGGATCTATTCATTCACTGCAAACTGAAGAGAAATAAATCAGAACATTTTTTTCTCCAAGGCTTTTCAAATGTTGAGAAATGAGATTAGACAAAATACTGCTAGTTGAATTTGCTAAATATGCCAGAGTAAATATTTTTATTGTGCTCTTTGCTACATTTTTATGCCAGAAGGCTAGTCTGAATCTGAACCCATACAACTTGTCAGTGCTAGTGAGAAGATTTTCATTTCTTCCTTGCATTCTCTTATTCAAATTGTTGAGTGTTAGAAAATATCAGCTAGGTAAGCAGGCTTTGCACATCATTCTACATCAGCAAGCATGTCCACATATGCCGATCCTTCAGCATTTAAGAAACTTTTGAATTCCTCTCTCAGTTCATACAAACATGATAAAACTTTGCCTCAGGAAAACCAGCAAATGTCTGTGTAATAACAAAGTTTGATGTTTTGCTTCTACTTCCTTGCATAACAAGTAGAAAAGGCAACTCTTCTGAAGTTAAGATCTTTATTGCTCCCTTCAAAACTAGGGATAGGTCTTCAGGTAACATTTTTGACACAGATGCTTCCCGATGCAAGAAACAATGGGTTTCCTAAACACCTGGGTTTTCTTAGGCCATGTTTAAAAAAAATTCCATTCAACTTCCCCGTCATTGAAGCCGCCCCATCTGTGCAAGTACTTAGGCAGTTTTTCCAGTTTAATCCCCCCCACTATGTTCAAAATAGCCTCCTTTTCACTATGAAGATTTCTGTTGTTTTATCTGGCAGTTTGAAAAATGAAAAAATATTATCTCCATCAGTGAATCTGATGTTTGTTGACTCATCAGGCTAGAGAGAGAATTTTCTGCTTGGTTTTTTTTTTTTTTTCTTCTCAAACAACACTTTCATTGTCCACAGACATGTTATCAATATGGTGACTGGTATCGCCTGAAAGGGGAACTTTCACAATTTCTTTGACCGCATCTGAACCTAACATTACCTTCACAATGGCTTTGCATGCTGGTAAAATTATAAGACTCAGCGGCTGTATGTGGCTTTTTGGACCTTACAGCGAGTTCAGCAATCCGGCAGCTGGTTTCAGGCACTTTTCCAGATGGTTGTACTAGCTTTCCTCATTCACATCTTCTGTTGTTTTTTGGTCCTTCAGTCGTGAGAATAGTCTTTATCCTTATCGTCGGTAAGAGATAGGTGTTTGGATCCTAAATCTTATTTCATTTTACTTGGAACCATGGAAGCTGCCCCGCTGCACACAAGACAGTGAAAAAGGGGTAAGATGGATCCCTGGTAAAAGAAAATCCATAACACAAATAACTGTCACAGTGCTATCCATCGCCACACAAAACGTTTTGACTTCAGGAGAATCTGATACCCAAACAGGAGGCATCACGTGTATGTGTTGGGTGTTTGTTGTATTAAAAAATATGCCCATGCTTTAGTTCCATCCACAAAACTCATTTATATAAACAATGTTTCATTTATTTATTTTACTCATGTGTGACTTTTAAAAATTTCACAGCACATTTGGTCTTGTTGGAAGGCACAGCGATCAGGAAACAAAGTCAGGGCTGCGAGGAAGCTACTTACCTTTTATTTTGTCTCTTCCAGGCAGTTAATGTTTTGGAGATATGGCAGATAACACCATTTTTCTACAGAATATATTCCTAAAATTGTAGAATATCTTGTTGAAACAATAGTAAGAGGTTGTTTTCAAGCTGCTAAATTAAAATATCTCTTTTATACCTAGTTGGTCATGCAGGTACACTAAATTACTACACAAACCATCATACTGCAGCCACCATGTTTAACTGTTGGCAGGTGTTCCCCAGAGGCCTGCTCTCTACCTAAATTTAGGTACTGGAAGTGAACTGTTGGAGTATGGAATTATCAGGGAAAATAAAAGTATTCATCATTTCAATTATACATTGGTTTTTGTAAGTTTGATATTTCTGTCAGGTCATTTGCCATTATACTAGGTTTACAGAAAACATGTTACGTCATATTTTGTCTTGCAATGGTTTTTTGCATGTTAGAATGGATTATGCAACTAGCACTTCATTGAATGCATTCTCTGACCACCAGCAGCCTTCCAGGCTGATGTTGAGCAGTACTAACTTGCCTGGTCAAATTGTTTCAGGATGTTATGTGCATGTTCTTCTATTGCTCCAACAGTTCTGACACGCTCTCTCTCTCCCTTTGACTTGTGTTTGAATATTTAATTATGTGATCTTGTGTAAACTGCAACTCTGCATGATGTATTCACAAAATGATCTATGTTATCTTCTGTTTGGATTTTTATACTATTTGTTTCAAAGAATTCTGGGTAAAATGCAGTATTATTGTTTTAAGAGATATCTTTTTAACATGGCAAGGCAGTGCAATATATTCAAGATGAGAAACTTTGATTATGTAGGTAATTAGTTCTTTATCTTTAACAGATCTTGACAGACAACTTTTACAGCATTTCTGTGAAGGCTTCAAAACTCAAACGGATTGTTGAGATGTATCAGTGGGAACAACATGGAACTATCAGGTGACCCATCTTAGTTTATTCTGAAATAGAAAAAATAAATGCTTTGTTTCTATCACATGGCTGCTGAATGATATGCCATGACACTAAATAGAAGTTTGTTTGCTTTAAATCCCATAATAGTTTGGCTATTAAATTAGTGTGCACTTGAAAGGCAAGTATCACCATGAGGACGTTCACAGCTATGATGGTTTTTCTTTCCTACTTGGCATCAAACAAGGAAAATAATGCATTTATTGAATTAAAATAAACTTTACTTGTATAATAAATACTTTCTTTAGCTTAGGGTTGTTTTGAAGTCAGTTGCACTTAAGTAGGTGCTATGTAAACAATGTTTGGAAGATATTATTAAGTCACTGACAAAGCCAGACCAAATCAACAGAGCAAGTTTCTTTTATAGATGATTCCCCCATGTACTTTAACCTCTCAGCCCAGTAAATCTACTTCATGAATGATTTTAACTTCCTTACCATGCAACCAAAGATAAGAAAGAACAACTGTTGGTGAGTTGTTATACTGTATGTACTTTAATAAATAGTAATTTACTTCTCCTTTTATATAATACTGTACTGAAGTAAACAGATTTTTAGTTTCAAATACCTAAACAAAATTTTTCCTATTTTTTTTTACATGTGAAAATAGTTAGGTTTCTAAAATCTAGAAAATGTCAAAATAAAGGATGATCTAGTCTCAAGCTTGCCAGTTTTTTTTATTCTACAGGTTATAAAATAAATCAGTGTATAATACTCCTAATTTTGATTGAATTGCATTATGCTTATGATAGTTTATATATATATATATACTTTAAATGTTATGAAAATTCTGGAATACAAATATCTAATTCTTGTCTTATCTGTATAGAGGTGGATTTTACTAAGAATAAACGTTGATATCCCAAGCACTCTTCAGATTACAAATGTATATTTTGAAATGATTATATAGATTAATGATTTATTGAACCCAGTATTATTTTCAACTGTAACGTAAAGCTTATTTGAAGCTTTGAAAATAATATTTCCATAGTGAATATACATGTTACTGCAAATTCACTGATAAATGTTGCTCAAATCACTGTAACATGTATATTCAGTACTGAAATTTCTTTTTTATTACTTTGAAAACTTTTAACAACTTTAAAGTCATATGACTACAGAAAGTATAACTTAAAAAACTGAAAGGTATACTTTGTAATAACTAAGGTAAATGCTGTTATTATATTCTTATTATCTTTACATACTGCTGTGTCCAGTAGACACCTATTAATAATTAATTCATTCACCTCCTTATACATGGTTGGATCATGACAGAAGTCATCCATGTGGACAAGTATCAAAGCATTTGATGTAATCTGACAGTAAATCAGAAGTATTCACAAAAAATGTCAACAAATGGAAAAAAAATTTACAACTTGAAAAATGTAAGACTAATCATGATTCAGGTCAATTCCAGTCATTGATAAAGAACAAAAATCTGCTATGAATTCACAGTTAACATTTAAGAGGAAAACTGATTTCAAAGATGTTCATAAAAAATATTCACTAGTCTGTGATACTTAGCTCAGTAAGGTCTTGCAATATATGGCCTCATTGAAACCTCTGGGAATCTTCACCAATATTTAGATTGAGATATGAAGAGGATCTTGATCTCAAAGGGTAGATGGAGCATAAAACCAACTGGCTTTTACCAGAGATACAAAAAGGGAGGTTTGAGCTGACGAGTCGCGAAATTTTTAGTCAGTTTGCTTTAGATATCAAAATAAACTTCTTGCTGATGAAACAACTATGATAGCAGAACAGAGCAAATGTCTTGATGCCTACAAACTGTCAGATAATCTGGAAGTGTGAGAGTTAGTGTTTTGACAATATTCATTAAATCAATGTAACTCAGAGTACATCTTCATTGTGATCAAAGATTTCTTATTGCATTTTGGATGTAATATCAAATATTGTAAGGCTCATTGTTATGATGATGCTAACAGTTTTCAAGAAAAATTTAAAGAAGTTGGAGCTCATTTTGAACAAGAGAAATAAATGTCTATTGTCAGATAGATGCACTATATTTAGCCTTTCAAAAGACAATTCTGGAAACTCTATAGGGTGTGACTTTTTAACATTGATACAAAAACTAACAAAATTATTTACAATATTATCCAAAACAACTAGCAGAAGTATAAAATTTGGAAAATTCTACTGGATGTCCTCAAACACATGTACAACCATTGTGTCCTACTTGTTTCACAGGTAAATCCCATAGAAGTGATGCAATCACAGATGGAGATTCTACCCGAAGAACTGTAAACTGTACAGTGCAATCAGTTGACACCCTTGTCAAATCTAAAGGAATGAGTTTTCAGAAAAGATTGTAACAGTTAAATTTTTTAATATTCTTGAAAATAGTCTTTAGGATTTTCAAAATTACTAATTGGACTAGTAAATATATTGGCTGGGAAAAGGTATGAAATTTGTGGAAATCACAGTTACCGAATCTTTTTTATCAGAAATAGTTTCGACTTTACTTTGGATAACATGGTTTCAGATTCTGAAAATACTGCACACACATACTCCATAGCTGCTTCAACAATCAAATGTTGCTCGATGTTTTCAGAAGTCAGAGGTCTAAAAAATTTTCTGACCCAAAAGATTATTATTGACTTTCTTTTTGTGAAATTGTTGACATGGCTATCATTTCTGTAGATTAATTAAAAATGATACCCATTTTGATATTTATTGTGTTATGTGCAGACTCAATAGGGACCAAAATGAATACAATCAACAAAGTTATTATTAATCAATACACAAACTGATAAATAGCAAAACAGTTTAAGGAAACAAATTACAGTAGTTTAATACTCTATGGCACAAGATGGTGATGGCAAGGACTTGGATATGAGAATCTTCAGTTTCATCTTTGGTGGTGCCAGGATAGCTGAATGACTGGACAATCTTTTCTTCTTGGTGACTTAATCATTTCCTGGGCATAAACTGGTCTCTTGTAAAGTAGAACAACTTCTGGTCACATCACTGTGTCTTTTATTTCTGTCTTTGTCACAAGAATGCCCCAAGTTGCCACATTTCCAAACTTTTTGTTTACACTCGGTGTGGGATATTTTTATACAAAGAATAATACTGCACAGGGCCACTAGCCATCATCAGGGAAATTAAAAATTATAACAGTAAATTACCATCATTCTCCTGAGATTAAGATGAATCTTGCCATATCATATGCACCCTTAAAAGAAAGAAAAAATATGACAATAGGTATTTTCATGCTCACAAACTCATTCAAGTAAAAAGTATCAATACCATCACACATCACATCAACCAGTCAGTATAGCTACACAACTTCACTTTTAAAAAAAAATTGCTGTGTGCATGAAATGATTTACATCAAAGCAATTGGAACACAAAAGACCCTTGAAAAGCATCAGCATTCATATTATCTTTACCAAAAATATGGTTACAATATAAATGATCTTGCAAATACAGACTTTACTTTAATGATCTTTGTTTTTCATTGTGTTATGGTTGGTGTTTGATAATATCAAAACAAAATACAGACAAATGGTAATGTGATGACAAAATCAAGGAGTGGTTAACCCCCCTACAGTTTGTACCCATCAGATGTATCTTTATTCCTCACTGAGGTGCCAAGGGAAGGCAAAGAGGAGAATGGATTGATGTGGGAAGAGATCCCTCTTCAGCATGGTGTTTGGATGTTGCTGAAGTCTGGTGATTTCTGGTTTGACCTTTGTCCTCTTAATCAGCAGTTGGTGACTATCATAAAGTTGGAACCAGTACCCTTCTTTCATATGCATCTCATGGCTCTCTGCATGCATCTGTCGTTTATCTCTGGTGACTCTTGCATTCCACTTTATGGCTCAGGGATATCTAAACAATGGGCATCTCCATCTCTCTAGTTCAACCAATGCCACCATCATTGCACAATCATTGTCCCTTTATTTGTTTCACTGGCATCAACTGTTAACATCTGGCTTGCCAAACAAATTTTGCATTTTTGGACAAAAATTGGTCTAAGTGACTACATCAGAAAAATTATGACAATGGTTTGTAGAATCTGGCCATTTCATTAAACCACAAGTGCTATCTTTGTAGTAGAAACAATAATCTCTGATATACACTAAATCTTAGCCTTTCTTGGCAAAACCTGCCCCCTGCCCTCCAATATAACCAAGATAAGTAACGTGACTGTGGCTGTAGTCACTTTGAAATATTGATAGTTAACCATGTCTGAGGCAGTCCATCAAATAAAATACTTATTTCATCTACATTTTGAAACCATGGATCACTAAGTCACAGCATCATGTATGTACATTACATAGCCTTTTAACCCTGAAGTTACACTATTCATCAAATACTAACATGTATTTGTGCATTTTTCATTTCAAATGCAGAGATCTGTTTTGTTCTGAGTGACACTACCAATAGGCCTTGTCCAGATCAAATCTGCTCTCAAATTTCCGTTGGCCATTTGATCAATAAAATCTTCAATCATACAGAGAATGGATATAAGTTAGACTTTGCACAGAGTTCACCTTTCTGCACATAACCTTTGGCTGCTCTTAGGTTTATGGATCAGCAACTTTGGTGGACTCCATTGACTGATTGGGCTTGATTAATATTATTCTCTAACATATACTCTATTTCTTTTCAATCCTATACAAATGCTGTTTGACCATGCAGGCATCCTTCACATCAGTATCATGACTGGTATAATCTGGTTTAGCCAGTAAATAAGTCTGAATATTGCTGCACTAACTCAAAAAACTCTACCCATTGACATGGTTCTAAATTAGACACTTTGTTATCAAACTTGACCAACACATCTAAATTATTCGCGTGTATATATGTTTGATTACCATGCAACCACCTTATTCAGATGCTTTCCATGCATCTGGCTGTCATTTGGCCACAGTGAAGACTTTTAACAGAGACAGAAACTAATTGCTGGAGCCAAGTGTGAAGTTTGCCATCCCTGAGCAACAGTCAGGTTTACTTTCCTTGCAATTAAAAAGAATAAAAAAATATAATTACCTTTTTATGATTTTCTCTTGTTAAATATTTAGACAAAACTATTGGCTGCCTCCTTTTGGTCTGACTGTTCGTGTGCTAACCGATCTTGGGTTAAAGAGCCGCTAAACAGTACGGAAACTATTTCGGCTCAGTGCGTTAGACTGACAAAAACTTTTAAATTGAAAAAAAAACCCAAAATACTAAAATTACTTATTTATTTTGTCAAAGAACATTTCGCTCTCTTTTTTTTTTTACGTATCTGTTGGTCTTTGATAATGGAAGTTGACATAAGTTTTCCGTGTGTACCAAAGTTGATAAAGGAAAAAAAAATTGACTTAAAAATAAAACTACTTTTTCAGAATTTTGAAACATTTTTGCTATTTAATTTTTTAAAAAAGTTTTATTTTCCATCTCCATCACATGTATAGTCAATATTCCAATTCTCTTAGTGGCAGTTTAAAATTGTGGATCGCTTTGATCTGATATGGCTGGAAGTCTGGAATTTCTTCACAACTACTTGAAATAAAGTTATCCTAGAGCTAAATTGAGAATCTCTACTGTGTTTTTTGGTCTCTGCATTTTATCCAGTCATGCAGAATGTGACCCTGGAAAGTTGTTAAATGTGCTAAAACTTCATTGGTTTTGATTTTTTATTGTTTATTTTCAGGAACTCTGAGCCTCTTCCAGGCCCATTCAAGTCAGTACCAAAGGCTCTTGCATGCATCTTAATTTGAATTTTATGCTTGTGTTGACCATCCCATTGAAGTCCTGCTTTCAGTCCTGTGGATGACACGTATTGTTACACTGCAGGTTGTGTTTGTCACATCCTTGAAGAGCATGAGAAAACTCTCTTGTAATTCAGAATATTGGAGATAAACTTTGTTGCTTAGGTATAAATCATATAAGAATGCTTTTGTTTAGTGTCAACATGATGGAACTGCTTACTAACCTGACAAGGATGGCATCTGGCACAACTATTATTAACATGGATTCTCATTAAACAACTGAGAACATATTTAAACTATTTATTTGTCATGTGATGACTCATTTTACTGCTACTATTGGAGTTTTTTAGTCAAATTAACCAGCTAGTTAAAGAACCAGGCATTTGGCACCTTACTAGAAGTCTCTTGACTAGAAGTAGTTAGAAAATTCAGTTTGAATGAGCATGTACAAGACTAATTCCACCATTGTCTACACAGTCCAGACTCATGAGGTAGCAATTATTTCAAAAGGGAACTCACAGTCATTTCTCAGTAAGTGAGTGTATGTAGAGGTCTTGTTTTTAAAGTATTACCCCAAAGTTAAAATGCCCTATTCTAAACTTATCTCTAAAAGAAACTTGTTTCTGTTTACACTTCTATAGTTCTTGATAACTTTTATTTTTTTTCTTTTACTTTTACTCGAACTGGTAGGATGTACCTGTTTATCTCCATTCACCTACCTGCTGCAGCTTCTTTATGTTGCTTCATGATCACTGACACCTGAGCAATTTTATTGCCCGTAATAACATTTAGCATGGATAGTAATATCCACGCGAAGGCTGCATCCATCAACCTTCACAATGAAAATGACTCGCACATTTTTTTTAAAATTTCCTAACTTTTATTTTGGAACAAAATCCATTATCGCGTTAATTTGGCTACCCAGATAAAGTGCAATTTATTTGTCATAATAATTTTTTTTTTAAATTGCTCTTAAAATGAATGTTTTAATTTTATGTCACAATTTTTTTATTTTTTTTACCTTGACTTAATTCTATATATTTTAATTTGCATTTAAAAGATTTTATGAAAATAAGGTGTTACATGAATTTTGTTTGTATATGTGTGTGAGAATACATTGAAAAAATGGTTTAGGTTAAGTTACACACTAATCTAACTCTCTGAAAGTATCTGAGTTGTGTTATGCAACCATCACTGGCTAATAAAGAATGAAGCAGCATGCTCTATTGAGACCTTGCATCTTGTTTTATGATGTCTTAGAGTATGCCTTAAAACTGATTCGTGTTAAGTATGAAAGAACACTAAACTGGTGAATATTTAATTGTTCTCTTTGATATAATTTGGCAGATGGTTGTGTAAATAGTGTGAAAGGAAATGATCAAAAAGAGGTATATGTACATATTTTCCTGAGGTAATGGTACTGAAATTTGTGTGTACAGTTCTGCTACATGAGAGTTTATACAGGCATTAGTACTTTTGTGCATGTGTACAGTTCTGCTATTGGCCTAATCAACCATTTTGCCAATTAATTGATTGGCCAATTATTAGCTTCATAACACCAAATGGAAAATTTTAATCTTTTTTATTCAGAAATACTGATAACTGGAATATTGCTGTTTACCATATTACACCGAGTTTTACCAACAAATCACTATATTCGGAATAACACATGACCAAGGTCATTGATCTAAAGATGGCAAATCTAGGTATTCATTCAATCACTCATTTACTGTCTATGGAAGATAGAGGTGCACACCTGTGCCAGAATTTTTTAGTCTTTTGAAGTGGCGATTATTTCTTTTCCACCATAGCAAATGTTCTTCATGCCTGGGCAGTAGGAGCAACTTGAAATATTCTTCATGCATTCTTTCTATGAGAGCAGTGTGTTCTTTACTATTTTAATTCTGAGGGATTTGCAGTTTGTCCATTTAGCTTGCTAGTATTTTAAAGGACAATTAACAATCCGTGGTCAGCCATCACAAATGATGTTATTAACAAAAGCATAGAGAGGATTTCTTTATCATGAAAATCAGACTTTAACGCTATATGGTTGCTTACATTGGAATATGCAAAGCATGCTTATTCAATAATCAAAAAAACATTTTTAGATGTATTTTTGTAAAATAAAGCTGCTGATATATATATATATAACTTCATGTACTGCAAGAGAATATTCTAATAGTAATGCAGCACAGTATAGTCACTCTGTCAGTAAACATTTTTGATTTGCACCATTTAAAAAATATTCACAAAAGGTAGCAGTATATCACAAGTTCTCAGTTGAACAATTATTCAAGGTGTTGATGTTTATGCCCATGTCTGTCCCAGTGAGAAAGTGGGCGAGTCCTACAGACCTATTTATCTTCTTGCTTGTGATACAGAAATAAATATCACTTCCTGATAGGAGCAGGTAAAAAATTCTGTTATGAATTTTACTAAATGGCTGATGACTCACTCCCAAGTTTGTACTAGCCACAGCACAGCGTGTATAGTGTTGTGGATTGTGGGTTTTAATTCTTAGTATTAAGATAACCTGCTAATGTGACTGCTTTTGCATGATCTAACATTTGTCAAGAATTTTTTTTCTCTATTTTTGTTTTCAAAATCAGAATTTAAATCTTAACCATCAGACAGTCATTTGTCAATAAAATCTCCATCTTCGGAGTCTAGTATTCTGCTGCCATAAAAAATCCAATTGCCATCAGAGAAGATCTTTAGATGTAATAGACTTACAGACTTTGATGTCTAATTCTATTTTTATTATTATTAAATATTATCTTCCAGAGAATATATTGCAGAAGGTCATTCCAACGAAGCAATAACTTATTTTTATGGTAAGTTTAATGCATTATTATTCTGATTGAGTTTTTATTATTACAGTTTGTTTTCGGTGAAGAACTTCAGACTCTGTTCTCATGGTGATTTTTACAGTGCAAGGTTGGAGCAGTAAACTTATAGAAAGCTCGAAGTTTTACCAGCCAG
Organism: Nautilus pompilius; assembly: GCA_018389105.1. Lineage (NCBI taxonomy): Eukaryota > Metazoa > Mollusca > Cephalopoda > Nautilida > Nautilidae > Nautilus > Nautilus pompilius. Next base: position 1,098,237 of record JACATO010000980.1, on the reverse strand, counting down.
ATGACCATGAAAACCCTGAGTAAGTGTGCACAGGGGGAAATATCCTCCCCAGTGTAGTTATTTAAACTTACTTCCCTTCCCAGACTAACCAAAGCAGATCTATGATACAGACCAAGGTCTTTAGTCACTACTATCTATGTGGTCGAAGTTCCAAGACAAACATAATAACTTGTTCATCATATTTATATATTTCCAAAAAATAGTAAATTAAGTGTGTAAATATCTACACGTACATGGGATGGCTAATTGTTTTTTGTTTTTTTTTTAAATTTACCAATGAATTAAAAAATATAATTTTATTTACAAGTGCCTTTATATGTGGTGTAGTAAGTAATGAAACTACAAAAGAAAAGACTTTGTCCAAAATCTCTATGACAACCAGAGCTGCCATGATAAGAAGGAGCTGCTAACACTGACTTCCACTAAACGGCATTGTGGCACAGTGGGTAGCGAGTTCGGTCCCAAGTAGGGTCGGGGGTATATGCTATGGATGAGGGTCAAAAGCCCGTAACAACTGTACAGTCCTCCTCTGGATGCTGACATTCACCTTGACTCTGGACCTGGAGAGGGATGGGCACCACCAGGTTGTAAAATGCCCTAGACACACACCTCAAGGTGCTCCAATGACCTGTGGGTTATTGGACAAGTGAAGTGAACTTGATTATTACATGAATGCACAAAACAACCCTCTGAATGGCCATATTTGCTGATTTTATTTTTAAGAAAAGCATCTGGTGACATTACAACTTTATTTGACTTAGTAAACCTTATTTTCCCATATGTTATGATTGATTGTTTTGTTTGTTATTTCTTTATGTTAGCTCTATGCCCATCAGAAGTGAAACCTTTGTGGCTCATCCCATCAAAGTTGGAAACTTTCATCTATCTAAAGGTTAGACATTCAAACTTTTCTGATAAAATAAGACTCTAATATTTAATGTTTTAATTAAACTACCTGGTTACTCAAAAACCCCTTTTTTAAGAAAGTTGAGATAGTTTGTGATCTGATTTAAAAGACTATTATTTTGAAAATTAGCCAGTTTTATTATGTTATCCAGCATAAATGTTCTCTGAAATATTAAGGACACAAGGAATTAAATAACATAAGGGTTAAATAGTTCAATCTTAGACTGGATAGTGTAGCTTTATTTTTCCTAATATTGAAAACAAGCATAACTTTAAGTGATAATGTACATTAAAGGATTTGTCTAGAGCTTTAGAATATGAACTTTTCTTTTGTAAAACAAAGCATTATACCTTATGGGATAAAACTGATGGAGTTAATCCATATTACACTTCCTTTTTGGAATTAATTTCAGTAATTTCACTGCTACATAACAGCAATTGTATAATTTGCCAGGTAGTTGAAATTTTAGAAAAAATTATACTTTCTACTATTATAGTTTTATAATTTTATAACAGGGGAATAATTATTAGTGTTTTTTTTAATATTAACTCCTTTCTTACATGTAACACCTCAGAGTTTACTAAACTAAATTTTCTTTAATAACATTTGACTTTCTGGCTCATTTAACAAGGTATAATTTTAGTTTTTCAGTCCCACATCAATTTCTTGGAAACACTTTTTAAAAAAAATCATTAAGTTAACAATCCTTGCCTATTTAGTTATGGATCTGTACCTGGCCTGCTGTTTTATTCACATCCTTTAGTTATTTTATTTCCAGAATTAATTAATCAGATCAACAATTTTAAACCTTTGCCAGCTCAGTTCTGGTCAAAAAAGGAGATGTATTTTGATGAACTGGGCTACATATATGAGGGAACAGATCCCTCTAATCCACAGGTAAGCTATGTGAAAGAGTGTTTGCTACACCTGAAGTCAGCACCACTACAAAAAAATGTGGAAAAGCAGTATTTTTCTGCTAGATTTTATTGGTGATTTATTTTCAAGATTAACAATACCCTCAATTTGTAATTTGAGTAGTGTACATGGGTGAGGCTGTACAGACAGATATGGCTGGTGCACCTGTGAACATCTAATATCAGACGCAGTGGTAGAAATGAGTTGAAACACACCAGAAATTGTTCCAGGAGTAAAATAATTACAATTTAGAAAAATTTTTGTTGAAATATTATCCTTTTTTCCCATGCATGAGTTGGAGTTTATTGTATTTTCCTAAGTAGGTTAAATTTTATTATGGATATATTTTTTCTGGTTAGAAACTATCTAGGTGAAGTAGGGACAGTAGTGTCAGCCATGCGCTTCCTCATTGATCAGCTGACAAAAGGCCAGTTAGTAGCTCTTAAACTGTAGAAAAGAGATCTCTCAAGCTGCTCAACTGTAAATTCTCCTCCCCAAGTTGGAGTGGACCCAAGTTTATAAGAAATTGGACTCAGGCAAAGTGTATAACAACCCTAGATTTGGAATTAGAGCAAAGAAAGACTTTACAGACTGTTTTTTTCTTTTCCTTTGTGAAGGAAAAATATTACTGTAGCATATTGTTTGTTGTGTTTTTTACATACTTTGCATGCTACTTCACCACAACCTTTGAAGTAGTTGCGAACATTGTACATAATTTTTGTTTTGGTTCCTTTTATTGAATTCACCAAACAACACAAGCATGCAAGTGACAACAGATTGGCCTTTTATGCCCTGACACGGGCTGGGCCCCTCTGATAGTATTGTATGAATATAATACCTTCAGTGAGTATGCACAGGTCATTGTTGGATTTTTTAAGTAAAACTAATAAAAGTGCAGAAGAAATATCTGTGAATGTTTCACCAGAACCAGAGTGCAAAAGAAGAAGAAAGTTGTAGATCTTTGTACTTCTGGTAATGATACTGGTAGTTGCCATGAATCTAATCTGCACTTCTATTTAGTCAAAAGCTTCAATTTTAGACAAATGATCAAGTTAAATATTTCCAGACAGAAAATCCGTGGTTGGTTTTGAAATATGGTAAAGTGGGATGTTCTGCTGGCAAAGTTGTAGGTAATTGCAACCAAGTTAGTTGAATGGCTCTGTGGCATCAAATTGGCCAAAGAATGGATAGATACTACTATTTCATCTTCAGCCCCAACAAAAGAAAAGTGAAAGAGGGCACTCAGAGAAAAATATGGGAACATAAGCTAAGCCACAGACATACCTACCCAAGTTTGTCAAATGCAAGCACAAGCAGCAGAAGTGGTTTTTGAGATAGATATTGACAAAATGAATAAAAAATATATTTGTAACATTAATAAAATGTTCCAAACAGTTTATTGTCTCTTTGATGTTTTGCTACAGAACTCACTGCAATATCTGTAACTGAGTTAGTAATTTTTATCACAAGTAGAGTGATTGATGTGTATATATTTTTTCAGTATCTCTTGATACCATAGACAGCTAACAATGATGCTGGGATTTGAACCAAGAATCTCTGGTTGCAGCCCACATGGGTTAGCAACTGGAGATTCCTGGTTCAAATCCCAGTGTCAGCATTAGCAGTCTACAGTATCAAGAGATACTGAAAACACACATACACAGCTTATTTTCTTGCAAAGAAAAAAAAACAATATTTTTGTGGGCAGAATTTTACAACAATAAAATCTGGTGGTGATATATGTGGCTTCATTGGTAACAAGGGAAAAAGTTACAGAAAATATTGGAAAGAACAATCTTAAGATTGATAGTAGATGAATGTACTACTGTAAATTTTCTGTTTTGATTATGCACCTTAGATCCTGTTTTTGGTGATTTTGCTGATACAAGAGCAAAAAATTTTTTCTTGATTTCATTGAAGTGGATGAAACTTTGACAATGCTATTGTGAAAAGCTTGTTAAAAATTTTTCAGAGCAATCCTTAAGTCACAATTTGCATCTTTCATATCGGATGGTTCTTTTGTGCTGGGCCATATCTCTGGGATAGGAAAGCAACTGAAAGATAGGAATAAACACCTTGTTACATGGCACTGCTGTAACCATTGTTTGGAATTAGCTGTGGGAGATTAAGTAAACCTGATACTCCCTTTACTTTATTTAAAATCCTTTTGTGACAAACTATGCTCTATAACATGCTTCACCCCAAAATGCTTGTGAACTTCATAAATGTGCACACGAGCTGCTGATGGATTTTACGTCAATCAGATGCTTGCTTGGAATGAGACGGGTTGCCTCTAGTAAATGGACAATCTCAGAAATATGGAACGTGTTTCCTGCTTTGGTAGCACAATTTTATAAAGCCACAGAAGATGCAACTTAGGATAGTAAAGAAAGAGTTACTACTTACGCTGGACTTTGTTTGAGACTGATAACTGTTGAGTTTGTGAAGAAATATGGCCTTCTGAAAACCTCTTTGACAGAAAGGGCTCAACTCTCTTTTCATTTACAAGACGACTCAATTACTCTGACAAAGGTTGACACTTTAATTAACCTTACAATCAAACTTTGATGCACATGAAGAAGTACTAGTACAGAATTGCTTCTGAAGCTGAGGAAAAATTATAGTATACCTCCGCATTCTTCAGGAAAGAAAGGAGATATCGAAATTAACAAAAAAAACAGTTTTTTCATAACCTTAGTGACAACTTAATAAAATGTGATGATGAGACAAATAAATTGTTCAAAGGTTGTTTATCTGCCATACTGCCCTGACAAATATAGTATTCTGTATGGCGATTGTGAAGTAAGAATGACATAATACAAGGCTTCAGAAGAGAGTACAAAGAAAAATGGGGGAGGGGTGATTCCAAATGAGATGGTCAGCCTTATGATAGCTCTTACTATGGTAGCAGTATCTACAGCTGAATGCAAACGTGGGTTTAGTTATATGAACAGCATAATAACACCCACTCGCAACAACCTCAGAATTTCCTGAGTCAGTAGTTTACTTTTTTTTTGACAAAAATGAACAACCTCTACATGCATTTGACTCCACTCATTATGTGGAAACATGGTTATGACAAGGTCGAAGAAAGAAGCACCTCGTGCCATAGCCATTATGAACAAAGCAAGGAGTCACCTAACTAGTATTTATGGAAATTTATGTAAGTACTCATGACATAATGTCATATCTGTGAATCAAATATTTGTTCAAAAAAGTTACCTGAACACTCAATATAATATTTGAAAATGATGGTCTGGGAGTGAATTTTTTCTATTTCTGCCACTGCCTAGATGTCACTATCTTTGTTTAAAACATTGCAACTATAGGTCTTCAAACATAACCACATGGCTGTGAATTGTAGTGATCAAAAATTGGTTCCAAGTAGAAGGTTGTGACGTTGTGCAGGCTTCCAAAACAACAATATTAGTGATAAGAAGGTAACTTTCCTTAGTTGCTCGACTTTCAAGATGCAAAATTTGTGTGGTATCTTTAGACAACCTTGTAGTTTTCTGTTTCTTTTTTCTCAAAGCAATTTCTCACATAGTCACAATGCAAATAATTTCAGCTTCTAAGCTAAATCCTTAAAAAAAGAACGAAGGACAAGCATCAAAGATATTTATTTTTTTCTTCAGATTGGTGACATAAGAGTAAAATATGAGTATGCTGGAGCTTCTGGCTGGAATGAAAAGGAGCTTGGTCCAGCAACTATGGTAAGACTTGATTGGTTTGATTTTTTTTTTTGTTTTGTTGTTGCTATTTTAGAGTAATAAATGTATGGGGTGTCCCATGACACCAATCACTTAATGTCCTATGAGTGATTGAAGCAAGCCCATGGGGTTAATTAAAGCAACAGATGCAGAGTAAATAGGGCGTCAAGGGTCATCCACCACTCAACTAATATTACTACGGTGCTACATGTACCAGTGGTGAGAATAAATTTCTTACTGGAAAAATGTTACATATACTAAAAAATGGCAGTCATTCTGGATTTGACCATCATCCCATGCATTTACTAAATATCCTAACAATGGCGGCTAGCTCATGGTGGCCTTGATCTTGACAAACTGATGTAATAAAAAATACAAGTCCTGACGAAAATCATCAAAAAAAAATCTTTAAACACCTTAATAGTAAATAAAATCCTGCACTTAATATAACAAATGGATGGTTTAGATATTTTTAGCAATCTTGGTTGTTTTTAAGTCTTGATTAAAAAAAAGAGGCTGAAAAAGATGCCAGAGGTTTAATTTAAGATGCTGTGCTCTTGATTTTAAGATTAATGCATCTAAAACTAAGTCTAAAGCAGAGAGCGAAATGAGTTTGGACAATTAAAGTGGTGGATAGCATAGAATATCCCAAACATCTATTTCCAGTAAGTATTAACACCAATGCAGAAACTCCTGTGTAAGGAGAGCTCACACTGTCAGACATACAGTGCGGTTGCCAAGGAATCACTAGAAGAAAACACACTGAGCTTCATCCCCAGAACACTGCTACATCAGGCAGAATTCTTCAGAGACCACTGTTAGATACCTTGCATAAGAAATATAAATATGGAAATTTGTAAGCATTTTCAAATAATAATAATACTTTTTAAATTCCTAAAATGTTTGGCACACAATAAATCACAGATTGCATATATTAAAAATGCATTAATGTTTGAGAACTTGTGAAAATGCTTATTAAAGCCATGGCCATTGGTCTCTGGGGAAGTATAGTGGTTTTAGGTCTGTTTCCTCCACAAGAGGAGCATCCTTTTCCCAGTGGCCCTCCTGCTACTGTCTCCCAGTATTTTGCCCTTGGCCTTCATTTCTCTTTGTATTGCATGCCGCTGAGTTAAAACAACAACATTGAAAATCAAGGCAGAGGCAGATAATTAAACAGTTGTTATATCTTTTATTTAAAATACATTATTGCAAATGGAGAGTGTCACAAATGTTATTAAAGGGTAAATTGGTCCTTCAATTGATTTTTCAGTGCAAAATGTCATTCAGGCTATTATTTATTACTGGCAACTTTTGTAGGCACAGTAATACGCAGAAAATAGGAAAGCTATTTGATCACTGAAGAGGCTGAGTTCGGTGCATTGTGCACTTTTGTTATTTATTCAAGATCATGCATGCTTCCATGAAACATCAAAACTGAGACACAGTCCATTAGAATCTTGATCGAACCAATGTAGTGGTGATGGTGTTCTACAAGCTTATGTTGTGGGCAGTGCCATGCAGTTTTAAGACATGTGCACAGGTTCCATAGTGGAATGGGAAACCTTGGTGGTTTGGTAAGCCACAACTATGTTTACAGCCTATGAAGTAGTTGCCAGTTGGTTCTGTTTATGCAGGAAGCTCCCCTTGCAGAGTCTGAAAGGCATTGATGACATTGGAACAAATGTCGGCGGCATTTGTACTGACATGGCAAAATCCTTGTCTTCCTTCTGCAGCTGATGCCCTCTGTCTGCATTCTGTAATATACACATTGGGACAAGCAGTAGAAGCAGCATTGGTGGCAGGAGTTTCAAAGTCCATCATGATAAAGTTGGATTGAGATCCCATTTAATGCCGAAATGTCACCAAACAAACCTCTGTAGGTGGTTCTTGCTTGTTGGGTAGTAGGGCATGTGACTGTCTATTGCTTGGTAAGAGCATGGATTGTATACTCACTGCTGGCAGTGATGGTTTGTCATGTTTATTATAACTCTCACACTGCTCATTTAAAATGCATGATGCACAGACATTTGTATGTCTAGTAGACTAATGGCATCTCTGATGTTTTAATACTGTATCAAAAAACTGTTGGGCAACTAGTTGGAAGAGCAACCTGAAAGTCATTCCATGTGTCAGTGGAAAACCATTTAATCTTTTTTTCTCTTCCAGGTCAGTATAATTGCAAGGCAGTTGAATAACGAATTACTCAAATTCAAATTGAGCTCTGGTACCTTTCTGGAACTGCTTTACACAGCTGATTTAACAGCAGAGGTTTGTTTTTCTTCTTCCAGTTAATTGGCAGTAAAAATCTGAAATTTTCTTGAAAAATAAGCTTCTTTTTACTGGAGAATAAGATGGAAATAAAGACCTTCATCAGTTAGAAAACATGGAGGTTATGCAGTATGCATCAGTTTATAAAAGCTTGAAAGGATATAACTTTTTTAAAATTTTAAATTAATTTTGTATTTAAAATGTATTTTTTATGGTGTAACCTGTATATGACTACTCACATCATCTCTCTCTCAGTTATAAAAACGTTCTTCATGAACGTGAAGTTTTGAAATAGGAATATAAATTCATTCTATTCTGTCAATGTACACAAATTTTCAATAATAAAACTTTTACTTTTTTTGCTACTGAACAAATGCTTTTTTTTTGGTTATCATTTTAACTATGAACTCATTCATTTCTATTCATTGTAGGAAATATTGGCAGCAGAGTTGGACCGGAATAGACTCTATTTATGGGGCTTTCGATTTCTGGCGTGGATTCTCATGTTTATTGGCTTTCAGTGTGGACTTATTTATTACATTGGTACGCTCTCCTCTGCATTAATACCACAGCTGTCCCCATGCTTCTGTTTATAAAGTATATTAAAGTCTATAGTATAGTAGTCGCTTTGGTAACACGATTTACAGAATCTGAACAACCCTCTGTCTGAATTAGCTCTCGTAGTTTTGTTTCAAGTTGGCTGTTGCCTCATAAATAAAAGCATGAAAATTTTTTTTGTCAAATGAGTTTGTTTTAAAAATTAAAACAAAATTACTTTGTGTAATTTTTCCAAAAACGATAGGCGGGAGGGGATTACTTTGTATAGTCTGCCCATGTTTAGGGAAGTCACCTTTAGCCAGTTTTATTCTTGTCTGCACAAGTAATCAGCAGTATTTCCTTTTAACTTTGGCCTGTATCACGCTAATGCTGTCCGCTGTTTCTTCCTGGAAAAAAATACCATGAAAGTCGATATGTTATGGATAGGGACTGGAGGATAAGCACAAAACCTGCTACATGGCAATTAATTGCATAGTGTCACCGACTGACTGACAATATCGTAGGCTTTTTTGCTTCGCTAGCACAGAAAACAGCTTTGTGACCTCCATGATTAATTTTACTCTTGTTTTCCAGTCAGTTGGCTACCTCTCATTCCTCGGATGATAAGAATGGGGTTGACTGCCATCAACTTGTGCCTCTCCTTCTCAGTTACACTACTTGTGATTGGCTTCTGCTGGCTGATCCACAAACCAGTGTATGCTGGATGTTTTTTGCTCATCGCAGTCTTACCTTGGATTTCTCGAACAAAAGGTTCATCTATAAAGCACAGGGACTAAGCTAGTGGCAAGTGGTTTAACAGCGTACATTTTTTACATTTTTAAAAGGAAACAACACACACGCACATGCACATGAAATCATTAATCATAAAGCAGAGTCTAGGTAAGTTGCCAGCTTATTGGTTATGAATATTACATTATTTTATTTTTTGTTTTTTATTGCAATTAAATAGTATATCTTTGCTGCAAGTATGTGTATATAAACAATGCTTTCTTACGTATGTTTTGGGAACACACACCTTTCCTGTTGGAATTTCAGAAGTCAGTTTACTGTATTTAGGGACCATTAATTGTCACGTGTGTATGATTTCACTGTTTCCAGTAGAGAAACTAAGTAATCATTGCTGCAAACGGGGAAATGGATTTTAAATTTTTAAAAAGTTGGTAACATTTATAAAATTAATCATTTCCCCTAATAGATGATTTTCACACCTGGTGCTTTTTACTCTTTTTTCCTCCACATTTAACGTCATAATTTTCAGGATTTTTTTCTTTTTTGGTGTTGTACCAATGCAAGGTGCCCTGACTGTGCATTGTTATTACTTTGTTTTAACTGGAATCTAGAGTGAGCATTTCTCAGAGCCTGTTAACCACTGGAGACTTGACTGGCCTCATCTGCTGTAATTTAACTAACCATCCGTCATCAACCCTCCAAGCCATGTGTTAAAGCTGGTTCTATTTAACTCTGTGCATAATTGAACTCTTGCACCAGAAACATGAGTGACATTAACTTTTTAAAATCCCTGTAAACAACATTTCATTGCAGCACACCATATAAACGATATAGACCTGAGCACATTAGAATACATATATATGTTTGTGATATGGAATCATAGTGGCACCAAAATCTAACACGATGACAGGGTTCCTGATAAAACAGCACAAACCTTCACAACTAAAATCTTGTTTGGTGTGAGTGATTCTGTTTACATTGTGTCAGTTTGTTGTCCCAATTATTAACTACTAACTCAGCTCAGCGGAAAATCTTTGTTTAGAAGAACACCACAAACTGTGGAGAAAGTGGTTTGTTTGTGGGTGCATGGTATATGGTGAGAGACTGCCAACGTCCTAGAGTATGCCCTTGTATGAATGGTCCTCAATATTCCAAAACCTCAATAAGGGTTAGACTATTTCCTTTAATGTATTGGTTTTTAATCTGATTTCCTCATGACACACTGAAGATGTATACTTAGTAAAAGCTGGTTCAGTAGGAATATTGACAGGTTTTCCAGACCAGTGGTGGGTAGTTCATGCAGTTCTGTGAATTTAAAAAGAAATTAAGATTTTCCACCCGACTAAAATAAGAAGCTAAGTCTCAGTAGTGTTTGCCCAGTCTTTTTAAAATTGTTTAGGTTAACTGTTATTTATTTATTTGTTTGTTTTTAATATGCATGTTTAAATATAAATGAATTTATCTATGATGAACCTCGGGTACATTCAATAAAAGTATCCATTAATCTGTCAATTAGAATTTTTTTTTTTAGAAATATCTAATCTTTTGTCTTTTGATATATATATATATTTATTTGTTGACATCACAATGTTAGTACAAGTTTTACTGAATTAATAACCATGGTAACTATACAGAACTAGAAAACTAAATTTAGGTGAGGTATTTCCAACTTTTTTTTACAAATAGTAGACCTTGGCACATGACGAATTAAAGGCAAAGACTAACCTATTTCTGAATTTGACAATCTAAAAATTATAATTGTTGATTTTAATGAACAAATAAACTTTTCATAAATGAACTGGATACAGCTTTACTCAGAGTGACTGTGGTTTGTTTATTTTGTTGTTGTTTTTACTTAAATGGAAAATATTTTCATTAAATAGCTGTTATCTCCTATGTCAATGGACACCGTTAAGAACTGAGGTGGGTTGCTATGGTGAGATCACTTGGTGTATTCTATGGGCGACTCCCACCCTTTGTCTGAGAGAAATTAGAGATCAACTGACTGGAGCACATTCCAGATATGAACAAGGTAGGATCCCAAAAACACTGCAGCAGCAGTTGTTGTTTTTTTCATTACTTATAAAGACAAAGTGAACAGTACACTGATCAGACAACAACAGTATTATTTCTTGAAAATTAATAAAGTGTTACAAATACTTGGAATATTTTAACTATGGAAAATAAAACTGAATCATAAAAATACCATTTTTTAAGGTTAACTTGATGTTACCCATCACTGGTTTCTGCTGAGAGTATTAGATTCAACATGGCAGAAGGAAGCCACCTAGTACTAATCAGACAGACCTCAGTACCTTTCCTACACTGGGGGTAGGGGGATATTTGTATTGCTTTTAGCAAATGGCAATGTTTATCTAATCTGCAGCTGCTTACTTTAGCAAAAATATTACTGTTAGACACTTAATTATTTATCATTAATACAGAGATGTAAATATTCAGCTGCCAGTAAAAGTGCATTGTTATCCATTCCTGTGATCGCTTCCTGTTACACACCCACAAATAAAGGCAAATATCTAGGAACGAAACTATCCACTTGTTGTGCACATATAATTGTTGTAATTATTAATTTTTGTATTGTTTGTTTTAACCAATCGGATAATGCAGTTTGGTAGAATTAAAAAAAAACAATCAAAGGCATTTTTGAGCATAATAGCTGGTGAAGTTGCTGTCAGAGTTCATTAGACTGATTAGTGCAAAAGGACGATAATCTAGTGTGTGGTTGTTTAGTTTATAGACGAATGATGGGAGATCTTATTAACGTTTGATTCATCACAGCACAAGACAGATGATGTTGTAGTTTTTGTTTTCAACTCATAACATATATAAACCCTAATCCACTTTTTGTGTGTTTTCATAATGGTTTCCTGTCTCTCATCTGAACTAAAGTTTGCACGTTGTATAGTTCTTGCTAGTTTTGATATGTATATTGTTGCTAAATGTGAAAAATTCCAAAGTATTTTGGTATTTAGTTTTTTGAATTGTTTGTCACATCACGTTGAGCAACTTTTTACTGCTTAGCGTAATCTGTATATTTCTGTGACATTGAGATGTTCAAGTTGTGTTTTTTAAACTGTGACTGTGAAAGTCATCTGACAGTTGTACAACAGAGTCCTTGAGTTTTGTTTCTGAAATATACAGATCTGTTTTAACTGCTAATCTTTGTTTGTCTCAGTGATCTGTTTATTGATACATTTTCATGTGTTTGCAAAAGAACTACTATAAATACAAATTCACCTTTCAATAACTACAATAAAACGGAAATTACTGAAATTTTATTTATTTTTATTTAATATTTAGCAAATATTTGTGCAGTTTAATTGTGATAAACAAACAAATATATAAAAATATTTTATTTTGTTTCATAGTTCGTATCATTATTTAATTGCTTATTCTGATGAATTGTAAATACCTTCTCATCCACTGACTGAGAAATCAGTCTGCCAAAGCTGCTTGTTAAAAAGAAAACTAATATTATAAGATATAGTAAATTTGTTTTGGAAGAAGTGATGATGTCCATCATCTGTTTCTGATACAATTAATATTTTCCTATGAACTCAGTAGTTTGAATTTGCCTGTTTTGTAGATCAGCAATTTTCTTGTGGTAACTATATTTGCATGACTTAGATAGAGATACATTTTTTTAAAAGAAAAAGAGATTAATAAACATTCTTTGTAATGAAAAAATAGTGCTTCTCTGGTTGCAGAAGCAAAGTTTCATGATATAACCTAAAAGCAAATGATTAACTAGAATGTGAAACATATAAACAGGCATTTTTCTGTAATCTTCTCATAATTTTGCTATGATTTTTTGTAAAATAATAGTGAATGTTTGTTTGTTTTTTAAAATTAATTTAATCAGATGCTACATTATATCAGAGACACATACAAAGTTAGTTAACTAGATTCAACAGTCCAAAAAAAAGTTAATTCCCCAGTTACTGGAGCTGACTAGAACTTCTAGTGACTTGTTTGTTTAGATCTTGGCTGACATACAGCAATTGTATAAAAACACTTGTTTTTGTTCATTTATGGTATAATTAAAGTTTGGCATATTTTTAGTGTTCCATAGATACATTTACATCATGTAATATTATTATAACAAAAAAAAGCTATATTTTATAAGAATTACAAAGCTAGGTACTGTAGATGGACTTTTAACAAAATTGCATAATTTACAAATGTATTTGCACACCAAGGTGTGGAAGTTTACTGTGATATGGGATTTTTTAAAAAAAAGTTATTTTTGTTAAAAACAACTCAGCGAAGGCAGCCGTACTGTTATGTGGAAGATTGTGTTTTGGTACCAGACAGATTACAATGGCGTTACTTCATACCAGAGATGTTGAGAAGAAACTCAGCTAAAAATAGAATCATTGTGATTGTATCCAGCCAAGTTTAATTTGAACATCTCTTATCGTTATGCACAGGGTTCAGCTCAATAGGTTTATTCAAAAGAGTTGGAATATTTGAATCGTGTTTAAATGAAAATGAAAATTCAATTCCACTGTGTATCTTAAGTTAAGTTTGCACACACATTGTTTCTTTTTCAAGCAGCACAATTCTCTCCCTTTGCTTGATTTGGTTTTATGAAAGTGAATTTAGATAAAGCTCAACACATTTTGAGTATGTTATTGCTTTGTTTTGTACTGCCATTGATAGTCCTGCTCGTCTGTTACCACATTTCAAAATAACATTGAGAGAAGGTGCTTGCTCCAGGTTCCGTAAGCAGGGTAATTGGTTGGTTTTTTGTGGGTAATTAACTAATTTGCAAATGATTGCCTTGTTTGGTGGGAAGGAAGCAGGTAGAGGCTCCATATCACTGGAAAACTCAGAAAACCTTTACAGTAATCTCTCATATACTAATGTTTATCATTTTCCTTACAGTTAAAATATTTGTTGATATCAGCCAATTTGGAAATCTGCAAAATAATGAAATTTGTATTTTTAAAGACATATATCAGCTGTTTATTTTGCCTGTTCAATCAACAAGTGATCTTCTCTCACCACCCATTTATCACTTTTATGTGTGTGTATATATATATATATTATTTCTGCTCTGAATTTCTCATGAAATATGTTGACAATATGCAAGCCCTAACTGTATCCCACAGATTTGAATTTCATTTGTAATGCTCATCTATCCTTGGTTTTGATTGATAAGGGCTTTTTTCGGTTAAGATGAAGGCTAACCAGGCTTTCTGGGTTATGATTTAATTGGATCGGCATTGCTGATCCAGTGAGCCTGACTGCCGGGGGGGGGGGGGGTGTACTGCAGGCTCCCTAGCTGAGGGAGCTCTCCAGCCTGGTCCTCTGCCTTGAGTTGGGGATCATAATACCACTCCTGGCAAACCACTTGGGGCTTATGCCCCACTCCCAAAACTGCATGCAGACTTGACACCCACCCTTCTTTGAAAGGACTTATACACTACCAAAACCAATACATTAATAGCATTTCTCCATATAAATAATCACATAATAAATATTTACTTAGCTGTCTGTCTCACATTAGCTTCATTTCTAAGTCAGCAGGCATTTTACCCTGACTAATCTGCTAAAGCTTTCATTGCTGATATAACTTTCCCATCTAAAACCTACTTTTTAGTAAAGAAAGACTCTTGAAACTGTCAGATTTTTAATTAAACACTTATTATGTGATTATTTATATGGAGAAACGTTATTCATGTATAGGTATTTTCTCTAGAGTTAGCCTGCAATTCTAGGGATCAATAACCCTTTCATTGCTGGTTTCAAATTGTACTTCAAAAGTAATGTTCATTAAAAGAAGAAAGCAAAAATTTAGACCACTAAATGAATAAAAGAAATATCTTAATGATTAATTTTTATAATTCCAGTTAGTCAGTCCAACTGAGAAACTTTTTAGATCTTTTCTAATAAAGGAGTTTGATTCCTTTCCTGATCCCCCCCTCCTCATGATGGTTTAGATGATGTTAGCATTATGTTTATAGAAACCTATTTATGGTTTGATTATTAAGTGGGACAGTTTCGTTCGAGGCCTTTATAAACTCAACTCTAACAGTTTTAATCTTTAGAGTTGGTAAGATCTGATAAGTTAATTTACATTATTGGGTCGGGTTCATTAATAAACTGTGAATGCAGAATTGGTCTCCTCTTTCTGTTGTTCAATCTTGTATCCATATTGTATTGTGTAAATTATGGTCTCCATGTTTCTGTACAAATTGTACCCATGCAAGTTGTCTCTTTGGTCATTCCTTACTTTGGTTTTCATAGCATACAATTTTTTATAAAAAAAAAAGAGTTAATTAAATTACCAAATATTTTTCATACTTAGGCATTCAAAATCTGTTTTCCTTATTCCAACACAGTCGGATCATTGATCACTTTCAAGGGCAGAATTCTGATTCTTAATAGCTCTCTTTTTTATATATTACATCAAATACCAGTCCTTTGAGGGCATATGCATTGAAAATTGTATACGAGATAGAAGAGAAAATTCTTCCCTCTTAAATCATGCTAACTAATTCAGGTCAGAAATTTCCTTTGAATGATGTGAAGATTGTCTACTGCAGGCTGGTCAGACGTTTTCCTCTCTGAGGGCTGGATTACCAATTTAACAGATGATGAGTGGCCAGGTGTTGTTGTTTTCATAGGAGGAAATGTTCAGTGAGTTAATAACATTCTAACTAAAACTGTAGATGAAAAAAAATCATTTTACCAGACATCCCTTTTTATGCTTATAACTCAAATTCAAATGAATGCAACAAAAATATAATGAAAAAGATTACTTTCAATTACCCATTAGATAACAATCTCACATTTTCACAATTAACGACACGATTGTACAAGTTCGTCTTAGACTAAATCTACAGCATCAGTATAAATGCTTATCATAGTGAGCCTGAGAATAAACGTGTTTCATTGATCATGATTATCCTTTGGTTTAACTTCATGTGGTTCCTTGTTGAGAAGCTACTTTCAGAAAGGTAGTTACTTCCAAAAAAAGAATTTCCAATTTGAAGAGTCACAATTTCAGGTAGCAATCTCTGAAATCATTTTCCAAAATTTTTCACATGGAACATGGTTATTTCTCTTCTAAGAATGAAGAACTTAATAAGTTTTCCCAGCACTTAACCATCAAATATCTCTATGGAGAGGAATATTTTGTGTACTGCTTTAAGTTCCTGAAGGAATGACCAGAGATTCTGATGACTTTGAACATGGTTTTCTTGTATTATGTTTGTAATTTTAACATTTGTCTTTACATCATTAAGTCTGAAGAATTTGCCACAGAGTGCCTCATGATACATTGAAATAGAAAACTCTCCATACTATTTTGTTTCAGCGAACCAAATAAACATCTTTTATCCCCAGTCATGGCCTTTGCACCACAGGTGAATTTTTCAATGTCAACCTTTTGTAAATATGTGCAGCTTAACAAGGTGCAGTAGTTGTTTGACATCAAAACTATTTTCAATTGTTTTTATGAAAACTGTCAACATGCCTCATATCTTCTGTTTGGTGTGAAATAAACACTTTCAAAATTGTTTGATATTTTTTCATCTCCAAAAGCTTCAACATTTTAACTGCATGTTTTAGTTTCCGGAGAGACCTTTTTGACTCAGTAATTGCAAAGCTGATGCCATGAGATGCCATTAAACTTTGAATCTGAGCAGTCATAGATTTACAAAAAGTTTATTTCTGCTTAAAAAACTTGTTTTTCAGATCAGATACTGCAGGTCGAGGATCCCTTATCCAAAATTCTGAAAACCGAAAAGCTCCAAAATCTGAAATATTTTTTGAATGCCTTCAGTGGAAAATTCCAGAAGGTCCCTGGGCAACACACTTGATGTACATGCATTACTCACCATAATTTGTGCTTTGTTGTCGGTGCGAATATACTTTGAAAAGGTCCTCAAATACCCCTATGGTACCGGTAGGCCTACTGTAGTGATAGCTTACCTTTCTGATGGCTAGATGTACATCTTTTTCTTATGGTTTCATGCACAAAATGATTTTAAAATATTGCATAAAACTGCCTGTAGGCTGTATGTATCCATATGCAGTTGTAATGTTGTAAATGAGCTTGTGCCAGTATATTCAAAAATCTGAAAAATTTCGTAATCCGAACCACATTCGGCTCCAAGGATTTTGGATAAGGGAGTCTCAACCTGTATTGTTATTTATGACTCACTGTATTTCTCATAACTTTCTTTGAGAGTATTAGCCAGCATGAAAAGTCAGTAGCGCTAATTATGTATTGTTTGTGCAATGAAAATGGCACATTCAATATATCACCGGCACTGGGTGTTCCCTAATGAAGCACAGAGCAGATAGAATGGTCAGTGACATCAAGCATGTTTTATTAACCATTCAAATCTAATCTCATAAGCCTGCTGGGGAAACCTTAATTCCAAACAAAAATACTGTAGAAAATAGCGGGTGGATTTTGTTTCTCGGTTGATTAAGTAAACAAGCTCTCCTGTTGAAACAACTTTCCACTTTTCCCTTTCATTCCATGTCCTGATGAAAAATGTTCCATGGGCCAGATCTGGTTTGTAGGCTGCCTCTTTTACTGATTTCAAACTATAGAATATGTTAAACACTTCAAACCTGCTTTACATGACCAAAGTTTTTTTGTTGCTGCTATTTTAATTTTTTTCGTGTTAATTAATTTCCTGCTATTACAGTATATCGCAGCTATTTTGTTATTTAACCTGAGGTATTCTTTAAAGAGAAAAATATTCCTAGATATATTTTTTTGTTCTTAATGTTGAATGCAGCTTTAGTATTTTTACGTTTTTTTTTCTTAATTCTTATCTATTTTGAAAAAGGATGACATGATATGCTCTAATGAATGATTTTGAAATCTGAACATTTCAGCTCAGTGCCTGAAGACTGTTGTTGCTAATTTCTCTGTACCTGTTTGTTGTTGTTTTGTAATAAAAATATTAATCCTGGCTTGTTGCATCTTTTATAATGATGATGATGATAGTAATTCTAAAAGGGGGCAGAAAATCTTTCAGTTTTTTATAACCCCCATCTCCATCTTTTCAGATCATGTATCCATTTAGTTTTTTAAATGTATAGTTTGAGAAACACTGAACAGGTAATGTCTAAACAAAACTTTAACTAAAAATTCTGTTTAATTATACCTATCAGTTGACTAAACTTATGAGATCTGTTAATAATACTGCTTTCCATTGGTAAAAATTAACTCTTATAAATGCAAGTAAACTCTGAACTTAGTCTCACATTTATTTAATACATTTTTCCCCAACAGTTTCATTATAGGTTAATTTTCTCAAAATCTGCACTTAAACTGTGAAATGATCATAGAACAATTCATGCACTATTAATTATATTAGAAACAATTACTCTTCACTCAGAACAACTTCATATTTCTCTTAGCACTTCTCTTTTCATTATAATAATCTTGTGAAGCCAGAGAAACTGTCTAACATGAACTCTCTACAGACTGTTTAAGGGCTCAGCTCTCAGATTTCTACCAACTTTCCATTATGATGGGTCACTTGAAGAGAGAAACAAATTGTTCAACATTTTTAAAACAACCTCTAATAGAAAATGTTATTTTCTTTTTAGTGAAAAGGTACCAGGTCCATGATTACTAAAGCAAACGTCTATCAAAACCAAATGAAAAAAGACTGCTCACATTGGAGTTGTCGTCTAATGAGAGATGGCCATTTTGAATGTGTTCATTCTCCTTCTCACTTTAAGGTACTACTCCAGTTTATTGGGTTATACTGTAGTGTTTCTTGGTCGTATTTCTCTTCCAACATTCTGTTGACCTTAGTAAAATTCCATTGTTGTTCCATAAGCTGCAATGTAGAACAGTATTATATCACAGCACTTGTGGCATACCTGCCTATGTGCAGCAGTAGAAGGGATAGTTTTCCAGATGATAACCAAAGTTAGCTTAACAAAGATACATTAATTTTTCATCATTAAACAATACTGTCATTTTTTGGGGGTGGGGGAATTTGCTGCATTTAGACTAATTATTATACTTGTTATCAGTAGAAAAATTTTTATTTTGACCTTTAAACTTAGTTTTTATCATGTTTTTACTAAATTTTTACTTTATTTTCTGATCTGATGCCTTTTCTTTCTAAGAATTTACATACATTTTTAACTTCGTTTATTATCACTGAAATTGAAGAAATAACAAGTGGGCCAAGTAATTTACCATAATTTTATCTTTTCCTCACCATAATCAATCAGAATACATTGTTTGATTTACTCCAGTGAGGATGAAATCAGAAGACAGAATTAGAATGAAGGAATACAAACTTGCACACATTTTTTGGCAAAAAAAAACCATAGCTAACAGTTTCTTTAGCATGGTGAAGGGCAACTGGCATTGTTGCAATTTGGCCTACTCATCTTAATAATTTCTTTTGTTTTGCTGCAAATGTCTTTTGACATATGCACAAATTTTGCGCTATCAGAACCTAAATGCAGTGACATCAAGCCCCCATAAGCCTGTCTGACTGAATAGCTGCTTCCTTCCATGTTGTTTAGTGTCATGGTGAGATTCTGATAATTGTGTTTCACAGCCAGTTCTGGATTTGATACTTTCATTGCCAGGATCCGATCACTTTAAAAGCTATTCACAGTTTCCTGAACTTCTGATAGGTGACCTGAATAGTAAAAGATGGCATTGAGCCAACTTCCGCATATCATAACAACAGTTGTGGATGGCATTCCAATTACCGAGAACCAAGCTTGTTGAGGCTCGTTCTTTACCTTGGCACACAATCAGAATGTCAACATCTTTATACTGTGCCTTACCTATAGTGCACATTTGGTGCAAATAGGTGTTCGTGTAACATTTAGCAATCTGTCAAATAAATCTTCCAAGGTTCCTGCAAACACGTGACAAGAATGTGCCAATATTTTGTTGATGACCAAACATCTCAATGTTTCTCTTTGTTTTCCACTCGTCCAGTCACCTCTGCTCTGCAGGTTGTTTTTGATGGCAAGATCCAACCAATCTCAAAAAGGTCTCTTGATTTTAGTATTATGTAGGTTTAGTAGCGTATCATCCACTGACAGAAAAGCTACAAGATCCTTTGCAAAATTAAAAGTCAACGACAGGAAAATATGGAGGAGCCCCTGCTAATTCCCCCAATTGGTTTTGACACTTGGCTGCTGACCTAAAATTTCCTCTTGCGGTGACCTGTACAATTGCATAGTTTGCAATGCAGTTTGTGCCCAGTGTAGATTGAAATTTTTCCAGATATCTGTCATTTATACCTTGAATCTTCTACAAAAGAATTGCCTCAGACACCTTTATCTATTAAAACAAAATAACTATGGCACAAACACTCACCAAACCACTTAAATTCAAATAAAACAGTTGATCAGGGAGAAAGCAAGTCACAAACTGAAGGAAAAACCCTGGCTGCAATTTTATCACTCAAATGACAACTGTCAAATTAATCAATCTGGAGCTAAACCTTTGTGTGAGCGGGAACATTCATTTTCTTATTTGAACAGTGAAAATCGTGTTTTGTGAGATTTTGATTGTTATTAATAGATTTTATCCATATTTTAACACGACCTAGCAGATTTTAACTGAGATGCTTCTAATTAAAAGCTCTTGGGGGCTTTGCCAATCATGGAAAAAACACTTTTACATCCTCATCTCAGTTATAAGAGTAAAACGTAGGTTGTACCAGAAAACTCACTGAATCCATTCTACTCTGGACTGCAGCTGTCATCATGCATGATGCCACAGAACCAACTATAACACAAGATTGCCATGAGGAAATCTCCCATAGAATGTAATATGCAAAGAATAACTTTGGTGTTTTTTTGAATTTATATTTGTGTGAAGTTTACAGGTTATCACAATAATTTTTTTTTTTAAATCTTCCTTTAAATTTTTTTACCTGATCACAGAAGGTTCTAAACGTCTTTAAGGATGAGGAAGCTTAAAAACCTGAAAAATTTTCTATCTGATGATACTTTAAAAAATTCTCATGATGTGATGCTAAGAATTGTGACATATTGCTCACCCAGCTAGTGTCTATAATGATGCATATTGGGAAAAAAGTACAATTGCAATAATATGTACATTTTAAAAAAATGAACATTTAATTATTTATTTTCATTACTAATGTATTATGGAAAATGTTCTCTTAATTATCAGTAAACAGAAGCATGAAGCCCCAATTCTGTAGTGCACTGCATCTAAACATAGTTTACCTTTTTATTGTCATCCCTGAACTTTCTCAGGTACTTGTACTGCTGAACCAGTTTGTTGACATCATCTGACAAACACTTTCTGTCATAAGCAAGTGCCACAACTGATTCCTTTGCCCTGTCAATCTGGTTTTGCCGTTTATAGTTATCTCCATCAGCCATCTGTTGCTTTAGCACATCACGGAAATGTTTCCTAAATAAAAAGCAGGAAGAGTTAACTTTTTTCTTCATCAGAAATTCATCTACTATTTTCTTCACTGTCACAAATGTAAACTCAGAGTGACAACACACTCTATATATTACCTCTTAGTATATTTGTATATGCTGAGAAACTGATTAGCATCACTTGATAAAACAACCAACATTACTGAAAAATCAGCAGGCACTTTATGTAACTTCAGCAAACATACTAAACAATAAATAAATCTAAGTAACAAAACATATCTATATTATCAGATTTTGGTTTTTATCTGTTTCTTAGTGCATATTTAATAGAGATCTCATACATCATTTTAACATTCTATGTACTTAGTATACGGCATGTATTCTTGAATATTAGCATACAGAAGGCTCTTTATTCATTCTTGATTTTGTGTACACAATGATGCCAACGACACTTAACAAACGAGTCCTGGCATGTTACAGTCTAGGACGAGGTAAACTGACATGGCAAACCAAACTGTGCGTCATAATTTGTAGACATGCTATTATCAAACAAATTCTGCTGCTGATTGACACCACAACAGCATGCTTTTATAATTCATACTAAGTACTGAACTGATGGAACACCATAAGTGACTACTTGATTGAGCTCATAATTATTTGCATTAGTGACACAACCAGTGAAATGAGGTCCACAGATAAATTTTGCTACCTCCTATTATGTCATGCGTCTTTAGATGATGAGGTGAACATTTCACTGCTGCTGCTGCTTGTCAGAGTGTGGAGAACTAACTCAAGACAATCATAGTCATCTGATGATTCTTTAATGGCTTGAAGCGCTATATTATTGGCTATTTGTTATTCCTGTCATATCTATGATGAATCACTATGGTAGTATTGGTCAACTGAACAAACTGGTTCAGGTGTGCTGGAACTTCCATAGATAACACAACATCGAAGCACTCCCTTAACTTTCAAGACCACCACACCTTCCTCCCAACAAATGAGGAATGCAACTGATCGGATATCAACACGAACCATCAAATGTCACAACTTGTTTTTTCATTTCACTCTTGAAACTGGCGATAAGAGAAAGAGTTATTTAACATAGGTAATGATAAATAAACAAGCAGGTCTGCTGGAAGTCCCATGTGTAACCTTTTCTTAATAGAAGGTGTAGTATTACTGGATGGTGTGCCGGACAGAACTACTGGCACTATTAGGCCAAAAGAGATACAAGTAGTTAGTCTTGTAAGTTTGTTCAATAAAAAGTAGACAACTCAAACTGCTTCGGCTAATGCAGGATTTTCACTATCAGCTAATTGCACTAAAAAGGTCAGGCGACATTTGATTGAAAAATATTTAAAGATATCAGGCAGATTCTACCCAAAGCATCTTCCTGATTGTGTTAGCTATACAACAGAAATTAGTACAGAATCCTTTAAATTTTTCAATAGAAAAAAACTGACTGGAGACTAAAAAGGTGCCATTTACCCCTCGATTGTTTGACGATGTTTTGTAAAGGTAATAATTGACAGCAGCTGTGTAAGTGCCTGAGGACAGTGATTCTTTATGTTCTTACATAAATTTTCACTGTATAAGTCGGCTGCGTGTTGTGCAGGTTTGCATAAGGAAAAATGAAATGCACTAAAGCTAAAAAGTAAGCTAATCAGGAATCCTGAAAAGATGGACTGAGCAGAGAATAGCTGACTAGTTAGCATAAACCTGGTATTATATTTAAGAAAATCCAACAATTACCTACCTGTATGATTCTTTTTCAGCTGGAGATCCATAAAAAGCTTTTGCCCAGGCTGAGTGATACCTGTAGTGTTCACGCTGCTTCATCCATATCTTACGCTGTTCATTGTGCCAGTGTTGGTCACCTGTCTCCCAGCTGGTGTTGATTCGTCTCTTCGGTGGTGAGGGCTGAAGTGGGTTGATCCGCAATGGAATTTTTACAAAATTTGCAGAATTGGACAAGTGTGAAGGAGGGTAAGGTCCATAAAAGGTAGTGCGTGACCTTTCGAAAGACAGACTCGTGTTGATCCTGGGAAATGTTGTCATGGCAGTCTCATATTGCCAGCAGATTGGAACTTCATGATGAGGAAAATACAAGATAAAAAAATTGGTGTAATTACTTTGCATCTAATACACCCAAGTTGTGCCTCTTATTTTTAAAAACTTCTGAGCTTATCTGATCTTCTTCCAAGAGATCTGATGACTTCCAGTGACAATTGTGAGGGTTTGTTGAAGCTCTAATCATCTAATTTTACACACAGGTTTGGTTCGGTGAAAACCACATAAACTGCACAGAAAAAAGAGGGAGGGGTGACATCTGTTGCTGCTAATGAACATTTTAGTCAAATTTAACTCCAGTATGGTGAATTTTTAAGGCATTTTCCACGGTTTTATGTTCATGCCGAAGACCCTGTGATTTATTCACAGGTAGAATAACAAACTTGAAAATGATCCAGGCACTCCTTCGATAACTCTGAGCACAGTTCTACCAAATGATGCTTCTCCGTGCAGAATTTCTCAATTAATGAGAAAAAATCAGCCGTGGCTAAGATACAAATAGCATTAACAAAGTACCTGACAGGGAGAAAACAGAATGTAATTATGTGCATGTTTTTTACCAGATTATAATTTTTTTATGAGTATGTTGTTATTATATTTCTTTTGTCAGAGGTATGAACATTTAATAGCTAATAATTCATTGTAGGAATGCAGGTGTATCATTAACTCTGACTATGCTGAAGACATGCACTGTTCATGTCCTATGAAAACATGCATGAAGAAAATACTCATCATTGTATTATTTCTATAGTATGTAAGTGTGTTTGGCGAATTCAAGCATTTAAAATCAGATAAACATAGAATTCTTTGTATTGATATAGTCACTAATAACTAATATACAACAGATTGTGTTAATATGCATATTATTTTCTAAATAGATTATTTAAAGACTTGGGAAAATTTTTACTAATAAAGAAAGATATGTAATAAACAGACTTGGAATGAAAGGAAATTTTATGCATTTGTCAGAAACTTTGAAATTTAAGAAATACTTGGTTCAGATTCAGTGAGATTTATCAACTTTAAAGTTAGTTAGCATTTCTTTTAGAGCCGTGTTATCTCTGGGTTACAGACATGATTAAAATACACTGCCTTCCATAAGTCTAAATGTCCATTAGTTTTAGGGCAAGCAGAGAGATGCTCTCTCTCTCTCCCCAGCCATCCATCATCTTTCTGTAGGTTTGAGTGCCCGCTACTGCTACGATGACATCAGACTAGTGAAGTTGGAAGGATGAAATATTTAAACCGAGAGAGTATGGCAAGATATCTCGACTTACCCCCCCCCCCTCTCTCTCAGGATGGGGGCAGCATGTGCCACACTGGAGTAGAGTAGAGGCTGGCTTAACAGGTGCGACTCGCTCTCACTCGAGTCCAGTATCGGTAAGAAAAAGGAAAGAAGTATTTGACAGAACAAAGCAGGAAGTGAAGCGAACCCCTCTTTCCTTCCGACAACAAAGCAAAGGCTACTTACGATTCCGAAATCCCTCCCACTGTTGTTAGTGGGATTCTCGTGTCACCTTAGAAACCAGCCCACCCCCTTCCTTCAGTTACCGCATGGCCGACCGAAGTCTACCAATTACCGCTTTTCTCTCTCTCTCTCTTCTTCCCTGTAAGTTCAGACCAGGTGGGTTTTCTGCTGTTGCTAACTCTGGTTTCGGAGTTCTGGGAGTAGAACTTTTTCCAGCACCTCGACGGGATTCCTTAGTACGTGACCGGGGTTATCTCCCTTCCACTATCATTACTCTTCCTGGTCGCTCAGGCTCTAGGCGAAAAGGTCGAGTGCCCGCCTTAAAATAAGCGGAAATCGTATTTCCTCGGCCAGCACAATGAATTTGGAGCTTCTTCGACTTTCCTCTGCTCCAAGCACTCACAGAGGTTGCAATGTTTTTTTTTTTTTTTTAAAGATAAAAACTTTATTTACTTACTATCTCAAGTCGAGTTGCGGGTTATCATCTGTCTCCCTGGTCAGATAATTTACTTTAAAAACGAGCAGGTGGGAAATAACCAATCTTCTTTTCTTTTGATGCCGTATTTCTTTGTGCTTCAGGTTAATGTTATTTTTTTACAATAATTTCTAGGAGTCTACAACTTTAAAAACACCGGTAAAGCCAAAGTCACAAGCGATTGCTTTAAAAGTTAAAAAAGCCTCATGACTTATCAGGTGACCTTTCTCTGAGTGAAGACGACCTTGGGGGGTATCCCAGTCTGGTCTTAAACACCAACCTTTCTCTGAGTGAAGGATCCCTCTGTTCTTAAACACCAACCCTTGGTGAAGGATCCCAATCTGTTCTTAAACACCAACCTTTCTCTGAGCGAAGGAGACCGTGGGGGGTATCCCAATCTGTTCTTAAACACCAACCTTTCTCTGAGCGAAGGAGACGGTGGGTATCCCAGTCTGTTCTTAAACACCTACCTTTCTCTGAGCAAAGGAAACCTTGGGTATCCCAGTCTGGTCTTAAACACCAACCTTTCTCTGAGCGAAGGAGACCGTGGGTATCCCAGTCTGGTCTTAAACACCCATCTTTCTCTGAGCGAAAGGAGACCGTGGGTATCCCAGTCTGGTCTTAAACACCAACCTTTCTCTGAGCAAAGGAGACCGTGGGTATCCCAGTCTGGTCTTAAACACCCACCTTTCTCTGAGCAAAGGAGACCGTGGGTATCCCAGTCTGGTCTTAAACACCCACCTTTCTCTGAGTGAAGGAGACCGTGGGGGGGTATCCCAGTCTGGTCTTAAACACCAACCTTTCTCTGAGCGAAGGATCCCAATCTGTTCTTAAACACCCACCTTTCTCTGAGCGGAGACCGTGGGGGGGTATCCCAATCTGTTCTTAAACACCCACCTTTCTCTGAGCGAAGGAGACCGTGGGTATCCCAGTCTGGTCTTAAACACCCACCTTTCTCTGAGCAAAGGAGACCGTAAGTATCCCAGTCTGTTCTCAGACACGAAGTATGTTGCCTTAATCATGGGGTTCCAACCCAATTGTGGTACGCAAATAGACCAAAAGCATACAAATCAACTGCTAATGCTAAATAATAAAATCAATCATATTATTAAAAATTTTAATTAAGTTAGCGTTCAGTCAGTTTCACTTTTACCTATTTTATTCACCATTTACATGCAGAATTTACACATTTCTTCAGCGAGCTAGGTCATCCACAATGTGGAACAAAAATAAAAATGCTTGGGGAACTCCTAGTCTAAATTATTGAATGAATGCCACCTTTGTGTGTGTGTGTGTGTGTATTCTTGCAAGAAAAGTTAGTTGCCCCCAATTTTATGGAATTTTAAGTTGTGACTGTACAATTCTTTCGTTCCATTTGAGAAATGCATCTGCAGCTTCTGGGAGTGTGCACAAGGGAGATAACTAAATATTAACTTATTAGAAATAAAGTTCTCAAAACATTTATTTAATTTTTTTTTAAGGGTAATAAAGTTATTGTAATGCATGTTTCTTTGTCTTCCAACAGGCCGTGCTTAGGCAGTGCCTCGCTTGTTCTGGAGTAATGATGTTTTCTCGTCAAAAACCTGAAGAAGAAAAGGTGAACTGTTTATGGCGACAGATAGAAGACAGACTGTATGAAGTAACAACAACAGGTGATAATATTAATTATGGATCGCTTTTTTTATTAATAATGAAAAGTGAAAATTCACTCCAGGCCCAGAGTCAACTTCTTACAATTATATCGACCCCCCTTTTTTTTACAGTAGATCCTAGATGTTTCATTTGTTTCGATAACTACTTGTGGCCATTGATGACAGTCCTGTGGATTCTGTAAATGGTTTGGTTTGTACAATCGAAAGGATTTGTTTCCCTTTTTAAAATAAATTTATAGAGAAGATATCAGCATGGACTAGAAAGCCCTGTGACAAGTGTTTTTTTTTTGTTTCTACCGTTGAATAAGGCGGTGAGAGATTGATACCTGATGGACTTTTATAGTACCTATACTCTCGTGCGGGAACTCTGGTTTGTGGACTAGCGATGTTAAAATCTACAAAAGATCGGTTCATTTGAAGAGAAGTTTTCGTTTTGACTGTCCTACATACTCAGAAAATACTCATGTACAGCAGTGTGCACTATCAGTATTTGAGGATGACAAAACACCTGAAGACTGGTATTAATTACCTTTTTGATTGCCAGTGGATTTTTCAGGAATAATGTGAAAGGAGAAGCCACGATATCTATAACTGCTACTCCATACAGCATTCTGAAACAAAAGACATTTAGCCAGCTCCATCAGTTTTTCATTTCCACCTATAGCTCTAATCAGAGGTAAATTAATGAGAAATTTGAAGCTGTCTTCATTGGAACAAACGGAACTGCTGGAATTTGGGGAACTGTGGGAAGTCATAAAAGATAATAACTTCACTCAGAAGTTTAGTGTAAAACATTTATTAAACTGACTAAAATGCAAAGAATAGAGTTGAAGTAAACAAGAATATTTCTCCATACAGAGTAAGGCGGAATAGTCAAAACAGGTCATTTGCTGCACCTCTTTTAATAAGATGAAGACTGCCTGGCAAATCATAACCATAAATCTTGCTGCTGTCATAAACTGTTCTCACTGATGCAGATTATCACTAGAAAGTGTACATATGTAACCTGATCAGATACAATTATGACTATATATATATAAACTTTCTCTTTTTAGTTTCTTCTATTTTGAATTAGACTACTTGAATTGAAGAAACATTCTTAACAGATCTGACTCACTGATTGAAATGAACATTATAATTATAGTTGTTGTACTTGCATACTTCTTTGTTTAGTATACATTAGCTAAAACTATCAAAAATATTTAGTAACCCTAAATTAATTCATCTGGCATTGTTTTTACTCCTCCCAAACAGAAGAGAACTGTGACAGTTATTTAGATCACCTTCATACAAGTTTATTCTATGTAATTGTTTTATGGTAATGATTTATTAAACCTTTATTTCCTGAATCTTCTGAAATATTTTCTAAAATACAGTATGAAAAATGAAATTTAATAATTATATATCTTGGGGTCACTGAGAAAGTGTCATTTATGGAATATCATTTTCTTTCAGATGGTATTGATCAAATGGTAAAAAGATATGGTTTTGATAAAAAAAATTTTTAGTGTATGACTTCATTTACATTAACAGTACTGGTGTCAATTGTGAGCTTCTAACTACACCCAGAAACCTTGGATGGTCAACGTACATAATGTGAAAAGACATTTAGAAAGATTCATTTTAAGGTGATTTTATATTTACCTCTCAAACCCAAAGGCATACACCACTGGACCACCAATTAAAGGACCTGTAGCAGAATAGTTTCATTGTGAAATGAAATGCTTAATGTCTGTGGTAAATATATAGCAGTTCCTTGAAAAGTACAAGCTTTTCCTTAAACAAATATATAGTACTGGTGTGAAGTCTAGGTTTTCAAATAGAAAAATATATTTGGAAAACTGAATGAAAATAGTAGTACCACATTCCAAAATATGCTAGATTTTAGCAGATCAAAGCCATAGTACAGTACACTATAGTAATGGTTTAGTAAAGGGTGCAGTGATATACACATGATGGTAATGTTATGCAATATTACACAGTACAATAAGGTATAGACAACATAATACTGCATTCTATGATTACTTTAGTATCATATATTTAGTGCAATACTGTAAGGTGTACGTATGGTACAAGATGCTATGTTTGTTTGAATAGTGTAGCTCATTGAGATGGGCAATATCATTTTTGCTATTTTTTAGTGAAATAGTCAGAAACTTTTAACCATTTCCTTAAAACTCTAAACAAATTAAGTTATTAAAATAAAAATGTAGTCCATGTTCTTGAATAGCAAAAAAAAAACATTAAAAAATGTGTATATGGTTCTAAAAGAAAATGAAAGTTTATATTATATGTATCTGTAATCTTTTTTTAGTAAATCTTAAATATTGGACTACACATACGATGGAAAATGGAAAATGTGCCCCCTCAGGCATCTGTCTGCACAATAAATACACAAAATGTAGAAGGCAGCAAGATTTAACTGCTCTTACTAAAAATTTACATATCCTAAAATTTAAATAAGTATAGATATTTCTTCAAATAACTCATATATTTGAATGAAAATTTCAGACAGTATTCCAGTAGAGTAACTTTGTGCAGAAACCTTATCAGTATACAGTACTATCCTGAAGACGGCTACAGTATTTTCTTATGTTGTTAAAAATAAAATCTTTTTTGAGTGGAGATGAAAGAAGAAGCATCTCATCAAACAGTAATAGCACCACCGATAAAGTTCTATAAATGTTTTGACGTTCAAGAAATTTGTTTAATTATGAACACGCCAAGCCTGATAATTAGTAACTACAATGTAACTAATAAAATAATATAGTAACTTGAGAAATTTGAAATGTTTTTTTTTTGCTTTTGCTTCTGACTGTATCTGCAAAAGAAAGAAAAAAGATGTACATTATCAAGCAAAATAACTGATATTAATCAATCTTTAATCTTCCATGTGATAAATGAGGAAAAACTTTTGCTTACTGATACATTTTTGTTTGGAAGAAACCAAAATGAAATATCTTGTGGCTGTAAAAGATAAGTGAAAAGATTTAGGGCAATGGTTCTCAACCTTCTGGGCCCAACAGCACACTAAATATAACTTAAAATTTTTAAGCACACCAGATAATATAGCAATACAGTCATTTATTTAGATTATACATGCATCATTCATTATAATTAGTGGGGTATTTGGGCTTCCTTTGCTGCATATAAACGCTCAATTTGAGGCTCCTTAGTGTTTATGGCTACTTGAAGCTCTTGATTGATTGGTCTCAAACATTCCCTTTGTTGTTGTTGATGGCAATTAATGTTGAAAATGCCAATTCATGCAGGTATCTCGAAAAGTGTAATAAAACTAGTATTGCTTGAGAGCCAACAGTAGGGTATTGCCTCTCAACAAGCAACCAGAACTTCGATCGATGTCATTTCAGAAAATTCAGTTTCTGTCCATACTTATTTCCTCCAATTCTGTTTGTTCTTGTTTTCATAACTTCTCAGCACTACTTCCACATGATGCTTTTGAAAACGGACTTCTGATCCAGTCAAAACTACTGACTTCTAGTGACTGAAAATAATGCTTCAGATGCTGTTCAATAACTTCTTTCACTCTGGCTGCTCTGTGCAACATTGGATAACATATCCGAATGACCATTTCTCAAGTCTTCTTCTCCTCGGCTTATCAGAGAGGCCGAGGATATTTTCATCTCTGCCTTGCATTTCAAGATTTATCATATTCAGGAAGCCAAATGTGTCAGCGAGATATGCAAATTTTGCACAATCAGATAGAAATTTAAGAAAACAAGAGTCCTCTTGTGGAAAACGTTTCAATTCTTGAGGCATTCCATACACTCTTGTAAGTGCCCTCTTGACAGCCATCAGAACAATAAGGATTTGTACTCTGAACCCATTTCTGAACATAGAACAACAGAAAATAAACGTTACCTGAGGGGTCGTGTCCCAATGAAGTTAACCATCTTAATAACCTGTTCCATTACTTCATCTGGCCAAAAGAGCTTCACAGTGGATCATGCAGAGTGTCACAGAGGTTGAAGGATTTTTCTCTCTAACCTTAGCTAAGAACCCTTTTATTTTTCCTTCCATAGATGTGGCTTCATCAGTACAAACTTCAATACACTTTGACTGACCATTTTCTCCCTCCATGTAACTGTGCACTACATTGAATATCTCTTCACCCGTAGTCCTCTCGGGTAACTCTTTGCAAAAGAAAAAGTGATCTTTTATATCGTCTGCTGCGTCTACGAATCTAATGATGGAAATAAGTTGAGCAAATCCGCTTATATCAGTTGATTCATCCACCTTTTGTCAGCTCTTAATCTCATTTTTAGGGATGGTTCAATATCATCGATGTTTAATATTGCCATTTGAAAGTGGAACTTTACTGATTACTTAATTTCTTTGCAATCTGTAAGAATTAAGGATTCTGCGATTGTTTCTTTGCTCTCGGGACGAGCTGAGCTACCACGTGACCTGCCTTCAGTACATCTTCTGAAAACCTTCTGGGCCCCTGACCACAAGAGTTGTTTGCTCTAAGTTACCTTCTAGCAAGAGCTTAAAATAGTTCGGGTCTTTCTCAACCAGAGATGGATGTTTAGATGCCGTTTTGGCTCACTTGGAACCATTGGCTTCATTTGAAAGTCTCACGCGACAAACAACACATTCAGGCAATGGACGTCAATGGCCGCCATGTTTGACGTGACACTTTCACGATGCCGCCTGTTTCCCACTTTGATGGGCTCGTTTCGAGAACCCTCGCCTCCACCAGTCGATTCGCCGTCTGATTTCCTTTTATTTGTAATAAATCGATCCATTTTATGGGTATTGAGAAAATGATAAGAAATCTTCTCGCGGTGCGATTTGTACGAATGGCACAAGAAGGATCAACAACTCGGCGAGACAACCAGAACGAGGCTGTCGGGATACTGCGCCGTAGCCTATGTGCAGTGATTCAAACTTCCAGTTCCGGTAATGCGAACACGAGCGCGATGACGTCACTACCGTGTACAACGTTTTGGGGCGTTTTCCACTTGGGCGGGACGTCATGAAGAGTGGTCTCCCTTTCGTTCTTCGTAAATCTCATTCAAATGGAAATAATGAAAGTAACAATTAATGTTGTTATTGGGACTGCCAGGGATTTGAAACTTTTCCCTTATTTTTGAAAGCACGAATCTAACCAATAAAATAAAGTTTTATCTCAGTCACTGTCACGGCACACCCTACTCAGTGTCACTGCACACCCTGGTCACTGTCACGGCACACCTTGGTCAGTGTCACAGCACACCCTACTCAGTGTCACTGCACACCCTGGTCACTGTCACGGCACACCTTGGTCAGTGTCACAGCACACCCTGGTCAGTGTCACTGCACACCATACTCAGTGTCACAGCACACCCTGGTCACTGTCACGGCACACCTTGGTCAGTGTCACAGCACACCCTACTCAGTGTCACGGCACACCCTGGTCACTGTCACGGCACACCTTGGTCAGCGCCACAGCACACCTTGGTCAGTGTCACGGCACACCCTGGTCACTGTCACGGCACACCTTGGTCAGTGTCACAGCACACCCTACTCAGTGTCACTGCACACCATACTCAGTGTCACAGCACACCTTGGTCAGTGTCACAGCACACCCTGGTCAGTGTCACTGCACACCATACTCAGTGTCACAGCACACCTTGGTCAGTGTCACGGCACACCCTACTCAGTGTCACTGCACACCCTGGTCACTGTCACGGCACACCTTGGTCAGTGTCACAGCACACCCTACTCAGTGTCACTGCACACCCTGGTCACTGTCACGGCACACCTTGGTCAGTGTCACTGCACACCCTGGTCACTGTCACGGCACACCTTGGTCAGTGTCACAGCACACCCTGGTCAGTGTCACTGCAACCCTACTCAGTGTCACGGCACACCTTGGTCAGTGTCACTGCACACCCTGGTCACTGTCACGGCACACCTTGGTCAGTGTCACAGCACACCCTACTCAGTGTCACGGCACACCCTGGTCACTGTCACGGCACACCTTGGTCAGCGCCACAGCACACCTTGGAGAGTGTCACGGCACACCTTGGCCAGTGTCACTGTACACCCTACTCAGTGTCACGGAACACCTTGGTCAGTGTCACTGCACACCCTACTCAGTGTCACAGCACACCTTGGTCAGTGTCACAGCACACCTTGATCAGTGTCACTGCACACCCTGGTCATTGTCACGGCACACTGGTTGAGAAACATGGATTTAGGGTATCAGAGGGTGTTTTCTGTTCAATATATCCACCCCCTGTTTGTTCAGTAACTGCTGCCAGGTTTTATTTTGGGAATATATCAGGTATCTCTCGCTTACAGTGTAATGTCAAGAAACTTACCAATTGTCATAGATAAACAAACAGCCATGTCAGAGATAGCATACACATTGCCATAGACCTTTGAGTGCCTGATGTCAACCACCTTAGCAAATATAGGCTGCATTGAGGAACTTATAAGACCTGCAACAGAAATATACTTTTAGGCATCTAATGTAGTGATTTTGATGAAGACCAGTAGATTCAAAAAGTTCATTTCTTTGTGGTTATATATTTGGATAATTTTTTTTTGATTCATTCTTTTTAGTTTGTTGCAACTTTTCTTTATCTTAAATGTGTCAACTTAGGGATTTTGAACTAGAATTTCATTACATACATATATGTTTTAAAATTTCAGTAATTTTTTCACCATTTATTTAAGTAAATTTTAGCTGCTTAAACCTTGGAATCTTAATTGTAGTCTTTTAATAATTTAATGAACATTAATTGTGTGCAGTACTGTCAATGGTATGGTAACTCATCAGTGACCAGTAATTTTGTACAGTATGGTAAATGGTAGAATAAGATGTACAGTAGCTCACCAGAAATCAGTACTTGTGTTTTGTTATATAAATGGTAGTATAAAATGTACAGTAACTTACCAACAGTCAGTAATTGTTCTGTCTCATAAATAATAGGATAAAATAGGTAGTAACTCACCAACAGCCAGTCCAAGGAACAGTGTCACAACCAGCATCTGTACAAACGTGACAGTGTAGGCGAGCTGGAAATGAATATCTGAGCGTAATATTGAAGCCAGGCATATCATCTGTTTGTCTAAATTATATAAATTCCAACAGATATGTTAGTTTATTGATGGTGTGTAAAGATAAATGTTTTCAGTCTCTCTTCATCAGTTTTTGTAGCAAACTTTTGATAACCAACCAGGCTATGATTCATTTGGATATCAAACTGGAAAATAGTTTCACTTCTACAGAGACCATTTTACTTGGTTTTCTGATTATTATTTAATTACTGGCTGCAAATGGTTTCCAGCAGGATTTTCCATTCAAATTTTATTATCTTTTAACATTTTATGTGTATATTTTCATTTTTTAAAATAAATATACAGTCAGAAAAATTAAGAAAAAACCCATTTATCTTAGAAGCTGCTCATATCTGACCATTTGTCAATTCTTTTTGTTTAATAATCAGAATAATAACTATTAGATTTCTAATAATGCAAAGGCTATGATTTTAAATGTTGATGATGATATTTTTGGATAAAAGTGACTAGTCCAATACCAATCAGCTAAAAGTAATAGTTACATTTGTAAATACAGTAAACCCTCGCTAATCCAGACTAATTTGAGGGAGAGGGTGTTTGGATTAGCTGAAAGTCCAGATTATCTATACATGTATATATATAATTTTTTTAATATTTTTCTGCAAATTTTATGGACACATGTTTCCTTTTCTTTGCACTCTTTTCTATCTTTGGACCACTTCAGAATACGGACATTTCCTATATATAGTTTAAAACATTCATCCACAGAACCACTTGGTTATTTTGGCCCCTGAAGTTGGAAGTACCTTTTGTTCGCACATTCGGCCTGAGCATCTCCACAGACAGCTCTGAGGAGAGTGATGGTAGGATGCTCATAGCTGTACTTCATAACAAGATGACAGACACATTTAACATACTTTACAAGTGCTCAGATTGGAACTATTCATCTTCAAACATCATTTCACACACTAACATAATGTTATGTCTACTTTGGGTCTGATTTTTATCAAGTCATAGACCATTGGAATCTACATGAAAATTTATCCTAGTAACTAAAGTTTCATTATGACAACAGATGTCTTGTGCTTGCAGCTAACATGTAAGATGAGTTGAAAAGAGACATCCAAACCAGCTAAGATGCTACAACAGAATAATCTGGAGATGGAAAAATCTGCTCCAACAGTTGGTAAACTGCATAGCTATATAATATGCTGAATAGTGCAGTCAACTCTGAAACATTGATGTCCTCCCAAAACCAACTACAGCAACCATTTTATCACACTTAGTATCTATGGATGTACAGAACATAGAATGACAATAGTTAGAAATCAGTGTGCTGCCTTGACATACTGAGACATATCTTTGTCAAGCCAGTGAATATCATAAGAATCATTGTTTATTCTTGTTTAATTACTTTGTTTTGAATTTTAATTATCAGACCGTTACAAACATTTTGTGGGTTTTTATATTATATTAATTTGTGGTTCACAATTTGCATGCTAGTGAAGGTGTATATTGTTTTGTAGTATGTGCCTTGGCAACATTATACAGAACCTACCTACCTTAAAATCACACAATGGATGTTAGTTTCAGGGTTCTGAGTGAAGCATGGATAGAAAGGTTTTTCATGGCATTTTGCTTCACGAGTTCAAACCAGGCCACAGAGCAAGCGAGGCAACTCGTAACATTAAACGACCATGGGATGAGGTCACAGCAATTGAGCGCACAGTACAACAATGGTTTGTCAAAGTTTAGATAAGGAGGCGTGAGCTTTGAAGATAGGGAACAAAGCGGACATCCTTCCAGGTGTGATGGCGACCGTCTGAAAGCCTCAGCTGAAGCCGATCCAAGAAAAACAGTGCGAGAAATTGCTGGAGAGCTCGACGTAAGCACTGCAACTATTTCCTGGCATCTTTTCGCAATCAGCCAGGTGAAAAGGCTTGACAAGTGGGTGCTTCACGAGTTGAATGAACAACAATGGAAATCTGCTCTTTGTTTGTCGTAAGAAACAAAAACAACCAATTTCTTGACCAAATCATTACATGTGATGGAAAATGAATCCCTTACGACAATCGCAAACGATCAGCACAGTGGCTTGACAGAGACGAGGCACCTAACCACATTCAAAAACCCAGCCTCCACCCAGAGAAGGTCATGGTCACTGTCTGGTGGACTGCAACTGGTGTCATCCACTATAATTTCTTGCAACCCGGCAAAACCATCACAGCTGAAAAAGGTACTGTCGTGAATTAAACGTTCATCAGAAACTCTCTTCCAACAGCAGCTGGCATTGGTGAGTCGAAGAAACCCAATCTTGCTCTACAAAAATGCTCATCCTCATGACTCTTCAGAAACCGAACACATTAGGGTATGAAGTTCTCCTTCACCCAGCCCATTCACCAGACCTTTCTCTCAACTTTCCAAACACCTCGACAGCTTCCTCCGTATGAAATCCTTCACCATCCAAGCAGCAATTGAAACTGCCTTCCAACAGTTTATCAACTCCAGCAATCCAGATTTTTTTTCAAAATGGTATAAATGCGCTTGTAGCTCATTGGCAGAAGTGTATCGATTGTAATGGAACTTTAATTAGCTTCGTGTTCAGCAACAATATGAAGTCTCGTTGTTGCAGTAAAAACATCGGAAAAAACTTTTGTAACAACCTAATAATTATAAAAAGACTCAAAATTCTATACTTACTGCAAGGAGAGTTCCAGAACTTACAAATAATCCAATTATTGCTTGAAGCCATCTGTAAAGTAATCAAATTATCAAAAATATTAAATACAAACAGTTCATTGTTCTTTATACAGAAATGGTATTTTTGTCTACAGTATGTAGGGGGAAATCCAGCTCAACACCTCTAGGCTTTTCAGAACTTTCAAACTTTTCATAGAGTGTATTTACTATAAGTAAAGGGAGTAAATTATGATGAATAGTATAGCTTTGACATCAGAAGAAATAAGATCTATTAGATAATTATTAGAAGCTCCAGTATAATGTTTGAAACATGACATTTAAATCTGCAAAGGAAACAGAGTTTACTGGTGCAGTAAGAATATCACAGTAATTTAGACCTTAAGCTAACACACATTTGCATGTATTAATATTAGGATAATTTGTAATAATCACAGGTAATGATTTAGATGTTCATGTATATGTAAAGGTAAATATTATTTATGCAGTACACTTTAAAATTTGAGACAGTTAAAATTGTCTGTCTGACTCTTTTTTGTATCCTGTTAGTTTTCATCTGAAAGATAGTCTATTTTTTACCTAGCAGAGCATGTATTTATGAATTACTGTCTCAGCGAACATATATGCTTTTCTAAATGAATTTCAGACATTACTAAATTTGAAAGAAATATTGATATTGGATTTATAAATAAAAGCAAACATGGTAATTTATATAGCGAAAAACGTACCTTGGGAAAAAACGAACCAATCGAGGAAAAATTATTCCTGCAAGTAGGTAGCCAATTGACGAAGGAAGAACAACAATTCCTGAACAAATTATAATAAAATGATTATTTCTGTAGGTTTTTGTAACAGATTAATTAATTATTTTAAAAAAAAAGGTTAGCATTTATATTGCCATAAAAGAAGTACTTTGATATATTTTAGCTTAAGTTAGCAGAAATGGTAAATATTGCCTATAAAGAGAGATCTCTGCTTGAATAAATGGATTTATAGCAACACCTGGCAAGCCACATCTCTAAAAAATACTGTAATAATGTGTGACATTACAGTGAGACATCAGCTCTGAACCATCAGGTCAGAGGTTCACTTTTTTTTCTTCAGTTGTTAAGGTGGCAGCAGCAATATTCTTATCCTATAAACCATCAGAAACAGCATAATTATAATAATTTAAACTTAACCACATTAAATCATGATACACATTCATCTTTTATTACTTCAGTAGAAATTCTTCTGAAATTTTTATTTTAAAGTGCATTGATTAAAAATTTTTCAAATCTTTATGCCAGATTGCTTCTCCTTAATTGATAGAAATAATACTATGGACACCGTGACAAACTTTTAATACAGGACATTTGGCAAAAAAACAAGCAAACAGTTCATCTTTAAGAATGCCCCACTCACCTAGTTGCCAGACTGGTGGATCCACAAGATTGACTAAGCGAATGGGAAGAAAAGCCAAGATAATTGAGACACTCAGGTTCAATAAAAATATATTCACTGTAATTAAATAGAAGTTATTTATTATTGAACAGAAATGTTTTTTGTACTTTCATCTTCAGTTATGCTAACGTTTGTTCTACACTAATTTAAAATACTATACTTCAGCATAAAGATTTGCAGTTGCGTTAATGGATTTCTTTTAATGCACACTGTCTGGGAAAGAAAAGTGTTGGCTGAAATTGTCTTTCTGTTAACAATACCAATGCCTTTGGCTCTAACTGCCTGTCGGATTGATTTTCAAGTTCGTTTTACAGCAGCTACTTTGTGGGTCTTCATTTAATAAAGTGTGCCTGCCAATGCCGTGTAATGTGTATCCTTATCCGCCAACCAACCTGACACACAGACCACGATGAGATTTAATGTCTGCCTAATTTGAAAAGGGTCGCTCTTTTTTATTGTAGACTGGTATGATTAATATTGGATTATATTTCTTGGAATTTCCTATTTTCCTTTGCCATATACTTGTTTACTTCCATGTGAATTAAGGTTTACTATGGTATTCATTAATCATCACTCTCTAGACAGACTTTTCAGCCCAAGTAGCATCCACATTTCACTTGTTTTACTTTGTTGACTGTTTCTGATAAAGAACAGATTGTTCAAGTCTTACCAGATGTTTGCTCTGTGCAAGAACATGTAGCCCACGTGCCACTAGATATGGTCTAAAAACAGTGAGAGAGAAGTAGAGACACACACACATCTTACACACACTTTTTCATTAGCAGTAAAGAATATTTTAAAAGCCAATTAATATAAACAAAAAGTTTTTAAAACAGGTGATTCATGTAAACATTTTAAATTTTAATAAATTTGTTCCATCTTGATTTTAAATGTGATCGTGGTCATGCAGCCTACTGCTTAACTGTTGCTTTTCTAGCAGAAATTCTGATGATGTCTATAAACACTGTAGATCAAATAATTAATTATTAAACTAACTACATACTTACTGGCAACAATCAATATGTATGGATCTCGTAGCAGCTTAAATATTGATGTTTTTTGACGCTGGAAAGCAACAAAGAAAATACTTGTTGTTTATTAGATGTGCAACTTTATTTACTTTTTTGTCTCTAATAATATCCTGTTAGAAGATTTTATTATCTAGCTACTACAACTGCATCTTGCTATTATTGATCCTTTAGCTTTATTGTAACCTAATTGCTTATAAGATTTTTATAGATTTTTGTAATGTTACAATTAAAACCATAATATAACAATAGACAAGTTAAATATTTGTCATGCGGAAATTTTTATCTCTATGGGAAGACAATTGAAAAAAAAAAGATTCAGTAATAAATCAGTTTGTTTTTCTGTTGTTTGTATATCAGTTTCTCCTTATGGTTAGCTCAGATCTCTTAGGTTTGAACTTCTAGGCTTTAATTTTATTTTGTTTTATACAAAGATAATTACTGATACTAGAGGTCTGTTCTGATCTTTTTCATTTTCTAAGCATCTTCACTTCTATGAAGTTTACAAGAAAACCATTTTATTTTGTCACATTTAAATAAGTTCTTGATGATGCCAACATTTTGAGAGAGAGTTTGAATTAGTAGCTGTAACCCCTAAAATGGTGCTATTGATTTCATTACAGATTCTTCTAATATTATTAGATAGGAGATAATATGTGTAACCCATAAAAGAGTGGTTTGGATAATTAAGCAGAAAGAAATGATGAAGTTCGACAAGTAAACTCGCAATGTGAGAGTTGCTACAAAACCCGAAACAATAGTGCTGAGGTGAAAAGCACTCTCATTGCTCCGCCTATAAAGGTGGGGCAGCTTTGTTTGGCTCACCATCAGAACAGTTGGGTTTGCTGGGTGGTCCATTATCTTAATGGAATCTGGACGCAAAACGCTTCTGCAATTTTCCGACGTGAAATGCTGGTTAATGTTTCGTGTAATTCAGATGAAAAAGATGCTTAGAGGCAGAAGATGGAGCCCTGCAGTAGTTTCTGTTTCTTGTTACATTGGATGAGCTGATGAGTTTTGTTCCTCGTAAGGAATTAAAGGAAGTAAAAGCTGACGCTGACTGGTTTACAGAGTCAGTCTCTTTTTTATAATCAAATGAATAAAACCAAAATCTGTTGAGAAGTCAAAAGGTTTTTCTTTTTTTAAAAAATATTACATTTTATCGTTGTCTTTAGTAAAAAAATTATTACACTTTCATCTTTAAGTGGAGTCCTTAAGGCTGTCTTTTAATGTTCTGTAATTGGAGCAGCTGAGAGAATGTGCATGATCAGCCCATCAGGCTGGTGACACGAGAAATGTGAAAAAATTTTACCTTAGGCATCTCTTCCTTCTGCAAGGCAAGAATCTGGATAACTGCAAAAGAAAATTAATTCTCAAGTTATGTTCACATTTACAAGACGGTCCACTAAATTTAAAGTGCTTTGGCCATTTAGTTATATCGTTCCTGCTTTGGTTTTTTTTGGAGGATTTTTGGTAAACACGTATTGAACTTTGAAATTCCTGACAAAGCTTTTACATTTTGTCTTCATTTTAGCACGTGCTTGGCATTTTATTATGTTCTGGTTTTACCATTTAAAATTTTATTGTTATTTCGAATTTGTGTGTGGGCAAAATACTAATTCATTCAGGAATGTGGGTATTATCTGTCTCTGAAAATTCTGATACGGCAGTAGGAGCAGTGAAGCATAAACAGCATTTCGAACCGTTTGATTCCCGTACTTTGTTCATTCCTCAAAGAAGCTGTTTTTTTCCTAATTGCTCTCTCTCTCTCTGTACTGACGTCATCTCGCTCTCTCTCTCTCTGTACTGACGTCATCTCTCTCTCTCTCTCTCTGTACTGACGTCGTCTCGCTCTCTCGCTCTCTGTACTGACGTCATCTCGCTCTCTCGCTCTCTGTACTGACGTCATCTCTTTCTCTCTCTCTCTGTACTGACGTCATCTCTCTCTCTCTCTCTGTACTGACGTCGTCTCGCTCTCTCGCTCTCTGTACTGACGTCATCTCTCTCTCTCTCGCTCTCTGTACTGACGTCATCTCTCTCTCTCTCTCTCTGTACTGACGTCATCTCGCTCTCTCTCTCTCTCTACTGACGTCGTCTCGCTCTCTCGCTCTCTGTACTGACGTCATCTCGCTCTCTCGCTCTCTGTACTGACGTCATCTCTCTCTCTCGCTCTCTGTACTGACGTCATCTCGCTCTCTCGCTGTCTGTACTG
This sequence comes from Nautilus pompilius, assembly GCA_018389105.1. NCBI lineage: Eukaryota > Metazoa > Mollusca > Cephalopoda > Nautilida > Nautilidae > Nautilus > Nautilus pompilius. The sequence continues at coordinate 1,056,680 of JACATO010000980.1, read as the reverse complement.
ACGTCATCTCTCTCTCTCTCGCTCTCTGTACTGACGTCATGTCTCTCTCTCTCTCTGTACTGACGCCATCTCGCTCTCTCGCTCTCTGTACTGACGTCGTCTCTCGCTCTCTCGCTCTATGTACTGACATCATCTCTCTCTCTCTCGCTCTCTGTACTGACGTCATGTCTCTCTCTCTCTCGCTCTCTGTACTGACGTCATGTCTCTCTCTCTCACTCTCTGTACTGACGTCGTCTCGCTCTCTCTGGCTCTCTGTACTGACGTCGTCTCGCTCTCTCGCTCTCTGTACTGACGTCATCTCGCTCTCTCTCGTTGAACGGATTTTAAAATTTTCGTCGGCTGCGACTAAGTAAATTTTGTACCAGTTACGTATTTGGTTTTGGGGAGGCAGGTTGGGGGTTTGATGATCCCTAGTTACTAACTGGTCTATCGAGTATAGATGGTAAAGTAACGTGTCCCCTGCACCAAATCTTTAATTTTTTAAAATGCAATATTTAAGGAAATAACTGTAAAAGTGTTTTCACATTTTTCAAGGTTACAATGACAGCCATACAAAGTTGTGAACCCACGTAACTTGAGTCGGGGTTTGAAATGCCACATTTTAACTTTCCCCGCAAGAACCCTTGAAACAATAGCAATCAGCGTATGTGTTAACCCTTTGTCAGTCCCGCCCGGGGAAGTGTGTGCGAGGTTTGCCGCCTCTCTCTCTCTCTGGCAGATTTAACTCATTGCCACCGGGCGACTTTTTAAATATATATTTTATCTGTGGTTGTCAAACTCTGTCGGGAACACCAAATCGCCGATTTCCCAATAATAACGAATTTATACAAAGAAACAAAGTCAGTTCAATTAGTAACAGTTTCTATTACCCGCTACTAAATTTATTTGGAAAATTTGTAATCTAAAATAAACAACATCCAGTTTTCTAATAAAAGAAAATCAATGAAACAATTTTCGAAGTAGATTTTCTTTTTGTAGTGACAAAAAATAACACTGTGCACCTTATTTGTACACGCACATCGATTTATATCTGAGTATCCACCCGTTTACCTGTATATTACTGAATCAAAAGTCATAGGAATTGACAAACTGACAAGTAGGAGGATATCAGCAAAAAATAAAAATGTTGTGGGGGGGTTGTTGAGATCTTAATCTGCTTCCAGAAAATAACATCAGTTTCCCTAAAGGATAACGTTAGGGCTTTTGTCCGTGCTGAGAGAATCTATTGAGTTTAATGCAGACATGTCTTTTCTCTTCCACAAATAGTTCTTTGCAGTAGGGATATTTTCTCTGAGCCCTGTTGCATGTGGAAGAACGAAAACATCTGCAGTGTCGATGATGGAAGTCAATCGATCTACAAAATCACTGCTTATATGAAAAAAAAATGGATCTTCCAGTACTGCGATAGATGGTAGCAAGAACTTCAATACGAAAAAATGGTATTCCTTAGTTCCTTTTCTATATGGTCGGGTGATGTTGACTATGGCCGGCTTATACACGGAATAACATCGCATTCTTTGAGTTCTTCATTCATTACGTGGAAGTTGCAATTTGAACCCATAATTTCACATCATCACGTAACGATGCGGTGTGGTGAATTTTCTTTTCTCGATAGATATAAAGACATGATTTTTAGATATGGGAAAGGTACACAGAATATATAATAAAGACAACGAGTTTCCAATCTTGCCCAGTCTTTAAATGAACTGTTAAGAAAGTGCATCTGTCAAGAGAAAAGAACAGCAATGTACGGAAATAATGAAACTGAGACAGGTAAACACGTTCATCTTTTTAACCCTTGCTTTGGGCCAACACCTGCATTACTCGAATTAAAATAAGAACTGTATGTGATTCAGTATAGGGAATGATTTTTAAATGGCTCTGGTGCATCTCGCGATGGACTAATCGCAGTATCGTTGATGTCAAGCGTCAGCAATTGTTCTGGCTTCAGCCGATTGTGGGCAGGAAAATAACTTGTTAATCTGTTGCAGATAACGTTATTGTGTCTAAGTATAGGTGATGTGTCGTCGTTGTGACCAGAACTGTTTGTTATTGAAGGGAGTACTGGTCAAAGGTGAGAAAGTTCTGAGAATGTCTGTAGAGGCGTGTGGCTACAAAATCATTCCTTGTTTGTTCAGACTTTCTTGTCACATGTTTGTTTGTTTGTTGTATCTTCTGGTGGTATCTACCCGTCTGCTGCACAAAATAACAGATGGAACTGAAAGGTATCCTCGTAAAATCGCTAGTCTGTTACTAATATATGTTTATAACGTTTCCTACAATGTGCCTACTCGGTTTAGAAGTAAATCGTTACAGAAATAAACACAGTTTTGGAGGACTGTGCATCGTTATTATTCGATTCTTCAAAAATAGACATTTTTGTTGGAGAAACTGCGTTTGTATTTATCGTTTGAGAGAGATCTAGGGAAACACAAGTGGGTGAACTTCTGGTTTAATGGAGCCTGCCTGCATTGCAAATGAGTGTTTTGGTGCAAAGTACAGGCGACGAGGGAGAGAACTGACAACGCAACGTGATTGGTTAGGTAAAGGGGATTTTATCGATCTTTTTGCCAGTCCTCTTCCGGAGAGGGCACCTGAGAGAGAATATTAGAAATAAAGATCAATGAATACTCTGCGGGTATGTAACGTTTTTTTTCCTGCTGACTGGTAAATAGAATTTAAAGCATAACACCAATGATTAATTAGACGCGTGCTTGAACTCACAATGGCAAAACGAGTTACCAAGCGATTGAGTTCTTGACCGTTCAGTGAGTGTATATAGAGAAAAGGTATTGTTTTGTTTTCTTTGTTCACTTTCCTGCTGTAAGCACGTGATATAAACAAGAAGCAGTTGTTTTTTTTGGACTTACTCTTTCTGTGGCTGCTATGACTGCTCGATTTAATGAAAGCAAAAAGTTCTCCACACAGCTAACTGACTAGGACGGCAGAGTTTGATGAAAGTCCGTGTATTATACGCACCGCTGTCTCCACGGCTGACTAGGGCGACAGGGTTTGATCAATTTCCGTGTATTATACGCACCGCTGTCTCCACGGCTGACTAGGACGGCAGAGTTTGATGAAAGTCCGTGTATTATACGCACCGCTGTCTCCACGGCTGACTATGGCGACAGGGTTTGATCAATTTCCGTGTATTATACGCACCGCTGTCTCCACGGCTGACTAGGGCGGCAGGGTTTAATCAATTTCCGTGTATTATACGCACCGCTGTCTCCACGGCTGACTAGGACGGCAGGGTTTGATCAAAGTCCGTGTATTATACGCACCGCTGTCTCCACCTCTGACTAGGACGACAGGGTTTGATCAAAGTCTGTGTATTATACGCACCGCTGTCTCCACGGCTGACTAGGATGACAGAGTTTGATCAAAGTCCGTGTATTATACGCACCGCTGTCTCCACGGCTGACTAGGGCGTCAGGGTTTGATCAATTTCCGTGTATTATACGCACCGCTGTCTCACGGCTGACTAGGACGACAGGGTTTGATCAAAGTCCGTGTATTATACGAACCGACGTCAGCAGAGGGTGGCAAAGAAAGAAACCGACGATAGGTTCAAACAGGAACTGGGCGGTCTCAACTGACGCAGGTTCCACTCAAACTCTACCTGATGTTCTGTTAGAAAATATGTTCAAATGAAATTAAGATTTTTAAAAAAAAGGATTAACTGTTTTCTATATTAATTTAGCAAAACGTTTTTGCTCTAAAATAATCGAAAAGAAATTATTTTAAAAGCATAAAAAGCTCTATCTCCATACGAAGCGATGCGCCAAAGTGGCTGCGGTGCTTCTTGATGGCCGATAAATCCACGGTCTTGAGCAAGAGCCGTTCTTGCTGACCAAACCAATCTTGGTGCTCAGTGATTTAACTGAGGTTTTTAAATATTTTTAAAAATGGCTGCCGAGATTAGAGAGCGAGATATCGTGAGACTCCCTGTCAGAATGCGTTGCTGCATTTTTGGACAGTAAAAACCTCAGATAATTGCAGTTTACCTTCACCTGCTGAAAAACGGTGTCGCTCTACGGGCGGCAACTCATGCAATAGTTAAGAAAAGAGTTCTTACGTAGCCATGAAATTACATCGAAGAAACCGTATTAGAGGCTTATTCCTGTATTGCAGAAATTTTGCATTAGAAGTGAATAGTACGCAGTGAGAGCACCGGATAGATACGATTCCTTGAAATTCCGGGCATCCACGTATTTCAGATCACGTGATACCGAGGACTGTTACACTTAATATATTAAGATAAATGGACGAGGGCTGTGGTTTGCTGAGTAAAAGACAGACGTTCTCGCCAGTAACTGCACAGGAAATCACAGAACTCGAGTAATCAGGCGGTTTAGACCTTGGCATCTGTAAACAAGAGGGTTAATGTCAGGCGCCATAGTCACGATTTCAAACCGAAACAATCCAGGTGATTACACGAGAATCTCCATGTACGTGTATTCTCCAAACTCAAATATTTTTCTTTGTTTGTTTGAATCATAGATGTGACTCATCTCGTCATCTTCCTCACCGGATTCACCACCAACAACAAAAAGACTTAATGGTAGTCGTTCGGAGTTGTCAAACGATAAGAGCCGTAGTTGTCACTTACCCAGATTCAGAGCCATGATCCCCGACAGCAGCACAAAGGGGAAGTAAGGACCGACAAACTCATACAACACACTCCCATACACCGGGCCCGCTGGAACAAGAACGGAAGAGACCGAAACGATTTAGACGTACACTGACACCAAACATATACCCACTCACACCCATCCATGTCGATTAATGCGTCAAGAGGGCCAAAGTAAAATGTATTGATAAAAACTCTAGCAGCGCGTACATCTACGTACCACTGATCCCCAGAGAGAGTCCAGTGAATACGTAGCCAATCATCTTTCCTCTTTTGAAGTCGTCCTTAAACGTGGCTGCGATCAGCCCCAAACCTGGGAAAAAACAAACAAACGAGAGCAAATATTTACCGGCTTACTATTGTTTACGGTCTATAGTCGTTAAGATGGAGTCTTAGATCTCAAAGATGGCCGTCCTGTTAGGGCTGCAAGAAGCTCTGCGTACAGATTCCAGAACTATAAAAGCTGGGTACAGAAGTAACTAAATACACCCCCACTCCTTTCTGGGTTTTAAAAAAATGCGTATTCATGTATAGGGGCCCTGTTAAACCAACAGGAAAGAATTTGAACGCGTGCCTACCTGTAACTGCTGTCAGCGATGAAGCAATACCCTGGAAAATTCGTGTGGCCAGCAGCATCCAGTAGTTGATGCTTAAAGCAAAAGCTGTAAGAAAGAAATATAAATTTACGAGGAAGAGCTCAGATAAACCGCGGTAAGTAATTACACACTCACGTGATGCGGGGTATTCTTCTGTAGCTTTGAAATGTACGGTCAGAATTTCAGGAAACAATGGTTGCCAGTTTATCTTGAGACCCAAAAATGAACAGGGCGGGTAAGACACCTAGTTACGAAACTATGTTATTGATGAGAAAGGATTAAGAATAAGAAATCATCGAGCCGTAACAAGTCAGTAAAATCTCCCGAGAGTAATAACCACATTTTTGTTGAAGACCCAATTGGTGGTTAGTGCGATTTCTAACTGGATTAACAAACCAACGATAGCGAGCGCCCTTGGGTGTGATCTCGAGAAGCTGAGTCGTTGATATAAAGTTTATTGCAAAGGGTCTACTAGCCATTTTCTAGGTTTATGGAATGTGATAAAACCAGCATTATTACCATTCTTGCTCTTTTATTTGCTTAGAATTGGTGGAAAAAACAAAATTGTCATTATTAAATACGATATTCGAACAAAAATCTGTCGGATACACGCACCTGCTATGATAACAAGGGAATCCCACGTAAGCAGTCGACGCTTTATAATTGATTCCTTTCTGCCTTTGTCTAACTCGAGGCAAAGAAGCTTCATAGTGTAAATGAGCTACTCTCAGCTCCACAATTGAGGTAAATCATGTGATTAGTAGCGATTGCAATGTTCCCTTAATGACAGAACTCGAGGCAGTAGTTTGGCTTCTATAAGAGGCGAAAACCGATGTAAGTTGAAGAGCTTAAATTATATACAAGATATCCGTAATTGATATTTTCGCGGAAAGCCCACGAGACAATGGAGACTTGTAACAAATACGATAGCAGCAGCTAGTGTCCATACAATAAATGTTTTATACAGCGCTTTGGTTTTATCTGCGGAACAAGCGTGGGCGAAGCTCGTCGAGAATATGTGACCTGAATTAAATTACAAACGTTGTGACGGTAAATTCTCCGCGAGTGAGATGAAATATTGCAGCATATATAATAAAAAACTAGCAAATCACCCAGAAATACACGTAGGCGCACAATCAGAGAGGAATAATTTAATCTTATTAAAATAAGGAAGAAAAGCTATTGGTGATTTTTTATGGAATGTAAAGAATTCAGTAATTTCCCATCACCGATTTAGTTGGAAGGACTGGCTACGGCAACAGGTGATGAAAAAGGAAATAGTAATTCTTTTAAATATAAAATTCCCGGTACTCACCCAAAGTTGATCCTATTAGCAAAATATTTCCAACTATCATAGGCACCCGGTATCCAAGCCTTTAAAAAGATGGAATAGAGTGAACTTTCGTCGGCAGGTTTTGTAAAAGAATAAACCAACATAAAATTTAAAATCTTCGTCAGCGTTAGGAAGATTGATACAGAAGTCTTCATACTTGTTATATAGCTTACCATCGACTAAGAAGTGTATGTAGTTTATGAGAGTAGTTAGGAAGGAACCATAGCTATCCTCAAGCAGTTCCTGTTGAAAATCTCATTAGGAATTTAGTGCTGGATTTGTGCTTATTTTGATAGCAAACGAAATAAATGCAACAAAACCAATTTCACTGTCACTTGTAAAATTCTTTATTTCTTAAAGTCTTTCCACTAGCGTCATCGCAAGATTTTCCAAAATTTGCAAGCCAGTGAAAAACGTTTGGAAAAATACCGAAATAAAAACAAGAGAGGATGATACATTAAAGAAATTAAGGATGAAAAACACCTTTTTGTACATCAGTGTTTGTGTGTGTGCTCGCACCGGCTCAGGTGTCTTCAGCAGTTTTGGATATATATGCAGTAATTACTTGTGCACTTGACAATGTGGTGATATGTAGCATTTTTACTTAAATGCAACCGCATTTATATAGCAATAATGAAATATATTCAACTTTTCACAAATTCTACATAAAACGACACTTTCATCCCCAAGAAGTATTTGCACACCAAAGATATACCCAAATATTAGCTGATGGTCGCCATATACTGGATCATTGTGCTAAAGATATCTCGACCAATTAGCGTTGACTAGCCACAAACCAGATAAATTATACGTTTGTTTCATATACATTAGCCAATATATTTGCCACCAGAAAGATTCCAGCATTGAAAAATTGCATCTAGATTTGGCGTTAACTACACGACAGTTCAATAAGTTTATGAAATCCAGTCTTGTGGTGAATGCTGCTCGAAAAGACACTTCGGAAAAATAGATAACAGAAGTGCCAAGTATATGTACCCCAACTTTTAATAGGCTGCATGATGCCAAGTTGGGGTCAGGAAAAAGATTTTCATCAGTACCATAAATCGAGATCTGGTGTGTTTGGTTCAGACGGGCATCGCGTGGTGTGGCTAGCAGCTGTTCGCAGCTTCTGTAAAGCACATGGTGGCAATAAGTTAGTTAAGTGTCTGCCTGCTCCATTTCACCAAAGGAAATATGGATCCAGAATTCACATTTGAGCGAGTTGGTCATTCATTCTTAGATTTAAAAAGACGGATAAACGTTCTGCTGTAGTCCCCTTAAAACCCCTAGAGTAACTTTGTGGGGAAGTACAGTACCGAATTATTGCTGAGAGGGAGAGATGCCAGGCAGGATCCAGCCACTCGATACTGAAAACATCTGTCTTTTCTTGGAGATAATAATGGTCTATATTTCATAGGTACCGGAGCATTGCACGAGCCAGACTTGTTCGTGTAGTGGAATATCACCATATTGTTGTCAGCTGTAGAGATAACCACCGCATAGACCGCTGTATCTGCGGGATGGCGGCCAACGCTCGAGGATCTATGAGAAATACTGGGTGGCGACTGACTTGTAGGCGCATAGCTCATACACACCCTGAAATCTTACGGCACTACCGTTATTTCTGTTATGGTCATTTTTACTTAGATCTTAAATGGAAAAGTGACCTTTTCCCCCGTTATTAAAGTAGTTTTAATGTGTCTGAGATGGAGCAGACAAAATCCTCAAAACTGAAGCTGCGGCCGAGGAAGCCGGACCGGAAGGCCGCTCGACACAAAAGAGACTTTTTATTTAGTATTATCGTCACCCTGCTGAACAAACAGCCACATAAACCGCGGTCTTCCAGTTCCCTAACCAAGCGAAAACTCACCTAGTGACGAGAAGACCAATGAGCGGGTTGCAGACAAACTGCGCTGCGCCTTTCGAGGCGATCAAGTACCCGTAGCGCCCCCTGTTGTTGATTTTGTCTTGCATGTAGTTCTTCTCAGCATCTTTCCTTTTCGTGTGGATGTCGATTAGAATCAGCTCCACCGTGCCGTTCTCTTGCTGCTTGTGCTCCAAACTGTAGAGCATCTTTGGTAGGATGGGATCTGAGTGAAAGGTGTAAGCAGAAGAGAGAATGAAAAGATACTGAGCAGCTGATATCAAGCACGTGCCAGAATTACCCTGCAGGTGCCCGTGAAGCGGAGAGATGTTCCCACCCCCGTGGAGAATGGAGCAGACGCCATTCATCACCCACCCGACCAAAGCCGCAAATTACGTCTTTGAAATGAACTGGGTTTCGGTTACTGGTCTCTTTTATCTTCCTCTGTTCAAAGAGAATTAGTTGCAGACATTTACATTTTAAGCGTGTGGATAAGTGTTCGCCCCTCACCGGAAGACGGGGCGAGCGGTGGACAGACAGATCATCTTCAATAAGCAGCTAAAATGCATTGTTCCTCACTTACCAACCAGTGTCAGCAGGAGGCTGTCGTTAAAGAGAGAGCAGCACACCATCACCAGGACCGTACGAGTGGACATGCGAAACCGCCAACAGCAGGAGCGGTTGTTACCTGCCGCTTGGGCGCTCTCCTGTCAATAAACACAGTAAAGGTCTACACAAACAGGAAAGTCATTTTCACCGATACAAGAGTTCTAAAAGTAAAAAAAAATATTAAAAAAGGGGGGATTTTACTCTAGCATCTTCTGTCCTTCCGAAACATTAGTACTTAATGTCAGGGTTTGGCTCCGATGGAGCGGGGTCTGCCTACTGCTTTAGTCGTAGTCTTTTTTGTAACACAGCTCTGCAGGATGATCGCCACTCGGCGCGTGGGCCCGACCTCTGCAGCTTCACCAGACTCTCCTCTTCAGCACGGCGTGCTTGCGCATCGAGCCAATCTATCCGCGTGTAGATACTGGGGACAGGCATCTCCACCGGCCAGCCGTTCTCATCTCGAGACGAAGCGTGCTTCTACATTGATGAGCCATTATCCTCCGTTCACCAGACAGCCGGCGGTGTTTGGTTAGGGGCTCCCGACAGTACCCTGTCCCTTATTTTCCAAACGAGGAACGAACTTTTTAACAAAATAAACGAGGATTAACTTTGAAGTCAGAGAAATAAAGTCCCCCCCCCCGCCGCCCACTTCCACCACCACAAGTACTGTTCCGGAAACCCGTCGCTTAAACAGAACAAATTACTCTAATCTTCATCTGTGCTTTGTCCGACTGCTTCTAGGGACATTTCGACATGGAAGGTTAGAAGAACAGAAATATCTAAAAACTTGTATGAAGCCTATTCTGTCAGGAAGTGCGAATCTAGCCTATTGTTACAAATCATGTTTGCGCTTCCGGACAGACGGCACGTGATCACTAGGAAAACATGTCCCGGTGTCTAGTCGTGAACGTCTCTTATCTATCTTGTACTTACGACCCCTAGAAATCTGCGTGACTCCACGTGTTCCTTTCCAGAGAACACTGGTAAAACAACCAGTCAGGCCACCGTTGAACCTTGTCTGGCAATTGTGTATTTTTCGCTCTAATTAAGGGAACCCAGAGCGCTGACCAACCAACCACAAGGGGCCGCAGCCCTGTTAAATAACTAGGGCCCCCTCCCACCAGACGAGGCTATCTGGAGCACGCGCGCCGGTACTACGGCGGGGGAAAGGTTAAAAAATGCATGCCTGATAGAACGTCATTATCCTCTCTTTGATTTTTATTCAAACCTCAATTTTAAAAAAAAAACAACAACAACAAGAAAAGCGGAAATATAAGCAGTTTGACCGACCCTGGCATTTAAATGTATTATTTCTCTCTTAGTCTCTCAGTACAAGTCAGGGCGACTTGTGATCAACGAACAGCAGTTTAATAACTACAGATAATCCGTTGTTTTTAAAGGAACTTCTGTTTATTTAAAACGACCTCGCGGAGATCGAGCGTCGAATGGGCCCTTTTCTTTACCGAAAGGTCTGGTCAGCTGACTTATCCCGACCCTTCTATATGCCGTGGCTGCTCTGCGTCTGATCACGAAACAGTCAGGCCTGATTTCGTTTTAATACCTTTGAAGTTATAATTGGAAAGGGCAGAATGGTCTTTGCTGGACAGGTGTCACGAACTTGCGATCTTTCCTGGAGAGGAATACGAACCTTAAACTCAAAAGTGAATCGCTTGTATTAGATGTTGAAAATGAATCGGATCCATGTTTGCTACATTTCTTAGTCAGTGATAATCTTGTTTATTAAAGTATTCACCGGCGTCTGTCTCCAGAGATTTGCACAGGTGTTACAGAGTCGATAGCTAGAGAGGTAACCATGTTAGCACCACGACAGAGTCTAAATCCACATGAGTTGGTGTAAAATCTGAAGTCAAACAGGTTGTCGAATGTATTGTGGGATCCACTCTTTCTGAAGGGCCTGTTGAAGTACTGGATGATCAAGTTAATCTTGAAGGTGATCGTGGGAAACAAGATTAAATAGGGTAGATAACCATTCGTGATCGCAGTGGCAACCTGTTTGCGTTGTCTTGTTGGAATACTCCATGAAGGAAGCGGTATGATCCTTTATAGGGATCACATTAAACAAGATAGGTGCGGAGTTGCAGCAGTTCCTTTGCTAAGCCGGTCATATAACCTACGCAGTAAGGTCTGGCGTGCTGTTCAATTTCTTTCTGCGGAAGTACATTCTCTCTCTCTCTCTCCTCGTCTCTCCTCTCTCTCTCTCCCCATCTCTCCATCCTCTCTCTCTCTCTTCATCATCTCTCTCTCTCCCTCTCTCTCTCTCTCTCGGCTCTCCTCTCTCTCTCTCCTCTCCTCATCTCCTCCATCTCTCTCTCCAATCTCTCTCTCTCCCTCTCTCTCTCTCTCCCCATCTCTCCATATCTCTCTCTCTCTCTCAACCATTAACCCATAAAGCAGCAATAAGATTCATTCACTGGACAAGTCGTCCATCACACCCAAGGCCGAATGATGACCGTTGACGTTATCGGAGCCGAACTTGCTCAGGCATCAGGCCCCGCTGTCTGGACACCAAGGATTTTGACAGCATTTGGAATAATTACAGCAAATGCAAACAATAGGGTTGAGAAGCAAATCCCGAGTTATGGTTTCATGATTTACATGCGCATAGCATAAGTATCACAAGAAGTGGGAAATGTGTCGTGGCGACGGTGCAGCCCGAGGACAATGGCTGACCGACATTATTACTTTACATTGGAATCAACATTTAAAATGCTTATATATTTTAAAGTCAGTTGGAATTATTATATTCTTAAGTGAATTAGAAACTTATTTAATAAATGTTTAGCCATTTGATTTTTTAAATTTTATGTCCTACCGTAAATATTTTCGAGCGACCAATTTTGAAAATGGTGGAACTGTTGTAGGCCTAGAATTCATGATTAGGGATCTCCTCTAAGGTACTGATAATTTTTGAGCCAGTCAGCTGGTCGACCACGTCCGCTTCACAGCGCCGTCTGTCTCGCGTGCGTCTCGCGAGATCTATCACGGACACTGCCCGGGGTGACGTCCCTTGGCACCGGTCCCGCCGACTCTGATCGGGTCGCTGTGTCAGGGAGAAGTGGTGGACCTGCGGGGATTTCTCCCCCCCCCCCAGGTGGCTACAACCCGTGGAGTCCCGGAGGAAAATTCCTGCCCTGTCTCGTCGAAAACGTGCGGCTCTTAGTGTGGCACCGGGTGCTCGCGACATGTGGTGCCTCCTGTCGACCAGCATGAAAACCGCTTCGTTCAGAGCCCCTGATGTTAGGGTTGGTGTTTTTTTTTTGGGGGGTGGGTGTTGACCGTATTCGTGCTGGTGACAGGTAGAGGGACATCTGCGGAAATAGGTCCCCGGGGGAGGGGATCAAAACAACCCCCCCCCCTCTGTTGTTCGTAAGAAGGGAAAGAAAGCGGCTGGGGGACAGTTTACTCACCTCTTCTAAAACCAGGGCTGTTCTAGGTTTTTCCATTTGTGCCCCTTTTCGTCCACGACAGCCGTTTAAAGCGAGCCCTGCCGCTCCGTCAGGCCGGCCCCGTCGCCCTACTTTGTCCTTTCTGTTTTAAAAAGACACAGCTCCAAAGAAAGTCGGTCCGCTAACCTTTACCTACTGACCTCTACTGGGAGCGACACCGGCACCACGTGACCAGCCGCCCCATTCATAGAGAAAAATGGCCGCATTGTGACTGGGTGGTAAAGCAGAAATGCGGTTTTGTTGTTATTAACTGTTATACAACTAAACCCTGTTAATTGAGCTGGGTGCGAGCAGTTATCTGTGGACGACCGCGGGGAGATTTCTATGACGGCATCCATGCGATAAATGCCGTCTCTTTTTTTATACTCTGGAAGTCGTTTTATGAGTTGTCAAGAAACTACTATTGTTTAATTGTGCACATTTTCTCGAACGAGGAGAGTGAAGCGGGATTCTGGTCGCAAAGTAGTTGTAGAGGCTGATGATGTCCTGGAGCTTCTGGGTCAACGTCTGTGGATGTAGGTCGGGGTCTCTCTCCCCCTGCCCTTTTAGTCGTTTTAATTCTGTTTTTCAAATAGCCGTCGAAATTAGCATCAACGGTTTTCCTCCGCTATCTTCCATATTTTACTGTTTCATAGTCAGATGAAACAACTCTGTAGCAAGTACCGAACATTCCAGTGAGAAGTCACCGTCCGACAGGTCTCTTCTGAGGCAAATCATTAACAGAAAGCCACAAAAATAAGTCAAAGACACGCATAGAGTGTTTTTGCTTTTGCTATTATTATTATTATTATTAGTCTATATAAAAGTGGGGTTTATCTCAGCTTGAATAATGAGGTTATTGGCATATTTCAGCAGAAATCTGCTGCGGGCGCCTTTTCTTTTCTCATTAGCCAAGTAGCCCCGGGTGGAAGTCTGGCCCATCACGAGTTTAGCGGTGCGCTGACGAGAGCTGGTTTTGTTCAAGACCGAGAATACAGCCCGTCTGCTACTTTTGTCAGACTCCTCCGCCACACTTTCTCAATGTATGCCGACAGTTCAGATAGGATTATTAGAAGTAGTTTTATCCCTGCCAAATAAAAGCATTTGCTAAAAAATCCATTGCCTGCTTGATCTCTCTCTCTCTCTCTCTGTACTGACGTCATCTCTCTCTCTGTACTGACGGCATCTCTCTCTCTCTCTCTGTACTGATGTCATCACTCTCTGTACTGACGTTATCTCTCTCTCTCTCTCTGTACTGACGGCATCTCTCTCTACTGATGGCATCTCTCTCTCTCTGTACTGACGTCATCTATCTCTCTCTGTACTGACGTCATCTCTCTCTCTCTCTGTACTGACGTCATCTCTCTCTCTCTGTACTGATGTCATCTCTCTCTCTACTGACGGCATCTCTCTCTCTGTACTGACGTCATCTCTCTCTCTCTCTGTACTGACGTCATCTCTCTCTCTCTCTGTACTGATGTCATCTCTCTCTCTACTGACGGCATCTCTCTCTGTGTACTGACGTCATCTCTCTCTCTGTACTGACGTTCTCTCTCTCTCTCTCTCTCTCTCTACTGTGTCATCTCTCTCTCTCTCTCTGTACTGATGTCATCTCTCTCTGTACTGACGGCATCTCTCTCTCTCTGTACTGTGTCATCTCTCTCTCTGTACTGACGTCATTTCTCTCTCTCTCTGTACTGATGTCATCTCTCTCTGTACTGACGGCATCTCTCTCTCTCTGTACTGATGTCATCTCTCTCTGTACTGACGTCATCTCTCTCTCTCTCTCTGTACTGACGACATCTCTCTCTCTCTCCCCCCACTCTCATTTAGGTATTAGCTGCACCCAGCTTAATATATTTTTGCCACGGGTAGGGCATATACAATAAGCAGAATTTCCAGATTTCAATAATATAATGAATACTTACTCCGCTGGAGTTATTTTAATGGTTCCACTTGATCGGTCACGCTCTCAGCCTTCAGATTAGCCAGTAGAAGTAAATACCAAAAGTGGCATTGATCAGACGATTGCGGTTTAGCGAGTACATTTGGTTATTTCACCAGAGAAAAGCCTTTGTCGGTTGGTGTTCTGGGCTTCTTACGAAGGTGGGGAAAGTAGGTTTGGGGAAAAGAATGCACTAAAGAACGGAAACTATAGAGAACGGAACTCACCTGATAAGGAATTGATGGTATCTGCTAATTTTGTTTCTCTAGTCTGCACTGATCTTGTCAACACAACAATGCGACGCTCAAAGGTAGAGAATCAAGGTGTAGAAAAGATGAAAACCAGAACAGATGATTCCAGCTGAGATACGAAGACGACGTGGGAGGGTTAAAAACTGTGGTTCCAGTCTACTCTCGAAGACAATTATTAAAAGCATTTTCTAATTTATTTGTCTTGTACCTTTCGAGATCTTATTACCACCTCTGTTATTCAATGCATAGTTTTCCTCGGCAGCGTTAGAAATTTACCTATTCTAATGTATTTTTTCAAATGCTCGGTACTCTCAGAGCTAATAATTCTAGCCTTTGAACTTTTCCAAGCAGGATCTTAATCCAACTGGGTCAGTGCCGCTCTCGTTAACCCTTTCGTGTTTTCTCTTTCCTTTTAAGTCTGAATGCATACAAAATGAATTACCCCCCCTAGAATACGAGCCGATTTTGTGAATTGTGAGGGAAATCGTCGTATTCTCTATTAATTACTAAACAAAACAAAAATCCGTAATATGTTTTGACAATGAGAAATGCGCAAAAAGCTGATCGAAGTTTATCTGCCGTGATCAGGCTATTGGTGAAGTCAGGCCTTCCTGATTGGCTGATGCTGCCATGGCGCTGAATAGTGCAGTCCATCTGCCAAGGCAACATCTGGACTCCGACTGTTGGTTACCAGCAGCGTATAAGTCGTTATCCAATATGGAGTAGCACCGGGATTAACAAGTATCTGGCGAACAGAATTCGCCAGCGTTTATATGCTATAAATTAGGCGATTTTCCCACCTGAAGAAAACTGTTGCCTGAGTAGAAAAAGTGTCGTGAGGGTCACCTATCCGAGCTCACCCCTACATCGAAGTTTGTTGAGCAGACAGACCGGCGCCCAGAAGAGGAGAGGGGCTGGATCCGCGTCCACCATCCCTTCTCGAGGACCGCACGCAATTGTCGATTCTCTTGTTCGCGTTCAGCGGTGAATCCAATCCATCTTTGTCTACATCGTGAGGTAGTCGGGCAAACACCGATTTTCGCAACTTCAGCTGTAATTTACCAAGCCACAGTTCGATGTTTGTCTCATCCGACTGATAAAGTTTATTTGTAGTAAATTATTGTTTTTGTTTTTTCATATTTTTTTCCCAGAAAGAAAATCTAGCAACTTTATGATTATTATTATTATATTATTATTATTATTATTATTATTATTATTATTATTATTATTACATCGTTGTGTTAGAACCTTGAAATTATAAGACCGCACCTAGAGCCTCGTTTTTAATGCTATGGCGACATTACCTTGTTCCACAACAGTCGACAGAGCCGCCTTTACAGTGAACATACTTCCGGGCGGCCAGTAATTTGGACGTGGCGGCTGACTTCGAAGATATGCGCGGACACCACATATACAGTACCACGCCGAGAGCAGGTGATTATTGCAGGTGAGTTTACTGTTCCGTGCGAGAGAAGGATGAGCGTCAGCCATAAGTATAAGTTGGAGAAATATGAAATGAAGCAGATTCACTCAAGAACATTTCCTTACTACTGAAGTCGAAGCTCGCGATTTAGTGGCTGCAACGGATACAGTTTTCTTAAGCATTTAAATTGTAATAGGTCTGACAAGCCAGCGCCATCTGTCGAGTGCTTTGTAAAATTTAGTTGAAGTTGCCGGGAAAATCGGTTCGTTAAATACTGACCAAGAGAGATAACCCTGACCAAGAGAGATAACCCTGATAACCTGGCCTGCTAGTGATAATTTTATTAGTACATCCCTTTTGAACTTTTCAATTCGCTCTAAGAAGTTTTTTTGTTGTTGTTGTTGCTATAAATGTACTGAATTTAAGCAGTTTTTCCAGCATTTAAGAGCCCCTTTAAAAAGGGGAACCGAAACTAGATCCAACAACTGGTTACCCCATTAGCGAATCCACAGTTTGGTAAAGATACAAATCCCGAGTAGCATCAAACAGGTGACAGCTAAGTGACAACTGACAGTTTATATGTGAAAAAGTAAACGATGAAACTTGGTACGCTAATGACATCTGTACTCACGCGGTCTTGAGGTACCTGCGAGATGCCAACTAAGTCATCTAAACCAGATAGCGCCTCCACCATTTTCTTGAGCAGTTTCCATTGTAAAGAACTTTGTTTCCTAGGCTCGTCGCATATATTCCCTGGTAATAAAAGAAACTTTTGCTGAAATGTATTTTTTTTTTTTTTTCTTGCTTTGGATATTTAAATAAATCTTTTCGTGTCATGAAATTCTTTCCCTTTTGCTGACATCTCTAAGTATTTTTAAATAGTGAAAATATTCTTGATCTATAGCATGAGTAGCCAAACCCCTACCTCTACTACAGTAACCAATGCATACACAACTGGGCTGCCATTTGGCGCAGCCTGATTACTCACCATGGTTACGGAGCCAGTTTGAGTATTGTTTGGGATCTAACCATGATAGTGGATCTTGGTATTTGAATGGACAGATTTAAAACATTTTTTAAAAGTGCAAATTAGTGACAGTGCAGTTACTTTTTAAAGAGGTTTGAGTTTTAATTAAATTACCCTCGAAATTTTGTTTTGTTTTATTAAAGGTCTTATATTTGCTTTTACGAAAGGAAGATAATCTGAAACATTGTTATCCAAGACCAGTAAGGACTTTTGCCTTTTATTGTCACTGGTACAAGCAGAATTCGTGTTCCATGTTCGGAGGTTTGTCAGACTGGTTGTGATGAAAAACTTTAATTCTACTCATTAACGTTTGTAGATGGACGAACTGCGATGACCTCACAGGAACAGGTGGTAATTTTGTTGATTCTAATTGACCATTTTCATGCTCAGCTGGAACACGGCGGTTTAGAGACTGATTTCCGAGTTTGTTCACCCCCCTCCCAGGAAGTGATACTCGCTCTTCCACTTTTAGAACACGTTTTTGTATTATTTGAGTATTTAAGTAAGCAGAAGTCGTTACCATAGCGATTATCTGCATCTCCAAACTGACTTAAGAGTTAATCAGAAATTTTCTCATTTATTCTAACAATAAATAAAGCTTAATAGCCATAAAACATTTTTTCTGCTATTAATTCAATTAAAATAATGAGATATTTTAAGCAAAAAGAAAAAAGAATTGACTCATTTAAGTTTTAAACTAAAGTTAATTTTAAAAAAATTTAACCTGAAGTCATTATGTTCAAATGTTGGGATTTTCATATATGACAATATTTTTGTTACAATAGGCAACATTTTAGTGTTACAAAACAACCCCGAGTTGGCTGTGTTGGAACGACACAGCTGTAGAGGCTGTGTGATGGATGTGTAGAGGTGTTCAGCAACAAATTCGGTAGTTCTCTGAAAAATGGCTGACCACAGTTCTCAGTACAAGAGAGAATCTCGTGTGTTTCGGAAGCTGACCGCTTTGTTTTATTGAATTAAAATCTAATTTATGGATGCGTACTTACAATCTTTTTTCTGTAGAGCTGAAAACACTGACATTTCCTCTGCATCAGCACTCACCGACCGTCCACTGTCGCTAATTTGGTTATATTCGTAACACACACACAGACAGAGGCAGCCATGTTATCTGTCAGCTAAATGGTGATTATGAGTGGCTACATCTCTGCTGAGTTTTGATAATTAATTCTGTATGCTGGGAGGTTCCGGCCGGGGGCGCCGTGAGTAGCCAGATAACAGAGAAGAGCGATGATATTTTTAAAGATGAACAAGCTCTGCCAACCGACTGTTTGCGAATACTCCCTCGAAAGCCAAAATATATTTAGTACGCAGTTAGGAAATATTCCTAACCTATTTGTGAGGTTGTATCTAGCAAGTAAAATACGTTTTCTAGTTTATTTAGTACGTAAGACTTTAAGCAAAGAGAAAAGTTTACTTAAGTTAAATTATTTACTATGTTGTGGGGTCTACGAACGAGCGCAAAGTGTTGGTAAGAACGATAACTCTGCTATTCTTTTCCATAGCGAATAGAAGTTATAACCCTTCATTTAGTTCCATGGAAAACAAGAAAACAGTAGCCCTATTTGTACTCGGTTCGTTAATGTTCCACAGCACTAAAGCCCACTCTCTCTAATAATTTTCAAAGTCAAATACACTAGCGTTACACTTATCGAGTCGTTAATGAGAGATAAAGCCGGTTCTAAAAAGGAAGCATCAATCTTGTCTATGCTCGGTCAAGCTGGCCAGCAGAATTCGATAGACGATTTCATGGCTCTTCTAGGTCCGAAAGTCTTATCTGTTCGAGCGACAGCAGATCGAATATTGCGCCGATAATTAGCCAGGGAACTGAACGATGCGCGGCCATTTTTAAGAACACTTTGTTTTCCGCCATTTGTCTAAAACTTAAAGACTGGCAAATTTTTCTTTCTTTCTTTTTTAAAAACGATAAAAACCATAAAGGAGTCGAAAGAAATAATAAAAGGAATATTTCGCACTGTTCTTAATCCTAGCTATTTCTCTTTGGTTTCTCATACAATCATAATGGATCTTTCTTTATTGCTTTTGGCAAAGTTTTCCACCACCCACTTTCTCTTCCGACATAAATGCCTCAGCAATCGATCAGATTTTTTAAAAAGTCCACTTCGAAATGTAATTAATCCAAAATAATATAATATTAATAAGTAAAATAAAACCTTTGTTACCAGCAGAGGGTCAACATCAATTATGAATGTATATAGTCAAAGAACCCCATTAATATCACTTAAAAACATTTACTTTCTATTTATGGCCCCAAATCGCTGCTATTCTAATGCAGCTCCACCCGATACTGCCCCATTAATCACGAGCCCGGGGGAATTATGGACACAGTCTGCCGCCCCGTGTGTATGAGCGGGTTTTGTCTGCACATCTTAACAACCAGTTTTACAGGGATTTTCTGAAACCAAGTAGCGAATTACTTCCGTTTTATAAATATGTCGATAATTAACACCAGTGGCGCTGAAAGAAAACTCGGAGATAATTAATTTGTAGCCGTTTTGGGGATCATAAGAGAACAATGACAACGATTTAGAAAATTTTCCAAATTAATTTGGTATTAGTTTAGATTATGGTCTTGAAAAGGGGACACGGGGTTTGGAAGTCTGTTTGACCCCTGGCGAAAGGGTAGTAAGGCTGCAGATTACCGTTGATGAGGGAGGGGGTGTTATAAGTAGAAAGACCGCAGTTTAGTACTGAAAAGGAGCTGTTAGTGATGGGGGAAACGAGTTATTACTAACTGATGTTGTTGGTTTTTAAATTATACTGACGGTTTACCCGATGAAGGGTCTGTTTTCCTAACGGTTAAATAACAATAGCTTCATCAACCGATTTTAGGTTTGGTAAGGAACTGAAGATCTACAGCGTAGGCCGTAAAGTAGCCCCGCTAGAGGGGGCTTCGGTCGCTGTAGCGGATAGATACACCGAGAGTAAGTTGGCGGACAAATAACGATGTAAAAGTGCCGACCAAAATAGCCGTACAGAAGCTAACGACGAACCGGCGGGACTCAAATTCCGTATCAAACATGGCCGCCTTGCCTCGCGTCAGAGATGGCGACCGACTGCCGTCCATATCCGGATTGCGAAAAGCCCCACACAGATCGACGCGGAGGCTCTTACAGACGGCCAGCGGACACCGCGTCACGGGCGAGATTCTGTGATTGGCCGCAGACCGAATTTTCTGATCTGTATCTCGCGTCTGACGAGCCCCGGTTCTGCATTCATAGAATAACCGCTACTGGTCTTCCGAGGTTCCACCCCCTTTAGGAGAGATTAGAGCGAGGCGCGGTGTTAGGTCCACGCGTTGTGGGAACGTATTTCCCTCGGACACCGTACTTTCTGAACGCTACTGTATCCAAGGGTCAACCGGACCCGTGGTTATTTCCAGCAAGATGAAGCTACGGCGCATAACACACGGGTTTTTGAGGCTTTGGAGCGAGGAGCGAACAGTGGCCGACACTTTCTTCAGGTCTTTTAGCTCTGGGGGACCCTAAGTCAAAACGGTACAGCAACAACCCCTTAATTGATCTGAACACTTAAGGATAAAATCTTCTGCTGCGATTATGCCTGACGAACCACGCAGGGTGTCCACAAGTGAAATGTTTCGCTGGAAAGAGATGTAACTTCCAACATCTATAATGAGATTATTACATATCTGGTCGTTTTCATACTTGTGGAAATATTTCCAAGTGGCCCCTCCTGTGTTCAGATTCCTTCCATTCGGTTGTCATCTGGTTTGAGTCAGAAACGCATCAGCTACGCAAACCACAGAAATCAGGGTTCGGTTTAGGGAAACAATTAAAATTTTTTGCTTTTGATTATTTCATGCACTTAAAAATAAGTACCTTTTATATGGTCAAGGTTGGTTTTCTTATAAAGTTCTTTCTTTATAATCATTTTTGCTCAGTGCCTGCATGAACATCGAGCCTTTGTTTGTCGAATACTCTTTCAGTTTCCATAAGCGGCCGAAAGAAAGGGGCCAATCAAGACGCGGGTTCCGCTTCAACCCCTGCCTGGACTAAACACCGAAGTAAGTATTTCGAGGTTTTGGAGCAGGAAGCAGCAAGATAGAATTCATTTATTAACAGAATTCTTTATGAAAAACCACACGCCGCCAAGAAGTATCAGTAACAGTACGAGGAGGTGGGTATTTGCTGCCCCCTACCGGGTGTTGGTGACGCCCCGATCGTGGGACGCCATCGGATAGACAGACACAACGACACTCTCTATCTTGAGGCGTTTGCGCCTGAAGTGAGAATACTACCGACTTCCTGTCCAACAGCCCCGGCCCTCACGACTCTGGTGAGTGGTCATTTAAAGGAGCCGGACGCTGTCAGGGATCTTCCAAGGTGATCCCCATTTCTGCCATAAAAATATTTAAAAAATCCAAACCTGTTACCATAGTTACGCGTGCGTTGTGTGTGAATGTATTATTTCCTATATTTTCGATGAGCGGAGATCAATTTTGTAGTTATACAGTTTTAACCGCTGTCTGTCTGGTTGGTAGATTGATCGGTTATTTAAATGCTTTTTATTTTTTGGCAAAGCAGGATTCTTTCTACTAGATTATCCCCATCCGCACGAGCCGGAAGATTGGCTGCAGCTCTCTTACAGATAATCACGGCGCTCTCCATTCCGCAGCCCTGGAGTGATACCCTATTGTCCGCTTAGTGAGGACTTTCCTGGCATTTAAATTATATAGAGGCATCTTAGTTCGCGTCCTGAAATCACTTAGCCGAGAAGACTGTGATGGTCAAAGTTAAAGTGCCCCGTGAGTCTGTCTTATCCGGGAATGTGGGAGGGTTAAGTGCTCCCCCGGTCTGTTTTATCCGGGGATGTGGGAGGGTGAAGTGCTCCCCCGGTCTCTTTTATCCGGGGATGTGGGAGGGTGAAGTACTCCCCCGGTCTGTTTTATCCGGGGATGTGGGAGGGTTAAGTGCTCCCCCGGTCTGTTTTATCCGGGGATGTGGGAGGGTGAAGTGCTCCCCCGGTCTCTTTTATCCGGGGATGTGGGAGGGTGAAGTGCTCCCCCGGTCTGTTTTATCCGGGGATGTGGGAGGGTGAAGTGCTCCCCCGGTCTGTTTTATCCGGGGATGTGGGAGGGTTAAGTGCTCCCCCGGTCTGTTTTATCCGGGGATGTGGGAGGGTTAAGTGCTCCCCCGGTCTGTTTTATCCGGGGATGTGGGAGGGTTAAGTGCTCCCCCGGTCTGTTTTATCCGGGGATGGGGAGGGTTAAGTGCTCCACTGGTCTCTTTTATCCGGGATGTGGGAGGCTAAAGTTCTCCGTGAGTCTGTTTTAACTGGGGATGTGGGAGGGTGAAGTTCTCCCCGGTCTGTTTTATCCGGGGATGTGGGAGGGTGAAGTGCTCCCCCGGTCTGTTTTATCCGGGGATGTGGGAGGGTTAAGTGCTCCACTGGTCTCTTTTATCCGGGGATGTGGGAGGCTAAAGTTCTCCGTGAGTCTGTTTTAACTGGGGATGTGGGAGGGTGAAGTGCTCCCCCGGTCTGTTTTATCCGGGGATGTGGGAGGGTTAAGTGCTCCCCTGGTCTCTTTTATCCGGGGATGTGGGAGGGTGAAGTGCTCCCCCGGTCTGTTTTATCCGGGGATGTGGGAGGGTTAAGTGCTCCCCCGGTCTCTTTTATCCGGGGATGTGGGAGGCTAAAGTTCTCCGTGAGTCTGTTTTAACTGGGGATGTGGGAGGGTGAAGTGCTCCCCCGGTCTGTTTTATCCGGGGATGTGGGAGGGTGAAGTGCTCCCCCGGTCTCTTTTATCCGGGGATGTGGGAGGGTGAAGTACTCCCCCGGTCTGTTTTATCCGGGGATGTGGGAGGGTTAAGTGCTCCCCCGGTCTGTTTTATCCGGGGATGTGGGAGGGTGAAGTGCTCCCCCGGTCTCTTTTATCCGGGGATGTGGGAGGGTGAAGTGCTCCCCGGTCTGTTTTATCCGGGATGTGGGAGGGTGAAGTGCTCCCCGGTCTGTTTTATCCGGGGATGTGGGAGGGTAAGTGCTCCCCCGGTCTCTTTTTTATCCGGGGATGTGGGAGGGGTGAAGTGCTCCCCCGGTCTGTTTTATCCGGGGATTGGGAGGGTGTGTGCGTGCCCCCTGGTCTGTTTTATCCGGGGATGTGGGAGGGTGAAGTGCTCCCCGGTCTGTTTTATCCGGGGATGTGGGAGGGTTGAAGTGCTCCCCGGTCTGTTTTATCCGGGGATGTGGGAGGCTAAGTTCTCCGTGGTCTGTTTTATCCGGGAATGTGGGAGGGTTAAGTGCTCCCCCGGTCTGTTTTATCCGGGGATGTGGGAGGGTGAAGTGCTCCCCGGTCTCTTTTATCCGGGGATGTGGGGAGGGTGAAGTACTCCCCCGGTCTGTTTTATCCGGGGATGTGGAGGGTTAAGTGCTCCCCCGGTCTGTTTTATCCGGGGATGTGGGAGGGTGAAGTGAAGTGCTCCCCCGGTCTCTTTTATCCGGGATGTGGGAGGGTGAAGTGCTCCCCGGTCTGTTTTATCCGGGGATGTGGGAGGGTGAAGTGCTCCCCCGGTCTGTTTTATCCGGGGATGTGGGAGGGTTAAGTGCTCCCTGGTCTGTTTTATCCGGGGATGTGGGAGGGTTAAGTGCTCCCCCGGTCTGTTTTATCCGGGGATGTGGGAGGGTTAAGTGCTCCCCTGGTCTGTTTTATCCGGGGATGGGAGAGGGTTAAGTGCTCCCCTGGTCTCTTTTATCCGGGGATGTGGGAGGGTTAAGTGCTCCCCCGGTCTCTTTTATCCGGGAATGTGGGAGGGTGAAGTGCTCCCCTGGTCTCTTTTATCCGGGAATGTGGGAGGGTTAAGTGCTCCCCTCGTCTGTTTTATCCGGGAATTGGGGAGGGTTAAGTGCTCCCCCGGTCTGTTTTATCCGGGGATGTGGGAGTGTGAAGTGCTCCCCTGGTCTGTTTTATCCGGGGATGGGGGAGGGTTAAGTGCTCCCCTGGTCTGTTTTATCCGGGGATGGGAGAGGGTTAAGTGCTCCCCTGGTCTCTTTTATCCGGGAATGTGGGAGGGTGAAGTACTCCGTTGGTCTGTTTTATCCGGGGATGTGGGAGGGTTAAGTGCTCCCCCGGTCTGTTTTATCCGGGGATGTGGGAGGGTTAAGTGCTCCCCTGGTCTGTTTTATCCGGGGATGTGGGAGTGTGAAGTGCTCCCCTGGTCTGTTTTATCCGGGGATGGGAGAGGGTTAAGTGCTCCCCTGGTCTGTTTTATCCGGGGATGGGAGAGGGTTAAGTGCTCCCCTGGTCTGTTTTATACGGGGATGTGGGAGGGTAAAGTCCTCCGTTGGTCTGTTTTATCCGGGGATGTGGGAGGGTGAAGTGCTCCCCCGGTCTGTTTTATCCGGGGATGTGGGAGGGTTAAGTGCTCCCCCGGTCTGTTTTATCCGGGGATGTGGGAGGGTGAAGTGCTCCCCGGTCTGTTTTATCCGGGAATGTGGGAGGGTGAAGTACTCCGTGGTCTGTTTATCCGGGGATGTGGGAGGTTAAGGCTCCCCTGGTCTGTTTATCCGGGGATGGGAGAGGGTTAAGTGCTCCCTGGTCTGTTTTATCCGGGGATGATGGGAGAGGGTTAAGTGCTCCCTGATCTGTTTTATCCGGGGATGTGGGGGGTAAGTTCTCCGTTGGCTGTTTTATCCGGGGATGTGGGAGGGTGAAGTGCTCCCCCGGTTGTTTTATCCGGGGATGTGGGAGGGTTAAGTGCTCCCCCGGTCTGGTTTTATCTGGGGACGTGGGAGGGTTGAAGTGCTCTCCTGGTCTGTTTTATCCGGGGATGTGGGAGGGTTAAGTGCTCCCTGGTCTGTTTTATCCGGGATGTGGGAGGGTGAAGTGCTCCCTGTCTGTTTATCGGGGTGGGAGAGGGTTAAGTGCTCCCTGGTCTCTTTTATCGGGGATGTGGGAGGGTTAAAGTTCTCCGTTGGTCGTTTTATCCGGGGATGTGGGAGGTGAAGTGCTCCGTTGGTCTGTTTTATCCGGGGATGTGGGAGGGTTAAGTGCTCCCCCGGTCTGTTTTATCCGGGAATGTGGGAGGGTGAAGTACTCCCCTGGTCTGTTTTATCCGGGGATGTGGGAGGGTTAAGTGCTCCGTGAGTCCGTTATATCCGGGATGTGGGAGGGTTAAGTACTCCCCTGGTCTGTTATATCCGGGATGTGGGAGGGTTAAGTGCTCCCCTGGTCTGTTTTATCCGGGGATGTGGGAGGGTTAAGGCTCCGTGAGTCCGTTATATCCGGGATGTGGGAGGGTTAAGTCCTCCCCTGTTCTCTTTTATCCGGGGATGTGGGAGGGTTAGGTACTACCCTGGTCTCTTTTATCCGGGGATGTGGGAGGGTTAAGTGCTCCGTGAGTCCGTTATATCCGGGATGTGGGAGGGTTAAGTACTCCCCTGGTCTGTTATATCCGGGATGTGGGAGGGTTAAGTGCTCCCCTGGTCTGTTATATCCGGGATGTGGGAGGGTTAAGTACTCCCCTGGTCTCTTTTATCCGGGGATGTGGGAGGGTAAGCGTTATCTACCTATAACGTAAACGCTCTTAAGACCGGAGACGAGAGGCACGTGGCCACTAAAGCTGACTAAGCCACTTCTAATTTCGATTTTAAAATGTTTACTACGTGTTCAGATGAAATATAAACAGCTTGAGTAAAAGGAAAGGAAATTAGCATAGCAGGTCTGAATGCCATCAGTGCGGGAACTGATGGGCAACAGGCTTTGTTGTAGTTTTTCCTAATCCGGGGCCATAGCTACACGACCCAGCCACTCCCTAACGGACCAGGACCCGAACGTTTTAAGGGACGATGACTGACCACACGTTTATATTTTAATGAAAACTAATTTTTAAAAATCAGAAGTCAATGAATCCTAGTGTATTCTTTGCTATCGTTCGCCGCTACAATAGTTAATTATTTTATTTTAGTAAGTGAATTAAATATTTTGGAATTAACACTAAATTACGGATTCTAATACCAGTTGAGTTGTTTGTATCACCAAAGTGCTAATTGTCGTCAGAAGACAGGAACAGATATAAAGGAATCTCTCAGGAACAAATTAAGCCCGATTTCCATTGTTGCGTGAACAATGTTGGTTTGGATTTTTAAATCATCCGCCCCAAAGGATCAAATAAACAAACCTGGGGTTGATGGCGGCTTTGTCGATCCACTCAATGTCTAAAATATATGGGAGGAGAACAAAATATCGTGTTGATGAGTGTCAGGGTGGAGGACTAATAATTTATCCTTTGGGACTCATGTGAGCTACAGTGGCTTCTTGTCCCTATAATATATATAAAAAAATCAATTAAAATTAAACAGGGAGAAACTCTGGCTGAGCGGGATGGAAACGGCTTCTGAGGCTGGTTATTCGTCTATCCTATGCTTCAGATCTCATCGAGGAAATCTCTTCAAATTACTGCCTGAACTGAGAGGAAAAACAATCCATACATCATGGCGACATTAAATCCCTTTAATCTGTCATGAAGGGGAAGGGAGAGGGAAATGTAACGTTCAGATGTTCGGTTTGGAGCCTGAACCTGTCTCCGAGGAGCAGGCGGACTGATGGGAGAAGGTAACTACAACATGGAAATAGTGGCTTACCTCTGAACTCCAGAATAACTCTTTCAAGGCAAATGTACTGGTTTATTATGACAATCATTTACCATAGAGTTTTGCTGAGCAAAATTCAAAAGAATACAAGTTTAATCGAACCACACAGTGACTTGTTGTTGATTTCTTCTGAAATAAAAGGTGTGCGCGTGCGGAGAGAGAGAGAGTCCCTTTACGGATCGCCGACAAGGAAAAGGGGGTTCGAGTCCGCAATCGGCCGGTCACAGGTCGAAAGTGTAACCCTTAGCGAAAAGCCTGGGTAGTAGAGACGGTGTGGGGCAGACCCCGTATTTCTGCCCTTCGGGAGAGATGGTGTCGCAGATGTGGCGCACCTTGGAGCCGGTGAGCGCCGTGATGACGGTGAGGCGGTACGACCGCGCCATCGTCTCGTTCGGGTTCACGACTCGCGCGTGAGAGATCACTCCGAGGATGCGCAGCCCCTGGCCCCTGCTCCACGCGAACACCGACGCCCCGGAGTTGCCGCTGCCCGCACGGCACGCGCTCACCAGCAGGTTCCCGCTGAAGTACACCGCGTTGCCCTTCCACGAGCACACGTGAAGCTGTAGCTCGGGGCGGCCCCTGAGAGAAAACCCCATAAAATACAGGTTACTCCGTACTGCGTCAGCGCTCGGCGACCGCAGCTTCATGTATCCTCTCCTTCCATTGGCCGAGAAGCTGAGCCGGAGGATGGCGTAGTCGTACACCGACCGCATCTCATCTATGACGTTGTTTCTCTGCAACCAGCCTTTAGGGATGGAGACACTCCGAACGTAATGGATTCTCCTGCGCGACAAAACGTCGGGAACGTCGACTTTAATGGATCTCTGGATCAAACCATGCCCGTTGTGCACGCAGTGAGCGGCGGTGAGAACAAAAGAAGGAGACAAAAGAGTTCCAGTGCAACCGGTAGACAACTGCACAGTGTTCTTTTGTAAATTCGTGTAGAATTCGGTCGGGAGGAAGAGTCCCAGATCGTCCCGTCCTCCGAACGTGGCAGCGGCGAAGCTTCTCTTTGAGACAGGAGGATATTCTTTGTCGGCTAGGAGCTGCTGAATGCGCGGTTGGTGCCCAGAAGACCTCTTATTGCTACTTTTATTTCCTCTCCCTCTTATGTCCAAGATGTTTTTCAAAAAAAGAGAACTCGCTTCACCGGAATGGAGACTTTTTGGTTCATAGGTAAACGAAATCCTGCCGTCCTGGTAATGGCCGCTGACGTTATCTCTCTCCCCCAGCAAGGTGCCTTGGACAAACTGCAGACTTTGCTGATAGACAAATGAATTTATTTTGCTTTTCTTTTCTTCATCCAACTTGCATTGCTTACCTGTCTCTGCCGCTGGCTCACCTGCAGGTCTGGCGAAATACAAGTCGGGCTTGTTTCCCCCACCGCTTACAGCTGATCCACTGGATAAATAGAGCACAGACAATGGATTCGAGTGGCCATGGCCGGCTCTGGGGGCCAGTTCCACGGGTCCATGGTACAGATGGCCGTGATAGCTGGTTGGGTGTACTCTCTGGGCGTGGAGGCGCGCTACCATGAGACCGGCCACCAGACAGTACACCACCCTTTCCGGGTGACTGCGCACGGATTTTCGATCTTCCATCTAAATCTCTAAAAAAGGGCCACTTCCTCCGGACTCCCTCAACAGAGCAACTTTTCCGCGCTGTGTCTCCGACTGGAGATATCGGGATGTCTCATTGGTTCTCTCGTTTACCTAAAGGGAGCCGTCCGTGCGGACCTCGAGTCTTTATACTTTTCTAATCTCCCGGGCATAAGAGTCTGACGCGTTCCGTTTTACAACCACATTTCCTTTCCTCTGTTTTCCCTTTTTAAAAAAATTAAAAAAAAGAAAAAAGAGAAATCTATTTCGCCGAATCACGTGACGCCATTGTCAATTATTTAAATATTAAAGCTGACCCCACCCAGAAAACGAGTGTCGGTCGTAGGCTCGTCGCTTTAGCTGAACCAACCGCACGAAAGTCGCGCATCAAAGAAGCCGTTAGGGAAGGAAAATAATATTCTCCCAAAGGTCACACACATCCAGAGATGTGGGAGTCGGCAGCGCTGCTTTATTATTGGACGATTTCTCCTTGTCTTGCGGTCTTTTGTTCGATACCAATTAATTGCTAAGACGGGGTGGCGGCGTCCGCCCACAACCGCCCTGGCACTCGGCGAATTACAGGCGGTCTGGAGCAGTCCACCGGCACAGCCAGTAATTCCATTATGGGGAAGTTTGTGCAGGCCTCAGCCCCATTTTAGCGGCACATCTGAGGAATCAGCCGCCGCCGCCGTGATTAACGCAGTCCGTCCGTGTCTCAGAGTCCCGACCCGCCCACGGTAAATACAATTCTCTCTCCCAGCCGCGGTTATTTAACACACAGGCGAAACTAGCAGGGGAGGGGAGAGATTTCTAGCTGTTTACTAACTACAGATAATAAAACGTTAACCGATCTTTTTAACTATTCGTTTTTTGTTGTTGTTGTTTGGATTCTCAACAATGTGGTAAAGAGAACGACTGAAAAACGTAATCGAGAAATAGGACATAAATTCCTGGATTCCCTTTAAAAATATATATAATTACTAAGGAAGAGAATGAACTGTGAGAAGAGAAAGTTTGTGTCGTAATTAGAAGAAGAAAAATCCTGAAGAACGTAAGAGAGACTTACGAAATCGAAGGTTTTAAGAAAATGTATTCATCACAGACCGGTGATGCAAGCAAAAAGACTGAGAGTGTCGGTGGAGTCTCTCTGCCCCCCTTGGGTGAGAAGACAGGGAATGATGTAGGACAGGGGAGGGGCCAACCACCACTAGAAGGGAGCCGGACACTGGTTACCAGCCGAGAAGAAAGCTCTCACCTGAGCACCCGTCACATACAGGTAAGTCAGCATCACAGACCGGTGATGCAAGCAAAAAGACTGAGAGTGTCGGTGGGGTCTCTCTGCCCCCCTTGGGTGAGAAGACAGGGAGGGATGTAGGACAGGGGCGGGGCCAACCACCACTAGAAGGGAGCCGGACACTGGTTACCAGCCGAGAAGAAAGCTCTCACCTGAGCACCCGTCACATACAGGTAGGTCAGGGACGAAAATCATGGCAGCCTTGTCCGAAAAATAAATAAAGGCCAGACGTTGTGGAGTTCTGGTAGCAATGTCTGGCGGGGACTGTGGACTGCCACACTGACCTTTTGGACCACTACACCAGATACCTGAAGGAAATAGATCAAAATTAGCAGTTGTTATAAGGCGTCGTAGACCTCAGAGCAGACAAGCGAACGGAAGGGCGTTAAACAAATTCTTCAAAATCTACTGGGGGTTCTCCAAAGCATCACATGAGATGCCCCCGCTGCAGCTTAACTGGCAAACTACGCATGACACGGCTAAAATTTGGAAAGAGAGCTCTAAGTCTGACGTAGAAGTAGGAATGATAAAATCCAAAACATTAACCCAGTCTGTTTCTTCCTTTTAGGTTAATAAATACAAATATAATAATAAAAAGGATAACTTTAATATTTTCTTTTACCCTAAAATTTTTTAGGAAAAAAAAAGAAGAGAGAGAGACAGAGTAACTTAAGAATATGGTAAGATGGATGAGAATTTCTTTAAGAGAAACTGTGCGTAATTCTTCCTGCATTTTCTCTCTGTTTTGTAAGAATTAAAAAAGAAATTGTGCTCTATTCCCGTGTTTTCGAGAGGTGGAGGTTTTGGCGAAGTACGGTCGGAGCACCTGCTGAAGCCCATGACGTCATCGATCTGGCAGGTCGGAAGTCACTAACGACAGCGACGATGGCGGGGTACGTGCGAACATTCGGAGCAATCACTGCCGTTGCTTTGAAGGAAACGCATCAACAAGGGGAAATACTTCATGTTTAGAGACTCTACAGTGTGTCCGGGTCTTAAACAGCGGTGAAGGGGAACACGCCGAATAGTAGGTTCCCCCCCCCTCTGGTAGCCAGCGGACACTTGTTTGTGGTCTCATCTGACCAGCAGACTCACCCTGCCGAGTGACAGAGACTGTAAGAGGAGACAACTCTTGTAAAAATAGAAAATCCTCCTGGTTAATGTATTTGCGATGAATCATAAACCAGGAGTTACGAAGGAAAAAAAAAAAAAACACCCACTAAGTTGTAGAAGATATTTTAGATATCTCAGCACCAAGGTTCGATAAGGTCTATTTTTCAGTATCTCATAGCAACCTTCGGACCTCCGGCCGACCGAAACGAAAGTCTGGTTTTACTCCATTTTTAATGTCATGCGACTATGATGGAAAGACGGTCTTCTGGATCTCCGTGATAGTCCTTGAAGGTAATTTCTCGTTTGAAGAATCCTTCACAACACCGTTCTCAGAAGTGGGAATGCTCACCCTAAGGCAACGTTTATGGGCAACAACAACAAATGTTTTATGCTGCTTCTAGGGGTCGCAACTTTGTTAAAAGAAAGAGCTAAAACAACGATGAAGACTATCGTTCACTGAGAGACAAGATTTCCCTTCTCTTGTATTTTGCTGACGCTTTCTGTTTCTATCTAAAAGCTTCCTTGTGAGTAGGGATTTTTAGGGACTGCTCGTACACCACCGCAGCATTCAAGGTCTTCCTCTCTCGCCATATTTCCGAACACAACCCAACCATTTAACACCGCCAGCCGTGTTGCCCTCCACCTCCTCCGATCAGCAGGTGAATCGTTGCGTACCGCGCTGTAAATAGTAAATATTAACTTTGTTAAATTTTAAGTGAATTACAAAGCTCCAAGATTTGGCCACAGCGATTCTCCACCCTTACTAATGGTGGACCAAAAAAAAGGGGATAACATTTTTTTTAAATAATAATCTAAAAATCGCATCAGTTGTTCTTACAGCATCAGTGATCCCTAACTAATCACGGATGAGCCCTGGTACCTTTTAGCCGTTCGAGCGAAGGTCGACCAGGAACAGTCCCCGGCCTCTAGATTATTTTTAAAAGACTCGCCGTAACTCTGCTGCGTGCAGCAAATACCATGGAGATTAAAGACAGTTTTCTGACCTTACAGACGCTTTCTCCACGATGACTGTTCAGAGAGATTCTGTTGCGGAAGCTCCATTAGCATTGGAAATTATGCTTTAATGGCAAGTGATGCTGGTGCAAGCGAGATAGGATATGGAAGATGACTTTGACGCCAAGTAGACGGGACTGTTGCTGTATTAATAGAAAATGAATAATTTTGCAGCAGCTGTTTACTGAGCCAAATAGTGCAGTCTTTTTGACTCCTCATCTGGCCGCGCACTGGAGAGACGATGTTTCGCACTAAGATTTCTCTATAAATGCAGTCAACGAGTGACTGGTCTCGCTTGGACTTCATTATCTGTCACAGCACAAGTGGATGAATAAAGTCAAGGCACGAGACCTGAATGTCACCTGTCGGGGAGGAAGAATGGGCAAGGGATCTAGCAATGCATTATATAAAGATGGGGGGAAACTCGTCTTGCTTATAGCACTCTTAAAGGTACCCATTTTTTAAAAAAATGAATTTTATTTGCTTTGAAATTGTTTTATGGATATTTTTTCATTCATCAAAAAAATTTTTTTTAAATGCCTTGCAGCAATTTTCTCAGCTTCACTCGGTTACTGCGAGCTGTGAACTGAAGCATGAGTGTGAGCGATACTTCTCACGAGCCAGCAAGTCTCGTCCGATAACTGGCGCGAGTCTCGCACCGAAGAAATCAATAACCGTTCAGCGTAGAAGTGAAGAAATTTTTAGATTATATTTAAGGCTGTTTATTTTACTCCTCAAGACGAAGTATTCAGACTGACTAATTAAACCGACAAATACTGAGGGTGAAATAGTAGGTTGGTTTTGAGCCTCCTTAGCTTAGGAAGAGACCAGCGCCATGATTGGGTTAAAGGCGGTTCTGCAGGAATATTAACAGTGATGCCCGCTGCTGTACACTATCTTCATACAGACTGTCAGAAATTCAGTTTAATTAATTTTTTTTACATATGTTCGTACTTTCTCTCGGCTCTTGTTCAAGAAACTATTTCCCATATACTTTAACGACTGTCAGATGGATATGTCAAATATCCGGTTTTCTCAGCGACAGAAACAGGAATAGTTATGTACGATCCATGTTTAGTTTATCTATTACATAGATGCAGCAAAATGGCTTCTCACGATAAGGAAATATCCACACTGTTACTGAAAACCGCTGCAATTTATTCCGTTAATAATTCTGTTGATAAATAAATTTTTGCGGACATTGTAGTTAATTTATAATTATGTTCTCTAGTAGTTTCGAAATGCTGATAACTGAAAATGGTGATTCATGCCTGTACGCTGAAAACTCTCACTAATAATTTAAATTGCTATTAGGTTCTTCCTAAACTGCATATAACCAAATGGGCTAATTTAATATTGTTGACTATTTAAAGGTTCTGTATTTTTAATTCCAGAAATTATTTTATAAATGACACCAAAAGTTTCCTTGTCCTTGTTCGGTGAGAAGTCTTTAAGCTGATAATTAATTCTGAATGTGCTAACTCAAACTAATTTATTTGTTAATATGATGGTGAGGTTGTTTTCTTACGAATTGGATGTACTTTTTTTATTGAAGGATATTCAATATATTTTCATAATGTTCTTTATCCTAACAGTGTCGTAAATGGTGCAGTCATCATTTCAGTTAATTTTCAGCTATTCTGGAGACTAACTCTAACTCTGTTATCAATCGTGCAGTTATCATCTCAGTTAATTTTCAGCTATTCTGGAGACTAACTCTAACTCTGTTATCAGTCGTGCAGTCATCATTTCAGTTAATTTTCAGCTATTCTGGAGACTAACTCTAACTCTGTTATCAATCGTGCAGTTATCATCTCAGTTAATTTTCAGCTATTCTGGAGACTAACTCTAACTCTGTTATCAGTCGTGCAGTCATCATTTCAGTTAATTTTCAGCTATTCTGGAGACTAACTCTGTTATCAATCGTGCAGTTATCATTTCAGTTAATTTTCAGCTATTCTGGAGACTAACTCTAACTCTGTTATCAATCGTGCAGTTATCATCTCAGTTAATTTTCAGCTATTCTGGAGACTAACTCAAACTCTGTTATCAATCGTGCAGTCATCTTTTCAGTTAATTTCCAGCTATTCTGGAGACTAACTCAAACTCTGTTATCAATCGTGCAGTCATCTTTTCAGTTAATTTCCAGCTATTCTGGAGACTAACTCTAACTCTGTTATCAATCGTGCAGTCATCTTTTCAGTTAATTTCCAGCTATTCTGAAGACTAACTCAAACTCTGTTATCAATCGTGCAGTCATCTTTTCAGTTAATTTCCAGCTATTCTGGAGACTAACTCAAACTCTGTTATCAATCGTGCAGTCATCATTTCCGCTATTTTTCAGCTACTCTGTTCTAATTCCCTCTCTGCTGATGTTCTTTTAGGAAAGCGGCTCGTTATCGTATTAGCGTTGGAGCTGAACTAAAAAGAGTAACTATTCTCTAGAGAGAACGTTTGTTCTGTAAAAAAAATCAGCTTTTAATTAAGCAGCGATTCAATTAATTATTAGTTTATCTACATTAACTGTATTTATGGTCCTTGAGTCGCTTTTCTGCAGGTGCCGCCTGGTCTATCACATCAGTGACAAAAACCATGAAAGAGGAAGATCAAAAGCACCGCGAGAACGAATTTCACAGGATCACACTGAAGTTTGATCGGTGGCTGAATATCTAAGTGTAAACATCGATCGGCCGAGCAGGGGGCAAAAAAACCACTCAGTTACACAACCGATCGCATTAAAGCAGGAATCGTTAGCGGTATGAGAACGAACTTTCTGTCCCCTCCTACACAGTCCACCAAAGCTTCTTTTAGAAAATTTAGATTTCTAAAACTTCTCGATTTTATTTGTTTCACAAAATATAAGTTTTACGATTATCCGAGAGTCATCAACAAACGACGACTGGTAAAGATTTAAAGAAACTGCAATGGACAATTGTCAGGACTCTTGTCACGAAAAGTATATTTGCGATTTAAATAGGAACACCACCATTGTTAATTTTCGGAATTCTCGAAACAGAGACAGTTGATTTGTGTAAACTTCGGCGAGAGAAAGTGTCAGTATTATTCCAGTTGTCTAAGTATGTGACAATTATGCCAGCCGTCTGAAAACACTGACTGACGAACTCACACCAGTTGTCTAAAGACTCGAGAGTAATGTATGTCACCTGAGTGGACCCCAGCTGATTGTAAAACACACATGATGTATTTTAAAATAAAATACTATCGGCACGAAATCACAATAACCGGAAGGATAAACTAAATAAAAAGTACAGAACCATTTCAATCTGTACTGGCCATCACCGTCAGAATTCGATTGCCAGCTAGCCCCTGTTATTCCCCTCTTACGGGGGCTTGTAGCTCGCTCCAATGATGTATAGAACACGAATACATGTGCAACCTGCATTCTCCACCAATTCCTGTGGGATTGCGGAACATTAGTGTGATTGCGTATACACTGGTTTACAAAAGTTCAACAAGACAAATTTAAAATGGTTAAAGTTCTATTCACCAAATGCTGAGAACAAACTCTTCTCCATGTAAAGGAATCTGTTATCAAAGAAACCGGTGAATGGTTTCCAGTAGAAACACCCAAATTAACCGGCTCGTGCTCAAATCAGTCTGGCCCCCGTCTTGATGGGGAAACATTACCGACCGTTAGCTACACTCCTTTCATAGACCTTCGGGAAGTGCACTTTCTCGAGATATTGCCTGAAGACTGGTTCGAGGTCGACCTCAGCAGATGATCGCAATGTCAACGCCGATCTTACCCTGCGCCACAGGGTAAAAGAAGACCGCGGCTCCGTGGTATTTTGCCCACCACACACACAGGACCTATGTCCTCTTTACTGGCGAGTCAGGGTTTGGGTCTGAGTGCGACTCGCTGGTCTGGAGAGAACGAGCAATACACAAAACACGAGGAAAGAAGATCAGCACAGCTGAGTTCCAGGGAGCTGCTCTGAATGCAATAAGGTTCTGGATTTCTATGTGGCACTGTACACGGGCGCGATTGGCGATAGCTTCACTTAACAGACACAAGTAACCGACCAATATCTCCAGGGTTAAGCCGGCACCCACCCGCATGATTTGGCCAGGCCGAGCTAAGTTTCAATAAGAGTCTGTGGTCTCCCTCCTCTGAGAAGACACGGACTTTTACCCCTCCCACCCTCGATGATGGAGTTATAAGCGGCTCGCAGCCAGACACACGTTGCCTCCCATAATCCATTTTTGTTCGCCTTCTCTGTTAAAATTCTTTCGTTTCTTTTTTACATTCCTAAAAATATATTTGCAATTTATATATTTCTTTGATAAAAGTTGTGTTAGATAAAGGGAAGTTTGTTTGCCTACTTATGGAAATCAGTGTTTTTTTCCCATTTATCCACATTTTAAAAAATTCATCGAATCATTATTATCAGTTGTATTTGCAATATTTATAATTTTCTTTCCTCCTAAGTTTAAACGTATCATTAAGCAAGCACTATCGCTATCATAATACACCTTATCATACATAAAGTTTATAATTCTCTGTGCTGTGGGAAAAGTTCATTCTTTAATTTGTACTGTATTGTTAGAAGCTTCTAGTTTTGCTCCAACAATTCTATCTAAAAATTTAGGTCTCTGTTATTATACACTTTAAATATCTTTAAAAAAGAAAAATATTAAATTTTTTAAAATGTCCATTACTTAAAATGTGCTTTTATCAATGTCTATTAATTTATTCCTCAAATAATGCGGTAAAACTTCAACACTAATTCCTGTATTACACATTATTTTCATCAAATGCATTAAATTTAAATCTACACTCATTAAATTTGTACAAACTCATTTTTTAAAAAAAAAAAATAATGTATTTTAAGGTAAAAGATGATGATAAGTTACTTTCCCACTGATATCAAACTTATTTAATAATAAAAACTTCATTTGTTATTTATTTACAATGTTCGACCATTTCTTTGAATATTTTCATTTTTTTAGTTAGCGAAACATTATATAAAATGTATTAAAATTTTAATATCTTTCTTCTTCTGTATTTCCAATTTTCTTAATAGCATAATTATTATAAAAGATTTAAAGGGCACTAATAATAATTTATGTGACCTAAGTGAAGGAAAAATTGGCGTAGATGCAACATCTCATGGAAGCGAAACAGAATACCAAACCAATTTAGTATGTCTATACTTTTTTCACTTTTATTAAATCCACATATCCTGAATCTTTCTCTAAAAAAAAAAGACCTAAAATTGCTTTATGTTAAGTTCTGATGAATTTTTTTCAAATAGTGAAAATTATCTTAAATTATGTCAACAGTTTCACCATAATGACGACAATTCCAAACACTTTTTGGATTCTGGTTGCTCTTTTTTGTCCCAAGAGAGTTCTATAATTATATAGAAGAATCTTTTATCAATCTGTCATAAAATAAAGACAGCGTAGATGAGGCTTGTGCGTTGCTATCCCCAACAAAGCTGACTATACCCCTAATCGCCAATTTTAGAAAATTGAATTAAATTTAGAACGAATTTTAATATTTATACGTGGGTTTATGTCAAACGCCTCGAAAGAAGACTACAGATATATTTAGTCTGTAAAAATGACTATTATATCTGAACTAATTTATAAACGAACAAGCACCACTAGTCCACAGCCTGGTATTCTATATGGCTCACAATATCTTGTCAAGATCCTTAAAACCATTTCCAAGAAATGTTATGCTGTCAAAGACAGTCTTGGATTTTTTCTTGTTGTTCAAGGAAAACACCTTGAATTCGCATAATTTATTAAAATCCTCAGCTTTGATGTAGTATCTTTAATTACTAATGTTCTATTAGAATTTACCATTTATGCTTGCATCAGCAGACTATATCATAATTCTAATGCACTACTGGTTCTTTAATAATTTGTATATATAAGACGGGGCTTTTATATGGCCCTATCATAGTTAACATTTTTCTTGGTGTCATCAAATACACATTTTCTTCATACAACAATAACTTTCCTGCATTGCATATTTTTATGTAGACGATATATTCACTACTTTTTATTTTCCTGCTGAGACTTCTAACTTTCTGGACTGTTTAATTCATCAGCATGCACAATTATAGTATATTATAGAATAAAAATAATGGCCAGTTCTTGTTCTTGAATACTTAACGGATCCGTGATGATAGCAGTAACCACAAACGTACATTAATCGCTGGCTATTAGTCCTGTCTGTTCAGCTCATCCTTACTTTCATATTCCCTTATATTTCTGAGAGAATCGGTCTGCTTTAAGATCGCTGCTACACTGGGACTTTATTTCCCATTTAAAGGTTAAATTCTCACTTTAGACATATCACATGTAACGAGCTTTTTTCAAATGTTGGGACTGTAGTTCTGCATAAATTGGAAAAAAAAATTTTGTGTATTTTCCTCATTTCTCTGGATGTGAGGACTTTGCTTCACTTAATCATAATATGGCAACAACAGGTCAAAGATTTAAAATCGATGACGTCAGGATTACGGCCAGATTCTGAGCTGATTCGAAATTATAAATTATTTTACCAGACATCTAAAATTACGATCACCCTGATTCTAAAACGCACTGTGTCTCCAGTGCCCAGGAAGCCTGATGCTATAATTTCCTACTGCCATTATTGTTGTTAAAGTAGAAGTTTTCTCATAAGTTTAATGTCAATAAGATTATCTATGACTTCATTTGTGGACCAAATGGTAGATAACTCCACGAACAGCTTTCAAATCGATAATACCCGGTCTCTACTTTCACTCTAAAGCAATCCGCTGTATTGATGTTCTGGAAATTTGTGTAGCACGAACACTTTAAATTGATTTAAAAAGTGGCCAAAATAATGTGTAAGGGATACATTTTGTGCTTAACGTTTTAACTATAATCTTTTCTTGTAGGGTGAGTCCAGATTCCAGCAACTTTGTCCACCAACGATGGCTGCTAAGCGTAGTGGTTATTTTCAGCCAGTTGATAGATATTCTAATTATAGTCGCAGTCGAATCATAGACATTGGGTAATTATATCCTTTCAGAGTTTTAGCGTCTTTGAATTTCGCTTAAAACAGAGGCTGTCGGGTTAATGGAGACAGACGAGTTATTAACGTGCAAGGGGCCCAATTAATCTGATTTAATTTTCTTGCAGATCACCGTTTGTCCAAAAGCGCACTTTCCGGGTACCGCGCATTTCTTTGAGATAAATAGGTTTAGTAAATGGCGGTGAATCCGATAGCAGCACGAAGCTAATGGTGTCTGTCGCTCTTATTTCGGTGACGAATTGAAAGAGTCTGCAGCCACCATGAAGGCTTACGTTTATCCTCGAGGACAGGAGCTCTGAACAGATCGGTCTTACAATGATGGCAAGGGGCCGTTAACACCAGCAGTTCGCCCCAGTCGCTGCCTCAGTCAGATCTAATTTAATATTTCTCTCATTTCGCGCCATGTTTCCAATATTTCCTAATCCACGCAGATCGAACGCGTCTCCAGATATATGACACATATCTTACAAACAGCCGAAACGTTAGTCCAATGGTGGACATAACCCCACGGGAGTTGGAGAGGTCAAGATATTTAATGAAGAAACGTGCTGAACAAAGCCTGTTGTCTGTTCCACGAAAAACCACAACAGAAACTCTGTGCCAGTTTTGAGTGTATGGCAAACAGATTTCTGGATTTAAAGTAGACTATCGATTCTGTGGATGCGTTCATTACCACGTCCTCTCTCTGCCCGTTCGGAGCCGCGACAAGCGCCACACGAGCAGCCAGCGCAACGACTGCTAGCAGGAGAGGAGAGTGAGTTTCCGGTGTTCAGCCCACGATGTACTAAAACGTTTACCCAGTCAGTTGTCATCTGTAAAATTAAGAAGAGCATGGACCCAAAGAAACTTAAAGCAGTTTCTAGAGAGCCAAACAGAAACCCAGATCAACTCCACCCGATGCTTCTTCCCTTTTGTCTTTTCGAAACACTAAACAACTGATGACGCCACAAGAAGCTACTCTGTATCACCACAATGTCATCTCGCCATCTCTTTATGCAGCTGAGCTGTCAGTAAAAAAGGGACGTCTTTCTTCGGATAATTGCAGCAGCTTAGAGATTCAACCGGTACAAGGATCGGTCTCTCGTTCAGCGCTGCAAATAACATCAGTGCAATACTCAAAATAATCAGTTTCATTCCACACGAATTGATAAGATGGCACCGACGTCAGATACAAGGGGACGAGTAGAAGAGCCCCACTATTATTTGGCGATGAGAACACTGCTGTTCGTCACCTGGTCACCGGTCAAAAGCAGCTTCGGGGATATCATACTAAGGAATAGATATACATTTCGCATGGTCACAGAAAACCAGATTATCATACTTTCGGTTTCTTTCTCTTTTCCCCTTTAAAAAAAAAAAAAAAATAAATTTTAAGGTATTTGTGATCATCGTTAACAGAAGTCAGTGCTGTCTGTAGTTCTCCAGTAGAGCTGAAGACGATTCGGATCAGCTTGATGCGCCAGGATGAGAGTTGTAATCTCGTTATCTCATACACTTCCTGTTTTTTTACTTTTCGGTTTGCGGAAGTTACGGAAAATCACCGGTGTCGTGTTTCGATCTCTCTCTCTAAAGTTTACTCGGTACCAACCATTACTTCAATCCGCCCTCGCCAACAAAGCTGCTAATTCGGGATGTCGAGATGGAGCCCCGAAGTGCACTCCTTTCTGTCGCGTCTTAAATTCTACTACATTCCTTTCCTTAATGGACGGCGTTCTTTAAAAAATGGAAATTGTTTATTCATATGAAAAGAGGTAGGGAATCAACTTCTAAAACAATAATCGAATAAGTAGCTGATAAAGATCTACACTAATGAAAATATAATCTAGTTTTCTACTAACGGAAGTGTCCATATTAGCGGTGGTCGAGCGATCAATCTGTGAGTCCGTAGATATTTGTTATTACTGTTGTTGTTTTAACGGAAGAACGTAAAGTATGCGTCAAAAGGTCGGTAGGGTGCGCCACGGGGGTCTTAATACCGGTGCCCTTGTACGACTTTCCCATCTCCAACCTCGCAAAACGTCGGCTCAGCTGTGTGACTATATACGTGTTTCTATCTGCCTAAAACTAAATTTGGTTTCAAAACTCAACTCAAAAAAAGGCCAAGAAGACCTTTTCACAAACCCACCTGTCCCCCCCTTTTTTTACCGTTATAATTATATTCCAGAATAAGAAAGAGAAGACGAAAGAACGGATTACCTGGTAAAATCTCGAGTCAGGCGTCAATCGCCGACGCACCTCCGCGTTTTAATTTCTATGAATTCCAAACAAAGTTCTATTTTTAAATTTTACTTTTATTCCATTCATCGCTTTAAAAAAATCTGCTTAACGATAAGTTTCCTATGTTGATCAGATCACAGGGTTGCCATGGAAAGGTCCTGTGCTTAATCGGGTACATCTCCCATCCATCATGGGCGCAGAGAGCACCACGTTAGGTTAAGACGCTAATGTAATTTGCGAGCAGAAAAGACAAAATGGTTTTCAAATGTTCCACAATGTTCTTGGGATGGCAAGTCTACACACATTTCGTTAGAAATCGATAAACTTCCGAGCGGGGGAGGTAGCCCGGCCTCGTCGTATTTTTATGGGATGTTTTTGTATTGAAAAGAGAAATTTCCAGAGAAGCGGGCTATGGCGAGACAGAAGACCAGTTTGGATACGGAACCGTATCAAAAGCAGCAACAACAACAACAACAACAATATTAATCAAATTCATTTATAGAATTATTCATATAAACTGAAAATAATAACCATTGTTGCTCAAAATCTATATTGGCACTCCAATAAGAAAATTTTGGCGTCCGGTTAATAAATAGAAAATGTATTTTAGATTTATTCTTTCTTTAACCACAGTTTCCTGTGCACGTCATATTAACTCTTTCCCAGTGTTATCTGGCACCCACACTCTTCTCTGCCAGCAGCATTTCCTACTTCTTTACCATCTACATTTTCAGCTAAACTGTTATTGTTTTAAAATCATTCAGATATCCAAACTCGAAGATTCGCTTTTCACTTTTAAATATCGCAATCTAATTTGTAATTACTTAAAACAATAATCTTAATTTTTCTCCGCTGGTCGTGAACTACTTTCCGGAAGTATTCGTTTTGAGTTAATACTTCGTTACTTATGTCAACAGTAATTCGAAGAACACCGGCAGACAACTCTCGGCTTTTATCGCAACAGTGAGACTTCGTGTCGTTGCTGAACGTGAACTTTATTAATCAAAGTCAGTTCCATCAATCGATACACTTCTGACGAGTCACAAGCGCGTTTATACCATTTTGAAAAAAAATCTGGATTTATGTAATCAATAAACTGTTGGAAGGTAGTTTCGATTGCTGCTTGGTTGGAGGAGGATTTCATACGGAGGAAGCTGCTGAGGTGTTTGAAAAGGTGGTAGTCCATGGGAGAAAGGGCTGGTGAATTGGCTGGGTGAAGGAGAACTTCGTACCCCAACCTGTTCAGTTTCTGAAGAGCCACTTTCGCAACATGAGGACGAGCATTGTCGTGGAGCAGGATTGGGCCGCTTCGATTCTCCAATGGCGGCTGTGGTTTGGAGAGTTTCTGATGAACAACGTTTAATTCACCACAGTACCTTTCAGCTGTGATGGTTTCGCCAGGTTGCAAGAAGTTACAGTGGATGACACCAGTTGCAGTCCACCAGACAGTGACCACGACCTTCTTTGGGTGGAAGCTGGGTTTTGGAATGTGTCTAGGTGCCTTGTCTCTGTCGAGCCCCTGCGCTGATCGCTTGCGATTGTCGTAAGGGATCCATTTTCCATCACACGAAATGATTCGGTCAAGAAATGGGTCGTTTTTGTTTCTTACGACAAACGATTCATTCAAGTCGTGGGGCACCGACTTGTCAAGCCCTTTCACCTGGCCGATTGCGTCAAGATGACGGGAAACAGCTGCAGTGCTTACATCGAGCTCTCCAGCTATTTCCGTTTTTCTTGGATCGGCTTTCAGACGGTCGCCATCACACCTGGAAGGACGTCCGCTTTGTTCCCCATCTTCGAGGCTCGCATCTCCTGACCGAAACTCTGCAAACCATCGTTGTCCTCGCCCCATGGTCGCTTAATGTTACGAGTCGCCTCGCTCGCTCTGTGGCCTGGTTTGAGCTCGTGAAGCAAAATGGCACGAAAAACTTTTCCGTCCACGCTCCACTGAGAACCCGAAACTGATATCCATTGTGTGATTATCAGAAAGGTGGGTTTCGCATAATGTACGGCAAAGCCCACGCTATAACTGATCTACACACACCTCACAAGCATGCTAATAACGAACCCCCATATTAGCATAATATAAAAACCGACGAAGCTTTTGTGGCGGACCTGATATTTAATTAACACGCGAAAAAATATTGAATAAGATGTTCTAATCAGAGATTATTGCGAATAAATTTTCCTCTTCGAGTTATTTCCATTTTATTACTCCTAAAATTCCTGTTCTGCACCATTTACTATATACATTAAAAAATTCCTATATGATAAATAGGATTGCTGTCCGATGCTAGTCTGAGTTCTTCCTTAAATGTTCCCCCAAAGTAGTCTGCTCGACATTGTCTGTCTAATTTACGATGCAGCCTGCAAACAAAAGCATTTCCGCCAAGTTTGCACAACATTTGGTTCTCTTTGCTTTCTTCAGTAAGTACAACTTTCCATTGGCATCCAGAATGGCGACGTTGAGGCTTCTTCAGTTTACTCACATTACTAATGCACGTTATCATCATCATTGTACGCATAACAGTACCCGAAGCTTTCGGAAAAACTTCCATAATCATTAGGGAAAAAATGTCATTGCCGTTTTAATTACGCACGCAGTTTTCCGTAATACATAATTCCGCGTGTTTTCTAAGAATTTCCCGGTCCCTTAGGTTTGATGTGTAGCCCCCGTAGTTCTCTTCATCTACGGGACTTACGAAAGTCTCCGAAGGTGGACGGAAACAGTAGATAACCATTTAAGATACCGTCGTCCACCTCATCTTCGAGAAATGAATTATTATTCACACAGGGAAATAATCTACCAATACAGATTTTAGTCGCAGCACGAAGAGAACGTCAGCCAGGCCGAGGTTTGCTGCCTATCTTAAGCATTCGTAACCTTAGTGATGTTCTTTTTTTCTTGAATATTTGGATTACAGCGCCACCGCCGCCACGACAGATGAGAGCGTCTGCTAGTGTCAGCACGTCACGTGACCTACACGTCAAGGTTAACCAAGAAAGTAGACGTATTTTCCCTTTAGACAATAATATTAAAATTGGTGACGAGTCTCAGTGAGATGGTTATTAACGCTTCATGCACAAAGTTTGATACATTTAAAAGATAGATAAGAATTACAACTTATCTGAAGAGAGTATTCAGTCATATCTTAAAAAAAACTTGGCTGTGATGTGCTGGATACTATGATGTTTAAGTAAAATTCCATTTGGTGTAGCGCCATGGCTAGCCGCTAGGGAGCGCTGCTTACCCTTTCATTTTTAGATATTAGAGGAA
This sequence comes from Nautilus pompilius, assembly GCA_018389105.1. Taxonomy (NCBI): domain Eukaryota; kingdom Metazoa; phylum Mollusca; class Cephalopoda; order Nautilida; family Nautilidae; genus Nautilus; species Nautilus pompilius. The sequence goes on along the minus strand of JACATO010000980.1, from coordinate 1,012,359 downwards.
TTCTACACGATTGGTTGGGAGCCTACTCCGTATTGAACTCTGGTCTTAAGATGTATGCCGGTCAGCGCACACCCTTCCATCTATGCTGCTTAAGAAACATATAGAGACACCGGCAGGCAGGAGGGGAAAGAGAAACAGAGATGCATTATTAATTCAATCTTCCACAGCTCCAGGTATAAGTAGTTGTCTCTTGGTTCAACTCCCGATATATTAGTTGCCGGCTAATACCCTGCTGCAAATTCAGAGCATCAAAATTTGAACGACTTCATAAAACCAAATCTTCTGCTATCCGTCGTTCAGTGCCACTTAAAAGAATTTGCTTAGTTTACTCCAGAGAGTTGCTTGAGTTCGTCTGAGTGCATTTAAAAAAAAAAAAAAAAACTTGTAAATGAAGGGGTTAAAGTCTATCCCACCTACTCATTCATGTTTTTCCCGCACAGCTTCTCGCTTAAAATCAGGACCGTCTTCATTGTCTAAACATCAACAGCAGCCTCTGAATCACGTAATTAACAACGCCCCCTATCGAGTCTTTGCGTGTAGTTTTGATCTAATTTGTGCCGATCTTCAGTCGCACATTGTTACTACAAAAAAAAAACAAGAAGCTATAATACATTACACAATCGATATCACATCTATTGCGCTGAACACAGAATAAAAGCGTTGGCGAAAAACGCCCGGGCTCAGATATCTTGGGCGATTTTCATTAGTAACTGCCTTAAAAACACAAAAAAAAACTTACAATAACGCAAATATTTTAATTATGAACAATTCAAATTCTAAACTGGTTTTGTTTGCGCCGTAGTAAAAGTCGAAAACAAACTTGATTTTTGTCAAGAATGGAATTTCATTTACCGGCCCAATAGTTATCCATTGATTCCACACACACACCCCGTGTGCTGAAATCAAGTCGACTTTGCTGCTGAGAAAATAGGTTTCGTCACGAGAGCTTGGTTCGGATGCGAGTAATTTGATAAGCTGATGCTGATCGGCACCTTCAGTAAAAGATATTAGAATCTATTTAGTAATTATTTAAAGGCAATGTTTATATTGCATTCTTCCCATGAATTTAAAGAAAGTGCATAACTTTTTGAAAATGGATGTAATAGATGGCCGTTTAGAAACAAATAGCGGCCCTTTCTCTAGCCTCAGTTGAGATATCGCGGACCTAGACAAAAGTTAGTTACTTAAAAGCCGCCTTTATTATGTTCAATTTCCAATCTTAAATACAAGCAACAGTTAAAACGATACTATTTTATTAATTAAAAAAAAAAAAAATTGTTAACAATTGGAATCAACCTCACGCTGTCCCTCGTTTCTGAGAGGTGTGTGTCAGAGATCGTGACGAGCCGGATATTCCCCAACCGTAGCTATCAGATACACAGCCTCGATGTCTACTGCCGTCCGCCAAAGCAAGCATCTTGTTTCACTAAAACAACAACAACGGTCATTTTGCACTGTTTATTGGGAACATCACGTGGTTTTCTTTTCCGCGCGAGGGAAAATTTTAACTAACCCAGTTCACCCGACACTAACCGAGCTATTTCTCAGCCGTTAACCCCCTCCCCTCCAGCTGCCCTGGAACGGCGACACGTGCAGACAGGGACTTCAAGCTTTTTAAATTATGCAGACATTCTGCTTATCTGACATTCTGTCCCTTTATCCCCAACTTGTTATGTCCCATGCAAATACCCTGTATATTCGAGGTAATACATTTTGATATTCGGGTCGAACACCGTGTACCCCCATATATTCTATTTGAAAAATAAAATTAAATCACCATACATAAAAGAAAAACAATATTTGAGATTTGTATGGGTATTTATTTGAGAGATTAGCTGTCTGTCCTCTTATCACCGGTGCCGGACTCTGGGCCCCGTGCTCCAAGTCTTGAAAAACAGTATTATATATGCTACATTAGCACAGTTTATCTAAATAAAACAATAGCTTCTCAATGGCGAACTCAAGACAAGGCAGATTTCATTGTCAAAGAAATGATTTTAAACCGATCGCCCTAAAATTATAAAAGTGTCAGTGATTCTATCTAATGTGTAGAGGTGGTGCGCGGTAGTGACTGGCCAGCGACCTTCGAGTTGAGTGAAGTTATAGTGCACAAATACAATACCGCACCCGACGACCCAGTAATCCCACGTGATGATACCGCGTGTCAATTTAACATCCTGCATAAATCAAAATTCTGTTGCTGAAAAAAAAAAAAAAAAGGGGGTTTAATAGAACAGGATAAAAGTTACTTCTTCTTTGGGCTCCAGGAGCTTTAAGGGCGGCCATGTTCTTATTACCTGCCAGTATATATTTTTATTCTACATAAAGTATGGCGAAAAATCTGCTGTTTGTAAGGTGACATCTGTGGGTGGCATCTTTGGTTCCAGACGGAATTCCCTCTTCTTCTCAAGGCTGTAAATTTGCGATGAGTTCTCGTTTCAATTTGGAAAACTTTTAAGAGTCTCAGAGACAGAGGCAAATTAAAGTTAAAACTCGCTGGACCGTCCAAGCTTAGAATATTTTAGAATCGTACAGTGGAATTAAAAGTCTTGCATTTAAAATTTCTGCATTGAATAAGATCAGATAAAGGCAAATCCTTTAAAAATTTGAGATCTGCGAGCCAGAACAAAACTGTTGATTAAATGTACAGGTAATATTATTTGGTGCCTACCTGGATTTTAATTTTGTTAATCATTAAGTTATAACAGTTAGCCTTTCTACACAATCGCATTTGAGCAGAGAAACATAACCCCCACCTAAGAATGGCGCTGAAAAAAAAAAATAGAAAAAAACAGGTAGGATTCTTTAATGCTAATAAAAACCCAAAGCAAAGGAGACTGGCCACTCACTAACTGTTCTGCCCAAGCGGGAGACCGTCTACACCGTGTAAACGTACTGCTAAATTCTACGCCTCGACCGGTTCTCATGACTTCTGCTGCTACATCTGCACTCGCGAGTCTGGCTGGTAATCTTTTCGATACCCGTGATGAAAATAGCATTGGTGAAAATGCGGAGAACTGGTACACTATACAACCTAACTCCAAAGATGTTTTCATTTTACATTCTTATCGAGGCAGCGCCTCACACCAAGCATCCACCAAAAATTCGAGGCCAACGCTACTTTTCCGGAAAACGCACCGTTAAGGAAATGGTGTGTCGCTTTAGTTAATGCACACGTGGCGCCAAGCATCTGAATATATGCTTGAGGAAAGCCAGTGATTATCTAGCTGCTTGGAATATGGATTCTGCAAAAGAAAGACCTCAAAGATAATCAGAGATACTACGTCTTCCACGGCGTTTCAAAGAGTTTGCTGAAATGCCTGAAAAAATCCCTTTGGAAGACTGCTGAACTAGCAGAGGTCTGTCTTCTAAGCTGAGGGGCTGAATCGATGAACTCCACGCAAGATTTTGAAGGACTTCCAAAAACACTCCAGGAGGAATATCATCCCACTATAAAATTTTGTGTAGGTTCTCTCTGAATGCAGCAGGTTATTCCAACTTTCCCCCTAGCACACGAATACTTGCTGACATTATCTTTCTTACATCTCTCTTGTGAAAAAGCTTTCAGTAAACTGGAGCTGGTGAAGGTACGTCTGAAGTCTTTAAACACCTGGATACATTCATGTTGAATCGTGTGGAAAAAGACATCCTCAATGTCTTCATTGTAAACAAAATTATAACATGGTTTTCAAAAAATTCGTCAGTATATGCAAGAATCTTTATTTTATAGACATGGCCATATTATGCTACTTCTACATGAAACGAGTGTTATAATAATTAGATATAAAGCTCCGAGTATTCTGCAACCTTCTCTCTAATTCAGCCTTTTTATTTTATCTTTGAATGAAAGAGCATTGCTTTCATATGCAATCACATTTCAATTGCATCTCTGAAACTGAATCTGTATTCGTTCGTGTAATTTTGGATTTTATTTTATTTAGCTAAAGATTTTCACTTTTACCTTTGTACACATAAGAGGATCCTTGATTAATGCTTGTCTATCTACCGCGTAAAGACAAGAGGAGGTAGCAGTTTCCATAGTGGAGATATAATTACTAAGAAACTAGTCTTACTGTACATGTTAATAAAATCACGCAGTATTATAGTCTGGGTACTGTTGGTGTAGAAATAGTCTCACTATATATCCTAATAAAGTTACAGTATTGTAGAAAAGATATTATTGATGATGAGTTTAAAATACTATACATTTTAATAGTATCAAAGTATTATAATAGCAATATTTTAAAGGAGAAAGTAACACAGGTTACCAAAAATTAGTATTCTACAGAGGTTTTATTACTGATAAACTAATCTTACTTGATAAGATAAGAAATCGTTATAGCAGACATATCATTAGTAAAGCAGTATTCCTACTACACAGTATTATGGTAGAGAGATATTACTGACGATGAACCGGGCCTTCTACTCGCAGACAAGTGTAGCGGAGATATTATATTAGTCCAACACGTTAACAAAGCCACCCAGTGTTCCAGGAGTTTGTTACTACTTGCTTACCGACCGTATGGCTTTAGACAAGTGCACACCCCCCATCTCTGACGGATCAGGATGAATTTGTCGTAGAGCGAGAGGCTTCTCCTTTTGAGAATACAGACCAGCACCAAACTAATTAATTCTCATTTCCGGTTTTTAAAGAAATCGTTTGGCTTTTGTCAAGTACCGTATTTACTGAAAAATAACACCCTGTTTTGCCTGGTCCTTTCATGAAAGAAACCGTGAGACTGGCTAACACTTCTTCAGCTGCTGCTTTCCAGCTATCGCTCTTCAGTCTCCGAATTCTTGTAGATGGCGCCATTTCACTGGCGGCTGGCTATTCCTCTCATATTAAGTTCTTCGTTTCAAACTTCCTAAAATACTACAAAAATGAGGAGGGATCTGAAAATACTGAAGCACGAACTTTAACCCAATGCTACGAATTTGCACCAGTGTCTGTGGTTTGTTCCCCTTCCGAACCCCATTGTATTCTTCTTCATTTAACCCGGTCACGACCGCTTACCAAATGAAGCCCAGCACATATAAAACAGAGGCGAAAGCGAACGGCCTGCGAATGCAGATGTAGTAAATATTTCCATGGATACAACAAAGTCTAAGCTTTGTTGTTCTATTATTCTGGTGCTAGATTTTGTAATAATCACGTGTAAAACGTCACACACACACACAAACACAGAGCGGTGTGCAAAAGTCTTGCATAAAAATAATTTTCCCCGTAAATTAGCTCATTAAAGTATTTCTATATTACTATTGTGCATCTATTCCAGTAATATCAGCATATTGTTTCATTGTAAGAAGAGTTATAATTTTTAGAAAATCATTTGCATCGAATCAACGTGTGCAAAAGTGTTGCATAAAATCTAGGCAACTATCTAATCAATTCAGATTCAATTCCAATTATGCAGGAAGTGATCAGATCTATCAATAATGAGTAGAATATCCGAAATTCTTGATAACTTGTTCACAACGACGAGGTATGCTGGCTACCAAACACTGACAATTGTCACTACTGAACTCCGACCAGGCTTCCTTGATTTTCAATTTCAAATCGGTTTTATTTTTCAGTTTCTTGGTGCTAACTCTGAGTTTGATCGAGTGCCAAATGTTTTCAATGGGATTGAGATCCAGGCTTTGAGCCGGCCAGTCGAGGAGGGGGACGTTGTCCTGCTGATATGGCCGTCAGGGGCATGTGGTCACATATACGGTTCGACAATGTCCGAGACGATCTTAGCATAGTCATGAGCATTCATTCGACTCTCCACGTGATGCAACGGACCGACACCGGACGACTGAAAACAGCCCCAAACCATGGCCGAATCTACCCCCTGCCTGCAGAGTCGACCCTCACGAATTTGCTTTCGTCGGAAAACAACACTGGGGACCACTGGGCCACGGTCTAGTGGAGATGGTCGCGAGCCCACTGCAGTCGCTTTCGACGATTGTCCAGACTGATGAACGGCTTCTTCTGTGCCGATCGCCCGAACAGTCCCATGTGGATCAAACGCCGTCTGATGGTGCCTCGACAAGGCGGTCTGGATGTCGGTGGAAGTGCGGAATCGGTCCGAGTTCGACATGCGGGCGATCAGACGATCCTGTCGAACCGTCGTTTTCCGCAGTCTGCCGCCTTTGCGTTTCGAAAATAGGCTCCCATCGTCTTTCCAACATTTCAGGGTGCGAGATATCGTCGACTGATTGCAGCCGATACGATTCACAACGACCCACTCAGTCTCACCATCTTCTTTCATGCGAACGATTGTGGCCCGATGTTCGGGGGTCAAATATCGGGCTCTCGGCATCACTATATTGAACAAAAAATGAGTTTTTCATATTTATATTCTACTAACCTAAACTATTATAGCACAAAATATATATTCTAATATTTTGTAGTTTATGCAAGACTTTTGCACACCGCTGTGTATATATAGAACTCAACATATTCTAAGAATCAAATGATTATCAAGGCACCCTAACCAATGGGCGGATACACAGAACGCTATAAAAATGTCAGACTCAGAAAAGCTGATGCTCGGAAAATCAAGCGTTTGCTTGAAATGGATCGGTACAAGACGTCCGCTGGTATTTAAGAGACTTGGGAGGAGTTATTGGTCTCAATCAGGAGTATCCAGAGACGGCTTTGTAATTTCGAATTGATGGGGCGATGCCAATAAGAAACCTTTTGGTTCCACGAGGAATCAGATGGCCTGACCAGGAAGTGTTTCCCATGTTGTTCTGGTTCGATGAACCACGATTCCAGATGCACGGATCAGATCGAAGGACTTATGCGCGGCAAAGATTCGGTAACGCATTCCATCTGTTGTACCAAATTGACGATCAAAGGTGAGGGCAGGTCCGTCATGGTATGGTTCTATTTCTTCCCAAAACGGATAGACCCTATTTTGCAAGTACTGGATCGGTTTATTTACCTGAGCATTTTGATCAATATACGAGAACCACCTCCTTCCCCAAACTAGATTTTCCAACATGATAGCGATCCGCAGCACGCGATTGCGAATAAGACTGATAATGTTCTTTATTAGAGAGAAAATGCAGCTTTCTTTATTGCCGAAAATTCTGATGGAAGCTAAAACCAAGTATGTGAAAAGGTATCCAAGATTTAGTTTTCATTTTTTGAAATCTGATTCTCAGAGAAAATTTATCCACTCACAAGTCGGAGCTCTGAAAATCAGTTAACTGAATTCCAAGAAACTGGAGGTACTGCAGCTCAAGCTAAGTTTCATTTCATGTTATTCTGAGTATGGGACCATGGGTTTGTAGGTCTTGGAATCGCCGCACAAACGCTTCTTTCACGACCGAAATACACTGGCGTAAATGTTGTCCTAAGACTTTGAGATTTTCGTCGCTATCAATAAGCATTTTAACTTTTGGGAAGTACCTCAGTTCACGTCTGATCATCTTCGAAAAGCTGCAAATTTCTGGAGTGACATCCACTTTTCATACAAGTTCAGCACAGTTAGCCTTTCACCCTGTGGAGCACGACATTCAAGATATTCAAATGTGCTGTGACGTCTGTCAGGAACATGTGGTTCAAAAGCCGTTCTTTGTTTTCCAACTAAGGAGAGTCTTGTTCATGTCCAAAATTTTTAGAGGATGCCCCAACTGCAGGTTGTTTACTCAGCAAAAAATTTATCCTACATATCTCTTTGTCAGTGTTTCACATCACTGATTTTACATGCGTGGTAGGGCTTCTTTTAAAACAGGGGTGGGCAAACTTTACATCCTGCTGGCTGCATGAGCCATCACGTGACTATGTGGCGGGCCAAATGTGAAACAAAGCTGTCATCGCCATTAGACTTAATAGTATCTCATCGGAATTTTTTGTTTTAAAATTTTTCAGACATATTTCAAATAATTATGGAAACAGAGATGCACAAGTAATTGCAATTGGAAGACGTAAACTCGTATAATATAAAAATCAAAACAAAATGAATACGTTGTACAGTGCATTAGTATTTGGTAGGCAAACTCTTTATGCAGACCAAGATACACTGATGTCTTGTATGGAAGCATATAAACAATGTAAGACTGCGGGCTCCACAATTCATCCAAGGTGTTTGGTTGCCATCTAGCCATATGACCTCAGTGGTGTTCATGCTAGTACTTTGTGCAGACCAAGGTATCTTTGTTAGTGATACATCAGTCTCTTTACGTTCCTGATAGTTTTTCACTGCACTGGCTGTATGTCTGGTGTCACTATTGTGTTGGAACATCAGCCAAATGAGACGGCTTTCTGACAGAATGGCAAACTGGATGAGAACCTACCTGCCTGTACCTGTTGGCAGTCAGTATACCCTTGATTTCATGCAAATCTCTGAAACCCTTAACCTATATGCAGCCCTATACTTGTTTTAACCCAACCCCGTGCTTCAACGTAGCTGCTGTACACTGTTGTACCGCCAACCAGCACAAACACTAACTCATTTGTGAAGAGCATCTTCTTGCAGGTTTGTTCATCATACCATTTCATTTCAGCCTTTCCGTTTGGTTGCCTCTCCTCAGCAAAGATATACCTTACTGTTCTTGAAGAAAAGTCAGCACCCGTACTTGCAGCTAATTTTTTCGTGAGATCTCTAATGGTTTGTACATTAGGCAGCGAACTCGCCCTTGTGATGCTTCTTCGTCGACCGCGTCTATGGCCAACGGTACCAACTTTGCTGGAAGTTGGGTTGTAGCACAGAGCTTCACCAAGGCTCTGATTTCTTGACACGTGGAGCTGCAGTGTCCGCCGCATCTCTGCAGATGTGGAACATTCTTATTGCTTGCACGACAACCAATCAATTGCGGTGTGCCCGAAGGCAAAGGGGAGCTTGTAAGGGGCGATGCTTTAGCCGCCTAAAATATTTGACAAATACGAACATAATTTATTTCGCGAATAGAATATCCCTGAGGAGGAAGAGCAGCCAAGACAGGCGGGACTGGGACTCCCCCGAGGAAGAGCAGGCCCGTGAGCAATGCCACAATGAAGTCATTGTCTAGTAAACTCCCATATCGTCGTTTCCTGGTTGCGGTAGATATTAAAATCTTTGATCTCCAGGATCTCCTCCTCTCTCCCCCACCCCCGCCCGACACCCCCTAACCACTGAAGGTAGTGGCAGTGAAGGCCTCTCATCGCGCAATAAGTCAGCATATGGCCGGCGATCAATCGATGATGCATCCCAGAGCGGACGTAGCTCGAGATACAACATCGAAGCCTGTCTCTGGCACCTGCACTTCCTCAAAACGGGCGCAGATGTTTCAGAAAACCATCACAACTATTCCCTATTTTCCAGCTTCCATCGCAGCCCCCCCCCCAACAAAGAAAGTAGTAGTTCCCTATTTTGTTGACAAGATTTTATTTTTCTCAGAATAAGAATCTCAGAGACAAAGTTCGTCCACAAAAGTTATTCAGGCGAGTGAATCCGAAAGCGAATCAGATCAGCATAAATAGCGAACATCAGACTACAAATATCTCTTATGCCGTTTGCTCAAAGCAGAAATATCAAATCTGAGTCCTATAAAGCCGCTAATATTATCGATCTATTCGTTTCAAAGGAAATTGTTTTTATCAGAGTAACGCCCATGCGGCGGAAATAAATGTGTAAAAAATAAAGCGTTAACACCTGTCCAACCAACATCCGTCCTTTCGGCTATCTCCATCACAGATCTAACGAGGGGAGGAGAGATTAATAGCAGCACCCGTCCTTTACGGCTGTCTCCATCACAGATCTAACGACTGGAGAGATTAATAGCAGCATCCGTCCTTTATGGCTATCCTCATCACAGATCTAACGAGGGGGTGGAGATTAATAGCAGCATCCGTCCTTTATGGCTATCCTCATCACAGATCTAACGAGGGGGTGGAGAGATTAATAGCAGCATCCGTCCTTTATGGCTATCCTCATCACAGATCTAACGAGGGGGTGGAGAGATTAATAGCAGCACCCGTCCTTTACGGCTATCTCCATCACAGATCTAATGAGGGGGGAGATTAATAGCAGCACCCGTCCTTTACGGCTATCTCCATCACAGATCTAATGAGGGGGGAGATTAATAGCAGCATCCGTCCTTTACGGCTATCTCCATTACAGATCTAACGAGGGGAGGAGATTAATAGCAGCATCCGTCCTTTACGGTTATCTCCATCACAGATCTAATGAGGGGGGAGATTAATAGCAGCATCCGTCCTTTACGGTTATCTCCATCACAGATCTAATGAGGGAGGAGATTAATAGCAGCATCCGTCCTTTACGGCTATCTCCATTACAGATCTAACGAGGGGAGGAGATTAATAGCAGCATCCGTCCTTTACGGTTATCTCCATCACAGATCTAACGAGGGGGTGGAGAGATTAATAGCAGCATCCGTTCTTTATGGCTATCCTCAACAGATCTAACGAGGGGGTGGAGAGATTAATAGCAGCACCCGACCTTTACGGCTGTCTCCATTACAGATCTAACGAGGGGAGAGATTAATAGCAGCATCCGTCCTTTATGGCTATCCTCATCACAGATCTAACGACGGGAGAGATTAATAGCAGCATCCGGCCTTTACAGCTATCCTCATCACAGATCTAACGAGGGGGTGGAGAGATTAATAGCAGCATCCGGCCTTTACAGCTATCCTCATCACAGATCTAACGAGGGGGTGGAGAGATTAATAGCAGCATCCGGCCTTTACAGCTATCCTCATCACAGATCTAACGAGGGGGTGGAGAGATTAATGGCAGCACCCGTCCTTTACGGCTATCTCCATCACAGATCTAATGAGGTGGAGATGAATGATGTTTAACAAATTCTAATATTTAGATCTCGATACGACAGCGCCCTCGCCCATCAAAAGAATTTTTCTCTCTGAGTGAAAGAAAGAAAAACAATGTGGAGGGAGAATTTTAGCAAAAAAAACAAAAACAAAATTTAAATAAGAAAAATGTTTTCTTTGTAGCTCAGTGTGAAAAATAATTAAAAAAAAAAATGTAGAGCAAAGAAAAATGAATCATTTAACAATATTTCCTGCTCCTAATCCGGGCTGCTGCTGCTGGGACACTCTTGGAAAGGGTATGTCGTTCTGCGAGAGACTAACGGCTTAGGTATCAGCGGGTCGAGCTGTCAAACCGAACGAGAGCCCTTTATAACTCCAGCGTCACCACATGGCGGCGGACACACAGATGCATTTAATCCCAATGATTTTTATATTTATTTCCAGCTGCTGAGAGAGCGGACTGTCAAGAGTATCGAGTGATTTCCCACCCGGCCGGAAGTTCAGCATTAGCAAGTGGGCAGGTTAATTAAATCCTGCACTAACCGAATTTCTACACATTCTTCTGTTTCTCCAGGAATCGATCCATTCCTCGTCTCCATCAGTCACTGAGTTTCCAGTTGCATGGAAGTTAACCCAAACTGCTTTCTAAGAGTTTTTCAAACAGACAGCAGCTGTTTCTGCATATTTTATAACAAATCTCTCAAAGAAACCAAACAAACCAGTTTACTATTTTTAAAGACCACTCTGGTTAACATCTCATATTCAAACCAAATATAAAAAAGTGTGTAAATATCTTTGTTTCTAATAGTCAGAGCTGAAATTGGCTAGCAACAGTTTGTAACACTAACCATCACCAGTCAGTCTTGATTGTTTTTCACTTGGATTGCAATTTAATGAAAAAAAAAACTCCTGCTATATCATTTCTAGTTGTTAAAAAGATGGAAAATTAGATTTAGACAAAGTTTAAATGTCAAAATTAACAAAAAGTGCCAACTCCCCAAACTTGGCAAAAGCCATTATAAGTTTCTGGCTCTGCTTCTTTTCTCTGTCTGTAAACTAAAGATAAAAATGTGCAGTTTTCTGGTCCCACTTCTAGGGCAAACAAACCAGTGGCTGCAAAGGTTTTTAATGTAAATCCTCATCACCTGACTAAAGAATGAACCAGTGGAATCTTTGGGTTTGCTGCTGGCATTTAAGCCCTTTATGATTTAGTGTCTTTAAAAGCACATAAGTAAAGAAAAAGTTTTAAAACTCAACTATAGTCTGAACAATGTGCTGGAGTAGTGAGATGACAGAATGAGCTTCATATGCCCAGTGTGGCACTGACCACAAATCAGCGAAAGGAATGTTTCTATGTCAAGTGAGAAAAACAACTTCTACTGTGTCTATGAGACCAAAATTTCACGAGTCAGAATAACAGGGTTCTTGATACATTAGGGGATATGAATAAATATAAAAAGACACAACAAAGATTCCAGGATACTTGGGAGCAATTCCACGAAAGAAATCTTAGAAGGGCGTACATTACCTGTAGTGTCTCTAAACACACATTATCAGGCGGCAGCAGGTAACAAAGGAGACAGAAAAGTGTGAACCGATAAAGTACAGACAGCGGTGGATGGTTGATTTACAGTAACACTGCCCAAGAAATGCATTTAGATTCAACAATTGAACACGCTGACAATTTTTTTTTTTTTTTTTAGTTCTGAAGTAAAAACAATGTGTTGAATATAAAATTTACCTCACAAGATGTCTTTCTACAGCGCTGAGATTATTCTGAAGCTTAATGCAGAGTCAAATGCTGGAATCAGAAATCAGCAGCTGTTGTCTGAAAAAAAAAAAGTATAGAATTTCAGTTGATAAAATAAACAACAAAAAAATCTAATGGGGACAGTAATATCCATTTAACCCATGTGGCTCTGTGCGTGACACATACAAAAACAATATTTAGTAAATTCTGGTATTCACAACCAAATAAAGCTCACAGATCTCTGCCATTTAGACTAACGGATTCTGAGAGCTCTGAAATCTACAAGTCTCTGCCAGTGATGACAGCTCAGAAAATAAAGTACTTTTAGAAATTTTGTCAGACTCAGAACCTTATCTAGTTCCTGGATTAGTTTGGGTTGCCCTCGCTATACAAGATGTGATCAACCATTTATCTTGAGAGAAAGTCTGCTGTTAGTCAGTGGAACCAAGAGATACTCAGAAAACGTGCTTACTGCTAATAATAACCCAAATTGTCAACTGCTTAGTAATTAGATTGATCAAGCATAAAATCCAATAAACAATATTCTGTATTGTGAAAATTTGATACTAAGCTGTGTATTGATTTGAGTTAATGTGTTCAATTTCTTTGTTGTTAATAATATTTTTTAAAATTATGATACAGGGTTTTGACCTCCATAAGTCATGGAATTTGGAGAAAATTATCTCCTTTGAAATGGTTTAAGGTCTGGTTTAATTAATGGACTTCAGTGACACAAAATATTTGATGAATTTCCACTAACACATGTTAAATGGTAAAGAAAGTAAACATTTAAAAATAGAGCCAGCAGAGCTAGGATAAGACAGTGTGACATATACAAATGAAGGGAATTAAAAGGACACTTGTGGAAACAGTGCTATGAATTCTTGCCTCCCTGATTCCCCATTAAGGGTAGCAACAATGGCCACTGGGTGTTGCTGACACAATCCTAAGATTCCATAACAGTCATGATCATCAAACCATGAAGGGTGCAGCTCTTTAAAACCCCCTCATGTTGTCACAAATAAACTCTTGATGGATATATCCACAAAAACACAGGCCTGTAATTATCCACAACTCAGATTTACTTGATTTCAAGCAGAGCTGATAAAACAGGTTTTGATCACCATAAGAATGTTGGCAACAAATATCTTGTTGAAAGATACTGACAAACAGGTTATGTCAGTAATTGTTTCCTGGGGCATCAGTAGTGCTATTGGCAATAAAGCATCTGGGTATGTTTGGTATGCAACAGTCTCTTTTGTTCTCACACATACATTGACACAGACAGTACAATTGTGCTTGGTTTATACTAAATCATTGGACAATATGATTGAAAATATTGTACTGTTGTTTTTATAGGGCCCTCTCTCTATAGACAGCAAGTTGATAGTTTTGAAATGAAGTTTATAAATATCTAGTGTATTTTGAGCAATTGTAAATTTTATTCAATATTTTCAGAAACTGACAAATGCATACTTCATTATTAATGCCTCTCAGAATAGTCAAGGTGCTTGATTTGCCATACAAAGTCACACTTACCACTTTATAATTCAGAGAGTTCAGAAACTTAGCTTCATCTCCTCTGATTGACAGATGTTCTGATGCTAACTTGGGTCCCTGTTTTACCTACAACAGTAAAAAGTGTAACTATAAAATTTTGCATTAAAGCCACGAGACACAACAAACCTGAATTACCTATTAAAATAAATATCCCGTATCTACCAAACCACAAAATCTAGCCAAGCTGAAAATGCTAAACAGAAATTGAGAATATCTAGTCCAAATCTATAAAAACAATTTGAGATTTAAGCAGTGAACAGCTGATCAACAGTCAAAGAAAGCAACTAATTCATCAAATTTCATTCTAAAAAAAATGATAAAAATCTCCCTAATATTATTTTTTCCAAACTTTCTTACCTTCCACAAAGAGGTCTTTTCATAGACTAATTCACCACAGTGCCTGAAATAAAAAAAAATTTTCAGATTTTAAAAAAGAAGTGAATCAACCACGTTAACTATTTCCTCTCATGTGCACGCACAGGCCAAAAGACTGTCGGCATAACAGAAAATGAGAGTGGTAATAATAACTCTATAATCAAATAAATGGCAACGTTCATTTTTAAAAGTTTAAAAATCAGCATATCAGTTTTAGAAATTTATCTGCTTTGGAACAGCCGTCTTTGCACGATCGCCCAGAAGTAATAATTTTAGATACAATACTATTCATTAAAATTTAAAAAAATACTTTCTATATACTCCAACCTTTGAAGACCAATAACTAATGTGGTGATTTATTTCGTTTACATTAATATTTGCAGTCTGTATCTTTTCATTCCTTAGTTTTGTACTTACAAAAATCTGATTTATATTATCACTATTAACTACACTTACTGGTAATATATTATACTGATTAACCATACCTTTATAAAAAGACAATTTTTTTCAGCTGATTAGTAATTATGACCCTTAGTATTTTGTCACTTGTCCACTCACTCATGATTCCTACTTATCTTGAAAATCTCTATTACATCTTCCCTTCTCTTAAACATAAAAAATTAAAACTTGGTAAATATATTACTTTAAATTGTTCAGTGGATTCCAAAGGCCTAATACCTGGGTGCATTGTAGTAAATCTCTACTGAATTCTACCTAATAGATCAACAGTCTTTCTGAAATAAGAATTCCACATTTGCATAGAGTAATCAGAATGTGGACAAATTAATCAAGTTAAAACTTTACTATCATGTATGATTCTCTGGCTAATAATTACTAACATGGCAAAATTGCTTAACATTAAATTTTATTTTCTACTTAAGTAACCAAACTAATAAATTATTAAATTTACCTGAGGTTATTTCTATCATTTTCATTATTAATACAAAGTATCATCTGTAAAATGTCCACCTCAACAATGAATATAATTTCTATAAATAAAAAACAATGGGGGGGTGTGGACCCAAAACATAACTCTGTGGCACATCACAAGAGACCTGTTGATATGACAATTATACACAGTTTATTTTCAAATTCTATATTGACAGTAAAAGTGTACAACATATTATTGTACACTTTTCCTCCTAGTCTTTATGTGAAACTTTATCGAAAGCTTTACTTACTAAAGTCTAAAATAACAATATCTTAATTTTAACCATGGACTGACTGAGTTAACTTTTCCAAAAATTCTAGACTAAAACAAAAAATTGCTATCACAATCAGAACATGTAAATAAAGTGTAACTGTGTGATATAATGAACTGAAATGACATACCAACCTATTTTGATTACTAAGCTAACTTCTTATTCTGAGACATGAACTACCAGATTATTGTTCTGACCTTTATCTTAGTCATTACCATGGTAATACTACCTGTCCTGGTGTTTTGGGCTCAGACACTAATTGGTAATGTGGAGCTGCACTATGAACTCAGTCTTTTCATCAGAGCAACAAGATTATAACCAGGTATGCTTAAATATTTCACTGCTGTATACAACATGTGGACTCACATCTAGAAGAAATTGTTAAGCGGAGAACAAGGTAATGTTTGACTTACTTGCAGGGCTCTTTTGGGTACATGGTAAAAGCAGTCTTCCGAGTTCCACATTTCTTACACTTGAAGAACCGTTTCCTGCCCTGATGCCTGTGTACATTGTGGTTTTCTGTTCTACACAGTTCCAACATTGACTGAGATGTATAGTGACACTATAATAAATGGAGAGCAAAAAAAAAAAAAAAAAAAAAAAAAACTTAGCTGCAATTCAAGTGTATAAGACACTGCAAAGATCTTAGCAACAATAAAGTAAGAGCTTTTCTTGCTCACACTTGCTCCTTTCAGCCCCCCCCCCCCCAAAGCACTAGATGCATCTCACCATCAGTGAAGAGTACTATCTCCAGCCAACCTTTGTACAGTTACTGGCACACTGATGATGTTGTGTAGTTAGAAACGGGGCCCAAAGTGAAGCTAACATGCCTTGTTTAACAATGATTGCAGTATTTATTGCTCCTTGAGGAATCTTTATCTCTTGTCGTGATATTGTTACTGACAGTGTCTAATAGAGCCAGTTTGCTGATGGCTCTGCTACAGTCTCACTATGGTAGATGTGGCAGTTTGATCTCATGGCCTTTTTACAAATCAACAAGACAGCAGCCATCATACCGATGGTTTTTTTAAACATACTCCTTGTTAAAGTTGCAGGATTGTTAATAACATCAACTTAATCATTATTAGTATTTTAGCCTCCTCACTTTTAAATACCATCTCCGAAAAAGCATATGTTGTTCCATCAGAATTTTCACATGAATCATCTGAACATTTACAACTTCTTTCAGCAACTCCATATTATCTTTCTTTCAAGAGAGATTAAAAGGAACCATATCAAGTGATAAAAAATGAACACGTTGATTCTATGCCAACACTTTCAGTAATGAAGTCAAAGCTGCAAAGACTAGGACACAAATGCTCAGCAGTATTCTAAAATTCTCTATGAAGTTTAATTAGCTTTACTTTTGATTGCATTACTAGATATTAAAAAGATAACCTAAGAATTTTATATCAGAATCAATTTTCTAAAACTGCAGAATCAAACTGAAGTTTAAAAACAAGGTTTTTTCTGGCTACAGACAAAAACAAACGAAAAAAATCCTATTTCCATAGAATTACGCATTTACTGGCTCAGAAAGTACATCCAGGAGAGGCTTCTTCCCTTGTAGCTTTCGCATGATAGAAATGTCGACAATTACATTCAACAATTCTCCCTTTTCACAGATCTTTCCTTTTTATTCCTAACCCTAATCTTACTTCATTCAGCTCCTGATTTGTGTCAGCTAGTCTCTTAATGGATGAAAATTAATTTCAATGGAAGAAAAAAAGAAAGAAATAAAAGTGCCATTTATTTTTATAACTCAGCCGCAGAGGATTAGGAAGTAGCGTAGAAGGTAATAATGACCAGATGGATCCCATTCATACACAGCTGGTTCAAGTTGATTGTTTTTTTAACTTGGGAGCTGACACCACATTTGCACTTATTTACATAAGGCATTCAGAATGACAGATCAGCAAGCAAACAGGTGTAGGTGGTGGAAAATCTGATTAGTTTCTCCCCCTCCCCAGATCTGTCCAGTAGTGGAACAAAGGCAAACCCTGCATCCCAATTGTCAGCCACCAGACTGGCTTTTTTTTTTTTGTTCAATTCTACGAATCTTCAGGAGAAACAAACCTCGATAATTTGACATTTGATGGAAAACTTGAGTGGGTGTCGGGAAATCAATGCTAGAAAATTACTACAATAAAGCAGCAAAAATGGAGAGAGATTTTATTAAACCACTACCCATCCCATCAAATCATGACATTTTTATGCTAAATGAATTGCCAAACTGCCAAATTAAAACAACTTGATGAAATAAAATGTTAAAATATTTATTTCTGTAACAGTTTAGTGCACTGTAAATTAGAAGAGCCACAAAATCCAGAAGGGAAAACATGATAATTCTTGTGACATTTTGTTGTAATGCTTCGACGAGTCAGCCACCTCCAACCAAAAAAAATATACCGAACACAAACAAACTCTTATCATGGTCAGAGGATCAAAGAGTCTCACATCATACATCTGGTCCCCTTTTGCTAAAAAGCACAAATCCAAGTCTAGTTTTAAAAGTGCTTATTCACACTTGCTTATAGTTAAAAACTACAAACTTCAATTTGAGAATGTATACTTTTGGTCTTTGGCAGCACTAGTTACACCACTAGTGATCTAAATCTACATTTAATTTACCAGGAAAAAATCTTGAACACACCAATCACATCATTGCAAATTAAAACTTCTATATCTTTTCAGTGCCTGGGACTGTATGCTACAACAGTTTACAAACAAGAACTAAAAGTTTCAAAGTTTTACTGTGATGTAGCACACCCAAAAACCCACCACCTTAATGCACACTTTGTCTCCCTGGCAAGGCTCAGTTATTTTTAACGGTATGCCATATTTTCTCTTAAGAATTTTAATTTAAGAAATTCTGTAAAGAAAAATAAAGAGCATGGAATTTTTAGTTTTATCTATATTAAAATTATTTAAGCAATAAAAATTAATTTACCAATTAAAAAAATAGAAGTAGATGCTTTAGAAGCATTGAAGGGAGGAAAGAAAGACACCTATCCATTGAAGATACATCTCCGTTTTCTTTTCAAAACAAAATAAATTATGACCAAAGACTCCAACAACCAACATGGCTACAAAAAGATTGCTGTAATTAGAGACAATAGCATGTTTTCAAAAATACATAAACTTAAAAAAAGTATATAACAACTATTATGTCAGTGAAATTGTTTTAAAATTATCTGTAGTGGGCAGAAAGATCTTACGTGTGTGTGTGTGTGTATGCCTTCCTTGCTAAAGATAACGTATAATTAAAAAGGCTATACTACAAACAACTACATTTCTGTCTACACTGAACAAATTTTTTAGAATTATCCTCATGTTTGAAAGAATGAGAATCAAATCTCTTAGTGTGTACTACTGATCTGTATTCCAATAAATTTTTTGGTTGCCTCACTTGGTTTTCTTTCACAAGATGAAATTAATGTTTGACTTCAGTCTAGCTGCCAATAACCTTCTCTATTGAGCACTATTATTACTAGTTCTCTACTGGGACTGCTGCTGTTAGTGCAAATTCCAGTCTCCCTTCATCAGTTAAAAATTCCTATCAAACAAAACAAAAATAATGCTATTGATTGCAATGATGTGGCCATATTGTCATGGGTCCTGTTAGCATGTTAGAGTGGTGGCCAGAAAGCAAATGAGGCATGGAAGTACAGTTTCAAGATGACTGGTTTGTTCAAAAACATTCCAAGATGTTCTGATATTTCAAATGAAATACAGAAATCCTGACAGATATCTTTTTCTTAAAAAGAAAAAGAAAGAAATATCAACAGACTGCTCATGGAAACAAACTGTACTTTGACTTTCCTTAATTATAAAATATTGGCAATTCTTTGTTGACAAGGGTTTTTGTAATTTGATTCCAAGTATTTAAAAATCTTTTGTTGTCAATTTCTTCAAGTAAAATTCCAATTTGATCCATTTTTAAATAGGTGCAAATTAATCACCACCCTTACTGCAAAAATGACTTCAGGGAAGAGAGGGGGGATGGCTTGAATAAATCTACATAATCTGAATAAAAACATGACCAAGTTGCACAGAAACAGCAAACATTTCCTTGATATACTACTAGCTTTCCAACTGGTAATCAAACATTTTTGAAAAATCTCTATTGTATGGTTGTATGGGACCACTAATCCAGCCCTGATTACTGATCTTATGCAATCTTTTCAATGCAACGTTTTTTTTGAAGTCCTAAAGTATAGTAGTTTTCAAGAGACAGTGCAAACTCCAATAAGTACATTGATGCCCCATGGATGTGGATACACAGTAAATATGACAACCAGCACCAAGACAGCATCATGCCAATGATTTATTGACAAAGAATTCTCAATGAGGTTTCAAATGGAGTGAATGAATCTAAGGGAAAACATCCTCAGAACCTGAAAATCTGATTACAGAGTAGTGAGGTAGACAGTCCAACTATGTCGCTTATTAAACTGTACTGTATTAGTCTGAAGATTTCTGAGCTGGAAGCAGGGCATATTTAAGAGCAGTTATTCCTCAGAGAACACAAAGAAATCAACATTGAAAATTGTTTCTGGATATTAATTTCTAACTTGGAAAATGAACTGTCTCCAACCATGATGATGCTTCAGTTAAAACTGCTGAATGATTCAACCTCTTAAAGGAAGCTTCAATGACTAAACAATATAATGCTAAACTAATAAGGTAAGAAAGAAATATACATTTAATCATAGAAAGAGCGTTCTCTGAAAATCCAGATTCTTACCCTAAAAGAGATCCTATTACTTGATGCCATTTAATTTCTGTAATGTTAATAAAGTTCTCTCTTTCTCTTAGACAATGTTGAATAAAAAAAACTGATTCCATTAATCTTTTTGACACCATCTATAGACTTCAGCAATAAATATCTCCAAAATTACCAATTCATCAACTTATAAAATTTCTTTTATGTAAATTATACAATAAACAAGTTGTCATTATCTTTCTATAGACGAGCTACCATGACATAAACAATGTGGAACAAAATAAGTAGTTTTACCTGATAATTAGCAATCAAGGCAGTACAAAGACTCAAAAAGCAAATTGCTTACTTGTTTACAGGAATATAAAGTGCAAGTAACTTCCATAATAGATGTCATCTTCTCCTCATATTTTTCTTTTTTTTCGAGTTCACTGAAGTAAGTTTCCTGTTTTTCAGATTCCATCTATCAAAATACAAAATAAAGACCGTGTGAGAAACATTCTTGTCTTTTAAGCGAGTACTGATGTTGTGCATATTTGTGGAAGAACCCATCCCAAAATGATGCTCACCTGTCTGATTAAACCATCATGAGAAGATTTCATTTTGATTAACTGCTGCACATCTTTGCTGTTCAAATCTAAATTGCCAAGATATCTAGATTTCTGCTTCTTCTTTGGAGGTGCTGTTGGCTCGTCCTTTTCCACTGAGCCAGCTGCAGAGGAAAGAAAAAAAAACATCAAGTGCGGGTCTGTAACCTCAGCTAACAGATATTTGTAGCTTGGAAGGGGGGGGGGCTGGTCAGCACACTGCATGACATCATCACATAAAAGGGATGGATGGAGGCTGGCCAGAATGTCTGGGGTTCCTGAGCTACAAACAAATCATAGGTCGAGTTTAAAGCTATTTGAAATCCTCTTGATTATCACAGCCCTTAAAAACTTCTTCACAAACTGCAGTCAGGGTGGAATGGCACTTTTCCACAATTCAGTTTTCATTGATGTCTGTGAATTTTTAATAAAGGGGTTATTATCATCGACAATTCAGTTTCAGAAGGGAGTTACATCATTAACGATTTGTCAGAAAATGTGTTTAATATTGCCAGATAAAGTTAATAAGGCTAACACTAATTTTAATTATAAACATCTAAATCAAATTTTATATCTAATGAAAATATTAAAAATTATCTTAAAAACATTGTGATATTTAAAAAGAAAAAAAGGGGTACTAGCTGTGTATGTATTTAGGTCTTAAAGGCACAGATCTGGGTGAGACTGTGACCCCTCCCCCAAAACCACCAATGTTTTCAGATAGTTCCCATTTATCAGAAATCCACAGATATAAGATCTGGTGGCCAAACATGCAGAAATGCCATACTAGTGATTTAACTAGAACCATCTCTCACTGGCAGAATCTGCACACTCTGGGAATACATCCTCATGATCTACTTGAAGTTCTTTTTCCTGTACTCACTACCTATCCCTTGAATCTAGTTTATTTTCTGATAACTTGAAGCAAGCTCTTCTTGTTCATCTCCTATTGAAGTCAATGCTATTTTTAATCAACTGCAAAGTCACACCACTACTCAAGACTAATATTCTAAATTTCACTCAGCATACTGACAGTTTTACAGAACAGAAACTGCTCTCCATCAGGTTAAACAAAACATCTTTATATGAATAAGGAGTGTCAGTGTTCTTTCAGATTTGTGTGTAACATTTGACACAGTTGATCACTGTGGTCACCTGCAATCTAAAATAGGCCTATCAGGAACTGTACTGGCATACTTTTCTTCAGTATATATCAAATTGTTCTGTGTTTCAATATGCAGTGTGCTTTCTAAACAATTTGACTTGGAATGTGGAGTTCCACAAAGATCTTGTTTTGGATCTTTTTTTTTTGTAATCTATGTTAGTAAACTACTTAGTATTGTGGAATAATCTCTGCCAAACATCTATGCCTACACTGATGATACACAACTTTGTTACTTTAAAACCTGATTCAAGGTTGATAAAGTGTAGCAGTTAAAGCTTTGGGGAATGACATGCTTGCCAACAAGATCAAATTAAATGATTATAAAATGGAATTCATTATTATTGTCACTAGGCAACTGGCCAAAATAAACTTTAGTAAACACCAATGATGCCATCTGTAGAAAATGTAAGGAATCTGGGCTGTTGGTTTGATTTTCAGATGAAACTAGACACGTGGAATTTGTAGTGCTTGCCTTTTTGCTATTTACATAATATTAGGCAAATTAGGAAAGCTTTAACTAGGAACATTGCACAGACATTAATTAATACATATTGTAATAGTTTACCTATCATGCAGTTAAATAAGTTTCAGCAAGCCCAGAATACTGCCCCCAGGCTTATGTAATCAAGATTGCCAACATTTACTTTTGAAAAATTAGATTTTTATTAAAAAGGGGCAAGAGAACAAAAAACTTAAAAGAAAACTACTTGCATTAAGAACAAACATAACAAATAGCCTTTTTTACTACATAACCTGCCAATGGTTAATAATAATTCAGCATTTATTTACTGGTAAATTATCTACTAGATCAAGGATTGGCAAACTTTCAAGAATAGTGTGCTGGAGCTGCACGTTGCTTTCACAACATAAAAGTGTGCTGATGGAGTTCAGACTAGAATGACTACATTTTGCAAGCAAATAATAGATAAAGATATTCTACATGTTGAATGCACTTCAAAAATCCATCACTTCTTTTGGAAAGTCCTGGTACATAGTTAGTGGGATCCTTGCCTCTGCCTTTCCTTAGGCAAGCTAGCAAATTTCATGTGAAAATATCTGCTTACAATGGTATGTGGACCTTAAGACTAAAAGAATAACAAAGGCAACTACAGTCTTCCTTTGTCAACTAAAGTTTTGAGTATCCAAGATTTACGCGTGTCACGTTCCAGCTTCTGCCACTACAGTGTAGTGGCGCTTCAAGAGCGCCTGTATCCATGCTAACACCAGGGTTCACATTGGTAATTTTCATTACCAAATGCAAGGAAATCTGGTAATGAAAAATATGGCTTGGTGATGACAGTTATGTAATAACAAACAAAATTATTGGTAATTAAGTACCACTGGCCATGAATATGCCATTTGCACAACTTTCTGTGCATTTTTATGAAGGTGAAAAACATTCAGTAATAAAACACTCAATTTGGTAAAGAAAATAGGCAGATCTGGTAATGGCAGCAAAACAAAAGTTGGTAACCCTGGTCAACACACAGATCCCACGTTGTTGTTGTTTCCCAGAGTTTGGCAGTCCACAGTCTTATTGTAAGACTCCCAAAAGACAACAAAGCAGTCAGAAATCCTGTGCTATTTCAACTGTTCCTCCACCATCAGTGGCATATCCTTTCCTCCCATCTCAATTTTCAGTTCTGAGGATAAGGACAGCCACTCACCCCCCTAACCTCATGAAAGGAATAACCACCACCAACCAGCCTTCCCATCCAAGATCATGACCATCATGATATTAAAGGTAAATAAAGCTTTTTTGTTCACTATATTTTTAATATTAAAGGTAATACTATTTCTGTATTCTACATTATATGGTTATTGAGTGAATAGGATGGTAAAGTACCAAGCAAGTTGCGTAACTGCAGCCGTAGAATGTAGCCCTCCCATTTTCTCATAAGCCTTTAGTCTTTCAAACAGTTTAATTCTCAGGAAATGAAGCCCAGCAGATCAAATAGAAACAACCCTGATTATTTTTTTATTAGTTTCAAGTTCAATCCACAAATTTGTGAACTTTGATGCATACGAAAGTTTGAGATTTTTAAATCTGAGCTGCATTTCAAATTATTCAACGTTCATCCACTAAAATAAAGACATGACATCATTTTCTCTGAAATGGTCAGGCTTAAAGATGAATAGAAACACTGGTCCAGAATGTTGTAAATCTTTCAGAAAATTCAGATTTCAGCTTTTGCATAAACAACAAGCCAATCTCACTGACCTCAACAGCATAATGTGATTACCTCTCTTTGAGATGACAAAAGTAGTGCAAATCTGATATGCAAATAACCATGGAAAAAATCTCCAGTTTTGCAAGAGATGACTTCAGGTTTTCATACAGATGCAGAACTATCTGTCCTGTACTCTGGGGGTGAAAGTTACATTTGTTTAAGTTAGATGTAATGTCGATGGAAACCTCAACTTCCCTAACCACTTTTCATCATTCAGTTCAGGGTAGTTTTGCTCCTTTTAAGCTCCCAAATGGCATCAGGACATTTCACTTTGTCATGGCTAATCCAATGAACATTACTGTGAAAAGGAATGTCTGTATAAGCACAGTCCATTTCTTCCATCAGGGTTCTGAACTCTGTGAATTAAAGCTGAGCGAGAAACAAGAAAATTCACAATCCTCCACAGTAGCTACCACAGCATTTTTCATACAAAGACTCTCTTGATGAACAATGCAGTAAAATTTGACAAAGACATGGCCAATTTACTGTTTCAGGAGCTGTTTAACCTCCCAATCCTTCCCAATCATAGCAAGTACACCATCAGTGAAGATCCTTTTTATGTCAACAACTCTATTTAAAATTTTAAATTAAAAGCTTTCAAATCTTCAGCTTCTATTGTTTCATAGAACAGTTCCAAGCAACAAAGTTCCTCTCTTATTCAATTTGATTCTGAAGCATAGTATTTCACAATAATGACAAGACAAGGTAGGTCATTAATATCAGCGCTTTCATCCAGTACCATGCTGAAAACTTTGGCATTTTAATTCACAACGTTGTTCAATTGTCCTTGCAATGATTGATATTTCTTTTATTTGAGCCATGTCCTTACTTGGCAAATCACTGAACAAAGTCAGAGGTATTGAAAAAATTTTCCATCTGTATAAGGCTCACAATGCTTCACAATGCAATCCTGTAGTCTTTTTGCAACTTGATTTTTACCAGTCCTTATACACATGAAAATACTGCTTTGATGTTCATACACCAATACTAATCTTTTTTAAATTGCCTGTTTTGTCAAAAACTTAAATTTTTTCATGCTTGGTTAAAAATGTTTTTGTATTCTATGTACTACTACAATTTCACAGCAGGAAGCACAAACTGCAAATCCTCCTCAGATACAAATCCAAATTGGATTGTTATTGCAGCTTAAAATGAATGAAGATCTAATCTAGCTTTCCTTTTAGCCAAAATTTTGACAGTTGCAAACACTGCCATTGTCAGAGAGCAAGAGAAATACACAGAGCAGTGTATTATATAGGCAAGGTAGATGGAGAACCCAAATAAGGAACATAAACAAAATTCAGAATAATAGTTGAGCAGATGCTGTTGACTGCTCATCCTGCCAGCTTCTGGTCTCTGGCGCTGTATTGAACAAATGTAGAGGACTTTTGGTGCCATGATTCATCAGAGATAGAGAGTTGAGGGTGTGACCTGTCACTGACTGAAACAAAGCATCATAGATTGTAACCTCACAGCCTTCAGTTGTCGGATCACAAGATATCACATGTTGGTCCATTTGATGTATTCTGTAACTGTGTAGCATTTCCAAAAGTGATCCTGACTGATCAGGCAATTCATGTATCATACAAGACCTGTCCACATGGCATGGGTTGCCAACCCTTAAAGCTGTTTTACTGTGGACCAAGTATGGGAAAATTATTTTTTTAAAGCAAATTATTGTTAATAGACGAATTAATTAGCTATTGCCATAGTCTTGTGAGTTGTGATAGTTTAGAGTTTCAGGTTTAACTGTTCACAACACTGAAAAGTCAGCACCATATAGAATATTGTTAGTATATCAAGCTGTTCAAAAGTGAGACAAAAATGCATTGATTGTCCTTTGCTGACATCTTTAATCTGAGGAATTAAGTGCCAAGGAGTATCCATCCATTTTTGTGCTGTTGATATGGAAATTCTCCAACATGGTACTTGAGAAATTCTTCATTAATATCATCCTTTGAAGCATCAGTTTACTTCAGTAAGCATGGAAATCTGTCCAAAAGGAACAGCACTAGCAGGCACAAAAAACTTTCTAACCCTGCCATAAAAATATTCATGTCCATAAGAAAACTTCTTGCTTTTTCACCAATAAAGATGTAAGACTTTTCCTTTTGATTCTCAGTAGTCAAACCTTACTTCATTGAATAATCCTAAAATCCCCCCAGTCTCTTAACAGATCCATGAGATGTGGAGTATAAAGGGCTCATCCTTCTGTAGAAGAGTAAACAAGTTCTGTATTCATAAAACAGCTCTCTGTATATTCTGCCATCTTTTATCAGGTAAGAATTTTCTGTTCACCTGCATGAGCTGAACTAGTTGATTTCTTTGCCACCTAATTGGTTACCTACTAATTGGTGCTGGTCTGAGGGAAAAAAATCATTAACAAGAAAGTCATTCAACTGCCATCACATTTACGTCTACTATCCTCAGAAGCCCCAACACCAATTTGCTGCTTTCTGTCATCTAGTGCCATACATAGTACTAAAGTGCGAGTATTTCCTATGCAAAGAGCTTCTGCTGGCTTTTTCTATATGCCTTGAAGAATTCTGCTAAGGCTAACCACTTTTAAGTGTTCTTGTTATTCCTGTGTAATGAAAGCCACCTTGTCCTCACAGTTCTTGAAATTTCTTAAGTTCTTGTCTAGATAACAAATAGTATATGTTGATAAGCAGGATCCTGGCAGCTGCATGAATAAGATGATGTGGACACTGCTATGTATAATTGTTCATGTTCTTTCTTGCAAAAAAATGCCAGACCTATGAAGTGCTTTGCTATTTGCTGAAACTTAATGATGCAATAACTTTAAAAATATTCTTACCATTTGAAGGTTTTTGCAAGCAGGTACTGAAAGCACCAATGACATGACCCTACATGCCAATACTTTTATCATTATCTCACCACAAATGGATTTAATTTTGTCATCAATATTATTACTTCCATCAGTTGCTAAGCCAAAAGCTTTGGATCCTCATACATTCAGTAATGTGTGAATCCTCATAGGCCACAGTTTTCACTATCTGGTTGACTTTGTTTGCCCACATCCATACTTTTAGGTTATATCTCTGTATGGAAACATTAGAGGAAAATAACACTCCTGTATGGTTGGATACACTAAGAACCACATAGTGTTTTATTAAAAAATCTGTAAATGATACTTTAGTGATGAAAACAATAGTCTGAATGCATTAAAAACATTAATGAGATGGATCTTCAATTGGCTACCACTGTGTTATTTTGTACACATAAGCTTGTTTATAAATAATTTTAAATGTCACAGATTTTCCCATGTGCAAATAAATCTCTTTTCTGCAAATGCTACAAACACGATTATCAAACACTGCTGACTGTGATACAACTTCTGGGTTTTTCAAAACTTATTCACTTTTTTCTTTCTAATAGCAACTGGTGCTCAACCGAAACTTTTAACTTGACCAACAAGTTGCCAATAAAAGCTACTATTAATATTTAAAATTTTTTTACAGAAACACAAAAAGACACAACTCAAACTATATATGTTGGTAACCCTCATGTGATGTTTCCTGGTTTTGATCTCATTACTTCTGTGATTTAGGACTGATTTCAACATACTAATTACATTCAAAGCACTATAGATGGACAGTTGAGTGTCTCCTGTGAACTCATTAATCATATGGAATCTTCCATCAAGTTCAGAGTAACAGTTACAATGACCTAGTATAAAGACTTTTACAACTTTAGGAGATCATTCTTTCACCTTGGCAGCAAGTGTGCATGGGGAGCAACAATCTGACCACCATTAACATAGGATGTTAAATCTATTAAGCTTTTTTTAAGAAAAACAAACAATATCTGATGACTTTTTGCTTAGGAAAAAATTCTTTTTAGAGTACTTTGATTAGTATTTTCAATTGTATTCATAAGTTCAAAGTGTAGTGTTTAAGATGGTCTACTACTTTCAATATAGGTACAGTTACTGTTTAATATAATATAATACTTTTCAGTTAGTTTTTCATTATTGTAGTGTTCACCCAAACATGTATGCATGGAACTTGCACACTATAAATATAGCATTAAACACACAAACATTAACGTGTGTGTTACAGTTTGGGATTTATAAGCAACCTATTGCTGGAAGTAACTCTGTGGTTGGTCACCCAATTCTTACACATTTCTCTACTACCTACTCTTGCCGGACCCATAATGCCTGTTTTTTTTATTTAGCTTGCTTTCCTGTTCTACCACACCCAATCAAGGGAAGTTGTGTAAATGCCCCAGCTAAGGGATCTATCATCAATTGGAGCTCCAAACAAATACATCCATACATCATAAATGCGCTGTAACTGCTGCTAATCTCTAAAATAATAAACACCAACAAAAAAATAATTCTGACGCAATACTTCATTTTTTCCTGCACTATTCACTCGACACAATAACCCCCCTTCAAATACTATATAAGTCCTAAGATATAATAAATCTCAGAGTATATTTTCCCCATTTTAACAAACTACAAGCTGCCTAAGCATCATCAGTGAAAGCAGAGCCAGCCACATCATCACAAAAGTCATTTGAAGTTGACAATGAAAAAAAAAGTCAATGACATAAAGGGGTAATTCTGTGGAGAATAATCTAAACTCAACAAACTGGGACCATTTTTAACTTTCCTTAAATTAAAGATGGTACATGCTGGCACTGTTGTAAATATACATGGTTTAGTACATTTTGTCTGTATGTCTTATTCAGAAGATGAATTCATGACTTTTGCACGTTTTATTCTGTGACAGGGTACAAGTATAGTGCTGCTGATAAAGAAGTAAAAAAGATGCAAAGTCTGACATGAATACGGTGCACTGGACTATCAACAGCTTTCATAAAAGCATTACAAAATTCATCAAAATGAACAGATTGCAGTTTTTCTGAGCAAATGCAGAAAGGGCAGCATGCAACAAATAAATTGCTGCATCCCCCTGTAAAGGGCTTTAGTGAACTATGTAGTCACCAAGGATTTTTTTTATTTGGGAATATTGTGATGAATTCAACATCAGCGTCATAAGGCAATTAACAAGTGCATTTAAAATTAATGCTGAGGATATTATGCTAAAAGAATGTATAGATGTCAGTGAAAGAAATGAGTTTCTAAAATTTCATAAATTTCTGTAATGAAACAAACAAAAAAAAGAACCAGCCAATCATTGAGCCTTTGTATGGTCTGCAAGTTCGTAAGGAACAGTCAGTTCAAACTGGGAGCAAATTGGTTGTTTGTTTTTTTTGAATTCTAGTTAAAGACTTTTAAACCTCATCAAATCTTATTAAAACTACTGCTTGTGTAGTATAAAAGATATCACAATTTGTGATGATATTCTGGATTATTTAAAATGTTTTTCTTCTTCCACAAGACTGTAGAACCCTGAGTTATGATGAAGCCAAAAACACAACAGAGAAGCAACATGAATGTGTAGCTCATTTCCAGCAACTCTCACCAATGGATACCTTGGGTTCACTGTGCAAATCATCATTTAAATGTTGTGCCTTTAAGTCAAGTGACATCCCAGAAATCTTTTGCATGTCACCTGCATCAGTAGGTTAATCTTTAAGTATTCATCAAATTTAATTAAAAATTTAAAATTGAAGACTATTAGTTTTTTTTTTATTAAGTAAGGAAAATGTGGGTTTATTTAGTTTTTAAAGGATGGGCAGATATTATAATTCTCCAAGTTTTTGTATACTTAGTGAGTCCCCAATAGCTATGAAGGGCTATTCAAAACAACATCTCCCTGTTATTTGGCAATCAAATAAAAAAATCTGGATAATAATGGAAATTTTTCAAGAATGGTTTAATTTGCATTTATCCCTATTTATCGTTTCAGTGCTGTAACATTTAACCGTAGGCAATAAATGTCACATATTAGCTTCTTAAAACAACAAACAAAACATGGAAAAAGTGTCTACAAGTAAAGTAAAATCTTTTTGAAACTAGACTGGTAAAATAACACGTCTCTAAAGATTGTTTTACTTGTATAAACGTTTTATGATATGAAAATAAACCAAAACTGAAATGGAATGGGACATTAAACTCATGGATTGTTGCCACAGCATCAGGGTTAAATGCTGCTCTTTTCCACTGCACTCTTTGTCTGTTTTAGTTTACTAAGCCATTAGCCACAATATTATAGGGATAACATCAAACCTGTTACAATCCACGAAAATGGTGATCAGCAATTGAAAGCAGAATATGGTGCAAAACAGTGTCAATTCATCTGATCCAGAAAGCTAATAATGCGAAAGATCCATTTTCTATCTCATATTCAAAAGTTTAAATAAACATAAATCAATCAATCAATCAATCACATTAAATATCAAAGGAAATGGTCCATGTCTCCTGCCTGACAGAAAAGGAGAAAGGTAGAAAAACAGTTTTGTG
The DNA here is from genome assembly GCA_018389105.1 of Nautilus pompilius. Classification (NCBI taxonomy): domain Eukaryota; kingdom Metazoa; phylum Mollusca; class Cephalopoda; order Nautilida; family Nautilidae; genus Nautilus; species Nautilus pompilius. The sequence goes on along the minus strand of JACATO010000980.1, from coordinate 981,605 downwards.
TTTCAGATAAGAAAATTAGATTGCATGCTCTATGGAAGAATGAAAATAAGCACTCTTCAGGACTCGTTAGCGACTGAACAAACAACAGAACTCAAGCACTGCCAGAATTTCGATACTCTTGCTTACCAAAAGAGCCATTCTATTTAGAAACTTGTGTACACAGATCCATGCAGCACAACAAGCAAACAGAGGTTAACTGTGCGCTATTTCTTTCCATAAAGTCAAAGTTGGATGCTGATACTATTGTGGACACTTCTGCTAGCAACCTCCTGGCCACAATCATTACCGACATGATTAACTGAAAGAAGCTTATTAGGCCATGAAAGTTCACTGTTTGTTTTTTTTAAAAACTACAGATTTTATTTGCATTTATTATTCCATAATATTTTCCTTATTAAGTATAACCCAAGAGTCGTTAAATTCTTCACCACCTCTTTAAAATGAAATATTACAAAGAAATACAAAAAAAAAAAGCATTTCGGAGATCCTCCTCTCACCCCTTCATCATACACCAAAACCCCATCGTTCTGCTTACATTTGCATTCAAGTCCCCTCTTTTTGTTTTCTTCAAAACCTAGATTCTCTCCTGTACTAGGTCATTAGGTAATAATGAAAACTAAAACAAATAAATAGGCCTTCCAAGGTTGACTTTCAGGATTCTTCTCCTCCCCTTAAGACTAAATGGAGTAAAATCAAATTTTGGTTCACGATGTATGTCATGTCTTATGTCCTTAACAGATACTGTCATGGAATACCAAGCATGGTGTGTTGTGGCTTAACTTGTTCTGTAGGACTTGAGTTCACTGACTGTGAAAGTAGAAAATGCATCACAAATAGATAACATCACTGACTAACATGTAATAAAATTATGGGGCCAGATGCATATACTCAATATAAAAACAAAATTTAATACCATTCCCCAGGTTCAGTCCCAAAAAGCTATCAAAAATGCCCATCTCCAGATAGCAATTAGAATCAATATGGTATATATTTTAAGGTTTAAATTGTAAAAGTTAAAGCATTTTTCAGAGCATTATGAAGAGAAAAAGGGAGCCAATAATGAGCCCCAACCTGAAGGTGAATTTGCTTACATTTAAGACTAGTGATGGATATTATGCAAACCCACAAACTACAGCTGCTACATCATGAAAGCACAAAAATGATTAATTTATTTTTAGCTGTGCAGTAATGAACAAGAACATGCCTTTCACTGGTATTAAATTAATCTCAAAGAAAAGTTATGGAACCTATTTGTTAAGCATTGAGAAGTTTGTGCAGAACAGCTAACCCTCCAAAGTATCCAGCCATTTGTAGCAATAAAGTCTGAAGATGGCAGCTAACATTAACCTAATTTGATATTTCTTTTGCTTTACCAATGACTTCATCCTGAAACCTCTTTATATATGTACGTATATCATAACAGAACTGCCTACTAGAGGTAGATGGACCTGTCAACAGATGGTTTATTTTATTTCAGATGTTCCAAAAAGTTGCTACACATCTAAAGTAACAAACAAAAAAAGGGGAAAGGAAATCACCTGTATACCGCTGTAAGATATGACTGAAAGAATGCTATCAAAGGGACACTGTATTAGTAAGAAATCAAGTGAATGGAAAATCTGAACCAGCAGCTTATGACATTTGTAACTAAACAAGTGAAAAAAGAACACAGACAGCAGTCTTAAAAGTGGGACATGACTGTAATAAATCTATATTAAGATAACATTTTTTTTTGTTTAGTAATTCACCTCATACTATCAGTTCACTAGTAAACTAATGTATAATTACTTGGGATTCAAAATTCTATGGAAATAAAACAAAACAGTCTCCCACCTATAACCAGTGAAAAAGGTCAGTCCTAGAATATCTCGCTAAACATGATAAAAACGCTTTCAACTAGCTCAGTCATGGGGTTCTCAAATTTGAGTAGGATGCAGCAGAGAGTAGTAGAGGCTCATGTTCCTGACTCATCCACCAAGAGACCGAGTTAGAGAAAGTCTAGCTGGCCCACGGAAACAGTTGATCATGTCTTTGGCCACATACCCTACTTACTCTTGCTGTTTGGAGCAGAGATTACATAAAATTACATGCACTTACACCACACACACACACACACACAATATCAACAAGTATGAAGAACAGAATTAAAACCAACTTTTGCTGTTCTCAGTCTTAGCTCAAAATGCACAACAGACAAGAATAAGCAATTCCTAAAACTATATACAAGGTCTGGTCAAAACTAAATTTATTGTATGGGAATTAATTACACTATAGGGATATTAATAAGAGGGTGTGGTTGGCAACGCTTGCAGATGTAACACCTCTGGTGGGAAGCAGGCATCTTGTTTGTCATCGCAGTTCTGTGAAAATGTGTTTATTTTTTCTCCCATTGTGAAATGACAGCTGTGAAGGAGCAACGTGTGTGCATCAAGTTGTGTGTGAAACTCGGGAAGACAGCCACGGAAGCCTATGAAATGTTAAGAACAGCATTTGGGGATGAAGCATTCAGCTGTTCAAAAACATTTGAGTGGTTTTCTCGGTTTAAAGATGGCCAAAATTCCATCAAATATGATCTGTGCTCCGGCTGTCCATCAACCCCACACAGTGAGGAATCAATCACACATGTTCATGACATGATTTGTGTGGTGACAGACAAATGATGATTCATGAAGTGGCTGAAGAAGTTGGCATCTCCTACAGCACATGCCAAACGATTTTGACTCAAGATTTGAGAATGAGGTGAGTCTCCACAAAGTTCATCCTGTAAGTTCTCACTCCAGAACAAAAGGAGCATTGCCTCACTGATCATGTAGCCAGAGATGAAAACTTTCTATGCAGCATCATTACAGGTGACGAGATTTGGGTTTATGGCTATGACCCTATCGTTGCTTCAACCAAGGAAAGGAAGACAGGTTTACTCAAATGTGAAGACTATGTTGATTGTGTTGTTTGACATTGAGGGTGTTGTGCACCACGAATTTGTTCCATACATTCACACAGTGAATCGGTGATTTTATTTGGCCATCCTGAAAACGAATGCCTATGAGATGCAGTTTGATAGAAACGGCCTGGAAATGGCAGACAGGTGTGTGGATGTTGCACCACGACATCCAGCACTCTCCACATGAGAATTCCTGGCTATGCACAACATTCCACTGGTTCCTCACCACCATATTCACCAGATTTCTATTCCCCAGACTGAAATGCACTCTAAAGTGAAAAAGGTTTCAGGATATGACACAGGAACTGAAAACTATCAAGAAAGAAGAGTACCAGAGATGCTTCAACAAGTGGCAGGGGCACTGGAATCACTGTGTTCAATTAGTAGGCAGGGACTACTTTGAAGGAGATAAATTTGATTAACTGTTTTGTGCTTTAGTTTTGTCTGAATAAATTTAGTCCTGAAACTTTTTGATCAGACCTCATATGTGATGTGATGATAATTTGATCAGTTAGTTAAATCTTTCTTAAAATAGCTGCAGATGACATCTCAATTCTTTTCTTTTCCGTGGATTTTCTTCAATTCTTTATTCCTTCATCTAAAATAAGCAAAACTATACAACCAATGTAAAAAAATATTATGGAAAGAGTTTCAACTTCTTCCCCATTTAAGGTCCATTAAGGAGATTTTGCATCAACGCACAAATCAGCAGTTTTCACAGCTCACTCTGGGGTATGATTTCTTTTTTACTTTGCTCTGGAAATCAATTCTAGCTTCATCCCTATACGACCTCCCTTACACCTGTTCTTTTGCTACTACATTACAAAGAATTTGCAGAATGTGGCCGCTCTCACACTTTTTAAAGAATCCTGACGGCAACAATGGGAAAGACTTGGCTGGCAGGCAATACTGGTGTTTTTTCACAATCTTTCATAATTTACATAAAAAAAACCCCATGCCGAGCTACTGCATGGAAATGAATGTAGACGAATACTGCAACATGCGAACCACACGTTCCCATATATGAAAATTACTGTCTTTCTTAATGACTAAAAACTAGAATGGTACACCCACGTCTATTCATGTTTTATAAAACCCCTCTTTCTTTCACAGTATGTATGAGATGTGACCCATTACAGCAAAACAAGGATCACTTTTGTGTTCCACAAAGAAGAAAAAACACTTATTCAACTATATAGAACAGTCCACACAATAATACACCTTGATTGTTTGTGACCAACCAGAAAGCAGCAGAGCCAGATAGCTGATTGAGATTAATTAATTCTTTAAGAGAAACCACCTGTGTTATGTAATAATGTAGTTATTTATGTACCAGAGACAATAGAAATTCTATAAGTTTGGTTGGAAAATCTAGAAATTATAAAGCAAATTTCTAGTGATAATTCAAAAGTTGCACATCTATAGAATGTTACTTATTTACTGTTAATTAGTCTCGAGTTAGTAATACTAAGTAACACTACTATACAATACCCTATAAAATATGACAGATTTCACGTTTGCAGTACTGTCAAGTAGGTTGCTGCAAAAAAGAAAGAAAGCCATTCTTGGCCAGAGCTGTCATAATACTAGACTTTCTTCCACTGGCAGACCAGCACTTCCAATTTCTATCTTTAAGACGCAGCTAAACAAAGTCAGAAATAGACAGATGGTTCCAAAGACTCGATCATAATGTAAAAATCCAATGATCAAAGTGGTTTCTCCTACAAAGGTCGATACTCTAAAACACATTTCTTCAAAATAAAAGCCTGATTAATATACAGTTGTCCCCCGGTATTCGTGGGGGTTACGTCCCTGAGCACCCGAGGAGAAGATGTGAAAAACCGCGAATATTGGACGTGGTCCATAAAAATGCCTATAAACGTCAAAATATAACGTAAAATAATAATAAAAAATATAAGTAAAATATATAATAATTATTTAATAAAAATACAACTCTCAGAGAAACACTCGAGATAGCTATATGCGGTAAACTGGGGATGATGCGGAGCTGCTGGGCTGCATCTGCCTGAGACAGCGCCTCGTGGGCAGCAGCCAATCAGCAGCGAGGAGAAATGAATAACGCTCTCTGATTGGCTACTTTCAAACCTCCAGCCAAAAGCGTTTATTTTATATTGATATTTTGCTGAATTTATGTTACAAAATTAGTAAATTATATTGTTATTAATAATTTAGCGTTAAAAAGCAGGAAAAAATATATATTGCCACGAAAAAAGCCATAAAAAATCGCGGAAGATATTTGTGATTCGCGAATATGCGGGGGTTTCCACGAACAATTATTAGTTAGGTTCTATGGAAAATTCCGCGAATAAGCGGGGCCGCGAATGCCGAAAGGTGATTACGCGAGGGTCGACTGTACACCTGATGATGTGTGTTTTGTTTTTCATATGTCATCATGCTTTTGAGGATTGCAGATAACTATCTTCATTACAAGTTTAGGAACCATATGCTTACATATTTAATGAGTTTTACAAGCACTTTTCAACATGGGTGGCCATGAGCAAAAGCCATACCGGTGTTACACAAAATTGAGCCAGTCCCGACTGGGACTCAAATTCAATCCCTCACATACATACGAGGTCTGTCCAAAAAGAAACCGAACTTTTAAAACAGTGTGCCAACCATCCGGCGCAGCCTGCTCACGAATACAGTGCTGTGTGTCGGTGACCTTGATCTTTAATCTAATAATAGCTGCATCATGCCACATCAGTTAGTCATCAATCTACATGCACTAGAGTGAACAATCTTGAAGAGCAACGTGTTTGTGTGAAATTCTGTTTCAAATTGGGAAAAACTTACAGAGACTTTTCTAATGTTACAACAGGCCTGTGGGGAGGATTGTTTGAGCTGTATGCAATGTCATGAGTGGTGCCAGTATTTCAAATGGGGAAGAACATCCACCGAAGACAATCCCATTGAGAAAGTGCATGCTGTGATCCATGGAAATCATCTCCTGACTGTCCGTGAAGTTTCCGAAGAAGTAGGCATGTGTAAAAGTTTGTGTCACATGATGTTAAAAGAAAAATTGAACATGCATTGTGTAGCTGCAAAATTTGTGCTGCATCTGCTGACAGATGAACAAAAAGAGGACCGAGTCACAGTCAGTCGGGAGCTCTTTGATCGTTAAATGCTGATGAAAGCTTTCTGAAAAGCAAATCTGGAGAGTAAGACAGTTTGGGGACGAGAGTCATCTCGTGCTTTGCCCAAAAGTCCCGGATAAGGAGTGATGCATGAGCAGGTGCATTGTCATGGTGCAGCATCCAGGTTTTGTTTTTCCATGCTTCAGGCCTCCTCCTTTGCACTGCCTCTTTCAACCGCCTCAGGACATCCAAGTAAAACTCTTTATTGATCGTCTGACCACATGGAACAAACTCATGATGAACGATGCCCTTCCAATCAAAAAAAGGTGATCAACATCACCTTCACATTTGAGCGACTCTGATGTGCTTTTTTTTGGTCACAGCGATAATGATCCAACTCACTGTGACGACTACCTTTTTGTTTCGATGTTGTAGCCATACACCCACATTTTGTCACCTGTTATGACTTTTTTCAGAAAGCTTTCATCAGCATTCAAACGATCAAAGAGCTCTGACTGTGACTCAGTTCTCTTTTTGTTCATCTGTCAGCAGACGTGACAGAAATTTTGCAGCTACATGATGCATGTTCAATTTTTCTTTTAAAATCATGTGACACAAACTTTTACAGATGCCTACTTCTTTGGAAACTTCACGGAGAGTCAGGCGACGATTTCCATGGATCACAGCACACCTCAATGTGATCGTCGTCGTTGTTGTGGAAGGTCATCCAGATTTGGGATTGTCTTCGGTGGACGTTCTTCCCGATTTTAAACACTGGTACCACTCGTGACATTTCGTACAGCTCAAACAATCCTCCCCACAGGCCTGTTGCAACATTAGAAAAGTCTCCGTAAAGTTTTCCCAATTTGAAACAGAATTTCACACAAACACGTTGCTCTTCAAGATCCTTCATTTTCAACTTGCCGACAAAATGCCAAGTGCACTAAACATACGTTCACTCTAGCGCATGTAGATTGATGACTAATGAAATGGCGTGTGTGCTGCGGCTATTATTAGACTGAAGATCAAGGTCACCAATACACAGCACGGCACGTGTCGTGAGCATGTTGTTTTAAAAGTTCGTTTCTTTTTACTGAAGGTCAAGGTCACCAATACACAGCACGGCAGTCGTGAGCATGCTGTTTTAAAAGTTCGGTTTCTTTTTGGACAGACCTCGTATAGTTAAAAAGACCAAAAAAATGTTTATTTGTTTGCTATTACAAAGTCAGTTAGCTTATATGGTAAAAAGTGAGATTTATAGAAAAAGAAAAATAGAAAACTCTAGAACTCATTACTAAATTATAGAAATTATGTACACAAATAAAAAACTATGGTTTTAAAATTTGCATAAAATAATATAAGAAATCAAAATTTTCCAGAGGTATATGATAATAATATAGGCATGTTTTCTACTTGGCTATCAGATGACCTTGTTTAAGATGAGCTAAGAATTGATGATCAGTTAAGAGCACAACTCAACAGAACATAGAACATTTGTTAAGAATGGACTAACCTGCAACAGTGTCAACTGTTCGCTTCTTTATGTTCTGCTGAATGTCATAAAATGGCCTCTTTACTGCATTTGGATCTTTTTTCAGAATTCCTCCTTTAGACTGGATTTTTGAAATGGCAATTTTCTACACAATAAAATAATGAATTTATTATCATCATTATGCTTTGTGCCAAAGTTCTAAACTTTTCACAACTTAAATATAATTATCATGAGTTTAGATTTGCAATCAACTGAAAATACAAAGTTATAGAATTTCCAGCAAGAGAGGCAAATAAAGGGGGGGTACACTGGTGAGAACATGGTTATACTAGGCAAGTTACCATTTGTAAATTAATGAAGCACCTTTTGTCAAAGCTGGTAATTCCATCAATCTCTCCCTACCAGTTCACAGACAGGTGGCTGTGGTGAAGTGTTCTGCATAGTTGAATGTCTTAAACCATAGAATCTCAACCTGGGGGCCATGGCCCCCAAGGGGGCCATGGCAATAATTTAGGGGGGCCATGGTGGGCTGTTGCAAATTATACATTTCTAATTATTCAATTGGGGCAGTGCTTGTCAAAGGAGGTGTGTTCTTGCTGTAGAAAGTACATTTCAGCTTGCTAGCTTGAGTGTGAATGTTTATCATCTTTACTCTCTCTGTGTATGTTTGTGTATGACTGTGTGTGTGCTTAATGTGTGAGTCCATGGATGTATTATTATGTGGATATTTGTGTGTTTGTCATTTTATCACTTGTCCTATTTATCTGTCCTTCATTTCATTCTTTTGTCTTATCACTTAATGTTTGTTCTGATGGTCTGTCTTCTTTATTTTCCCTAGATTTGCGATGGCTACTAGTGTTACTAAGAAGCGGAAGTACAGTGAAGAGTACATTAGCTACGGATTTACATCAATTCTCGCTGATGGCATCGAGAAACCTCAGTGTGTACTGTGCTTCAAAGTGTTGGGGAACGATTCTATGAGGCCTAGTAAGTTGAAGCATCATTTGCAGACCATCCATCCACAGTATGCTGAAAAGACCCCGATTTCTTCAGGCGCCACGAAAGTAGTTTGGGAAAACAGAAACTGGATGCAACTGGTGCTTTTCCAACAACAGACCTCAAGTGTAGTTGAGGCATCATACGAGGTTGCCCTTGAAATAGCGAAGCAAAGAAAGCCCCCCCACACAATTGTGAAAATTGTGAAACCTTAATTAAGCCATGTACTTTAAAGATGGTCAAGCGTGTTCTTGGAGATGCAAATGAACGTAAAATTCAACAAATTTCCTTGTCAAACGACACAGTGAAGCGGAGAATTAATGAAATGTCAGATGACATAAAGGAAAAAGTGATACAGGAGATCAAATCGTCTCCAGCTGGTATGTTTGCAATACAACTGGATGAGTCAACGGATGTGAGTTCGTGTGCACAGCTACTCGTGTTGTTTGTTAGGTATGTTTTCTTGTGTGATATCAAGGAAGAATATCTTTTATGTACACAGCTTGAGACCACCACAACAGCTGAAGATGTGATGGAAAAGCTATATTCTTTCTTCAAAGCTAACAGGATCCCATGGGAAAATTGTTGTGGAGTCTGTACAGACGGGGCTCCAGCGATGCTGGGATCAAAATCAGGGTTCCAGAAGCGTGTCAAGGAAGTAGCTCCGAATGCCAAGGGGGTTCATTGTATGATCCTCGTTTTGCACTGGCGTCGAAAACCCTCCCTGATGAACTTTGCAAGATCCTGGAGGCAGTGGTCAAATGCGTCAACTTTGTAAAAGCTGGAGCTCTGAACTCTCGCCTTTTCCAGAACCTCTGTAGAGACATGGATTCGGAGCATGAAGCTCTCCTCTTTTACTCCAAAGTGCGCTGGCTTTCCAAGGGCAATGTTGTGAATCGAGTGTTTGAACTTCGGGGGGAGCTAAAATTGTTCCTGGAAATGCAAGGGAAAGATGATCTGTTGAGTCACTTCAATCAGGTTTTGTGGGAGCACGTCTTGCATATTTAGCAGATATATTTGAGCAGCTAAATAGGTTGAATCTGAAGCTACAGGGCAATGAAAGAAATGTGTTTCACCTGATGGACTGTCTTCGTGGATTTCTTGCCAAGCTCCAGAATTGGCAAAGGAAAGTCGGTGCCGGGAATGTTGCCATGTTTGAAAACCTTTCAGCTGTCCTTGACGAGAATGAAGAAGATAGTCTGCTTGACCCTTACTTAAAACTGAAATCACCCAGCATCTGAGATCCTTGGAAATTGAACTTAATATGTACTTCCCAGAATTCGAGGAGGAAGAAGGGAAGTTGGTAAGGAATCCATTCTCTGGCACTCTTGATATTACTACCATTCCCAGTGATGTTCAGGACGAGTTCCTTGATCTCAAACATGATTCTGCTGCCAAAGATCTCTATGAAGAAAAATCTCTGAATGTATTCTGGTGTTCGATGCATCAGTCATATCCAAAAGTCAGTGAGATTGCACTTCGACTACTCTTGCCTTTTTCAACTACCTATTTATGTGAGTCTGGTTTCTCCACCCTTCTACAAATCAAGAATAAGAGCCGCAACCGATTGGATGTGGACCCCGACATGAGATGTGCATTGTCAGTGACACAACCTCGGATTCGTCAACTGACTGAAAAGAAACAATATCAGCCTTCCCACTGATGTGTGATAAAGTATGCAGAGGTTAATTGAACTTTCTCCCATCCAAATCAAATTTGCTATTGTCTGCTAGTCTTTTGTAGTCTAGTGATGTAAGTTAAGCATATCACAGAAATCTATCAATATAAGATAATTATGACTGTAAACTTTTTAATAAAGCAAGGGTGTTCTCTTCATCAACATTTTATTTATTCTTTTTTTTTCTGCGCTTTTTTTGGCAGGGTGGGATTTGGGAGAAAAATAAAGGGGAGCCACACGAATGTTGAGAATTCATGAAGGGGGGAATGGAGTGAAAAAGGTTGAGATACTATGTCTTAAACCTATGACCTATTGGTTATTCCCAATGCTCTGCCGAAACAAGAAAATCTCCTTCTTTGAATTAGTAGGTGTAGACAATAATTTGGACGTGATAAACATTCAATTATAAAACTCCAGGTATATTCTTTGATTCAGAACAAAACCACAGATTTTAAGAAAAAAATGTTAGTGAATTCATTTGTCCTTTGCTTCGTATAGATTTTCTTCTCTCTCTTTCTCAAAGCTGGGAATTGCAACCACTGAAACAATACAGTGCCATCTGACAAAAAAAAGAGAGGAGACTACAAACATTTTTTTAAAAGGTTGAGAACTGACAAAAATTAGTCTACATTATTTAAAAAGATTTTCCACAAGTTGCCTCAAACAAGGAAAATAAGTATTACAATATTTTATTTCATTGTTCTGAATAAAATTGTTTAATCCTTTACTTGTCATTAGCGCTGGATACGAGTGTTTGTACCTTAGATTTCTTTTTGATTTCAATGTTAACAAATTCCAAAATCTCAGGTTACTTTAAATTATCTCTAATCAATTACAGACCTGATTTATTTGCAACTATTTTTCTTTTTCAGTTTCTATTTTAAAATTATGTCCTAACGAAGGTAGTAAAAAACAGGAGTATTATAACAGTCAAGAGGACAAAAAACACAAACATGAGAAGTTGGTGGGTGGGCGGGCGAGTGACTGATAGCATCATTCTAAATATATCATAAATATCAAGGCATATAACATATCAAAAAAAAAAAATACCAAGATAGAGAATAGACATTGGCATTAATTAAGGAAAGAATAATCTTAATTCAGATTAAATATTACTGTTTCATAATAATTTATAAAAACTTGTGATTAAAGTAAAGAATTCTGAAAAAAAAAAAAAATTGTGACAGAAATTTACAAATTTGTGTTAACCGAGTTGTTTGTTTGTTTTTCCTCCAGTTTACTTTAAACAGGATGGTACAATACAAATATAAAATCAGTAAGATTGCCATTCAAACCCGATGAGTATAAAGTGAAGCATACTTGGTTAAGCTGCTGTGACTGATCATGCAGGAGTGCTAGCTTATCAGGCTGTAGTAGTTGTCGTGTCCTACACCACCAGTCTCTGAGATAATCTATCTACACTCGAGACAGACAAGTCTGTTAAACAAGTGTGGTCCTGCATTTATCTGCTACTGAATGATGCAATGCACAACAAGAGGCCCGTCATTTCCAACTTCAGCCAAAAAATCCCTAACAGAATGCCCACAAAAGACCCACCTGACCAGCTCGCAAAGAAGAGTGAGAAGTAACAATGCAAGGGGTGTGCGAGACTGAGCTGACCAGGAATCAAACTTGGGCATTCAGCCCCCAGCAGTCCAATAGTATAGCCACTGGGCCACCTCTATCCAGGGTTTGAGTAATTGATTATTCCTTCTTGTCTTCTAAGAAATTTGTACATTTATCAGTTTTAACTCAGGAAATATTATCTGACATTGCTGTAAATTTTTGTTAAATGGTAAGAGATAAAAAAAAAAAGAAAATATATAGAAAAAAAATAAGACAAAATTACAGGTAATTTAAACAATGGTAACTAAGGCAACTATGAAGAGAGCATATCTTAGTTTTTCTCTCTCTCAAATACTTCTCTGCACTCACATAGTTTCTAGAAGTGATGATTTCTCAAATCATGATTCTGAAACTTCCCTCTACATTGTACTGGAATAAAGAATCTTTACTTTTGCAAATTTTTATATCAAATGCATAAATTTAATCTAATTCTTTCTACAATTAAAAATCAACAAAAAAGGATCTTTACCTTGGCAATGCTATAATCCAAGTTTTGTGAACCATTACTTTGCTGCACCAATTTTGATGCTGAAGAGTCATCCAAAATAACTTCATGTCCAAGCAGAACCCCTCTTCCCAGCTTAGGCAACTGTGGTGAACCAATCATTTTTTTTTTATCTTGAAATTTCCTTTGTTTTTCTTCCATTTTTTTTTTGTGTTGCTTCAGCAAGTCCTTTGCTGAGACTGACTGGATTAACTCTTTAGCATCACTAAAGCGAACTGTAAAACAAGGTTGTAAATGGCAAAATTTTACCTTTGGCAGCTAGTGCCTTAAATAACAAATGCCCCAAATGCCTTAGTGGGAATTAGATGAAATATTCCTATAATAATTTATACTTCAACAAACCTTAGAAGTCTCTGGAAAACTAACTTGGTGTAGGAAAGATTTAGTTGTCAATGGCAAATTTAAGTCAATGTTTCTTAATTTCAATACCCGAGGCTATTAAACAAAATTAACAAAAAATTAGTGCAAGTTAAAAGTTGTGCAATTCCAAGAACTGATCCCTGAAATTTTGTCTATTTGAATACTGAGGCTGCTGAGTTCTTCTATGCAATGCTGTCTCAACAACAGTATTATATAGTTTAAATAAAATAACAGTCAGGTACAGCATTACATTATAAATGAAGAAACAAAAAAGACAAAATAGAGCCATCCTACAACTGCAGATGTTAGGTAAAGATCTCTAAGTAGATGTGACACATTATATTTGTTTCTCTGTAGATATTATGAAAATACATTACTTATATCAAAATGAAAACAAAATTACCAAAATAAAGGCAATTTATCATTTGCTAATGCCAACCCCTATACTGACAGCCAGCAAGGCAGCCATGAGTGCATTTGGATGCTGGACAGAGAGTAGCTGTGCTGAGTCAATCTACATAGGATTCAACAGAATAAGCCAGACTTTGCAAACAGCCTCATCTACTTTAAGCCACATTTTTTCTAAGTTTTTAGTGTTTATCTGTTTGCTTGCTTTTCTTTTAGTTTTTGTTTTTAAAAAAAAAAAAAAAATACCATTTTTTTCTTCTTCCAGTATCAAATGTTTCACCAAGTTTGATGACCCAACAGAGGGCACCATCAAAAGGTCAGTGCTGCAAGGTAAAAAATAATTTGGTAATAAAATAAGTCTTCAGAGATCTGCACATTCCTCCTAAACTGGTTGGCAATAAGAATATTTAAAAAACTTATCAACACATTTTTAGTTTTGCACACATAAATATTCAGATTATAGAGTACATTTTTTATAAGCCAGCCTCACAAGATTTAATAAGCTATTACTTCAGAAAAAATATATTCAGATTCCATTTACAATTCTTGAAAACAACAAAAAATACAAACAAATGTTAAGATTTAAAGCAATATCATGCTAAAAAGAAGTAATGCAAACATTTAGTCCATTATTCTGCGAAGAGTCTCTTTCAATACTTGCCTATTTTTAAAATACCTTAAATTTTTGAATACTGGGTAAGCTTCTAAACAAATTTGAAAAAAAAAGAGAAAATTTATTTTAAGAAAAGCTTTCAATTTGAAAACTGTTCAATTAAAAGAGTATTTATTCTCTACCTAAAACTTTTTTGTTTTTTTAAATTCCCATGTTATGGACGCACGCATATCATCCACACAGCAATCTCTCTGTTTTGTCTCTCTATCACATGAGAATGGCAAGGCAGCAGAGAAAAACTGAAAACCTGATTGAACTATCAGAAGAACCTGTTTGCTCAGTAACCCCCTTCCTTTGCTGAGAAAGTATTTCTCAGAGGGTGTTACTGTAACTTTCCTCCCATCCCAAATTATTTCTCAATGCACAAAATGGCTAAGATTATGCTTGCTTGCACTTACAAGATCTCCTTGGTTTCACTCAGCTTCTGCAGCTTGCTCTCTGTGTATTCTGGTTCCAAGTTATGCAGATTGAGCACTGTTACTTGGTTTCTGCTTTGAACTTGATGTTTTTGGAGATTCTTCAGTGTCAGCTGATCTCGCTTTGGTTTAGCACCAATACTAGCAAAGAGAAGGAAGTGAGTATGTATTAAAGAATCTACCTAAGCAACAAGCTTGTCACTCACTTCCTTTGTTTAAGCCCACATGCAGGACTGATTTTATTTCTCAAAATCTCATTTATTCAAACCACCATCAATACATACCTCAAGATTTCTAAAAACAACCATTCTCTAGCCTTTCTTAACATCAGTTAAATGTAAAGTACTAATATATATATATATATATATATATATAAACTATTTCTCACCAAATATAGTGTACTTCATTTAATTCCCAATAAACTCTCTCTTGATGATTTTTACTTTAATTTCGAAACTATGCAATAATAAAATATAGATTTTAAACACTAAAAACTCAATTCATTGCTAGGTTTAGTTAGAAGCAAACAAACAAAAAAATACTTGAAAATAAAGAGCCAAATATCTGGGGTAGGTTTAGAAAGTAAATATATAGTCATGGCACAAAAATGATGAAAACAAATTTGGGAGAGAATTTCTGATGTTGGCTGAGTCAAAGTAAAAAAATTCCCATCCAACCTTTCCAAAGTAATTTTTCCCATCCTTAATTTTCAAATCATCTAAAAAGGCCTTTGTTTACAAAATTCAAGCAAACTATTTGTATGTTTCTTATAAACAAATCTATACATGCAATACACCACTGAAAAGTGTAAGAATGTCTTCATTCCGTTTTGTAGATCCTGCTTCCTGAAAATAAAATTCTGGGGAAGTTTTCATGTGGCTACTGGGCTTGGCATTGGCTGTAGTTTGCAGAAATATTAGAAATGAAGATACTCAATCCAGACAAGCATACAATGCATATTGCTGAGCTGAAAAACAATGAATGAATTAGGCAGGCTGAATCTAAAGCGGATGACCAGACCAAGAAAGCTCTGAAGACAGGTTGTATAGGACTGGAGCTTTTGAAATGACCCAATGTATACATGTAGATCTTCAAATACTAGGTTAAAGAGTTTCAACAAACTATGAAGTGTATCTCTGAAACTATTTGCCAAAATTTTGAACAAAACAAGTTTAGACATTTAGATACACACACACACACACACACACATATAGTTATTTTGCAATATATCAAATCATTGATTCTAAATGAGATGCAGTGAGAGCCTTGAAATGTGATACCACAAGGTAATGCTTGAAACATATCTGTTCTCACATATAACTATAGTAATTACACCACTGAACAATTTTTGTGTTTTGTTTTGGTATATCTACTGTCTTTTTACCCAGGTAGTTGGAACAAGAATACATGCTAAAATCTAAGACAGCTGTCATTACCACAGCAACAGTTTGGACGAGATGAAAAATACTTTGAGTATTTTAATCTGTTGGATGCCTGGATAGCACGCATCAAGTTTCAATCAGATACACTCAGAAATAATAAAATTAGGATCTTGTGTACTGTTGTACATGACAATTGAGATTGTTCACTTAACAGACTCAATGATATCAGGTTTGATAAAATACATATTCCTGTAACACGCTAATGTTAAAACACAAACATTGAAATTATCACAAAAGTCATAACCGAGAAACTCCATTATGTGGATCACAGTCTTGTAAGGGGTGGTCTCATGAGTCCATATTAAGTATGATCAACTATACTGAGAAACAAGTTTACATCCAATGTCAGAGGTACAGGCCAACACAGGGCACTAGTTCAACCAAAAATGAAATCACAACCCAAAAATTTTTCCTTTTCTGCCCATGTGAACCAAACCAAAGGATTTTTTAGTGAAACATTTTTAAAATAACAGAGGACAATGAAATTACAGGTGATGAAAGGAAGTCAGAATATGACAGAAAAGCTGTTGAAAATTCAAAAAAGAAAACAAGATTAGACATTGCTTAGTTAATAAATATGTCAAAGGAGTTCATTGTGGGAAAAGAAGGAACCATTATTGACTCTTGCCAAAATTAGTCAAACAGTTTGTTAACATGTGATGAAAGGCTGTATTGTGTGTGATGGATGATATGAGTTCTCAGTTTCTGAAGGGAGATGATGACGAAGACACTATTATTATACTGACAAAAACACCTATCTCCAAGCCCATTTACACACATAAAAAGGTAAAAAATTATCCTGTGGCAAACCAAAAAATACTAGAAATTCTGACAAAGAATCTCTGAAATAAAGAAAAGCGCCATCAAGAAGAGATCAGTTCCTTTCATCTTTCATTATCAGCATCAATCTGGTAATCAGAGTTGCTAACTAATATGATCTTTGCTGAGAAAAAAAACAAAACTACTATACATTCCTAAGGTCCATCCTATTAAACCATGAGGGAAAGAAATGCTGCTAGTGGGCACACTGGAAGATCAGCTGGGTAGTGATGTTGATTAAAGACATGTCACAGAGTCCAAATATAGATTTCATCTGAAAAACTAAAGAAAACCTGATAAAATTTAGCAAAATCTTCATGATCACCACTAATACTATACATCTGTACTAAGTTTCACCTAATGATGTTACAGAGTAATTTCTGGAAAATAATAAATTAATTACTCAAGTATTCATTTTGTTCTGCACTTTCTTCATTATGATAAAATCACGTCTCTCTTTAGAAATATCTCTTGCTCAGTAATTACAATATATTAGTCCAATGTGGTATCACCACCAGAGTTCCAGCTGGAAATTTTTAGGAAATCACTGATCCACCTTACTACTCTTTTCCACCTGCTACCTTATAAAGTATCACTTTCAATATCTTTGACTAGAACATTGAAATCATGCTACATAAATCTAACTTCCAGTTATGCTTGCCTTCAACAGCATACCAGAAGCATGAATTAATCTCTCTCCATCATCAGCCCTTTTCAGAACACCTGCTTGAGACACTATTGTATAAAAAAAATTGTACTTACCGAAGTGATGTAAATGACTGGCCCTGATAGAAATACATGCCACCCTTAGGAAGCAGTTTCTTCTCAAATACCTTTGGGGTAACACCTGTAAAACTGGAACCAGGTAAAATAATTTTTTTTTTAACTTTACAACTGTCAAGATCTATAGCACAGCCTTAGAAACTGGATCAGCAAACAGAATAGCTATCAATAAGTCTGGTGGAAGAGATCACATGTCTATACTGAGAAGTTTCAGAAGCTTTCCACCACTTTACTATTACAACCAGTGTTACAGCTAGATTTTCAAACGGGCATGGTAAATATTATAAAACAGGGCACATCGCGTGCAGTCACGGTGCGGAAGCATGGTATTGTGGGCACATTTATTTGCATTAATGACAAGACAAATTTGATAAATAACAGTTTAATACTAGTATGATGTAGGTGTTAAGTGAAGTATTACTAACTTATGCAATCATACAAACCTACAAGTTCACATTTATTTGCAACAAAGTCAATGCATGTATATATACATTTACAAGTTCTCATAATATAATGAAATGCAATAGCTTTAATTGACGACCTTGAATTAGGCTAGATTGTATGTTAAAACGTTGAAGAAAAATACTCTTAAGACTGCCGCTCTTTTGTTAGGTCTTTTGTGTACTCGTGCTATGCTTCGAAGCGTAAACTAAATGGTGTATAATGCGCACGCGCACAAGTTACAACTCCGCAGAGCGGCTGGAAAATTCCCGCCAGGGGACGCTCAAAAAGTTCTGCATGCGGCGGTTGTATACCTGTACAAAAAGGAAAATCGGGCTTTGTGTTTTGCACCATTTGGGGCATGTCATTGTACAAAGAGGCATGGCGCTGTAGACCAGAGGCATGGCGTGGCGCCATGCTAAAAAGGGCTAGCTGGAACTCTGACAACTACTTAATAGATATGTGATGGTAAAAGATATTATGAACACAGCACCAATAACTTTCCTAACAAGTTTTAAAAAGTTGTAATTCTTTTAATAAAGGACTTAACAAACCAAGAATTTCCTGAACTATTCTTCCACAACCAAACCATTATATATATATATATATAATATTAAAAAAGTATTTTTATGTGTCAACAAAGCCCTAAGAGATTGCTTTGTATTTTAGGTGGTGGATCTCTTGAATGGGCATAACTCTGATATATTACTGCTATTTGGTTAGTAATTCAGAAATGTCAATGTTTCAGCACTCTGTCATATATTAAATGCTTTTCCAACAAGTTCTGACTACAAAGCATTAACCATGCCCTGTGAAATCCATCACGGACAGAGACAGGACCTCAGTCTTCAACTTCTATCTGCAAAAGTGAAAGTAATGTTTTCCCTGGAATACCCTTCTTTTTTTTTGATTCTCAGATGTGAATTGCTACTTAGGTGTTATCATAAAAATATTTTATGGCTAAACAGAACACTGAACTAAAGTAAAAATATCAACGGCAGTTCAGATTCTAAAGTGTCTACCCTAGATAGGAGCTAACTTAAAAACATGTCAGTTTATGCTGTACTTCTTTTCACCAGTAACTGTTCTCTTACTAGTGAACTGCAGTAGTTTTTAACCTAACTAACAAACAACACATGGGAAGGTTACCAATAAAACTACAAATCTAAGAAACTGACAACGTTTTTACAGATTCAGAAAACATCAAAAGCTCCAGCCATCAATACTGATCATTGTTAAATAATTTTTTTTTTAACAAGAAAAAACAAACAGTATACTATCGACAAGAAAAAATGGTTACCCTGTGTTCAGTTCAGTCCTTTTTGCATAGGATTTCTGGTAGGCAGCCTTCACATGGTATGTACAGTACTCACACTGGTGTCTTGGTCATAGGAAAGAAAAACGTACTTTTGAATGCACTTAAGCTGTGATCAATCAAAGGGAGACGATCAACAAGCAATTTTAATTTTTGCTCAAAACATTAAAGTCAAAATTACAAATTATGTCTAGATGATTTCAAAGGCATTTTTTAAAAAAAAAAACCAATTATATTTCTTTCAGTTCCTGAAATATTCACTTTTACCTAAAATCCATATGAGCATCCATGCCAGCCATGCAAGAAAACAAAGTTTAAGAAAAACGTCTTGCTGAAAGTTTTCTCAAATAGATCTACTCATTAACAAAGTATCCTTTAACTTGAAAATATATATCCATTTTGCAGTTTTTTTTCTAATATAATAATAAATCTCTGTTTAAACATGTTGTTGCTATTATAGTTAACCCGCTTTTCCTCCTCTCAATTTTCTGGTCTCTATTTCTACAAGAAAAAATATCCAGATATAATAATAAGTAACTTGTTGTTTTATTAAAGTATTGCACATATAACAATGTCACTTGTCTAAAAGTGCTTGTGAACTAAAATTAATTTTAAACAGATATAGATGCAAAACTTGACTGAGTCACAGCAGTATTTGCACAGTAGACTACTAGCAGCCAGTTTAAAGGATAATCCCTTTACAGCTGAACTTCAATAACTGACCAATGATAATTATGAAAATTACCACAGCAAATACTGAAGTGATACAATTTTGTTTCCTGGTTTCTATTTTAATTAAAGAAAACATCTAAACTATTAAATCAACATGTGCTACTTTTAAATAAGACCTTTGAAATTTTTTGTTGACACATCTGTGTATAATACACAGCATTTTTAAAACTGACTGATTCATCAATTTTTCTAAAATAAATCTCTACACAATTAATTCAGTCACCTGTTTATAATGTTGGTGCAGGGGTTGCCATTTTTTTTCTTTCCCTGGCAGGTTCCCAGATCTCTGGACTGCCCAATAACCATCAACTTCTGGGGATGATTAATTGTGAAGGCTATCTCTGAATTAAACTTTTAAAACAAGACTTTTAGTAAGAAATCAATCTTGCTGTTCAGTAAAATTACCTGTTAAAGTTAATAACAACAGAGTCTGATTTGAGCATAAGCTAATAAAACCCATTAAGTCCTCTTGATAAAATATTAAGAACATTTTCATATCAGACCTTGTTAAAATTGCTTAACCACACTAACAACATATCCATGATGGTAGGTGCTCCCTTTTGGGTTGATAGAATTTACAAATAAATTGTCTATAATATTATAGTTCCTCATTCAAGATGACAAAAAATGCAAAACAGTAACGTCTCATACATAAAAGTTGTGTTATATAACAGGTTGGCTGATTACATAACAACTTACTATTATTTTTGGTCCATTTACTTATTCCTCATTTCTTTAAAATTCAGTGATTAAAACCAGAGAAAGATTCTCTATGCACTAATCAAAAGATTGCACTGCCACCAAAATAATTTTATATTTGTTTTCTCTTATTATGAAAAGTCAGTAGCAAAGACATTATTCTCGGCAGCCCAATAAATATAATCCAAGGCTAAACACCAACCTTTTCAGAGGAATCCATTATGCTAGGATTCAGAATGCCAACAACTGTTCCAACATTATTCTTCCAATGTTTCTTATAAACCTCTCCAAACAAAAAGAATGCCACACACTGATCACAGTCCAGCAAGTCACACAACTTCCAGATACAGAATGTTTTTCCCTAAAAACAAACAAAAATTAGTGTTAAACTAACTCCATCCTATTGCTACAACCCAGAAATGAAAACTGTAAAATCATATATTTATTTAAACAACAAATGGCTATTAAATGTGATTCTGTGTAACCACTGTTGGCAGCTTTCTTTAGTACACTTTCATGTGACAGCACTTTCCACCACTAACACATCCTGTCTTTTTGACACACACACACATTTAATGAGAATAATCTTTCAAAACAAACACATTAACTAATGGGTGCATAATTTATAAAAGAAAAACAATTCTAATATTGGAAAAGATTCTTCAAACTTCCTGTTCATACTTCTTTTTTTGTACACAGTGTAGATTTCCATCAATAGATGTTCACATCACAACCAGAACTTTTCAGATGAACATATGGAAAACTATCTGAAACACATTCCTCTAAATGTTTGGGAACAGGCTCATCAGAACCCAAAGTCTTTAAGGAAACCTACCTATAAGGTTTGATGATAGAAAACATTTCTTTAGCAAAGGAATTAAAAGTAAATGGAGCAAATCACCATCAATCGACTTTAACAGCAACAGCCTGAACCAGTTTCATAAATAGCAATATATATTTCTTTACCTTGTAGATGGCTTGTATGTGATATTTTTATGAGAAGCAAGTGGGACTGTTTTTCATCAACCCTTAAATTTCTAGACAATTAAAAAAAATAATCTAAACTACAAGCAAATAGAGAGAACTTACACTAGAAGACAGCCTGGGATCTCCTTTGTGAACAATTATGCCCATGGTGACCCAATCTCCAGCCAAGTCAGTTGTTTTCTTTTTCACATGAAGACTGGACAATTTTACCATCTTTCTTCCTTCCATCTTCAGTTTCATCATGTCCATAGATATTAAAGGATTCCTAAAACAGTTAAAAAGTTTAAAATGTGTAAAATGAAGAATGATGCAGCCAATAATTTTAATCTTTTCACTAAATATTTTTCACAGTCCACAGATGCAAGCAGTGACAGAGTGAGTATCACAACTACTAAAACGTTACATAAAAAGGCCACTATGTAAACAAACCCAATAACCTAGTAACATAATATATGTAGAGTAGAGAGAATTAAAAAAGAAAACAAACAAACATCTGAATATTTGAAAAATGTGCTAATACACACTTTGAAAATTATTTTGGCACAAAATAAAAATCCTTACTTGATTCTTATTCCAAAGAATGAATCCCTCGTGACTGAATCATTTTTGGTTTGTATCTGAACAGATCTGGCTGCTATTTCTCTGTTGTGCTCTGGACCATGCATCACTAAAACAACAATTTGAGAATTTTTCTTTTCAATTATATGGAAGAGAACTTTTCTATTAGATGCTTAGCCAGACCTAAGGAACAAACCATCTATACCCTTTGCTTCTTTGCACAGGCCCAGAATACATGGTTTCATTCATGTATATTTTAATTTTTAACATCAGTTTTAAGAAATGCAAGTTGGGTCTCACTCATGTGCAATAAGCACTGTGAAGCTAAGCAGGTGAGCAAGGCACAATGGGGCCAAAAAAGGTAGAGTACACTGTCCTAGCCATTGATGAGCCTTGTTGTGACTTCAGCCTGTATCCCCCATGCCAATAGCTCCTATGGAGAAACCAAAGGTAAAATTGACTGAAAATGAAACTTCAAATTATCAGATGGCTTGAGAGGCATTGGAGTGAAAGTGGAATTGAACCCTGATGATCCACTACCAACCGCTTTCTCCACGTGTAAACCGTCTCTACAAAATTGGTGAGCACACTTCTGAATGCGTTCCAATTTTCCCCACATAGTATTAAGTGTGCTCTACACTGATTCACTGTGCAAGCAGAAGAAAGGTGTATACTGTGATTCTAAATACCAAGCAAGGCAAAAAGCATTTCCCAGAAACAATAAATATTTTCAGTTTGTAGTGCCAGTAGCTGAAAAATTCTAGAGATTCAAGCAGTCCAGCTGTTAATGCTATTAAGTGATGAATGCTTCCATCCAGAAACCTGTTGTCCTGCTGTCTTATTCAACAACAGTAAATGTTGATTAACCGTGATATTTACCACCAATCTCCATTATTTTTGTCTAAAGCATCGTTAAACTGCAAAAGACAATATAAAAACTTTAACTTTTTTTTAAAATGAATATTTAAGAATGTATTTTTCTTGAAAAACATTCCATATGAAAGAAATAAGAGTGCACAAAACAAGGCAAATGTCTGCTGAAAAGTAAGGGAGGTAAGCCTGTATATGTTAAAATACTTACACTTTTGTTGAATATTTTTCTGCATTTCATATGTTGGTACATGAGCAATTCTTTTTTCTTTTTTGATTAATTTTTTAATTTTTTCTCCTTGTTTACTCAGCTGAGGCTTTTCACCTTTAAAAATAAAAAATAGACACATTTCTAGTCTATGCTAATTATAAAATTAATCACCTATTTACTAAGAAATAATGAAAATGTTTGTTATGTTTATATACACTGAAGAAAAATATCTGGAAGTTGCACATCTATTCTAATGCTGTATTTGCAATTTGATTATTAGCAATCTTGGTTTTAATGCAATTATCTCTCTAGTCTTTTTTTCCTTCATACTTCCTATTGTTAAAAATTAGTTTTACTGCATTTTCCTGCTTATATGCAAGTGTGGTGTGTAGAAATCTTGCTTCAGCAAGACTTTTGACCATTGAATATACCAACAAGCAAATTTTTAGCTTAGAGCTTAACTTGCTGCTCATTGCCATGTGATTGGCTACCCCCCCTCTCAGAATATCAGCTTGATGTGGCTTTCAGTCATTTCTACTGTTTGTGTTGGTATCAAATTGCATTTCTCTCAAAGACAGCTTAACAGAGCAGGTGGAGGAACTGAAGATTATAAAACAAGATAGAAAGAAGCATGGCATTTCTGAATCTCAAATTTCTAAAATTCTGGAAAAAAAAAATAGAAAAAAGCAGGCATATTGAAGGGCTTGGAAAGAAAAGAATGAATCAGGAGAGAAACAGAAGCACAAAAGGCAGCCAGCCAATGACCTGGAATGCTGTTTAGGTAAAGAGCTCAAAATGTCCTGATTAATGCCTGCTTGTGGAAAGCTTTGAAACATCAAACAAATTCCTGTGTTGCTGAAAAGTGAGACACAACCTTTGTTTACAAAAAATTTTTTGGTTAAAAAGGTGATACTAACAAACCTGCTGCTGATGCATGGAGTGAAATTTTAGCAAGATTGTCAGCAGACTACCTACCCAACTTCATTTACAATTGTGAAAAGACCAGACTATTCTATTGTGCCCCACCTGATTAATCTACATAAAAAATTGAGGTGAGTGGTTGCAAAATGAGAAAAAAATGCCTTATGTTGTTATGCACCAACCAAACATGGTCAGACAAGGTGAAACCTTTACCAACTGATTATCAAAGCAACACTAACAGTTAAATGACACAAGCAGTTCTTGCAAAGTGACAGAATGAAAGAGCAAAGCAAGGTGGTGTTGCTTTTTATGAATAATCAGCTGCCCAGGATCCACACTGATGAAGCAGCTTATACACATCTAGGAAAGACAGCTTCAATTTTTGTTAAGTTGGTGCAGCGAATCTAGAAGAACCTCAAAGTCAGTGTCTATCAAGCATGTATCCTCACCTCTCTGCTGTATGGAAGCAAGACATGGACAACTTATACCAGACATTGAAAAGCAATTAAACAGGTTCCACCATTGTTGCTTGTGCAGTCTTTTTAACATTCGATGGTAAAAGATAACCAATGATGAGGTGCCAGCGAGGGCAAGAATGCCTTGCATGCTCTCCAACCTCAAATGAAGGTGGCTACACTGGCTTGCTTACATGCATCACATGGAAGATGGATTCATCCTCTATAGCAGTGGTCGGCGAACCGGGGTAAATTACCCCAAGTGGGGTAAAAATGAAATTCTTGGGGGGTAATGAGGACTTAATAGAGACAGAAAGAGAAAGTGTAATGAATTTGAACTAGGATTGAACTAGGCGAATCCCAGGACACGAGAGCAAGAACAAAGACAACCGTGCAGTAGGTAAGCAAACTCATTTGAGTATAAAATAATGAACTAAAAGTTGACAGGTAAATGAGTGAGTCAGTAATGCAGGTATTGTGGGTGGGGGGGGGGGGTGGATATGGATTAGTGTACAGATATGCGAGGCCACAGTAGAATTACCGGACAGGCCTTATCGAGAATGATAAGCAAATCGATCGTCACAGAAGAACAAGCGGGTGGCCATACACTCCACCACTTCAGTGACCTTGATGTTGCATACCTCGTTTTCATCCTATACCAGATGTCGGATAGCTCGCTCCGATTTTGTGGTTAGTTGTGGCTCCTTGGCAGCCGGCAGAAGAGAACATCTTGTATACGTCATTTTGGCCTAGTCACCTATTGTTTTATCTTATGCTCAAATACTCCGATGATCAAGGTAAAGGTAAGATAGTGTTTTGTTAGCAAAGGTTTACTATTAATAAATTTATTCATTCATTATTTAATTTATCATAAAATAATTTCTATAAAGTTTTATTATTTTCAATCTGCAAAAAAAATGTTCGCCGATTTTACAGAACTGACTTAAACATATTGTAAATGCGGTGGTTTCCTCCACTTTGCGCCTGTCCTCGTGTGGCTACGAGGGACGTTCAAATCAAAACCGGACTTTTAAGTTTATAAGAAAAAACAACAAAGTTTAATTAGGGAAAACTGCATTAATTTTTCAATAAAGTCTCCTAATACAGACGTTAGTTCAGTCGTAATGACAAATTTTTCTATTCTCAAGCTTTCCAGGCTTCAGTTTAACGCTGGGGTGAGTGTATCAGGGGACTATATCGAAAAATGAATGAAGTTTTCACTAATTAAAATTTGTTATTTTTTTATAAACTTAAAAGTCCCATTTTGACTTGAACGTCCTTCATATAAAAACGCATTTGCTGAAGGGTTAAAACTTTTTAAATCACTGTCTCTTTTACCCTTCAGATGACATCAACTAGAAAAAGAATATACCAGGGAGAGTTCCTCAATTATGGGTTTACACAAATAGAAGACAAAGGAATAATGAAACCACAGTGCGTTGTCTGTTTGAACGTAATGACTGCAGAATCTTTCAAAAAGAGTCAACTGAAGAAATACTTGGATAATTTGCACCCACATGTGTCTTCCAAACCTCAGGAATACTTTGTAAATGTCTGTCA
This sequence comes from Nautilus pompilius, assembly GCA_018389105.1. Classification (NCBI taxonomy): domain Eukaryota; kingdom Metazoa; phylum Mollusca; class Cephalopoda; order Nautilida; family Nautilidae; genus Nautilus; species Nautilus pompilius. The sequence continues at coordinate 955,619 of JACATO010000980.1, read as the reverse complement.
AAAGACAAAGACTCGAGAGCAACAAGAGAGGTACATTTGATCAACGTTCAGCATCAAAGGCTAGCTTTGAAGTGGCCTGGTTGATTGCCCGAAAAAAGAAACCATATACAATTGGTGAGGAATTGGTTAAACATGCAGCTTTGAAAATGGCAGAGATTATGTGTGGTCCAGCAGAAGCCATGAAACTAAACTCAGTACCCTTGTCTGCAAAAGTTGTGAAAGAAAAAGTTTCTATTTTAGCAGATGATGTGAGGGAACAAGTTATTTCTTCAATAAAGGAGAGTAAATGGTTTGCTATTCAGCTTGATGAGAGTACAGATGTCAGTAGTATTTCACAGCTGATTGTGTATGTTCACTACAGAAGTTTACATTCAATTGAAGAGGAATTGTTGTTTTGTTCTCCTCTAGAGTTGCGATCCCGTGGAATTGATGTTTTCAATAAAGTTAACGAATACTTTAATAACGTTAATTTAAAGTGGGAAGACTGCATTGCTGTGTCTGTTGATGGAGCTCCAGCTATGTTGGGCCATGTTAGTGGTTTTTCGGCATTGTTGAGATAGAATAATCCAAAAGTTGAAGTTAACCACTGTATGATCCATCGCCAGGCACTGCTTGTGAAGCATTTGGAACCTGCACTGGAAGCCGTCATGCATGATGTTATCAAGATTGTCAAAGGACATGCACTAAACACGCGATTATTTCGAGAATTATGTAAAGATGGTGAGGCTGAATATACAGAACTACTTTATTATACAGAAGTTAGGTGGCTATCACGTGGAAATGTTCTGAACCAAGTGTTGGCTCTCAAAACTGAACTTGAAATTTTTTTGGTTGAAAAAACGTGTTCTCGCAGATAAGTTCACAAGCTCCTCATGCGTTGCACATCTCACATATTTAGTTGATATTTTTGAGTATGTGAATGCATTGAACAAAGAATTGCAGGGAAAAAGCATCAATATAATTTCAGCCAGAGAAAAGATTTCAGCATTTGTATCAAAGCTTTTATATTGGAGACAGAAAGCAGAACAAAACAAGATAGCTGCCTTTTCAAAGTTAACTTTGTTTTTGGTAGATTGAGAAAATATTACCTTTGACAACATCAAGGATGCAGTTATATGGCATCTTACCAAACTCAAAGAGCAGTTCTCTGATTACTTTCCAGATCTTGATTCACATACTGTCAGTTGGGTTATAGATCCCTTTAAATGTGAAATTGCTGATGTACCAGAAGAGCCTCAGGGATTGGCAGAGGCAATTCTTGAACTTCGATCCAATAATGAAGCACGTATTGAATTTGAATACAAGGCAGATGTGTCATGTTTTTGGATGTCAACAGCTGCAAAGGCTTTCAAAATTGCACGAGGCGGCAGTCAAAAAGTTGCTGCCCTTTGCAACAACCTACCTTTGCGAACAAGGATTTTCCACTCTAATGAACATAAAAACAAAGCATAGAAATCAATTGGACCCTGAAGACAGTATCCAAATTGCTCTGACATCAAAATGTCCAAATTTTGATGTTACTATATCAAAAATGAAACAGCATCATTCTCTAAAACATCATATTCTCCATGTAAATAGATTCAATAAACCTTTTGAATTCAAATAATCTATGATTTTCTTCTTTTCAAATAAAGGGGGGGTAATGTTGGCGTAAATGAATATATTTTGGGGTAATAGGTAAAAAAGTTCACCGACCCCTGCTCTATAGCAATATTCCAGATGCTCTGAGACCTCATGGCCACTCAAAACTGCACTTCCAAGATGTCTGCAGGTGGGACATATGAGCATTCCAAGTCAGTGCCGACTGATAGCTGGCCATAAGGTAAACCACTCTCTATGGAGATCAAGGTCAGAGCATGAAGGATGGATCATTTATGGAAAATAAAGACCAATGAGGAAGGATTGCTCCACCTATAATGTAACCATTGCCACTGCACTACTTTTTGTGTACAAAAAGTGGCTGAGCCTGCAAGGGCAATCTTGGGCTATGAGAACACTGAAGGAGCTGTACACATCATAATCTTTAAAGAAATACAGTTGCCATAAAAAAACCAAAAACTTGGCATAATCTAACTCTTCGTATTTAAAGATTTGACTTTTTACTATCTAACACCACTTACATTATTCACACCCTGAACTGAGGTATCATTTGTAGCATCAAGCAGCACTACAAAAATCAATTCCTATGCAAATTAGTTTGTCATAGATTCTATTTTGGAAACTGTCATTTCACAAGTTATGAAAAACTACAGCATGATGGGTGCTATGCATTTAGTAGAGCTTGGAATATAGGAAATTCTAGATGCATCAGAAAGTGCTTTAGAAACCAGTTTAGTTTCAAGAGAGGAAAATTTACCTAGAAAAGTTGAAGAAATTGATGACATTCTTCAGTTTGAATGAAGCCAATTTCAATGTTTTTTGTTTTAATAGATATCGTTAGAGAAGCAAACTTAAATTAGTATACCACCTTCCATGTCTTCCCAGTCACTGTCACTCTCACTAAATGTGATTTTCGCTGAGGATGAAGACAGAGAATTCTCTGCTGATGCCAGAGTTGGTAGCCGAGCTGGTACTTCAACATTAGCTGATGATTCAATAGAAAACAAATCGACATCAACATTTTTTACTGTTGTTGCAGCACCTTAAAGAAAAGCAAACAAAACCATGTAAAAATAATTTTACTACAGCATATCTAATATGCATCCAGGAAATTTTTTAGAATACCTGGTTCTCATTGAATACAAAAAAACTTAAGTTAAATTTGATCCAAAATATTATTTATTGTATTTTTCTCCCAGTTTCACAAAACTGTATTTATCAGTCAAAATATCCAATAAAAATTTAAACATTACAAACCCATTAAAGTAAATGACAACATACACTAATTATTTAACATAACACTATTTAATGAAATAGAAATTTTACCTTTAACATTGTGTTGTGGTACATTCTGTCCACTAGAAGGCATGCTCACTTCCAATGACTGCTTTTCTTCTAGTTTTCTTTCCAGCTCCTTCATCCGGTTCATCATCATCCTTAATTCAGCTAAAAAAGATTTTGTTTTCAAACTTTGACAGACATGCAACTTTCTACTGTTTTGTTTGTTTTTCTTTAAAGCAGCCTAATGTCTTCATACACAGAATGGCAAAGTTAGTAAAGTTTACTTTCACTTCACCAATGGTAGTGATGTTACTGGTGCAGGACCACAAGATTTCACGTGTTACAAGTCTTTATAATCCATGCCATGCATATAAAAAAACAAAACAAACTGATATTAAAAATCTGACCAGACAATGACTAGAAAATTACTCAGATGTGTCTGTAGTTTTTAAAAGTTTTCCTTATCAAAATGTGCACACATGCAGTGAAATACTTTTAACTTCATGGTAAAAGGTCAAAGAAAGATAACCCTCAAAGCTTATCTATTTTTGATATGTAATTATTGGAAAAAGTCATAGGCAGAGTTCTTTCAATTATAAACAAGGGCTCTAATGCACTTTTACTTGGGCTTATGATATACAGATATTCTTTCTATTGTATCTAAAGTCATGAGCTACTGCAACATTATCATCTAATCTGAACATCACATTGCACTAAAGTAGCACGGACCACACAGACAAAGGTTCTTTCTTGCCATCTGGCTAACTTACCTTGAAGGTCACAGTCTGGGTTGTTTAAGACATTCACTGAAGGTACTGCCATTGCTTTATTACAATCAACTTTCACATTAGTGCCTTTTTCATTTTCTTCATTCACCAAAGCAAACATCTTGTCTAACTTCTCTCCATCTGCAACACAATGCTGTCAATTTATTTATGAGCAATGTGTATTTTAAAAAAATTACTTGTGATGCAACTGAAAAATGTTATTAGCACATGTACCCATCATATAAACTTCAAAGACCAGAGAAAGTGTTTAAATTAATCGTTAGTTCTAAAAAGAAAAAAAACCCATGGCTTTTCAAACTTGAATATATCTGTCATGATAAATTCCAGTAAATAAATCCAATTTTATTACACCTTCAATCAGATGCTTTTGTTTATAATATTCATTAGTAGATGAACATACATAACAATCCCTATTATTCTACAAATTTGCATTAAATGGAAAATTTTCCTACCAACTATACAGATATAAATTAATAATATTGCAGTCTCAGAAAAAAATAATTACCCACCCCCCTTAGTTTAGCTGTAAAACATTTGCAAAATAGCACGAGTATAATGGTATCAGGCCGAGCTTCACAAGAATCTAATACAGTAAGCTTAGCATAAAATTATGCACAGTATTTATATTGAAATGGAAAGAAAACTTCTATGCTTATGTTCTTTGTCTTTTTTCAAGCAATACTTTTATAGTAAGAAATAAATCATAATTAGTTTCTAACTCTTTTTAAATTCATATTTGAATTTATCAAATTTCCATTATTCACTGTTGTGCAGCAGTCAAGCTTTAAATAACACCACATTCCATTTTTATAAATTAATTTCAGCCATGAAGCAGACAAATTTTGGGCACGAGTATGTAAACAACCGAATAAAGTGGAAACACCTGTCCTACTTAGAATATTTTCTGACTATTGACAAAATTCTATTCTTGAGTCTCACTTTGTAAGAATATCTGCACATTTTGGTTGTAGATTACATTTTAGATGTATGTACATAATCACTTAAAAATCTATGGCTATAAAAGCAGTTATCTAAAAACATTTTTAGCAATGATTATTATAACTTAAGAATTGACTCATTTAACTTTAGATTTAAAAAGATCTTACCTAATTAAGTCTACTGCTTAAGTTCTTGAGCTTAATGGGTGAGTCAATAGTTTCACATCTGATAGTAATTAATAAAATTGTAAAAATGTCTAAAAACATGAAACAAAGAAATATGCTAAGAGAAACCTTTCTGATCATTAAAGTAAATTTATTTCTCTTTAGTCTGAATGGACATCTTTAAACAAATCCTTAAGTTACACAGAGTAAACAGCAAAAATTTTGTTTTTCCACCCCTTTGAGAGACTATGCAATAATTTAGATTTGTAGTTTTTGTTTTTGTTTTTCTGAGGCAGAAGCAGGTTGTTAATTCACCATCTATTTGACAGATTTACGTTTTAGTATTAAATAGAAATTGGAAAGCAATGTAAGATCATAGTAAAATAGTAAGGAAAATAAAGAAACGATTTTAATGCTCTTACGTGATCTGTAACAAGGATTTTCTTTACCAGTCTCTGCTTGCTTCACCTCATTTTCTAAGTCCTCCTCCAAAAAAGATGCTAAAGTCTCCAGATCACATCTGTCATCTGGAAATATTAAACATGAACATTAAATGTACAGCCAGCCAAAGTCTGAAACGCTGCAAAACCAGGAAAATAAGAATTCACAACTAATACATAATCTAGTTAAGTGAGATATCCTAATAAAATAGAATAAACAACAGCATAAAAATGCTGACATCCAAGAAGGAAAAATATTTTTAAGATTTATGTGCATTTCTTAAGTGGACTGACAAACAAGACTTTTGGGACATTCCATGAAAAGTGGTCCCCAAAGGGTCTACCTCGAACACTACCATGAAAAAAAACTAAATGTAGAATTTTTACAACCATAGTTTCAGATGGTTTACAATCATCTGACTTTATTTCAAAAACTCAAATTCTATATAAGACAGACAGCATGGCCATTAAAAAGCATTAAGGTGCAATACACGACAGTTGTAAGTGACAAAAAAATCTGTGAAATATTCACATCACCATATCATCAAAGCAAGACATGAACTAGCATCACAATCCCAGTATCAAATTGAACAACAAGACTAAAATTATTCTCTAAGTCCTGATAAAAGTGTAACAAACATAATACTGTTACATACTTCTGTTACATGTGTTACATTCACTTTTGTAGTTATACACTTCATTATGCAGATGAAGTAACAATTTTAATTTGGAAAAATTTCTCTATTTCTATGATACTCATTTATTTTTAAAAGTATATTTCTTACAATAATTTGAAAGCAACAAAACAAATAAACATAAATGTCTGATGTCTTGAAGTTTCTGAAAATAAAGTTAGAATTTAAAATTAAACTTCAACATCAAATCTGAACTGTCCACATGAACTGACTGGGATTAGTGGACTAATTTTCTTGACAACCTATTCACATGATAGAATATTTTATGAGGTATAATTACATTGGGATCAGATATGTCTTTAATAAAGGCAGACTGAATCTTTTTTGTTCTTACATTTTCCTGAAATACAGGGAAATCATTAGTAATTAGTTCAACAAGCTCACGCACACACCCACTTTTCATTTCAAGCTTCAACCATGAACCATTCTTTGACCAAAATTTCAATACACTGAACAAATTCCTACCATCCTTGCAATCATATCCTTCTTTCCAGCAACTCTCATTCAGATCATTAGTGTAGTCAAAATACATTGCTTTAGTTTTAGAATAAAATTTCTTTACATTGATCAACAGGCTGATCTTTCAGTAAAAATACATTTTGTAGCCTAAGGAAAGCAAGCTTCTCTCAGAAACATTGTTTATTTTCTGGGCTTTACTTTTTCATACCATCATTCCAAGCAGTTATTCATAGCTTTCCCCAGAGATTGAGGGGTTTTAAACCCTTTTCCAGAAGATGTTGTTGTTTGTGTTGTTTCAGCCCTTTTTTATGTAATTTCTTCTGCAGTCTACACAATTAAATTTTTTCTCTTTCTTTTGCATGTATCTCATCTTTCTTGTCTGCCTGATCGCTGAATTTAGCTTTGCAAAGTTCATCTATTTGTTTATTTTCCTTTGTCTGGAAATTGTAATCTTCAAGCTTACACTTTTGTCTGCTTTGCAACTATCTCTGCAATGTTGTGACCTACAACATAAAGGAAATGGAAAAATTAATGTACTACAGATGAATGAGTAGAGAAATACCTTTAAACAACAATAGATTTAAGTATTAAAGAAAAAAAAGGGCAATTTAGTTCTTAATTATGGAATTATGTACATACAGTTCCCAGGCAAAATAAATCAAATGGTATTCATTTTCTTAATCTAAGGGATGTGTTTCAATAGAGATTTCATTAAAATGGTGATTGCAATCATTCAACATAGATTGATTTTAAAAATTAAAAATTTTTATATTAGAATATACTTACTTCTTTTCCTTGAGACACCCCCATTTGTGACTTGATCAATGAGAGCCACTTGGTAGCTTTAAGGAACGTGTGCTTGGGCCACATGGCCTCTCCAAAAACAAAGGAATTTGAAAAAGTGAGAAAAATATCTTAATGCTGAAAACACTAACCACTACCACATATTTAGATTATGCATTTAAGTTTAATATATTACAAACTTCACAGAAATATGGACTTTTATTGTACGACCCTCTGAAATGAAATTCTCTGAATGTAATACATGTAACATTAAAAGATCAAATCCAGAATTTCATATTCTATTTAAATGGTTATTTGATATGTCAATTTATAAGTAAAATATCCATTGAAAGTGAATTATACAATTTATCAAATATATCTCTCATTTAGGTTATGAACTAAGAAACTAAGAAAATAGGAAACAAAGTTGTTTCAGGTTTGTAACACACAACATCAAATGGCCCTTTTACAGAATCTGGCAGTGCTATTCCAGTATTGGATAGCTTTTTGGAGATTTTATGAACACCTCAAATATCCTGAAGATGGCAACAGAGTCATCTAAAGTGTCAAAAGAAAGCACAATGAATGATATTTTATCTGTGAAATGCAGAAACTTCATGGAATGTTTCAAGTAGATTTTTGTTCATATGGATTTCCTCTGGGTACTGTTTTTGGTTTCTTCCAACCTCTGAGCAGAAGAGTTCTGGTAGGCACTCATGTTAGGTTGTCAAGGCTAATCAGGTACATTTCTGGTCTACACAATTTTTGCTGACTTATATCTGAGACTTGTTTCGGACTAATTGGGGTGGGTGGTTGAACTCAAATATCACATCGGTTTTTGCCTATCACATCAAGTTTTTGCTCTACAGCATACCCCCATTTTCAATCAATCGTCATAAAAAAGTATCTGATTACAACGATTTCCTCAATCACCTCAATCCTATTCTTATCATTTTATTCAGAATACCATTCCAACAAACAATACCATGAATCAATTTTGAGATTAACAAATATATTGGTTAACTATGACATATCAGGTCAAAATATTGAAATAGAAAAATATAAATCGATGCTAGAATTGAATGAATTTTAGTCAAAAATGGGCACAAACTAATCCAGAATATTCTTATCATTTCATTTAGAATACCAAATAAACAAAACAATGACAGACATGGGTTTATTTATTTAGTTACATTAACTGATATCAGTAAATGACACATTCTTCCTTCATGGATTAAATTTTCGTTTGTAGGCTTTTCTGGACTGCTTCATTTCCAGACAGTCTCTTTTAATACTCCAGCAGTAGTTGGCCATCATGTGAGTATCCCACCTTCCTTGGTATCACTCCTCCATAGCTTGTATATCTTGATGGAATCTTCCACCTTGCTCATCACTTACATCACCTAGATTTTCAGGAAATTTATCAAGATGACTGTTGAGGAAATGAACCTTTATGCTCGTGTTGCAACCCAGATTTTCAGCTTTTTTTGTTTCCCAGGAAATTTTTCACAACAGCCACAAAAGAATTCCAAGTTCTTTTCTCCATATCATTTGTGGAGCTTGTGGAATGCTGCTCTCTCATCAGTTTTCTGATTTGTGGCCCGTCAAACATACCAGCTTTTATTTTTTCATAACTGAGGCTAGGAAATGTTGTGCATATGTACTTAAACAGTCACCTTCTATGCTTAGAGCTTTGGAGGAGGAGGAAAGATGATTTCTTACCCGATCTACTAGTGGTTGGTTTTTGATATTCGGTTCTCCGACATCTAAGCATGTTCTCACCGGCCAGTTCTTCCGAGTCTAATGTTTGTCCTTAGCTCTACTACCCCACAGGCACAAGAAACATGGATATTCCATGTATCCTCCTTGTTGACCAAGTAAAAAGTTAACCATTTTAAGATCCCATAGAACATAAGTTTGACGTGATAGGCAAAACCCGATTTTATTTTTGAAATCAGTACCCCAAAATTAGTTAAAACAAAGTGTCAAATCTTAGTCAGCAGGAAATGTCGGCCAGTGTAGTCTGAGTACCATCAAGGACAGAGATTGTTATTGTAGCAGTTGTTTTTGATATTCACTCAAAATAACTTATAGCTACTGCTGTCATCATCTAAGCATTACACTAAAATGAGCATCATGTTAATTAACCTTTATCACTTTGGCACTATTACAGGATATTAGCAATCGTATTACACCCCACACCCAGTTTTGTTAATTGTTTCAACAGTGATGTATTGTAAAAATGTAAATGTTTTCTCCTTTACTTGAGTGAATAAATAAAACAAAGATCACATTAGATAACATGAACACATTTGCACAGAGGACCTTCTGCAGATCTCAACTGTTTGGGAAATTTGAATGCCACTCTCATTTTCTAGTGATGCAGTAGTAGGAGTCTGATGGCTATAATTACTGGCTGCAGGAAAACTTGGTGAAAAAGGCAGCTATCAAGAAGTAAAATCTCATCCCAACCATTTATTATAAATGGGAACCATACTATCAAAGTCCAGTGGCACAATGGAAATCATCTGCAAGATAGATGAGGATGCTGATGTCCTTTCAAAAAACACTCTTAAATGTTGTGGAATAGGATGGGTAAAAGTGAGAGGTCTTCTTTCACTGTTGGCCTGCTAAATTGTTCTGGCACCGCTCTTGGCAGACAATGGAAGGTACTTGTGAATTATAAGCATGGCATGCCTTCTGTCAGGGCAGTGAAACAGAAAAGTGCTAATCAGAAAGTATCTCAAGAAGAGTGATGGGTACACTTAATGGATGTCTTGTACAGTGACCAGCCTAGAGTTGCAAAATGGCAGAAGCAATATGATGGAGGTGGTTTCAGATCCCAGATCTGAAGCTGCAGTGTGTGAATACAACAAAGGTAGCATGAGGCACAGAAAGTGAGAGGTGGTCTCTGCCCGTGCTACACAGTCCCAAAGCTTCAGAGATTGCAGCAGGCGCCAACTTGGGCCTGAAATTATAGTAAATGATTTTGTAATTGCAGGCAAGGGAAAGAAACATCCCCAAAATGTAAGGTGGCAGAGCCAACACCACACCAATCAAAAGCAAAGGGAAGGGCAAAAAAGACAGATTCCATCATGCAGACTTGCCAACTCTCCCAAATTTGGACCTTTGATCTGATTTTAGACAAGTACACAGATTTTTTCTGGAAGTATACTGATTGGCATAACTACAATTAAGTTTTTCATACATTCAAAATTTCCCAGTAAACATCAGCTAATCATTTGCTCTCTACAACAAAACCAGTTGAGTAAACACGTGATTCATACCGGAAATCGGGCTCCACTTTCTTCTTGGTCAATGGAAACTGATTATACAAAGACGACGACCAATTGTATATATCGTTCTAAACCAAGCGTGATTGTTCATGTGATTTCTCAAAATGGCTTCTTTGGTAACAAAGGCGAAGAGAAAACACCATGAGTGCATATTCCAGATGCCTTGGGAAACAGAATTTCCTTGGGTGGCCAAATGTACTTCGAAAACAGATGCATTTTGCAAAGTAGGCCCTATTTTACTTTACACTTGATGTTTATGGAATGCTTTAATTCTCTGACTGATTATGTTGTATTCATAATTTATTGTTTTCATTTAGATTAAAATTTTTTAAAAGGCCCAGGGTAGACAAACCCCTGCACCAAATTTGAAATTCTTCATTGTTTAGTAAGATTAAAATTCTTGTTTCTTATTGTGTTATTCCAAATTATGTGTGCTATTTTCAATAGTAGCTATCTTTCTCTTTCATTTCTGATTGAAATGTAATGATATAGTTTATTAAATAGTGTCTATCAATACAATAAAATCTGACATAACTGTTTTTACTTGTTCATTTAATATTTCCAATCAACATAGGAAATTGAACAATTTAGCAATTGAGAACAATATTTTCAAGATGATTACGAGGTCTTCAGAAATGAAAACAAATGCATATTTGAAATAATTCATCAACTAAGTACGGGTAAAACCATAAAAAGGGACAGCCAAAGAAACTACTCCCACATGGTATTATATATATATACACATGTACATCTGGTGCCTCAACCCCTTTTTCCGGAAGTAAAAAAAAAAAACACATTGTTTTTAGATTAAGTCTGAAATTTACAAAAATGAAAATATCATGATATCTTGAGACCTGCAGAATTTAAAACAAATGACAAAATCAAAGAATTTGTGGGTATTTACAAATTGATGGGCTTTAAATGGTTTTGCTTGTAAACTGCTTGATTTGCTGTGAGTTGTGCAAAATTTCCCCCATTAGAATTTTGAAAAGTTGGCAAGTATGATCATGCTCTTGCAAAACTAGCAAAGATAAACCATAGGAACAGCCTCAGATGATCCCATGGTAACACTGATGAAAAATACGGTCCTCCTTAGCAAGCCCACAAAAGACTATGTCAAAATCGTAGCTAGACAAGAGAGCCTGAAGATTCCATGGAGGTAGAAACAGGTGGAACCTACCCTGTTTGAATAAATTTCTTGATATTAAACTAAGCATAATGTCCAAGGACACATGAAGTTTGAAAGTGATCACGGATAAGAAATTGCTTTCTTTCAATGTCAGAGGGACCAAATTTAAAATCACTTTTTTAACACTTTCCTAAGCTAGGTGATTTAGAAAACAGTAAAACAGGCATTTCCTGTTTACAGAAGCTCCATCTCAAAACTAGGCTAGAAGTAGAATTCTAAATTAAGCTAGTGGAAAGACCAGAAACTCTTACCAAACATGAACACAAAGTAACCATCTTATTCCACACAAAGCTGAATTTCAACCTAGTTAATGTGATAATGCTGGATGATTAATCGTAGCCATCATTAACTACAGGATCAAACAAAGGCCCTGATAATGTTAGCGTACGCACCAAACATTCTGAGGGATCACACTCAATTAACCCTGCAGATGCAGTCTAGGTAATGGGTGATTTTAACTGCATTCCTAACCATAACTTAGACACGCAGGGAGAGACCCAGCACTAATCAATGAGGACATCTAAAACCTTGTGCTTGCAGCATGGCTTGGCAGATACTTTTAGTAATAAACACCCTGAAATTAGGTTATAAACTCATTACTCATAGTTGACTGAAATAGCCAGTGTATTTAAGTTCTGAACTAGCAGATATCTTCTAGGATGTTACTCACAAGGTGATCCCCTAGAGTGATCACTCCCAGGTTAGCACTAGTTTTACAGTCAAAACTGCCAGAAGACCTTGGAAGCCCAACAAAACTATTCTGACAAAGTTAGAATGTCAAGAGCATTCAATCATTCTGGGAAAACTGGAGAATGCAAATAAATAGATTCCCAATATTTTCAAATGGAAAACTAACACTGAAGAAAATCAGTATTCAGCATTGTCAGATCTGCAGTGTGTGTAGACAATTTAGAGTAGCTAATCTTAAACATTATCTCAAAATATAACTTAACAATGCAGCATTAGGTTCCCTTAACATAGATAGGATTTGTGCCATTAGAATACATTTAGCGAAACTAGCTAGCTTCCAAACAGTGCAAGAATGAGGTCTAGAGCACAAATCAAAGCCTTCTGCAGATTAGGAAGGACAAGTCTAAAATCTAAAGATGGCTGCTTGGTACTAAAAACAGTTTTTCCATAACAAGTAGACAAGCCTCCAAACTTATACTCTTTTGGAAAAATTAAAACATAAACCAGCACCTACAAAAGCCAAGCTGTGTGAAAAATCTATAAATGAAATGAAATAAAAATGCTAGTTTATTTTTTTTTTTGAAGGTATTAAATAATGATAAACCTCCCAAGAGTGACAGCCTCACACTGGTGTTCTATAAAAGAATTGGATACTTTCCAGTTAGCAATCTGATTTGGGTAGCTAATAGTGCATTTAAACAAGAGGTCCTCTCACTTAGCCAACACAGTGCTACTGTCACCTTATTGTATAAGAAAGGTGATAGGACCTGTTTAGGTAACTGGAGGCCTATTAGCCTTGTAAATTATAACTATAAAATTATAGCTAAGATTTTAGCAAATAGGCTAGCCAAAGTTGTGAAGGAAATATTTATTGGAGACCAAACCAACTCAGTTCAAGGCAAATCCATTAAGGACTTCCTTCAACACATCAGACAAATGTTACATAAAATAGACACAAACTTCCCAACCATCATGCTAGCCATCGATCAGATGAAAACATTAGTATTCGAATTCAGGGAAAATTTTTAAATCATCACATGGAATATGGCAGAGCCACTGGCCTGCAATTCATGCTGAAAAGAAAATAGACTATCAATTAGCACTAACATAGAGACTAAAATCACACAGTATGCCAATGACACCACAATTGTTCTCAAGAACACAAAGAGCCCTTTTGACAAGCTTAAACTATATGAGGACACATCTGGTGCATGCATTAACAAAGCCAAAACACAAGATGCATAATTGAGTTCTCTCAGGAAAATGCAATGCAACCCTAACTATTTCGGGATTAGATGGGATAGAAACAGAATAAAAACTCTGGGCAGTCTTTCTCTTAGACAGACACATAAATGTAGATAAGGGCAACTAGCAACAGCTAACTGACAACGTAAAAACTAAACTAAAAGGCTGGCTAGCCCATAACTTTGCCTATATAGGTAGGGAAATGGTAATGATAGTTTAGTCACTCCCCAATTGTTGTGTAGAAATAAAATCATAGGAATATAATACTGGGTATGTACTACTAAAGAAGCCAACCTGGTGAACAAAAGTGTGAACCCTGGTAAATAAACAGAAAATAAACCTTCACCTGGATCTCAGTGGATTAAATATCATCACAGCAAAATAGGTGCCAGATAAAAAACACAACCTATCATAGGGTTAGCAATATCACAGAAAAATGGCAAATACTTTTTCCCCCAGCAGGTAGCAAAGGCCTTTAATGCTGATAACAAAATTGCTACCTACAATGTAATCCTAGAATCCATAAAAACTAAGTAATAATCTTAGTAAATTCTATAAAACTTGTAAAGAAACATGAAGAAAGAGAAAAATAACCCTCTCACAGAAAATTATGGCAAAGTAGGAAATGTTATTGAACATAAAAGTATGTACCTAAGTCCCACTACTAACAAGTTTGGGAAGGCCGACTCAACATAAAAGGACCTATGGAAAAATTACTAAAACTTTTTATTAGATAGCTATTCATCTGACATACACTAGAAAATACTCCTCTTAGTTCTTCCCATGAAGGAAAATAAGTGGAAATGGAAACTGATAGATTATCCAAGATGCCTCATTGATGAGACTGAACAAACGTTGTCTTTACCTGCCTGAAGCATAATGACTATGGGGCCTACCCCCCCAGCCCTTTTTGTCCAGTAGATAGCTTGAAGTAGCTCTAAGGCTTTAAAGAATGGCAAATCTACTCCAACTGAATTAATATTCAGAAGATACATAAGATTTCACTTACCAAAAAAAAAATGCAATCATAAACTCCAGTGCAAGTAGCATACAACATTCTTTGGACACTTGGCTAATCAAGCAAACATTAGGCTGCCTACTACAAGGCAGAAAACAAATTCTGCATGTTTAGATGTGTTTCAAGCTCTTTCATCCAGCTTAGAAACACTCCTGAACCAAAAATTATATTTCAGATTCAGATGGATAGACAAAAAAAAAATGGAGGAATGGATGGATGCCAGATCCACAGGAGCTAAATAAACCACCACCAACCCAAATGTTAACTCATTTTTCTCCAGAGCTCATAGGGACTACAGAGAGAGAAAATTGTCCAGAAGCACCTGAGTAAATCACATCTCTCCTTCCTATGAGAAGAAGTTGGATGGCTGGCTACCTCTTAGCCTCACCACAAAGTTAACAGGTGTAAGATAAACTTCACTTATAAACAGCTATAATGGTAAAACGTGGAACACATCTAGATAAATTTCACACAGTTCCTCTCTCTACACCACAATTAGAATTTTCTAGCTCTACCTAATAATGTTAGGCACAAAAGAAAAACAATCATAAGCAGAAAATGAGTAATTTTGTTAGTTTGTTCTCAAAACAAATTTTGGAGCTGAAAGGGTTTCCACTTTAATATGATCATATAAAAAGAGATAATTCAAACAACACCAAATGAAAACATAGCTTTCTATTTTGTTTTTTTAATACTTAGGTATAAAACGGAATTAGAAGAATACACCTTAGTGAAATTATTTTGATGTTCCATCTCTAGTATCACTTAGTGACAGGCTGAAAGTGCCCCTGAAATTTATCATATCTCCTTGTTTAACTCTGTTATCAGCAACATAAGGAGAGTAATACTTACCAGCCATTTCACTGCTTGTTTTACCTGTAACTTGAGTTAACTGTAAACAAATAAGAAAAAATGTTGGAAACACAATGCATAATAAACCACCCACTTAAATTATTTCAGACCCGATAGTTGTACTAAATGGACCAGTCTCTAGATAATGTTTACAGCCCAACAGATGATAGTTGTACTAAATGGACCAGTCTCTAGATAATGTTTACAGCCCAACAGACTGATAGTTGTACTAAACGGGACCAGTCTCTAGATAATGTTTACAGCCCAACAGATTGATAGTTGTACTAAATGGACCAGTCTCTAGATAATGTTTACAGCCCAACAGACTGATAGTTGTACTAAGGGACCAGTCCTAGATAATGTTTACAGCCCAACAGATTGATAGTTGTACTAAATGGACCAGTCTCTAGATAATGTTTACAGCCCAACAGATTGATAGTTGTACTAAGGGACCAGTCTCTAGATAATGTTTACAGCCCAACAGATTGATAGTTGTACTAAAGGGACCAGTCTCTAGATAATGTTTACAGCCCAACAGATTGATAGTTGTACTAAAGGGACCAGTCTCTAGATAATGTTTACAGCCCAACAGATTGATAGTTGTACTAAACGGACCAGTCTCTAGATAATGTTTACAGCCCAACAGACTGATAGTTGTACTAAACGGACCAGTCTCTAGATAATGTTTACAGCCCAACAGATTGATAGTTGTACTAAAGGGACCAGTCTCTAGATAATGTTTACAGCCCAACAGATTGATAGTTGTACTAAAGGGACCAGTCTCTAGATAATGTTTACAGCCCAACAGATTGATAGTTGTACTAAAGGGACCAGTCTCTAGATAATGTTTACAGCCCAACAGATTGATAGTTGTACTAAACGGACCAGTCTCTAGATAATGTTTACAGCCCAACAGATTGATAGTTGTACTAAACGGACCAGTCTCTAGATATGTTTACAGCCCAACAGATTGATAGTTGTACTAAATGGACCAGTCTCTAGATAATGTTTACAGCCCAACAGATTGATAGTTGTACTAAACGGACCAGTCTCTAGATAATGTTTACAGCCCAACAGATTGATAGTTATACTAAACGGACCAGTCTCTAGATAATGTTTACAGCCCAACAGATTGATAGTTGTACTAAAGGGACCAGTCTCTAGATAATGTTTACAGCCCAACAGATTGATAGTTGTACTAAAGGACCAGTCTCTAGATAATGTTTACAGCCCAACAGATTGATAGTTGTACTAAATGGACCAGTCTCTAGATAATGTTTACAGCCCAACAGACTGATAGTTGTACTAAACGGACCAGTCTCTAGATAATGTTTACAGCCCAACAGATTGATAGTTATACTAAACGGACCAGTCTCTAGATAATGTTTACAGCCCAACAGACTGATAGTTGTACTAAAGGGACCAGTCTCTAGATAATGTTTACAGCCCAACAGATTGATAGTTGTACTAAAGGGACCAGTCTCTAGATAATGTTTACAGCCCAACAGATTGATAGTTATACTAAATGGACCAGTCTCTAGATAATGTTTACAGCCCAACAGACTGATAGTTGTACTAAAGGGACCAGTCTCTAGATAATGTTTACAGCCCAACAGATTGATAGTTGTACTAAATGGACCAGTCTCTAGATAATGTTTACAGCCCAACAGATTGATAGTTGTACTAAAGGGACCAGTCTCTAGATAATGTTTACAGCCCAACAGATTGATAGTTGTACTAAAGGGACCAGTCTCTAGATAATGTTTACAGCCCAACAGATTGATAGTTGTACTAAAGGGACCAGTCTCTAGATAATGTTTACAGCCCAACAGATTGATAGTTGTACTAAACGGACCAGTCTCTAGATAATGTTTACAGCCCAACAGACTGATAGTTGTACTAAACGGACCAGTCTCTAGATAATGTTTACAGCCCAACAGATTGATAGTTGTACTAAAGGGACCAGTCTCTAGATAATGTTTACAGCCCAACAGATTGATAGTTGTACTAAAGGGACCAGTCTCTAGATAATGTTTACAGCCCAACAGATTGATAGTTGTACTAAAGGGACCAGTCTCTAGATAATGTTTACAGCCCAACAGATTGATAGTTGTACTAAACGGACCAGTCTCTAGATAATGTTTACAGCCCAACAGATTGATAGTTGTACTAAACGGACCAGTCTCTAGATAATGTTTACAGCCCAACAGATTGATAGTTGTACTAAATGGACCAGTCTCTAGATAATGTTTACAGCCCAACAGATTGATAGTTGTACTAAACGGACCAGTCTCTAGATAATGTTTACAGCCCAACAGATTGATAGTTATACTAAACGGACCAGTCTCTAGATAATGTTTACAGCCCAACAGATTGATAGTTGTACTAAAGGGACCAGTCTCTAGATAATGTTTACAGCCCAACAGATTGATAGTTGTACTAAAGGGACCAGTCTCTAGATAATGTTTACAGCCCAACAGATTGATAGTTGTACTAAATGGACCAGTCTCTAGATAATGTTTACAGCCCAACAGATTGATAGTTGTACTAAACGGACCAGTCTCTAGATAATGTTTACAGCCCAACAGATTGATAGTTATACTAAACGGACCAGTCTCTAGATAATGTTTACAGCCCAACAGATTGATAGTTGTACTAAAGGGACCAGTCTCTAGATAATGTTTACAGCCCAACATTGATAGTTATACTAAACGGACCAGTCTCTAGATAATGTTTACAGCCCAACAGACTGATAGTTGTACTAAACGGACCAGTCTCTAGATAATGTTTACAGCCCAACAGATTGATAGTTATACTAAACGGACCAGTCTCTAGATAATGTTTACAGCCCAACAGACTGATAGTTGTACTAAATGGACCAGTCTCTAGATAATGTTTACAGCCCAACAGATTGATAGTTGTACTAAACGGACCAGTCTCTAGATAATGTTTACAGCCCAACAGATTGATAGTTGTACTAAATGGACCAGTCTCTAGATAATGTTTACAGCCCAACAGATTGATAGTTGTACTAAACGGACCAGTCTCTAGATAATGTTTACAGCCCAACAGATTGATAGTTGTACTAAAGGGACCAGTCTCTAGATAATGTTTACAGCCCAACAGATTGATAGTTGTACTAAATGGACCAGTCTCTAGATAATGTTTACAGCCCAACAGATTGATAGTTGTACTAAAGGGACCAGTCTCTAGTTAATGTTTACAGCCCAACAGATTGATAGTTGTACTAAAGGGACCAGTCTCTAGTTAATGTTTACAGCCCAACAGAGTTTTGGGGTTTTTTAATATAGATGACACGAGAGCATTATAACTACTGTTGCTATCACTAGCAAATACCTCTTGGCGGAGCAAGTCATGGAAAGACAAAAAACGAGCAAAATAAATAAAATGATAAAGTTAAAATCATATCCTAGCACATATCTCCCTTAATAGTGCATAAACAAAACCAGACCTTTAGACAAGGAATCTGAATCTGCCCGAAGTGAATATCAAAAGATTGTTTGGCGCCATATTTTAAAAAGGAGCTAGCATTTTAAAGCACATATATTTTACAAAAATTCAATATATACTAACGCAAGATATGTTTATTAACATTAAAAATCAACTATATTCATATAGCCATTGCTTTATTAGCAATAGATACAAATGTGTTGCTTTGAATGCAACCCCAAAACCAACACGGAATTTATGCAGACGCCATTTTCATCGTTTTCACTAGTTTTGGTTGCTAACCATTTTAGACTATATAGTTCCCGAAGGCGGGCGTGTTCATTATTCCGTCATCTTAAAAAGTAGAAGAACGATGTAGACGAAATCGAGGTAGGCTTTATCTTTCTATAGGTAATTTGCTTACCCAGATGGGTCTCTTGTAGGGTAGGGCCAGGGTAAATCATTTCGCAGTCAGACACGTCGTCGTCGTCTCTCCTTTCTCGATTGGCGAGGAAAGTTCTCGTCTAATTCGGGTTATTAGCGGGTAGCTGACAGCTTCCCGCCTGTGGGGACTTATAAGTATTACAGATCCAACAATCTATATCACGCGAATAACTCCACGGGTATTCTCGCTGCTACAGATATCAGTCTTTTGTGGCTATTCGACTCGGGATGTCGGGTGTAGGTAGGTAATAAGTAAGTCCGGATCCGGGCAGCAGTTCATTTCGTAGCCTCGGCTTTGCTGGCAGGAAATTGCTTTATTTCATTTATAAAGACGTGTTGCATTAACCCGATGAATCTAGTGTTAATTCATGCCTATATATTTCTAAAGAGTGAAATTAATAATAAATAATGTTGTGACCCACATCCTCTGAATGCGAATAATCTAATACTGAAAAAAAGAAGAAGCAGCAGCAGCTAATATTATTTTCGTTTTCTGTTATTAGCAGAAGATTTTATCACCACAACAAACATTATGTGATTCATTTAAAAAAAAAAAAATTATTAGTTTATTTTGTTTTCAGGTGTAACATTTAATAAATCGTTGTTTTTTTTAAAATTATTTAAATGCTACCTTTTATGGAGAGGGTTAGAAACATCTGCGCACAAAACACTACCAATGTTTATATTTTATGTTGTGAGATTCTCTTTAATTTGATTTTGATGTAAACACGGTTGACTATTTTAAACACTTTCATCAGCTTATAATAGCTATATATTGTGTGTGCTGAAGAATATCGTTTTTGCTATCCCATCTGGAAATTTTAGAATTTTTTTTCTTCAAGGTCCATTTGATGCACACCATGCATATCTAAATGCAAGGTCCATTTGATGCACACCATGCATATCTAAATGCAAGGTCCATTTGATGCACACCATGCATATCTAAATGCAAGGTCCATTTGATGCACACCATGCATATCTAAATGCAGAAAGTTGCATTCACATACAAGACAAATAAAGGTATATGGTGGAATAGTCTGAGGTGTGAAGAAAATTTTCTATGTATCTTCATGTGCAATTTAAGAATTAGTGTGTATAAATGTATTTTATTTACCTTTTGTTTTTCAGACTGTCTCTCTCTTTTTTTTTATCATGAGCAGTATTAAGAAAGAGACACCAGAAATTGAAAATGAACAAAAGCAGATTGCAGCAAGTGAACCATCAGAAATTTCAAAAAATGTGCCTACTTATTCTGATGTTAATTTACCTGCACCAAGTAGTTTGAATGATGTGAATGAACCAGTAGCAGAAGCAAAGAAGGAGACTGTTGGAAATCCAGGAGAGACTTCAAAATTATTTGGAGATGTGGTTAAAAGCAAAAGCGCAAGTGAAAAATTGCCTGTGCAAAGCAACAAAAAAATGGAAAGCAAATTCAGCAAAGAAGAAAATCTTGATTATCCAAAAGAGAAACCAAGGTTTAGTGGAAAAAGAAACAAAGAGGATATAAAATTTACTTGTTTGAAAGATGCTATTAAGGGGTAAGTTCTTGAGCTGTAAACAAATCATATTACTACTACTACGGTGTAGGTATTTGAGACATGAAAAACAAAATACAAACAAGAAAAAGGTTAGTTATAACTGTCTAGAATGGCATGATAATGATAATATTTTAATTACTATGGAAACAGTATAGTATCTCAAATATATTGGCTGTGGGGATAATAATTTTTAGAACAATGCAAGTAAGTTGAAAGCATCAGGCTAGAAAAAAAATCAAATAATCTTTAACTATGCTTTAGTAATTTATAGAAAGCTGAACTCAAAGAGGATGAGTTAAGATGGCTGTATCCCTTACAAGATACAGAAATAAGAGGTTTAACATCTAAAGAATCATTTACTCTTCCAACATTTTTTCATAAATCTGTTAGCTCTACTAATTTTTCTTTATTTTTTCTTTTGATAAAATGCAAAAAAATATGTAATATGTCATTCAAACTAATTGTAAGAATGATGATGATTGTAATATTTTTTATTGACTTTTGTTATTTTGGTTTAAATTCGAGTTCTAACTCAAGGAACTGAATTATCGTTATACTGTGGCTACCAATTCTATATCAACAGTGCATCAATTAATAGTAACTTGTCTGGTTTACCTATGGATTTATGTAACTGATTATTATTTTTTCTAAAATTCATCCTGCAGTTTTCTTAACTTACACTGAAATGCAGCAAATGTGTCTTTGATTACTAATATTCAAAACCTTTCATGTACTATTTTTTGGTGGTTTGGGTATACACATTTAAAAAATACACTTAATGTCACAAATTCTTTGATTGATACTGCATGGCTCTAAAAGTAATTGCTGATCATCAAATTTTCCTGATTCTTGTTCTGGAAACTCATCATAAACAAAAGTTTAGACATTTTTATGATACTTATTTAATGTATTCCTTCATTACCTTATTCTCTGATTTAAAAGTATGATGTTATAAAACTCTTTTTGTCTGTATATTTTAATGATTTTTTTGAGAATGTCTGATTATACATTTCTTCAGACCATTCATGGCTTTCAGCTTATTGTTAGTGTGAAGTGCATGTGTTCTGTCTATCAAGTTGAAAATGTGATAAATAACTTTTAAAATGAAGAATAAAAGACATTTCTGTGGTGCCTTGAAAGTTACATCTTCACTAGGTTTTCTTGTCTATACCTTGACAATGCTAAACAGTTGACAAAGAAAAGCTTTGGGATTTCTCTGATTTTACACCCTTTAAGAATACAAGTGGAATAAAAAACAACTAAAGTCATCTTCAGATATCTGTGACCGAAGGCAAATCATTGCAAACTGGTTGGTTGCCAACAAATGTGCAGATGCTGATTATAAAAATGAAAATTGGGCATATCCCATTTAACAGATCTGGCAGTCTTGGACAAAGTAGACAAAGTAGAGGGTGGGGCCTAACAACAAATCAACATTAATAATTCATGGTAACATTTAATTTATTGAAGTCATGTCAAACTGTTCAGTCTTGCAGCCTAGAAAATAGATTACAGCTTCCATACATTACTTGATTTGTATTTCTTTTAATAATAATAAAATAATAATAATAATAATAATAATAATAATAATAATAATAAAATTACATTATAAGCAAATTGCTGACTGTAAGCAAATACTTAAATGTTTACAATTTTGTGTAGAATAAAAATGCATTAAATAAGGAGATTTTTAACAGTATGTAATTAGTAAATTGAGTTTTACTTTATTTATAGAAGTCCAGATGGTGGCAAGCCATACAACAATACAAACAAACTGCTATCTATAGCAAGTGAGCAAAAGAAAGAAAGTAAATTCAAAGATAAAGGAGAAAAGAAAGGCGGTTCAAGGTAATAACTTGTTTAAAAGTCTCACCAGTTTTCCATTTGTTTTCAGTGCATTAAATTAAAAAAAAAACAAATAAGATATCTGACATGAGTTGTTCTCTAATTTTTGCTTCTTAGTGTCTTCTAATTGACATTAGTTTGAATGAGATAACTATAATGGAAATGATAACTGCTCATTTGGTTTTGTTGCTAGCTTTATAGAATATGCATTTTATTAAATGTACTACATACAGAAATAAAAATTCTGTTCTTAAGCAGAAACAATGAATTATCACTGAAATGACTTCTAGAATTTATTATTTTTTTTTTTTGTTACTTCCAGTAACAATATCTATATTCAAAATACCTCAGTCATTGGATTTATATGTTTTATTGGTTTTCGGTGATGAGTTATGCTTATAATAGGCTAGGTATGATATCGATATGTGCTGTCTGACCTGATCATTATTAAAGGTTGGTGTAATTTTTCTCTTTTCAACTTTAAAGACACGCATGCCGCGCACATGCGCACAAATTATTCAAAAAGTATAAGAAAATATGAATTTCTTAGCACTTAAATGAATGACTTCACTTAAAACAACGTTTTTACTATAAAATAGTAATGTTAAAGGAACTATTTAATTTAAGTATTCTTCAGAAACCCAACCTCTTGAAAAGTAAAGAAAACAGTTTTAAAAACTAAAATAATTCCATTTGGTAGCAAGCTCAGTGAATATGCTGATTTTTGCACTGGGAATAGTTTCCTAATAAAGCATTTACACCTCAGTTTAATACATCACACAGACACACACATGAACAAAATTGTTAGGTTGTCTCACCGATAAACTTATAGAAACACCATTTTGAGTGCTGGGTATTTTTTTATGTTTTTGGTTTATTTTTGTGTGATTTAACTCTAAACTGTTGATATGATTCGTCCAGAATCTACAAGTCGTGCATTTTATTTCGATATCTAGATCTTGTTCAGCTCTTATGCTAACTTTAGATTAAAAAATGATGAAATCTCTCTTCACACATTAACATAGACAATCGGAATATCGTTCCTTTATTTCCTTTCTGTTATGCTGATTGTTTTTTCCTTTTTAAGCATTCCCATTAAAGCTAGTTCATTAGATATACTTCTCTTTTAAAAAAAAAAATCTGTAAACTTTATTATACAAATTAGAAGAATTTTTTTGTCCACTACCATAAAATGTACATATTTGGATATTATAGAGTTTGGATAGCAAAAGAAATTATTTACTTTTAACTGGAAAAGGAGGTCAGCCTCGCATTCTTTAAGCAAAGTTATCTTTTTAGATTAGTTTACTAGTGACAATTAACTCAGGCTTTTAAGTACATTTACCTTCGCCTTGTCAAGTTTTCTGGAGGTGAGATGGTATACACCTATTTTTAAAACTCTACTCTTGCCTCAAGTGTTGCCAAATCTGTTTCAGACTTCATATTTGCTAAAAATGTTCAGAAAATGATTGACTTTTTTTTTTTTTTTTAAAAAGTTAACCGCTTAAATTTGTGAAGGAAGTGTAGCCTTACCTCTTGTGGCAAAAGCTTGAATAACACTTACTCCTGGTTCCAAATGTTTGAGAATTTATAGTGATCGGCCATTGGTGTGTGTCTGAGAATGACTACTCTTGCTTGCTTTAGAAATGCTGATTGAGAGAAAAATAAATAAGTTAAGATTGCAAATAAAACGCTTTGAATTCTGAATAAGAATGATAATTTTTTAACAAATCATTGTTAGAAAAATAAGAGTTTGAAAGTTCATTAATCTTCCGAAGAAAATTAAAAAAAAAATAATGTAAATTACTACTGGTTAAAAGCTATTCACATTGTTACGGTTAAAAAGAGGAAACTGGATGTGATATTTTTAATGTATTATTTCACCTGTCTTTTTGCCTCTGTTTATATGCAGATAGTTTGATGTTGCACCTTTTTATTGGTGTTCTTAGAATTTTAGCAACCGTTTTTGTTTTAATTTCCACAAACAAAAAAATCTATACACTATGTTTGAATCTTGTGACAATTTTCATGTGTACAGTGCATCTGTTGGATTGCGGAAGTCTGCTCTGAAATATTGGTATATTTGTTAAAATACTTTTTTTGGTTGCATGATTGCTTTTGACAGCTGTTTATGATGGCAATTATAATAACCATTTTTTTAAAGCCAAACTAAATGCCACCCTTTTTATCTTTATCAAAATCTTTTAATATTCTACTTTTGCACAGAAAGTGACTACTATTTCTGTTCTATTCAGAAGTTGGTCACACACTTTAGTTTTTTTGCTTTCTTTCATTCAACCTACCTCCAAATCCTCCAACAAAAATCTATTATGTACTCACTTAGAAATTAAAGTGAGTAATCTAATTTTTTAATGGCTGGAATTTCTACCATCTTTAAAATGAGACTAAATAGATTCAAATTTATCAACATTTCTTTACTACAAAAAATAGTTTGGAATGGAATATACATATTCATGATTCTTGAGGATGTCCTTATAATTGATTAGCAATAAAAATTAACTAGAAGATATAAAATAAAATGTTGCAGATCACATTGATGTTATGTATCATTACCTGATATAAGACAAGAAATCAACTGGACTTTAATGATAGTTTTCAAGTATGTGAAGTGAAGCATATTTTTTGTTTCATTACTTTCAAAATGCTTTAGAATTATGAATGACATTTGGCTGCTAGTACTGTTGTAAAAAATCTTTAAAAAATGTTATCAGATGTATGTTAAAAAGTATTTTAAAGAACAACAACTCATTCTTTGAATCAGGAGTAAATGCCAGACAGTGATGGTTAATTTCCACATTTTAACTTATTTAAAAAATTTTTATCAGTGAAATTAAATAACTGATGTAACGAAATATCCATCAATCACAATTAACATTTTACACTAATTCCTTTCTCAGTATTTGGAACCTCTTCAGGTAAGACTTATTACAATTTTTTTGACTTGAAAGCAATGTTCAAAAATGCAAATCACTGTTGTGTTTGAAGTGTTAACACACTTAATTTTAGCTGCTTGTTTGTCCATCTTTCTCATTAACCACCATCACCATGTATGAGACTTTCTTGTTATTTCTTTCTTACTAAACCTAGTTTAACAAAGCTTTGTATTTTCATCAGCTAAACATTTTTTTTATATTTCTAATTAAGAACAGAAATTGAAGATTATAACTCCTATGCATTCTTCCTGATATAAGAACATGTTGAGACCAAGCTACAGAAGCCAAATATTATAAATTATTTTCTTTGCTAAGATGCTCCAAGTCATGAGATAACAAGTATGCATATATTCCATTACTGAAACATTGAAGATATTAAAAAGAATAATTTTGGTTTTTCATCACAGAAATTTCCATTTTCATGTCAGTACTTTTGCTCACTCTTCCCTGTCTCATTTTTAAGAAACAACCAAATAATGTTTTTTAGTGTGTAGTAACTCGAAGCAGTACCAATCCACTACCATATAGTAGTAATTAATTGTATCAGACTGGCCGAGGTGATAGTGAGTCTGCTGCTTCATAATGAACATTGCCGCAAGTTGGTTTGGATGTTTTAATCAGAGCATGCACTATCTTTACACTAGATATGTTTTATTTAATGTTGCCATGTAAGTTAATGAGTTAAATTCAGATGCAGTATCTCACCGTTTGTATAAGTTATTCAATCAAGTGTCTTAAAGTGTTGACAGTTAACCAACTATGTCAGCTGACTTATTTCTACATAGCATTGAGCCAGACCAGCTGATAGGTTTATTCTAACAAGGTATTTAGGAGATTTACTGATCTATACTTTATATGCTTTATCTATTGTCAGAATTTTCAAACCAAAGATGATTTGTATCTCATGTTTTCATTGCTCTACATTTCTACATGCCACATACAGTGTCCTGTATATATATATATATATATATTTTTGGGCAAGTGCTTATTTTATGGCTCTCACTTATGTGGACATAATATGATCTTAACAATTGGGCCCTTCTCTCAGCTGTTGCTGGTTATATATTCTTTTTAGGAGAATGTGTCGAGGTCAAAATGGAAGGTTGTTATATATTAAATAATAAACCGAGAAAATACCCACCTGGAGATTCCCTGTGTTTTAGCATTCCCCTTCTCCAAAGTACCAGGAAGCTACATAAATCCTCTAATAGTGAATTTTATTTAATTATTGTATTTTTTGGAGAATAAGTCAAATTAGCAAAATGTTTCAATTTTTCTTTCCTTTATCCATAGATAAGTTGATTTTTTGAATATAAGATGAGGCTAGATCAACTATGGAAGTTAGCAAATCTTTTAACCAGTCGGAACGACATGTGTAGCCCTTCATAACATTTTCACATCACATTGCAGTCTATGGTACATCCAGGCTCATGAACATTAATGAGCTCTTTGTGCATGTCATCACTGAACTAATTTGTTGGAAAATCTGGATAAATAAGGTGTTGAAATAATTTTTCAACATGTTTGTCATGAATAGATATTTGAAACTGCAAACATCAGCTTTGGTATTGACAACTTAGTGTATATTTTTAGTTACTGCATGATATAAGTTTATCAGGTGATCCTATGTCATTTATGCTGTGTTGAATTCCTACTTTAAAAAGCCAAAAGTGTCAGTTTTATCTTTGAAAGTTTACTCAAATTCAGAAATTCAATTTCATTTTTGATAGTAAGAGTCAATGTTTGGCTTGGTTTCAAGTTGTCCAACATTTAGGGTTCACAGCTTGGCAAACACAGAGGTCAAATGCACTCAGCTCCAATTGGATAATATGGTACACATCTTTGGGAAGCCACTATGGTGAAAACTGTACACTAGCGGAAAAAAGATAGGGAGAAATGTAAAGACACGATTATCAGTTGCAATTCGTTTGGCCACTAGTCTCAGCTATACAGTATGTCTATGACTTGTGGTGCATTTGGTTAGCACATATTCTTCAAACTTATCCTCAATGTTAGTCCACCTAGCTTTGTAGCTGTGATTTGCCCTCTTGGTTTTCTTCGTAGTCTGTAACATCTCCTTTGCTTTACATCAGTTCCTAACGTGTTTCTTGCTAACTTTGTATTTCCTTTGTATTACCATCAGTTTCTTCAGCAAACTGAACAACTTCCAGTTTAAAAGTTTCTGTGTACAATTTGCATGATTTTACAGGAAACATTTTGAGATAACATAGAGGATTTGTTGTTGGTGTTTATATATATATATATATAATTAGGATTGAAAAGGATAAATAGAACATATTCAATAAACATGCACTTCTTATTGATTTGGATAATTTTGCATGTTTCAGTGAGCAAATTAATGGTGAATTGCTCACTCACTCAGCAAACATTCCTGGAAATAATTTTTGTAGTAAATAACATTTTGTCATCTTTTATTTTTTCATTAAAACGATTTTAATGATTATATCCATAGATAAGTCAATTTGGAGTAAAAGGACTTCCTAAGGGAAAAAACTTATATGCTAAAAAAATATGGTAATTAAATAATATAAAACTTGATAATAGCTGAAATGGAGCTTGAAATATTTATAAATTTTAATAGATTTAGCCACATTTACTAAAAAATAACTCTTTTAAAAGCTAAAAATATGTGATCAAACTAAACCATATAGTAGTTTTTTAAATAAAATGTTTGTTATTTCAATAACAAAGTAAGTGTGAGTGAGTGATAGTGATTCACCACTAGAAGGTAAATCATATTTGAGATTAAATCAAAATTTAATTTTTGTAAAAATTCAAATTTGTAAAAATATATAATAAAACTACAGTTTATTTTCACTTAATGTTTATAATTTTCAAAAATATAAAGAAATAAAAAATTCATTTTATAATTAGTTGAAAAAATGTACTATTTATAAATGTCATAAAGAAGAACAGTAAGTAATGTTGTAAAAAAATAACCAACATGTTATTATGCTGTATTATATTGATTAGCACTTGATTTGGGGTTCTTTATTATCTAAAAAAAAAAGATGTTACACTGATAAGTTATGAAAGCTTGCATTCAATACTGAATTTTTTTAAAGAGAACTATAAAAACTTGGTAAATTCACAGTAGTAGTATTTTTTTTTGCTTTGTGTGTTAAGAAAGCTGCTCAAGATGTCTTGATATAATTTTTCTGTTTGCAGTGTGCAATGATTTATAAGTTGATTTATCCACCATGCTTGCTTTCTTTACTGCCAAGTGTGCATAATACTTGCATTGGTAGGCCAGTATGGTAATAAAAGCATGAGTCAGTTGTTCAAGACATTTAACATAAATCTCACTTCATAACAAAGAGGATCGGAAAGCTGAAAAGTTTTAACTTACCCACAATGCTCATCTTAGATTTCTCTTCACTTAGGGTGGCATATCTATTAGAAACCCTGATAACTTGGCATGATTTTGCATATACATTGTATACACCTGAGCTCTATAATTGTACATTGTGTACACACTTTACTCTATATCATAGTTTTAGTTTAGGTTATTGGGTTGATCTCTGATTGTTGATTCGCTGATGCTGAACATAGCTATGGCATGTTTGTTTTTATCAAATTTAACAGGTACTGATCATACATTCTTATCAGAATCAAACATTTATAATATGATTCTAGTGCACTACAAAATAGCATGCACAAGAAAAAGTTAACTTAGGTAGGTTTTGTCAATCCAAAACCCATTATCCAGAACGGGCAAGTCTGT
Organism: Nautilus pompilius; assembly: GCA_018389105.1. Lineage (NCBI taxonomy): Eukaryota > Metazoa > Mollusca > Cephalopoda > Nautilida > Nautilidae > Nautilus > Nautilus pompilius. The sequence goes on along the minus strand of JACATO010000980.1, from coordinate 926,205 downwards.
TTGTGGAGAAGTTTCATTCCTACTGTAAAATTTCTGAGGCAAATGTTCTGCTCTGGGCTGCTCAGTTTTATTAGCAGATTTTAATATTTTTCTGCCAGGAACCATGTAAATTGTATACTTCATTTCATTTAATTTGTCTTTTAAATACAGTATTTGGTTTCAGTTATTTGAGAAAGCTCTTTGTTCTTATTGGAATTGGCGAAGTAGTATCTAAACAGAAAAAAAGTTAGCTATTTTTTCTTGATTTCGTAAATTTCACTCACTCACTTTATATATTTATCAATCATTCTTTCCTCTGTTTAGAAAAGTTTCTGCTAGCAGTGCTGTGGGCGTAGTTCTTAAATGGTTTTTTTACTAATTTTAGCTCTCTGACTACGACAAGCAGTACAATGAAGGTGAAAGAGCATATAGGAGATGTCAAATCAGCTGCTGAACTGGAAGCCCAGTGGCAGAAAGAAGAGGAAGAAAAGCAGAAAAAAGTGGAAGAGCAAAAACAGAAAGAAAGGGAGGAAAAACGTTTGGAGGAGGAAAAGGTATGACACTTAAAAATATATTTCATTGTTTGGTTTAATATTTAAAAAAAAAAAATTAAGAAAAAAACAAGCAATTTTCAGAAATATCGGAGGAAGAACAGTTTTCATTCCAAAATATAGCAAAAAAAACAAAAGTCTAAAATAAAAAGTGAACCAGGCCAGACAACTTCTTGTTTAGAAATATACCGGTGTCTAAACACAGAAAAATAAAATGAAGACAGCGTTGTCATTTGTTTCTTCTAATGGACTGACATTGAGTTACAATAAAATTGTCGTTTGTTTTTAGCATATTAACACAGAGTACTTGTTGTTCTTTCCTAACTGCCATTGGGGTACAATAAAGGCAGTATTCTCATCTGTTGCTAAATGACTGATTTGAAGAGTACAATGTTATCCTTTGTTTCTAACTAACTGATATTGAGAATACAATAAAGGCAATGTTGTTTTCTGTTTCTAACTGATATGGAAAGTACAGTATTGTAGTACATTTCCAGTGCACTGCTAGAGAGGGTGCAAGGTGGTGGTTTGTTTAATGACTGATATTGGGAGTATAATAATGCAAATATTGTCATCTAATTTATCTGATATTGAGAGGACAATAAAGGCAGTGTTGTCATCTATTACTAAGTAACTTATATTGAAACTATAGATTTAGAGTAGAATGTTGCTGTCCATTTCTAAGAGACTGATGTTGGGAGTACAATAAAGATGGCAATTTTTTTGCCTTCCAGCATACTGATACTGAGAGTATAATAAATAAAGTTTTATTAGTCCATTAGAAACAGTTGACATTGAAAGTACAATAAAGACAATGTTGTTTTCTGTTTCTGACACTGATTTTGAGGGCTATGTTGTAGTCTATTTGTTATGGTTTTATATTCAGAGTGTAATAGTTTTTTTTGTTTGTTTCCAGTGGCAAACTGAAGAGGAGGAAAAGAGAAAACTTGAAGATGATCTGGTATGTGTTTGGCTTTTCAGCTTTTAAATATGTATCCTTATTAAATGGCTTGTTTATTTATACACATTGATGACACTAATTAAAATATTTGTTTATTTTAAAAATCCAACCTTTTTTGCTTGCCTTCAGAAATGCTGTTAGTATTGTGAATAGTTGTTGATATCAAAAACTGGCAAATGTTTTATCCTTCTGATGATGCTACAAATTGAGCTAAAATAATGCAAGACAATCTGTAACATGAAGAGATTCAAAAACATTTGGTTATACATTTTTGTTGCTTTTAAATTTAAAAACATTTTGGTTTTTGTTTTCAAACCTCCAAAAAAAAAAGATAGAAAAGTGTTTTAAAAAAATTGTGCTTTATTATTGTCGTGTTCTTAATAATAATAATAATAATAATGAATAGTAACCATTATTATTATGCATTCCAAGCAGTACATATTGCAATGCTGATGAAGTTATGTGAAATAGAAAAGTATGTACAGCTAAAAGGTTTGTTTTACTTCATAGGCATCAAAATATGACAGAGATGGACTGCTTTGCCTCACATGACAAGAGCATAAATCTCTCATAGGTAGATGGAGGTGAAGATGTTGATGAACCAGTTTTGACTACTATTACTGCTCTTGGGCACTGCTGATTAGTGAAGTGGTGAAAAACCAATGTTTTGTTTTGATTTTTTTTTGTTTGCAGAAATTAATTAAAGAATATATTCAAGATGCACAAGAAAGAATATCATACAAGACTGCTTTGCGAGAAAAGAATATTGTTGCTTCGGGTAAATCAAACACCTTCACTGTTTTAATTTGTTAGAGGCTGTTGTATAAAACAGGTTTAGATAAAGAGCACAAATAGATAATTTCCTTACAAGTGCACACATCTGTAATGAAAGCAACATGTTTTCTAAGACTGTACGTTTATTTACATAGCCATTTACAGCTAATATTGAGCTGATTTCAAATTTTTTGCTAACCTAATACTTGTGGATGTGTTCAAGGAGGAACTGCCCATTCTTTGATATATTTGGACTGTCCAGACTGAAATTTAATACTATCTTCTTCTTTTTTTTTTTTTTGATTTTTTAAGACTTGTTAAATAATTTATACAAATTGCATTTTTGTATTTTTCATTTCTTCAGTTGCACAGTACTGAGTGGCTTGTAAGCGAAACAGTAACATATATCATTGAGAAACCCAGCATACTCACAGTGGTCGTCTAAAACAAGCCTTATTTTGATAAAAAGGGTCTTTCGATTTTAAAAACTCTTGGAAATCTGACAGCTGTCAACACCTTTTCTAACCAGATTGTTATTAAAAACTTTCTATTGAGTTTATCAGTGGTGCGACAAAACTACCTTTCTCTTTCAGTACGTCATTTTACATGCTGAAAAAACAAACAAGATCGTAGTGGATGTTTAGACTATTTTATATAATAAAAGGGGAGAGATTTAATATCTTGGCATAATTGTTGTAGGATCATGCTGTCTACCATTACCCCCCCAACAACAATAGTGTTCATGATTTTAACGTCTTACCAAGTTTAACCCATTTTGCTGGTATAACTGAATAGACGTTTAATATCTAAATTCTCCACAGCACTTGGCTTGATTGAGAGAACAGTTGCTTAGCTTTCTTAAAGTTTTCTCTCAGTTTAATTTATCCAGGATTTGACTTTATCAAATTATTTCTTTGTTTCTCACTGCTGACTAAACTAGTAATTTTATCTGCATTAACTTTAATCTGAAAACAGGTTTTTTTGTAAGATGCTTTTCATATTTTGAAAGCTCTATTGTTTTAATTTCTTGAATTGAGAAACTTAAAGAGTTTCTTTAGGACTCATAGTTTTGAAAATATATTGGTGATTTAAATAGCCTTACTATGTAAAACCAGTGCCATCAGGTGAGCTGCTGACTTTACCTCTATTAATTAGAATGTTGCTGGCTTTAACCTTTAACTAACAGTGAAACTGTTTAACTAACTTATGTTACAGTAAAACTTTTTAACTATTAGCAACAGTAATTTATTTATTAATTTCAACATTAAAATTAGATCTGTTTTATATAATTGCAGAAAACAGACCCGATGAATCATTTTTTAGCAAACTAGATTCTAGTCTAAGGAAAAATACAGCTTTTGTAAAGAAGTTGGTAAGTATAAATATACAATATTCCTTGTTATTTCTGTGAAGAAAATAAACGAGCCATTGTAAAATATGCCCCATAAATACCAAATAAAAGTTATTAATTATGAAATGCTATACTTAGAACTGCTTTAATAAACTAACATATATACACAGTATAAAAAAACATTATATCTTATATATACTCTTCACATATTTCCAAGTATTCATTGCTTGTACGTACATTTAAATGTTCATATTCAAACTGAAGAGTATCTGGATATTGGTCTAAACTTTCCATTAAAAATTTCTTTTTGCCATATAAAATGTCAATGATGCCAATCTGAAAGTGATTATAGATGGGTTGGCACTGTCAGAAAAGGCCTTAATAAATGTATAACTACTATTGACCCAATACAAGCTTCATTACGTCTTCATATTGATTAAGGCAGAGGAACCACCTGTTGTGAGATGTTATGCCATTCTTCAACCAGGGCTACTTTCAGCTGACTAAAAAACTCAGGATGGTCTTGGTGACCACAAACAAGCCTATCTAAGATGTCCCAGACATTCAATCAGATTTAAGTCTGAAGTTTGCACAGGCCACTCCATGCAAGTGATTTTGTGGACCTGAAGTACAGCACTGACAACATGTGCACAATACAGACAGAGATTGTCATCCATAAAGATGCAGATGGGACCTTGCCTTTGGACCAGAGGGACAACTACAGGTGTAGTGACCTTTTTCCTGTATCTGACACCAATCATGATACTCCTAATAATGGAAGATCAATTCTTTGGCCAACTTTGCCAGTCTGTAGCATCAGGTTGCTCCCACCAAATCGATCACACTAGATAAGGGCACAGTTATCTTCATCTTGTCTCATGACTTTAGCTTGTCCATCATTGTAGTCTCTCTAGAATCTAGACTCATTGGTGAAAAGAACATGGCACCAATGCTTCAACCTCCAGATGTGATGTTGTTTTGCCCATTGCATATGTATTGGGTAACCTGAAGTTCTCTCCATGTACTGGCCAGTGTGAAAATACCTTGTTAGTGTCCTAGGAATGTCACTGTGATGAACATTGTACTGGGAAGCAACAGCAGTCTATTTCATCACTAGGTCTTAAACCAATGTAACTCACATGTGACCAGTTCACAGAAGATGGTAATTGATCATGTTCAAAGATTTATGCAACTTAAGTGGGAAAAGTGATTTGCATGTGAGTTTCCATGGTCACTCATTTCCAATGATGACTGTAACATTACATGTTGTATGTGCAGTGTTATGTTTAGGTTTCTTTCCTCAAAATGCAGGTTCTCTTCAATTAGAATATGAGTACATTTGAACATACTGTACAAGAACTGCAGGAATGGGAACTTTTTTGCTTATTGTTTGTGAAGAAATAATCTGGAAACCAAGGTAGAGTTCTGAATGAAAGTCAAGAAAAGTTGCAGCAATCAAGAAGAAAATTCAAATAAGGTGAAATCCAGATAAAATAAAATTTTACAAACAGCTAAAACAATAAAAATTAATATGAATCATGTTCCATGAAAATTACTTTAAAGATTATCGGATTTCCAGACACTTCTACTACCAATATAGTACATAACCACTGCATCTAGCATTGATACTGCTTTAAATCCACAAGTAATTCTCAGAATGGAAAAATTCATCTAATGAATCAACTTGGCTTGATAGGAAAAATGATGCAAGCACAATAGTAATATTTCTGTCAAGTTTTGTAATCAAGGTTGAGGTTAGAATGTCACAGTGTCACACAATTAAGGTAAAATAAAACATTTTACATGATGTAAAAAGGGGGATATATCACATGTTGCCATTGAAAATCATGTACCACATTTTCTCATTATGAGGTTTTATCAAGTACTAATTTTAAAACAAATAGGTAAAGACAGTATGCAATTAAAAAAAATTTTTTTTTTCTTGTTCAGTCATTTACCTTTCAGTAATTTGGCAAGATGTGTCTGATAAACGCTTATGTTGTTCTGTGTTATAATAAAAGTCGATTTCAGATCCTTTGACCTTGTATCACTAATCTGTTAATAATCGTGTTGTTTGTTCAGTTATGTACTCATGGTCAACATCTGAGAAAGTTATGTCACATCTGTCAATGTATAAGGTCACAGCATCAATATGGCCTTATTACTATCGGTAGTTTTATAAGATCTAGCTACTTCCAGTCCTGGAAAAGAATCAGAAGAGCCAACATCATTACCAAAAAGTCTCTCATAACAATATGGTTGTTGGAACTGACTTTTCCAAGCAGATCATGTGTTCAAAACCACTGGAATAAATTAGGACTTCATTTACATTAAAGTATGTAAGTCACATTTTTAATAAAAAATGATCATTGGAAACTTTTAGAACAAAATGTAAATATGCATTGAAATTTAAAAAAAAATTGGGTTATTCTTTGAGAACAATTTTTAGTATTAGTTTGTTTTTTTTTGCCATATCATATCAGTGTCACATTTAACAAAAGATCATGAAGTCTGATGGGTAAGAATTTGCCTTCAAAAAATATTTGTTGGGCCAAATATTTTGATAGAAAAAACATTGTGAAATTGATCCACACAGGTCCTCTTGCTTGTTAGGTTTAACATGCTACTATATATTAGAAAAAAAAACAACATACCATACAAGTTATAGAATACATTTTTTAAAAATTGAGGATAAAAAATTATCACCAAGGTTGCCTTATCATTGTCAAAGTCTTTTTGAAGGTTTTTTGTTGACAAATTATGCAGTTTGTTTTAAATTTTGAATATACTAAGCATAGATGCATGAACAGTGAGGAGAGATTTTTAAAATTCATATTATGCCTTTAATGCTTGATATGAATCATGCTGAGAATGCATTGCCACCTTATACTCTATGCTCCAATTCAAAAAGGGTATGAAAACCCTTGAGTATCAGAAGTGGCTACTTAATTTTTAAGTTAGTAACTTCTCTAGAATACCATGGCAATTGTATTAGTATAGTAATGTTTACAAATGCATTCTTTGATTAACTTATTTTAATAAAAACACTTTGCCTTTTAACTGTATACGTATACAAGTCTGTAAAGTGTTTGAATGTACTGATTATCTAGCAGATACTTGCTTAGTGAAGGTCAGTAATGTTTTGAAGATGTTCTCTTAATAAATTTTTGCTTTCATATTTGAAAAATAAATTGCATACTGTTTGATTTGCTTTGTTTAATTGGCTAATGTTTTTCCTGTTTCGTAAATATAGTTTTCTTTGTATTTCTTAGCGGAATTTAACAGAATCTCAGAAAGAATCATTAACAAAAGAATTCAATGGACTAAACCTCTCAAAATACATTGGAGAAGTGGTGAGTAAATCATTAAAAATTGTATTTATAGTGGCTACATCTTTGTAACTATGAATTGCAGAAATATATTTCACTTTAAGTAAGTGGAAAAGACCTGTTAAATAACTGGCTTATATTTAGTGGTGGCCTTTAATGGTGAAAAGCAGCAATAAAAGAGAAACCTTCATCTCATTTTTAAGCTTGCAATTTTAAGTATATTTTAATGATCATTTACTTTCCTTCTGAAAACTCTTCAGTCTTTAACAAAAATATGAAACTGTGGTCCTGAATTATTTTTTTTTATTCAAAAAAGTAAAAATATTTTTTTTCTCCATTTCCAGACAGCTGCTCTAACAGAGGCAAAGCTGAAGATGTCTGACATCAATTGCGCTATTCACATCTGTGCACTTCTCCATCAACGCTATGCTGATTTCTCAGCTTCTCTCTTAGAAAATTGGCAGAAGTACTTGCTTTCTAAAAAAGATGAGAAGGTAAACCTTTAATGTCTTTTTCATTTTACAAAACTTCTTATTAGTGCATACAAGTAAATAATCACTTCAAATTCTAGATGTCATTGTAAACAAGTGGACTATTTGTGAAAATACAATTTTAAAAAAAATCTATTACATTCTAAACACTTCTTTCTATATACTATAAATGTGACCAAAGAAATAGTTTTTTTTTGAGAGTTTTATCAGAAATATTTATTTAAAACTATTGTGTTAAATTTTATTTTGCTTCAGATATCAGAATGAAATTATATTTCTTTCATCTTATAGAAATGACAACATTTCTGTTGTGATTTGTTCCATATTGATGTTTTTTTTTACTGTTAAAGAATTTATTATTTATTCACAAATAGGTTGTTTATAATCAGCATCTTTGCATTTAAAATGATAGTAATTTAAATTTCTTTTCAGATAGCCAATCTCAGCAAATATCGAGTTGACTTGAGATTTTTTGCCGAACTGATATCAGTGGGTGTGTTTAAGGAGAAGGAAGGTCTGCCCATTCTTGCCAACCAGCTGTCCATACTTGTGAACTCTGACAAAGAGGAGCACAACAATCTATCTATTATTTCCAGTTTCTGCAAACATTGTGGAGATGATTATGTGGGATTAATTCCCAGAAAGTACAGGTTGGTTAATCCCATCAAGCAGAGTAGGCATCATTTTAGTTTGTAATCCAAATACCAATTTCTGAATCTACATTTCAGTATTCCTGATTACATTACTTAAAACAATGGCCTGGATTTTCTTTCTCTATTCCATGCTACTTTAAATATTTGCATTTCTTGAACCATCCATAGATGCTTGGGAAAATGCTGTAGTTCTTGAGCTAGTGATATGGGTTGTTTGGTAACCTGTCTGGCTAGCAAAACTATCTGATTGATGTCTAACCTGAGATCAGAACACCTGGAAACCTCTTGTGCACTGAATGCTGCCACAGTGTGAAAAGAGCCAACGGGGGATTTTTCTGGCCGGTTGTGGGAAGAATGCAGACAACTGACAGCCTGGACCCAGTTCTGCCCAATTTTACATATTGAATCTTTAAGTACCATTTTTTACTACAGCAACATTTTTATATTGACATTGTTTTGGAGCAGATAAAATTCTATTTGCTGAGAATCATTTTGCACTGTCACTGTTACAGAAAGTGAAATTCTAATTATGAAATAACTACACAGTGATTCTAGTACTGATTTTTGCTTTTTGTTTTTAGTCTTGCTGATTACTCTTACATCTTCATTACAGTCTCATAGTTTTCAATGGGTCATTAAACTGTACTTGATATGGAGATACATTCTTAACAGTGTTATTTTTACCTATGAATGATACATGATAGCTTAAATTTGCTACTGGTACACATAGACATTTGATTAAAGAATAAACCGGGGTATATGTAAACACACAATACACTGCAATATCATTTATTAAGTGCTGAAGATACTGCTGTTGTGTTAAGCCTCCTGAGCAGCATCAGCAGAAGTAGGTGTGTTCAAGTCTGAGAAGCAGTTAAGTGTTGATTGGCTCTGAATTCTCTAATATGCAGCTCATCAGCAAGTGTAAACAGAAATGATGGGTGTGCCTGATTCATTTTAAATTTACAATTTTTTTTTACTTTATAGGATTTTTTAAAAAAATCCAAAGCCAGGAACTTCATAGTGAATCAGCTTTAAACAGGGTATTATTGTATATTGTTTTTCTCATTGAAGACTTTCAGAATGACAATTATCTTCTGATTTCCCATAAAATAAATGGTGCCAAGATTTATTCTTATTTTGATAATTTGGCTTTCTGTTAGATTGAACTCTGTATGACTGACCATTCCATTAATTTTTAAAGAATTTATTCAGCAACTATCTGTTACTTCCATCATTAAATTTTGATACATCACAGTACTATCAAAAAATCAGTAAATATATTTTCAATTTTAAGACTGTGGGAGTACAGTTCTACATTGATTTTTAAAATGAGGAATTAACCATTTGAAATAACTACCCACTGGTGTTTATTTTTGTTATTGATAATTATGAGGATCTTAATCATTTTAATAGTTACTATCTACTTGATTCTCTGGCAGTCAATTCTGGACAATTTAATAAAATATACAGAAATAACAATTTTAATGAAATTCATTTTTTTTCCCCTGATAATGACTTGCAGTAGACAAAAGTTTACAAATATTTAGAATTAGAAACTAGTGTTGATTAATAATCAATGGAAAGTCCAAATTATCTCTCTCTTTTTTGACAATAATCTGAGCTATTTTATTAATCTTTCAGGAGTTTAGCTGAGAAGAACAACTTGGATATTCCAAGAAGCCAAGTAAGTGATGAATGTCATTCTGAGGTTTGTGTACAGTATAGTTCAGGAGGTAAATTCAGAGAATTCCTGAGGTTCATTGTCATTAGCATTATCATCTAGACTGATTGGATGTATTAGTTACTTAGTAGTGGTTTTTTCATAGCAAGTTTGGCCAGGTAGTAGTAAACTGTTTTGTGCTTCATTACTATTTCAGAAGTACTCATGAATAGTTTGTTTATAATCAGCAATATTGTACTTTGAAAATGATAATCTACACTTTTTCTCAGATAGCCAATCCCAGCAAATATTGAGTTGACTTGTATTGCTTATTTTTTTGATTATGAGAATCTCTTTCATATCTTTTCAGATGTTGCCTCCTGAACGCCAGAGGGCGTGTCGGAATTTACTGAAGGATTACTACTCAACTTTATGTAAGCATCTGACCAAACAACACAAAGACCTCAAGTTTGTTGAGAAGCAGAACAGAAAAATTCTTCAGGTTTGTTTTGTTAATTATTTATTGATTGATTTACTTTTTGCTTCAAATTTTTACAATCTGAAACTCTTTGGAAGGATGTCTTACAACCAGCTTTTTTTAAGTGTTACTTTGCAGTGATTGTGACTTGTTCACTGAATCATTTCTGATGTTTTCTAATATTGAATATCTTTAATACTCATTAAGATGTGCCTGGGTTATTCCTTGAAAACATTAAGCAGAAACATAAACTGTACTGGTTAGAAGTAGACAGCAGAGAGCCAGGAAGTTTTTAAAACTGGTTTCTTTTGAACAAGGATATTTTTGGAGTTATCAATCATTTCTTATCAAGTCTTTCTGTTTAACATTAGAATATACAAAACATTTGATGTGTGCCATAAACCTTTCTGGTTGATACTCTAATTCATGTTATTTCATGTAATATATTTCTGTTTGCTAGACAAAAGGAGAACTGAGTAATGAAAGAAAAGAGAACTATGAAGCTGCTGTTGGAGCTTACCATAAACTTCATGCTAACACTTCAGCTCTAGCGGTAAGAATTGTTCTTTACCTCTTAGAATACTGTGTGCAACCATGTTTTGTCGACTTGACATTTTTTAAGACTTTTGAAACTCTATGAAACTTTAAAACGCGCAAAACAGTTATTGTTTCATGTTTAAACAGAATCCCTTACTACTATTTGTTGTCTTAAATCTCTCTCAGTCTGTAATCAGTGTTGTTCACTCTTAACGAATAAGCGCTCTATAGAAAATCAGTCTGGTGAAATATGTTGAGCTTATCTAAATAACTGTCTCATGAATTGATTGAATACCTTGACAGTTTTAGTGCTAATTTGTTTAACTGCTGACATAGCTAGATGTCATAACTGCAGGTGAACAAGGGATGACACACCCAAAGTCTTCAAACTCTTAAACTAGCTTGAAGAAAATTTGTAATACATAACAGGTTATGGGGCTATTTCTGATATTATCAACTAACTTCTGATCACGACATACTTTGAAAAAAGATTTTATCTTTTTTCTCAGAAACTTTAGTGGTGTAATGAAATGTGTTAAACTTGTTCTTTGATAAGCTAAAATATAATGCCCAGAATTTTAATGTAAACCAGTCACTTGAGACAGTGAAAAGTCTTTGTTTCAAAGCTTATTCTATTTAAATACATATGGTTGGTATTTTTGTTCCTACATTTCAGGACTTTTTAGATGAAGGAATACCAGATTTACCAGAAGAAGGTGAGCTCACTGTGATAGGATAGGTTTGAAATCTTCTGTAGTTGACAGACCTTTCTTAATTTCGTTAAACATTACGGGCAAGCACAATCTCATTCAATAAGAATTTGACTGTTAGTGAAAACAAAGTTTTCATATGGCATGTCACTGATTGATTGTTCTTATTGCAGAAGGCTTTTCACAGAAGCCACATTTGAATGGAATCTGAATATACAGAAATTTAATTCTCCAACTGAAGTTTATTATTAATCGTTTGATTTTTTTGTTATTCTCTTTAGATGTTTTTATTAGCCCTTAATTCATACCTTATCAGTTGTTTTGTATCTTTATTTTGGTTCATTCCTTTACTCTATTCCAGGAGCAGTGGTGAAACCAAATCATTTATACTGGTGTCTTGAACTAATTATGAATTCTCTCTTTTCTTTTAGAATTAAGACAGGATTCTGAAGGTGCAATGTTTGATATTTTCAATCCTTTAAAAAATGCAGAGGTAAGCATTGTTTATATAATGTATATGTGTGTGTGTCTTTAGTTTCTAATTTATTGATGTTCTTGGCTATTATTCTACCAGTTTGTTTTATTTTTATTTGCTAGTTTCAATATGAAGGGGATACAAGTCTCTTTGAAGATGAGGATACAAGGACATTTTATGAAAATCTGCCAGATCTAAGGGCTCTAATTCCAGGAGTAAGTTTAACAGTGCTGCATCATTTTGTTGGCTTTACTGCATAATATTGCGACATGTTTATATTTATGTGGTAAAAAAAAAACTCCAGGAAATATTATACTTCAGATATATGACTACATATTGGTTAAATTAAAAATTTTTGGAATTTCATCAACTTTTAACAAAAATTTTCTAGTGTTTCTGGTCAAATCAGTGAAACCTTTTTTTCTTTTCTCATTTCTGTTTATCAGTCTAACAATTCTGTTTTTATCTATATATCATTCTTTGGCATTTTTGTAATACTTGGAAGTTTAATTTGCATACTTCTACCAGAGAGTAATTAAGCTGGAAAAACGTGGGTAGTGGCATAGGGTGGGGTCCTATAATTAGGTTAAAAGTTTTAGATTTCTTAGCATTAGCTTTGATGGGTTTTTTTTTTGGCTGCTCTAATTGATTTGCTGATTTGTAAAAAAAACTTCCAGTGCTTAAATCCAATGTACTCTGAAAAATTGGTAAAATCTTAACCATTAACTTTTTACCATTCAGGAAATGCAGTATTTTACATGCACAGATGTTCAGATAATTTCCAAGATTGCTGCTGAAAATGCACCTAGCTGATTAAAATTATTAAACAAAAAACATTAAAAATCATGGAATGACTTAGCACATGGTTCAGTAATCCAAATGAAAAGGAAATATGACCATCCAGAAAACAAAAGAAAAAATTTTATTTATAGTGCAGAGTCAAAAATGTAGATCACTCGGAAATACCAATACTCATTCAATTTCTTGAATCTCACTGTCAGTACTTTTGACACTAAACCTGTTGTTCTCATTCCAATAATCCTCAGAATTATAGTTATGTTTATTGCTAAAGACACTTTCATCTCTCTTGTGGAATTCATCCAGGTGTTAGCTTTTCCTGCTTGCCTTCCTCTGTGTCTTTGTGGTGTAGTAGTGGTTAGACTCCTTAACTACATGGTGGAAGAAATCCTCTGGTATTAGCTTATAGAAGAAATTCACTGTCCTTGCATCGTCAGAAACATCAATCCTTTGGCTGGAGATAACTCAAATTCCATTCAATGACCTCATTCTCATTTTCACATCTGACGTCTCTCCATCACTGCCGACCAATTAAAGGATGAGAGATTTTAGATATGAACACAGAGACCACCACATCATCAGAAGGAAAGCATTCAATGTCTGATTCCATCACATAGATAATAATAATGCAGCCATATAACACACAAAGTAATTCAATTAGTTGTAAAGTCACTTGTGGAACAACATCTGCCTGCATGTACTGTCTGTAGTATAGATGTAGATGAAAGTTTTCATCAGATGAATCATCAGTGCTTGTTTTTGAGCATTTGCATTGGCAGCTTTTAGCCAACTTGAATGAGAAATGATTAAAAGAAATTCCATTGTCTGTTTTAACCACATCTAGAATTCTGAACAATGCAAACATTTTATCAAGATGGAGAAGGACAGTTTTTGTAGACACTGACTGATGACAATTTCTTTCCCTCTGAGTATCTAGTGAGCCATCAGTAATGACCATTAGAATGGCAGAAGCACTGCACAAAAATCTACTTGTGTCCCCAGTCTGTCTTGAAACTCAAGTCACATGCAGTGGTTCTGGCATATTCTGTTGCACAGAAGTTAGTTAGACATGGTATGCATCTTTTATACATGGCTTCAGCATGTTTGTGAATGCCAGGGAACCATACTTTCTTGTAGAGTAGTAATTTGTTTATACCCAAAAAACTCAAAGTAAAGTAATCTAGTTAGTATATCATAAAAACCATTTTGTTCTTATGAAGCAACACATTAGTGTTTTCTGTAGGGACAATGATCAGTTCATTCTTGAGTCTTGAGAATGTTTTCATAGTGTTATCATCCAAATAAATTTTCTCCAGTATTTGTACAATGGTAACATCTTGTAAATTAGTGTCATCATTTGCAGTAAAATAGATCTCTTTTAAAGCCATGGCTCTTCCTCTCTCTAATTTAGAATACTTACAATCAGCTGGTTGTAATATATTAGTGTGTCTCAATATATAGTCAGTAGCATTTATTTTTCCAGGTTTATACATGACTATAAAGTCATGTTTGAAGTTTCAGTTGGCAGTGTTCTATTCTTACAGGCAGCTTGGAGCTCAGCTTATTGAAAATAATTTCAAGTAGCTTATGATCACTTACCAGGATGAACTTATTCCCAAATAAGTAAGGTGAAAATGTTTACAACACCACACTATGCAAATGCCTTGCATTCTGTTTCTGAGTAACATTTTTCAGCATCTGTAAGTTCTCTGCTGGCATATACTTTTATCTTTCTATCTTGGCGTAGCATTGACCACAAGTTTTGCATCCTTTTTTGGGATTAAAGTATGCTATTACAGTTTCACTAGTTAGATCGTATTGAAGCCTATCAAATGCTTTTTTTTTTTTTTTTGACTTTCATTTTATTCCCACTGCTCATTCTGAAGTTATATCATCACCACTAAATTTGTAGTTGTAAAATTTCAGTTTGTTTTTATTAAACTTGCATACTCGTTTTTGTTTCATGTTCTTCTAGAGTTCATCTGAAGACTATACTGTCATCACTAATGTTTTGTATGTTGTCAAGGGGTATGTGAAGTGTACTTTGGAAGATTTTGGCACCAAACATAAACACCAAAAATGAGATGTTTATTTCTTTGAAGCACCACACATGTTGAAAATGTTATGTTCCATAACTTTTTGGCCAATCTAAGTTGGTGATAACCTACATTCAGATCCAACTTTGAGAAAATCTTTTGCCATTTAAATCAGCTATCAGATCACCAATGGTTGGGTATGAGTGATGCATTGTTTGTGCTACACTGCTTTATTAGGTAATCTCATGTTAATGCATACTCTTATTACACCAAAGGTGTTGCTCCATCAACTTTCTCAATTATGTCCAATTGTTCTAGCCTTTCAAATTATGTGGAACAGTATGCATTGCTTTGTCTGTGCTATTGGCTTAATGGTGTCATCCACATATTTCTACCTGGGTATCATTAATTTTCCAATGAACAGAATATCTTAGCATATTTCTTTCAGTATTTTATTCTTAACTTCTGAAATAGCTGTCATTAAAGGCACTTTTGTAGTTCTATAGATGTGTCCTATCTAAATAGGCTTCCAAAACTTCCTTTTTTCAATAAACATTGATGCTGTTTTCTTGTTATCAGTCTCAGAAGTTGCATCAAATTTACCAATTAATGGAAGGTAGGCATTTATCTGTAAGCAAACTTTCTTATATTTGTTTTTGTCAACTTTCATCTTGCATTAATTCTTAAAAATGTCTAGTTACCAATGACAATGTAGGATCCAGTGTCGACCAGAATATTAATAAATACTTTGTTGATTCAAGCCACAGTTTTTCATTTAATGTTTCATCTGTCTGCACACCAAGAATATATTCATCACCAGAGCTGCTATCATAATTTCTGATCATCGAGCTGATTAACAGTTTCTCTTTATTAATTATAGTTTATTTCTGCAGACCTTCGCACAATAGTAGCATTTTTAAGTCTTTGCCAAGCATTCCCTTCCTTGATGTACAAATTATTCCCTTACAATTTCAACATATCTGTTTCTCTCTTTGTTTTGTGTCAGAATATATTTTCATAAAGCGTTGTCAATTTCTGCCAAATTTATCAGGCTGTTTCTACTTATTTACAACTTTTATACTTCCTATGTTTAAATTTCTTTATTTTTGATGCCCATTTGTCATATAGTTCAAGTGCCTAACAATATTATGAGAACTGTATCACATAATGCTTGATGTTTCAAGTGTGTTGACAAGAATCCTTGAATAATTTTGCAATTTTATTTTGTATGTTAGAGAAAGTTGTCTAAGTCTTTTGTGGAAAGTGTCAAACATGTATCTGTGAAACTGTCCAACTCTGTGACAGATTCTTTGTGTGAACTACTCCATAAGTTTGACCACTCCTCCTGTAGTGTAGTCATGTCCTGTACTAGGTAAAGTTTGAAAAACATCATTTACTTCCTTCACATATGTAAAAGAAAAGCAGAGTGAGGTTTTTTTATTCATAACATCCATTTCAATAAGAAGATTTTCAAACTGTTTTAAGGAATATTGTTGGCAGGGTTATCTTTAGTCATAAAGGACAACGTGCACACACAATTACTGAAAAGTATTTGTGATCTGTAATCAAAAACATTTTTTATTTATGACCCCTAGTTGTATATACCATAAGTATCAACAAAAATCTAATGAAATATATTATTTCTCAGAAAAAAACATAACTATAATGTAAAAAAATTACGTTTATAATGGTGATGGATAGTGTCAGGCATGAGCAAGATAGTTGGCAGAGTTAGGGTGTGAGAAAGTCCCTTGTAGAACTTTTCGTTTTTAGATGTGGGAGGAAACTGAAAGTTAACCATATGGCTGAAGGAAAGTAGCTATCTATATGTATCAGCTTTGAACACTTTTTACATCTGGGTAGTAGAAGCAGGTAGTTTAAATATTTTCAAAACTAAAGTGGACATGTATGTAATATTAGTTTAAAGGCTTCTAGATTTACAAATATGGGATAAGGTACAAAGAATTTTGTAGTCTAATTGATCATTTATACTTCACATATCTCAATTTTAATTTTCAAGTGTGTTGACAAGCATTAACGAAGATTTAATTCAAATATTCCACTTATACAAGGGGAGGTTATATATTCTTACCTCATCTTTGATTCAGCTTTACTCTAGTTTATTTTCATCTGTTTTAAAAAGAAGAGTTTTACTAAGTTACTTTCTTCTTTACTAACTAAACTTGTGATGGTGATTTTTTTTTCTGGTGTTGAAAGTATTTTTATTGAGCACTAGAAGAATAGTTCTAGCTGTGGTGTAGAGTTGTAAATGTATGTGGTGTAACTATGTTCCGCTGTCTTAGCTGTTTATAAGTGAGACTTATCCTATGCCTGTGAATATGTGTTAGGTTATGAGGTAGATGGTATACAACTCCTTGTGGACAGGAGAGGTGTGATTTTACAAGCCTAAGAGAGAGAGAGAAAGAGCTGAAAAGAAAAAGTATAAATAAATTGCCAAACATAGTAATTCAGTCATCTACTTGACTATATTTTATAAGTTACCTATGGTGGAGGATCATGAATACTTCAGTATGCAGCTGAAAAAAGGAGTTTGTTGGCAACAGATCTAAAGGTTAGACCATGAAAGAAACACTTAAACGTGTAAAATTAGTTCTTTTTCATTTGAATGGCTGAGAGTTTTGCTGATCAACCAACTTTCCAAAAAATCTCTTTATCTCTGACTGGAACTACTGATCACATTGTCTCTGTAAACCAAATATTACAAAATTTCAGAAATTTTATTTGGTTGAAGTGGATTTGAGGTCTTTTAGAGCTCTGTGGATACTTCAAGAAACCTGCTGAGAGTGAAAGGCAGGAAGTTCAAAAGGAGATCCTTTTTAATGTGTGGAGTAATCAAAAAGTGCACTGATACAAATTAAGCTTGTGTTGGTGAATTTTTATTTTCCGAGCCAAAATTTGGACTAGTCCCATAGTGCTTTTTGCTGTCAACAGTGATATGCTATTATTGCTATAGTTTACCCTCACAAATCACATTTTTGGCAAGTCTATCAGTTTCCATTTGAACTTATTTTCCTTCATAGGGAGTAGTTAGTGGACCATTTTCCAGTGAGTGTCACAAGGAAAGTTCTCTAAACAACAGTTTTGTTCTTAAACAAAATAGTATATGATCATGAGTTCTCCACAAAGATAATGCTTTTGTAGACTGAGCTTAGATTGGATTTATCTTAAAATCTCTCTAATCAGGATTTCTGTTAACTATACAAAATAGTAATATTTTTTATTACACCACTAAATTAGATAAGGCACAGTTTGAATAAAGTTATAAGTCGGTCCTTTCTCTAATACAAATCTGTTTTTTTTTGTTTTCTCTTCTAAATTTGCTTTAAGTAGCATAGATGGTAATTACTAATTGTTTTTAATGGAAAAAATGTAGATAATGATTTAAGAAATTAGTGTTTTATCATTTCAACAGAGTGTGCAGAAGTTTTATTACATTTTCAGATTTTGTACAAAGAAAGTGAACAAGTCTCATCTAAAGATGAGACAAAGGAAGAGGACACTGTACTTGAAGAAGGTATATAATGTGTGTGTGTGTTGTGAAAGAGTTCTTTTGAGCTACAGCAGCCTAATATGCAGTACTGACTTTCTTAAAGTATGCATTATTTGTGAATGTTTATGGAGATTCTCGAAGAGAGATGGTATATTTGTGAATGCATGCATTTATGAATAGTTTTCAAATATGGTGTATCTTCATTTGTATATGCATACTTAAAGGCAGGCAGTTCTTACCACAGTAATCCATTAGTTTAACACGTAATTTTAGTTAGCTTTTTTTTTTATTAGTTTCTTATAATTATTCTCATTGAGGTAAAAGAACGATCTCATACCTCTAAAAATTAGCCAATTCTTTCTTTATTTGGATGGCATTTTGAATGTGTATAAAATTGTTTTTTATACATTGTTTTTTTTAATGATCTCAACAAAGCTAAGTAGTTAATTGGCAAAAACACTAGTTTTTTATATAAAAAATTTGTTTATTTTATATTTTAATTTTCCTTTGATTAATCTTATTTTAAAATAATGACAGAATCTCTGTTGGGAATGATGAAAACCTTGAGTGTATAAAAAGTATTATTTAACTCAAATTGTTGCCTCTGAAGTTTTTTAAATAAGTTCTTAAGACATACAACCATGTTTAGTATTTAATTTTGATTTTACAGATAAACATGGGACTACAATGTCAACTATAGTTTTGATTGTTTGATTTTCAACATTATTTCTTGACTTCTGACTTCCCAGTGTTGTTTTCCACATTTTCTGACAGTTCTCTCTCTCTTTGCTCAACAACATACGTCATCAGCTCTGTTTTGCCAATACACTTTGGGGGTTCTGTTCTGAAGCGCTGGCATTTTTTCTGCATTAGAGTTCTGCTATCACTTTGTAAACATTCTGCATCCAGGGTGATTTCCCTAATATATATATATATATTAATTAAAAGGCTTTAAAAGTTTACTACTATTATTTTTCCAAAATTTAGCTTGGTTTTCTTTACATGTTTATTTCAGCTATTTGTGTACTTACAGTGTGAAGTAACATGTTTAGGGGTTTTTTGCTTTAAAGATCTGGAAAATTTAAAGATAGAAGATGTTGAAAAGGAAATGGAATGTGAGCAGACTGTTGTGAAGGATACTCAGCCTGAATTTTCCAAAGATAAATACACTTCCTACACAAAGAGAGAGAGGTTCAAAGACTTTGAGAATAAGGAGGAAGACATAATTGAGGAAGACCTTGATATACTTCCTCCAGATGAAGGTCAGTTTAGTCTCATTTGGATAATGTACTGAACATTGCTCAGTCAACTAGAAAGAATGTTAAAATACCTTTCTTAGATGGTTGTTAGTTTTAGAGGTTTTATTATTTGAAATAAAAAAGAAAAAACAAACAAGTTTTCTTAAGAAGCTGGTTCAACTTTGAGAAATACTCTTCTTTTTTTTTTCATTTAGAACAGTAATTTTTAATTTTTGAAAAAATAGCATTGATTTTTTTAAATAGATTTGATTTGTTATTCAACAAACTTCTGAACAGATATGTAAAAGTATAGACCAGGTATTTTAATAGCAATTAATCATTCAGATCTGTTTTTATAAAATCATGACTAATCTTTTTTTTTTGGTTTTTAGCATCAGATCAAGCAAAACCCTAGTTGTGAAATTCATTGTTAGAAAATAAGGACTTTCTTGGTGTTCTATTTTCAATAACACGGGTATTCAAACAAGAAAATGGAAAAGAAAGTTCAAGTGAGAGTTCCAACCAAGGTTTCAATATGTAACCAATTAGGACTGTAGCTGTTTGGAGTGATGTTGGTTTTTAGTTCAACATTTGTGAAGCTAAATATTAGTTGTCATTTGGTTTTATCATCTCCCTTTCTATTTATTTACTTTTTTTCAAACTGTTACTTGCGGATAATTAAAAGAAAAGTCTATAAAAACCAATTCAGGAAATTTTGGCAAAGTAAAAATTGTTTATTTTGCTAAAATAAGATGTAATTGTGAGGTTCCAGTTAGTAATAAATCAATGTTATTAGGTACATATTGATATGTAAAAGCTATTCTACCTTCTTTTACATGTAGAAGAAGATATCGACACTGATACAGGTCACCTGATGAAGGCCCAGTTTGATGCTTATCTCCAATCTTTACCCAATTGTGTGAACAGAGAATTAATTGATAAAGTATGTATGTCTGAACATTTTAAAAGCTGTTATCAGTACAGATCATTTATGTAATAAATCAGTTTGCTGCATGCATTGTAGATCAACCAGATTTCTCTTTTCTATGTACTCTGTATAAGGTTGGTAAGTGAAAAAGTAAAAAAATTAATACAGAAACTCATCGATAAGCACAGTACTTTCTGATAGGACGTCAAAGATTTCTGACCATAACTTCAAAGAGATTTACTGACAGGTGTTCCTATACATTGGCCATCTCTGGTCACTTTAAATTGCTTTGTTTTTATTTATTTATACATTAAAATTTTCTTTTTTGTCTTTGCTCTTATCTCTTATTTAAAGAGATATTTGGTATAGACACTAATTGATCATACACTGTTAACTAAAGCTTCACAACCTGAACTACAGTTGCTTTATTTTTCTTTCAGGCTGCAGTTGAGTTCTGTATGACTTTCAACACAAAAACAAACAGAAAAAAACTGGTGAAAGCCATGTTCACTGTTCACAGAACAAGGTACATAGAGTAAATCTATTTCTGATTTCTTAAATACCAATGTAAGAGCTCTTACCATCTATGTGACTGCATCATAATTATTGTTACTACAAAATCTAAATGTCTTCATAACATATGATGTAGATTGTAATTGCTTGAATGTTTTTATGATGATTATTGCATTTATTATTATCATTATTATTATTATTCTTTCTCAGATATGACCTTTTACCTTTCTATTCCCGATTGGTTGCAACCTTATATCCATGTATGCCTGATGTAGCTAATGATCTGGTCCACCTGTTAAAAGGAGATTTTAAGTGGCATGTAAGTAAAACAAAAGAAAAAGTTAACATTCATCTTTCTACTGATTGAGGCAAAAATAGATTAAACTAGTGCCACACATAAAGATCTTTATTTTTTTCATGGAAACTAAAATTTTGCAAGATTTTTGTAATTATAAAATATAAATATCTTGGAATCTTTTGTTGTTTTATGTAAATTTTTGGTTGCCAGTAAATCATTTTAGTACTAAATTTAAAGATGGTACTGAATTATTGGTGAACGGTATTTATTGGTATTTGTTTTTTTTATTTCTAGGTTAAAAAGAAGGATCAGATCAACATTGAATCTAAACTGAAGACTGTTCGCTTTATTGGTAAGATAAAGATCTAAAATATGTTTGTTTATTTATATTTATGTATATAAAAATGTTTTTTCATTACTTAAAAAACTACATACAAATTGCTGCTTGCTATTTTGGTAACCTTACTGCACAAAATCTGTTGTGTGACTCTCAGATATCTTTATATGCTTACATAACTGGCAATATGAATGTCATTAAAAACGATCTGCTGTGATTTCAGCATTTCTCTATTCAAGCTAGTCAGTTTTTCACATCTACTTCTTTTCACAATACCACAGTTTTATTGGTCTTTAGTTTGTCAAGGAACCAAACAAAGCGTACTGGCAATGGAGTAATATTTTAGCTTTAATGTAATGAAAATTGATCCTTGAACATTAATTGACTGGCTTGTTCACAGTCCAGATTTGGATATTATATGGACTGTGTAAGAATAAATGGATAAAGAAAAGGACAGATGTCATTCAAAAGCTTTTGGGTAGTTCTTAATGCATAGAGGCTATTGTCACTTCATAAACTCACTTCCAAGTTAGCTCAAATGTATCCAGAGTCTTCACAAGACTAAAGCTGCACTTACCAGATACTGAGTAATTTTAACATTTTAATGAAAGAAAGAAAAACTATTGTACTTCCTAGATAATATAATGCAGTTATTTTCTTGTTTGTAATAAATAAAATTTGGAAAAATGTTACAGAAACAAAGTCATTACGTGTTTCTATAATTAATTCCATTACTGTAGCAAGTACTTCAACTTTATTTGGGTCAGAAGTTGCCTGAAATCACTTGTAGTACTGGATCATTTTAATAGTATGATAAGTGGTAGGATGTTAAAAGAATTTTAATGTGTGCATCCCTTTTTCTTTTGTTCCTTATTTTTAGACAACATAAAAAAATTTTTTTTTTGTATTTTAGGTGAACTGGTGAAGTTCAAGATGTTTCCAAAATCAGAAACTCTTCATTGTATGAAGGTAGATTCTCTTTCATTTATAATCAGAATTATTGATGGCTACACTAATCTCTCGTTTTTATTTTTGTATGTCCTTCATACCTGTAATCTTACACGTAGTTCTTTCATTTAACATTCATGCTTTGGTCACCATAAATTATTTAGCGCAGTAAAGGTGTGAATTTTTTTTACTCTTAAAATTTAGTTTCATAAGTTTTATTTTAACCAAATTTTAGTATAGAACAAGCATTTAATTAATTTTATATGTACACTACTACTCACAATTTTTGGTTTAGTTGCTATTTATATGTGGTTACTATGAAAAATGAAGAGCCAGTTATGTTTATAGGGTATACAGTATGCAAACTCTGTGGTAAACTGTGGTTGCTATGCATAACAATCCTTTTCTTGCTTGTATCTGTTTAGCTTTTCTTACATAACCATCTTTGCTTTCAGATGCTGCTTTTTGATTTCTCTCATCACAACATTGAGATGGCCTGTGCATTGCTCGAAGCTTGTGGACGTTATCTCTACAGATCACCTGACTCTCATCACAGAACCAAGGTTTATTTGGTAAGTAGTTACTGTACTGCACCTTAATTCTTGCTGGCTGGAGGGTTCAGTTCCAAGTAAAACTTATTCTCACTGATACAAGGATATTGATTTCATTTTTGGAAATTTTTAAAAATAATTTAAATATAAATAATATTTTAAAAAAGAAAAAAATAAAAACTTTCCAATAAACAGTCTGATTGCAAGCCTTTTTAATATAGCTTTGGTGTTGGTGTGTATATTTGTTAGGACTTTATTTTAGAGAAGTAGATGTTATTTCAGTTGTCAGGGTGTCTAGAAATTCTATTCTATACAGGTTAGGTGAAGACAGCAGGCTCGTTTAATGTATTTCTTCAAAAGGTTTCTCTATAATAGATTTTCTTGGTTTGTATCTGCAGGATGTAATGATGCGGAAAAAAGCTGCGCTTCATCTAGACAGCAGATACACCACAATGATTGAGAATGCATACTACTATAGTAATCCACCAGTGGTCCCTCAGCTTGTAAAAAAAGAAAGGCCCCCAATGCATGAATATATCAGAAAACTGCTTTATAAAGATTTGTCAAAGGTAACCACAGAAAAGGTGAGTACTTTTTGTAGCTCTCTACTTGTTTAAATCAGCTGCTAACTAGTTTCTCAACATATTTTTTAAAGTGTGAGAATAACAAGCATATTTAATAGAGTTGTTTATGGTGTCTGAAAAGAAAAAGATTGTGCAGAATTGCTATGTGGGAATTTGTAGTTAATTTCAGCTTTTACTGAAAGGTTGCTTGTTCACAAGAATATTGTAGAATCTACAAGAAAATAAATGTTTTCCAGTTTATGAACAATAATAGTTAGTTCTTTGTTTCACAGGTACTAAAACAAATGCGAAAACTGAACTGGGATGATCCGCTGGTATGTTTAATTTTTATTTCAAGATATGTAAGACATTTTTAAGGTATTGTTAAAGGTTATTTTATCAGCTTTGAGATCACTAGTCTGCTATTTGAAGATAGTATTCAATGGTTTTTATCATTAACAAAAGAAGCTGTTAACAAAATGAGCTTGTTGGCTGGTGTTTTTTGGTGATACTAGGGATTGTGGATTGGATTGTAAGAAGGCTCCAGAATTAAACCAACTGTTGGTTGATTTAGCTAAAATAATAGTTTGATTAAAAATGGCAGATAATATGCTTGATATTTTCAAATTACTGTGTGTATTCATGTTACAACAAAATGATTTTCACCTAATTCTGTAGTTTAGTTTGCTCTTGATTGTTTGTTGTGACCATATGATATAAACTTACACAACAATGTACCACACTTTGTTACAGATAGCATTTTATGCCACAAAGTGCCTGATAGCTGTCTGGAACATCCGCTACAACTCTATCCACTGTGCAGCTAATTTATTGGCGGGTTTGGCTCCATATCATGTAAGTACAGTTTTTGCTTGCTTTATTTAACACAGTCAACTGAGTTAAACGTTGTTTTTTTTTTTTTAAACTGTTATGATAAGTTTATAAGTTTTTTAAAAAAAGATGACTATAATTTCAAGGCAGGATGAAGATAATTTTAGTTTTAACTCAAAATGTTTATTTTATTTTATTTTGTATTAAACAGTTTAGTGGAGATCACAGGGTTTGCCATTTGAGATAGAGCAAGAATCATTTTGTTATTTTTAAACAAACAAACATATTTTATTAGTTTATTTTTGTATGTGATCATTCTTGTTTTAGTTCTGTCATTACAATTTAAATGTTTTCTTCAGCAGTGAATTATGTTGATAAGATTTTGGATGTTTCACCTGTTATCTAGTTTGTAATGGAAGAGCAGAAATTGCAACATGTGAACAAAACTACTACTACAGCTTGGCTTGGTAAAAGTCACAGAAAACCAACCTGATGATGTTATGTAATTTTAAGCCACAATTTTTGGTTATTATTTATGCTGGATTATGTCATTAGGTTATTAAAAATTGGAAACACCATAGAGATATAGCAGAGATGAAAGCTTCATTGACTGAGTAACCATACTGAACAACTCTGAAAAAAATCCAGCAACTGTCATTTGATTGCATTAATTTTACATCACAAAAGATTTTTTTGTTTTTACAGACTGATTTTCAACTAACCTGTGGTCATGGAGGGACAGAAAAGATTTAAAATCTGGGGTTCCATTAATTGTTCATTTAATGCAGTCTGTCAAAACATTGTTCAACATTTCTAATGTAGCACTATTTTAAAATGAAATATGGCTTTAATCAACTCGCTGACAATCTGCTTAAGACCTGCAAGTTTAAGATAAACTGTCATGAAATAAAGGAAAACTCATTCTAATATGTCAGATTTAAAGTGCAACTACATGACTGAATATTTATGACCTGTAAACAAAGTAGATATACTTTTTGAAAATGTTTTTTCTCTTTCTAGAATCAAATTCTTGACAACAAAAAGAAAGTTTCTTTTCACTTAATTATAGCTCACTACTTTCTTGCATTACTGAACTTCAAACACCACACAGTTAACATTAATTAAGTTTGTCTCTGTTCATAGAACATGAGCCTTTTGTTCTTTTCTTGCACGTCTCCCTGTCTTGTGCTGATATATTTTTACTTTTAAAATCGTTGAACTTTCTCAGCAAGAGATTTTTTGATTCTCTTTATTTTGATCCAATTAATATTCGGCATGAAATCCCATCAAACCTGATGGGCTTTATTTTTAAGGTTTCTTTAAACAATTACTGTAATAAGCGCAATTCTAAATGTATTAAAAGTTATTGGTTAAAGGGTTACTTCGCTGCTGCTGCTGTTCTGTTTTATGCACATCTAAAGCCTACACTTGAAATATGGGCAGTCGTAGAGGGACTAAGGGTTAAGTTTCCATGTTACATAAAGTGGTTTAAAGAAAGCATGCATCATGAGATTCTTTTTCCCTGTTTATTACTTATGGATGCC
Organism: Nautilus pompilius; assembly: GCA_018389105.1. Classification (NCBI taxonomy): domain Eukaryota; kingdom Metazoa; phylum Mollusca; class Cephalopoda; order Nautilida; family Nautilidae; genus Nautilus; species Nautilus pompilius. The sequence goes on along the minus strand of JACATO010000980.1, from coordinate 900,157 downwards.
ATAACATAGTAAATCCAACTTTTTTAGTTGGAAAATTTATCATTAGGCCATTACTTATTTTTATTCTTTTACATTTTTTTAGTCAATTTTATTAAAACAGATTATTTTTGTAATTGGTTAACAAACAAACAAACTTTCCTAGCAAAGGTCTTGTATGGGTCAGTTAAGACAAACTTTGCATTTTTACAAGTAGTTTAAGATGATGTCAGAGCAAGTATTTTATATTTAATTTCTGGCTTCGCACAGCAACTGAAAACTTTAAAGCTTGGTAATGTAATTTTTTTTGTTTTGTTTTTAAGGAGCTGGTAGCCATTCAGGTGGTTGATGGGATCTTAGAGGACATCAGGAATGGAATGGAGGTGAGATTTATTTACAGTGTTTCTCATCTACAAAGAATTTAAATGACATGAATAAAAGCAAACTTTATGTTTATGATACTGATGTCACCGATACATTTTGTTGTCTTTTAGTCTCTCTTGTTATGTTGAAATAATTGTTATATATGTGCCAGATCAATCATCCAAAGTACAACCAGCGGCGAGTGAGTGCCATTAAGTACCTCGGTGAGCTGTACAACTATCGAATGGTTGAGTCATCAGTAATCTTTAAGGTCCTTTATTCCTTCATAACTTTTGGAATTTATTTGGATGGTAAGTTTTGGATCCTTTGCTTTGCTGCCTGTTAGATATTATATAATTTTCTTAGATTAAATTTGATAATCTTGGTAAAAATAAATAAATAGAGAGAATTATTTCTGGTCAGTTCAGTTTACCAGAGATAATTGCAAAAATTAATTTAAAAGACCCTAAAACGTTTTGGAAATACAATTTCTTGGACATTTGTGGTTGACGTTTTTAGAAATTAAAACTGAATTTACAATCGTAGTTAGTAATTTATTACATTTAAAAAATGACAAATTGAAATTTACCTATAAAACAATTTTCTGATTAATTTTATTCAAAATGAGTTCGACTAAAGAAGTTCTGAAATGATTTTAAAATTAAAGTAATTAGTCCATGTGCAGGAAAATAGTCCTCAGTGCATACAAAATTTCACATAATACAAATAATCTTTTATCTTTGGATATCATCGAAAAAACAGTTTCTCATTCTTAAAATGACAGGTGAGAACATACATCAAAAGTCTTGTGGCCTCAGCTAGTGAATTCCACTAATGAAACTAAACTTTCTTTAGATATTGGAAAACTCAAGTGATGGATAACTTCTTGTGGTGGGAACAATCAAGTTTTTTTGTTATTCTCTGTTTTGCTCACTGACTTGCACTCCTGGATACGACATAGTCCAGTTGCCTTAACAAGGTGGAATATCTCTCTACTGAAACTTCTGGCTCTCGGAATTTTGTCATTAGTAGAAATGCTTTCTAGCCTCATCATTCATGTCACAGTTGATAAATTCAGGGATATGTCAGCTCAAGGTAATATGCATGAAAACTGACCATGAAGCTCAGAGTTGTTAGAAAAGGCTTCCACTTGACTGTTTGTAGATGTGCTAATTATCAAAATGGTTGGTTACCAATTAATTGGCCAATTAGTGAAATTCATAACAGAATTTTCTACCGGCTCTTGGGAAGCCATAAATTTATTTCTGTACACAAGGTATCAACACAAGCAGGAAAATAAATAGGTCTAAAGTACCTGGTGGTTGGTCCTCTTTTTCCACTTTGTATCAAAATTTTATTCAGTTGTTCCAAAACCTTAATGAAAGCTAAATAGTACAAACATCCTGAAAATTGCCATGGAAGAAAAAAAAGAGGAGGATACATAGTGATACATAGTCTTTGAAATTTAAAAGATGGTTGAAATCAGAGATGATTTAAATGGAGTATATATATATATATCAGCAATTGGTTTTATAAAAATAGAGTTAAAACTTTGTTTTGATTTTGCAATATGCATATGTTTTGCATATTCTAATATAAGCAATAGTATAGCATTAAAGTCTAATGTTCATGATACAGAAAGCTTCACCACTGCTTTTTTTGCCTAATTTTTTTTTATTTTTAGTAATATTACTTGTGTTGATTGATTAGGAATTGCTAATTCGAGTAGTAGTTTTAAAATATTAGCAAGCTGAGTGACTGTTTTTCTTATGGACAATACCTAACCCAAATACCATGTGTAGTATGAAGGAAGATTTTTCTCCTAACTATGATGTACTGCACCATAATTTTTTCAGTCAAACTGTGATGCTAGATAAGCACAACACCTTTTTCCAAAAACTCAATGATACTGCAAGAGGAAATGACAAGTAAAACATTGAATTAGTGATAGACATTTGAACAGCTTGTACTGTTGGAAAGCCATTTCTTAGTATGACTGGTACATTGGCTTATATCTGATTTTGAAAGGTGTGGAGCCATCCTAAATGTGGTTCCATTTTCAGAATCACATAGTTGACCACATAAGTGAGCAAATTTTGGATGGTTTCCAGAAATTTGAAATACAACTGGATAAAGTCTTTTTGGTCTTTTGGACAATGCTGCAAACGGATTGCTGGAATTCTCATACCATCACCATCTTTTTTTATTCATGCTCTACAACTATGCATTAATAATTCCATATTTAGCCAATGAGCAGTAAAGGATATCTTTGGTATTAATAGAGACAATTAGTCTACCTGAACAATGTCAGCTTTTACTGTCATCTAAATTCTAACTTAAGACTGTAGTAAAGTCTTCGCAACACATATCTTTTGATGAGCACTTTTGCTTAGCTTGTGTACTATCATATTTAAGTACATCTCAAGATTTTTTAAAATAAACTTTCCTGCATGGCATTATATTACATAGTGCAAAGAAATCGTCTGATATGTGGCCTTGGGATTTTGTGGAAGCTTTGAGTGATATATTACCATGTTCACTCCTTGTGTAACAATGACGACTTGTTATTGTTCCTATGCATAACATCCAGATTTAAGTTTTTACTGGGTCAGTTTGTTACAGATATCAAGATGCCTTGGTTCAGAATTGTTTTAGCTGATTTTCTTTTTTCTTAATTTCAGAAAACATTTCATCTCCATTAGACCCACCAGAGCACTTATTTCGCATTCGACTTGTTTGTGTGCTATTGGATACTTGTGGTCAATATTTTGACAAAGGTTCCAGTAAGAAGAAACTGGACTATTTCCTTATGTATTTCCAGGTTATTGATTTTCCCATTTTTTATTTTGAAGTTGAACTTGTTTCTAAGTTGATATGGTATTTAAATAAATAATAATAATAATAATTATTATTATTATCAGTATTATTATTATATTAAATTGATACTTTTTAAAATTAATCAGTAGTAATTCATTACTTTGGAAAAATGATCCTCTGGCAGATAAAATCCTGAGAGAGTTCACCAATCTAAGATTCTACATATATGTGTATCAACTCTTCCTATAGCTTGTGACCAAATCAGTAAGAAAGTCCTTTGACTTATGTTCTTTTTATTAGCGCTACTACTGGTTCAAGAAACAGTTGCTATTGTGGACAGAAGAAAGACCTTTTCCTGTAGATGTGGACAACCTTGTGCATGACACCATAGAAGCAGTTCGTCCCAAACTAAAGCTATACGAAAGCCAAGAAGAAGCTTACAAGTCTGTAGATGACCTAGAAAAAGAAATCAAAGCAAAAATTGGTAATGAAGTTTTGGTGTTTATAGTGTCCATCTCAGGACTTCTGGTAGATAGTCTCCCACGTTCGCTCAGGAGTTCAAGATAAAACGTCACTTCAAAGATTATTGTTAAACTTTTACTATAATACAGATTAGTCTCCAAAACTATCATGAGTTTTTGTTTTATTTTTTAATGAGATTGAAATTGAAAATATTTATCCTCTTGTTCAGTATGGCATTTATGTTATTTCTACAACAAATCACAAGTTTTCTTTTTTATCCGTATCGTTAAACCTCTCTTTGAGGAGAGTAAAACAGAAACATTGGCAAAAATATTACTTTCTACAACTAGAAAAAAGTATACAGTAATGAAATTTGTTTCTTCTGTGCAGCTGAAGTACTTCCTATCATTGAAACTGGAGATGGTGATGATGCAAGTGGACCAGAATTTTGTGGATTCAGCACATTACATGAAAGTGATGAAAGTAGGCAGAAAAGTCTAACTTTTTAATGATATATTTTATGCTGTATAGCCTGGTTTGATCATTTTATTGTAGACACTTTGAAAAATACCTTGAAATATTCTAAAGAACTGTAATATTATAGGACACTGTTTTATGTATGTATTATGTATGTTCTTAAATTGTAATAAGAATGTTTTTTTCTCTAAACATGAAGTTGATGAACTAAGCCAGTCTCTGTCACAGTCTCACAATGAGGACAGTACAAGTCTAGCTGAGAGTGAAATGAGTCAAGATGAGCAGAGCCAGAGCCAGAGCCAGAGCCAGAGCCAGACAGGAAGCCAGACTAATGAGGTGAGGGGCAACTTACACTTTTCAAGAGCTGCTGCTGCTGCTTATGGCAAAACATAGTCGTAGAGAATCTTATACCAAGTGTAATCAGAAATGTAATGAGTGTTTTAAAAAACAAAACCACTTAGATTGTAGAGACTGCTAACTGCAAGTTATTTCAATCTGTAAAACAGTAAAGATTTTCACTAAAGCTAACTGACCAATTTGGTTCTTTTGTTAGGGAGAAGAACATGAAAATACCACACACAGTGAAGAAGACGACTTCCTGGAATCTGCTGGAGAAGATGAAACAGAAGATCAGGTCTCTTCTCTCTGTTACCTACAAAGTAAAAAGATGCTAAAAATGCAAAGAATTAGATTAGTTAGTTTTTATTTAGGTTTGTCTGGTAATTAACACTAATTTAAAGGAACAGATATTTCTTTCCTGCTGCTTTTAATCAGCCATTTGTATTTTTACTTGAACTCATATTTAGAATTAAGTTTCATTACTTTTTATATGTCAATGTGAGTTTAAAATTGTTTTTCTTATAGTAAAAAATCTTATATAAAATCCCACTTTCTGGCTGTTAAAATGTGTATGTAGAAAGCATGCAAGATTACATTCATTTAAGCCACTTAACTTGGCATCTTTCCATGTTTTTGTTTATTTAAGGTAATATTTTGTCAGCCTTTTCTTTTTTTAAACTTTGAAAATGTAGTTTGAATATTATTTGAGAAATTATGAGTACATCATTCATTCTTTACATGGCATATACTACTGCAATTGTAAATTAAGATCCTTGTGAAACCACTATTTTTTTTTTTTACAATAACTTATTCGTAGACATTTGGTTTCTATAATTAAAGAAGAATTTTGTTCTCGTACCCTCACAAGCAGCAAACTGATGAAACTGCAGGCTGGTGCTCCTTCATTTGCTTCACTTCAGTAAATTCACCATCCTGAAAGAACTGTGGTAACTAAGAAAAAGAAAGTGCCATGTTTCACAAAACATTTTCTCTTGTCATACATGATGAGCTGATCATTTCAAGTTCACCTGTCTTGTGTTCTTTGGAGCTGGGCTTAGATCACATCTGAAAAACGACCTTTTTTAGTTTGCTGTTACTTATTAAATTTTAAAATTTTTGAGGTGTTCGAATTACAACAATGCTATTCCATTTGAGTTCTTCTAGTAAATATGTAGTAGAAAACAGCCAAACCTAGAATAAAAAATTATCACCACTACAAATAGGAGATGTTGATCTTAAATAGTAAAGACAGTTATGCGTACAGACATTTCTATGACTACATAAGTGGAGATGTGTTTATAGTGATATGTACGTACCACTGGCCAACTTTGAATTTTTGATAACATTGTCACTAAAATCTAAAATATGGTAATGATAATGTTCAAACATATCAATCCGTATTTTAAAATTTGTTTACAACTGTTAAGTTAGTAGGGGTCCCAACCCTGAGCTCTCTTTTTTCTGAGCCCCACCTTAATGACTAAATGTAAAGAAACTCCTACTTTACCTATTTGATCACTGTCTTGTTCACAGTCATCTTACAGCGACATCAGTTTGTTTTGTTGAAAAATAAAAAAAAATCTTTTTGACTAATTCAAATTTTGCTCTTGATATATTTATTTTCATAGGTTTTAGGTTTAGTGATGTAGCTGCAACCCATGATTTTTCTATGTGAATGTGGAGAGAGGTGCAGCAGGGCCTAGTAAATCCCAGCGTCTGCTGGCTCCCTAACCTATACCTATATCAATTGGCTTATATTTCTTGTGCATACTTATTGTTAGATTAACATTAAAAATAAACACACTATATATTTTACAAGAAGTTTTCAGTTTAATTAAAATGTATTGATTTAGGAAAATACATTAACCCCCCCCCCTTAACTATTGCATATGACTGTGGGTGAGTATTGACCAGCTAATGAAATACTCTCAGTTAATATAAGAGAAAAACTCTACTAGTGTGTATAGCATAATTGATACATGGAGACCAGAAACTTTTGTCAGTGTATGTATGCTGCTAAATGTAGTGTCTGTGAGCCAGGAACATGAGAGAACAACAGGGGAAGGGTGGGCACTTCTTGTGGGTCTTGCTCTCATTGTCATGCTATATAATAGTGGTTTTACAGCACTGATGAATCTTCTGACTTTTTCCATGAGTGGTTATTCTTTCTAAAGAATAAAAAAACAAATTCATCAAAAATAAACTGCAGTAGCAGAAAAGTAAGTGTCTTACTAAATGAAAAGCTGTTGGTAGGTTTCTTGTTTTCAGTTACCATTGAATTTAGTTTGAATATTCGTCATACTTGGAGGTCAGATACCTTTTTTCTTCTGTAACTGACAAATTTGTATTTGTTTATTTTTTAATATGAACTTGGAGGATAAAGTACAGAATTATTTTAGTGCTTACGTTTGTCTGGGTGTTTTTTGTTGTGTATAATAGCATTTGTGCTTTCATCAAAAACAAATAATGTAAAGTTCCCAATTTCTCTTCAGGTTAAACAATTTTGAAGATAGACAAACAATATTTGGTATATTTTTGTTAGATTTGTTGTAAATCAATATAGAATAACCAGAGCTGGAAAAAGTAAATGCCATCTCAATGTGTTCATTGTGTATATTGCTCAGGGAGTGCAAACTATCAACAGTTAAAATTGTAGTAAAGGATCTACTTGAATCCCTGTGATTTTGTTTTGATCAGATAACAGTACTGACAGGAGGCCCTCGGCATATCAAATGTACAGAGGACGAAGACTTTATGTCAGCCTTTGACAAGATGATGGTAGAAAACCTACAGGTGAGCAAATAAAAATTTTTAAACTGTCAGGTCAGAAAGTAGTAGCCCCAAATATAATTGTAAACGGGGTAGCCTGGCATGCTTTTGTACTTATTCATTCAGAACAAATAACAAAAATAGAATATCCTTCATACAAAGTAACTACCACATTCATTAATTTAAAAAAAAAAAAACATTTTTATGTTCTAAGGCAATTTTTTTTTGTAATTATCTTGCATGATAAACATGAAATGGTTTTGAATCTATCTTTGATCAGTTAATTTAAATGAAAAGAAAACCTTCCAGTTAGTGAATAATCATGTGTTCTGTTGATACATTGGTTAATCTCTTATTGCAGGCCAGGTCACAAGAATCCTTTAAGGTTCCACAGTTGGATATTGCAGTTCCAATGCATTTGAGAGGACAGAGTCGTAAACAGTGTAAGTAATCCCTGTACATTCAGGATTCTTTATGTATGGGTCAGAGAACTTGCTTTTCTAAAATGTTCCATCTTCAGTCTTTGCTTGAATTAAGACTTGTACTAATAGAGTAGTATCTTCATTTAGTATATAGTCTGTGATAAAAAACGTTTCAAGTTGTTCTGTTTAACTATTTATTTATTTATTTATTTTAAGGTCACATCGGTCCAGGAAACCTGTCCTTTCCTTTTCTAGGTCCTGTAGATATCAATGATGAGGCTGATTCTATCAAGTTTGTCCTCATGACAAAAAAGGGGAATAGATTACAGGTAGGTGTGACTGACTACACCTGAACTGCTGTGATTAGTTTCATGTGGTACCAGTTTTCTCATTTTTATCCTAACCCTACAACTTGCCAAAACACGTGAATGTGCACTCGAGTGTTCTGACCAGACTTCTTTGCAATTACAAAAATGTCTGTCCAAAACTATGAGAGGAGAACCAGCTGGTCAGCCTCTTTATATGGAGCTTTTTTCTTGAAAACATTTTTTAAACCAATATGTAATGGCCAGTCTTTTTTTTTTTTAAATGTTATTATACCTTCTATAAAATTATTGACAAATTGTGAGCTAACAAAGTAGAACTTGATAATTTATATCAATCTGGAAGTATGTATTTCTTAGAACCAGGACGGGTCTATAAAGACTTGTAAATGAGTTATGAGGTTAATAAATAAAGGACTTCACTGTCACTGTCTGTATCTTTATTTCAGTACACCAATTTAAACGTACCAATCTCAACTGAATTTGCTGCAAAGTTTAAAGAAAGAGAAGAGGTTTGTAGCTTTCATTGTTAATGAAAATAATCTATACAACTTCATGAGGGACTAAAAAAAATTACTTTAGCTAAGCTGACAGTTTGAATATTTTTACTTGGCTTCTATGATTTTTATTTACATAGTAGAACATCCTCTCATCCATTATGTCTGCCAGTCTGAGATCTCAGTCTCCATTCTATACCATTTAGTGTTGTTATTTATGGCAATCCTAGAACTTAACGTTTCTTTTATTAGGCTGAGAGAGCAGAAAAGGAGCAGATGAAACAAGTGGTGCTCGGTATTCATGAAAGACAGGAAGAGGAGGATTACCAAGGTAGCAATATTGACTTTGCCTTTTTTTTAGAAATACTCTTTAATTAGAACAAAAGTATCATTTTTTTAAAAATAATAAACAGATTGAAGAATTGAGAGGATACTTTCAGCAAATGTTGCTCCCTGACAATTTGAACCATTTTTTATATTCAAATCTCCAAAAAATGAGAAAATATTTTTAAAAAATACATTTGTTAATTTCTTGACTTATTTTTCTTTTTTAGAAAAGTGCATTAGAAGGTATCTACACAAATGAGGCTCTAGTTAAATGTTCTCTCCAGAATGATACCATTGGTTTTCTTCTGTACCACCTCCAATATTTCCTCGTTGAAAACTTTAAATAACCTGGCTGGATGCCTGCATATACACGTTCAGATGTTTGTCTGTCTATCTTCATTTTTGTCATTACTGCTGCTACAGAGATGATGGCTGCTCTAAACCGGCCTGCACCAATCAACACCAATCGAGAAAGAAGAGTACGATATCAGCACCCAAAGGGAGCACCTGATGCTGACTTAATCTTTGGATCCAAGTGAGTTGTTATCTCTGCATTTCACATTATTACTACTTACCTAACTTTATTATCTTGACTTTTTTATTTTTTAGTATTTCAGAGGATTATGAAAAACAAAAGTTTAACATGGTATTAATTATAAAGTAGAGATTACTTGAACAAGAATTTTTCGGATTAATGGAAGATTTTGTAGTAGCAGCTGTAGGCAAGTGAAATAAACCACCATTAGTTCTTTAATCTGGGAAGAGAGGGGTATACAATACATAGCTATAATCCCAACCAGTATTCATCACTACCTATGCAGGCACACTTAATAGTTTTTGCTTTTCCTTTAAACTCAGTATGATTTGTTCTATTTATCACATATATACAGAGAAATATCAGTGACTGTGATTATATTAGATTTTGTACATGGTCACTTGATGAAAATCCATGAGAGAAATTTCCAGTTTATTTTCTGCTGTTATGCTTATGGAATTTCATAAAATACCAAATTCCACTTTTTCATTGCTCTTATTGTTTGATTAATGATGCAGTTTTAACCTATTATATCAGGGGGCATTGTTTGTTTTTGTTCGGAGACAAATCTTTTAGCTAGGTCAATACTATTAAAAAACAAACAGATGTTCAGATTTACAACATTTTCCTTTGTTATACTAAGAAGCCAGGATTTAGAATTTAGGGTGAAAAAAAACCTATCATTTTTGAATCAGAATATGCAACTATTCTTTTATAAATATTGTCATTTTATTCTTTACAAGCAAATAGGATATTTGTTTTTTATAGTAACAAAGAATGATCATGTAAACTGCTCTAAAGTCAAACACCGTTTATCGTTTGCAGGCAGAGTTTCTAACTGAAAAGTTATTCCGTGATTTAACCTGTTGGTTGGATGAATGGTTGCGTCAACAGGAAAATAACCATCAAACATAAGGTAGAGTGAGTGAATGCTAGCCAGCTGTCAGTGGTTTGAATCAAAGCATCATTTTCTTTTTAGCCCTAAACTAAAATCTCAGTCATAACCATCAAACTGCTGCTTCCTTCCTCATTCATGAAACAGATGTAAAATTCAGTATATATGGTCATAGGCACATAAATCTGATTAGTTTTCATTAGACTGAATGGGATTTTTTTTCCACAGTATTAAAGCTACATAAACAGTACAACAAGTTAAAATACGTGATCAACTTTAAAATCTCTTACATTCATTGTATACTTTTCAGTATACTAATTTAGTTTTAGCACAAGCATTTCAAGACACAGGAAGTATTTATTGTCACTAATTTCCTTATATCCAGTAGATCCTGCGCACATAAGTTACTAATTACATCAGTACAAAGGTTATTTTCTGGATACTAACTTTCAAGACATCATTCAATCTTCTTAAATGTGTGTCAGTAATGGGATTTTGTATTTTTGGTAATAGAAATAGATATTATCTTATAAACTAAAATTTTTAAGTTAATCAACAGTTGCATAATTTGGTAGATAAATGCATAAGTAAAATGTACAACTCTGTTGTAATGACACTTTATCTAATGAAAATTGATATTAAAAAGATTTTGTCTGCTTCACTAGATGCCTGTGGTCAGCAATTCTTTGAAACTTAACAAAGCAAGCTGTACTGAGGTGAACAAGAAAATGCACAGACCATTTATGGTAGTGACTAACTACTAGTAAAACAATGGAGATTGCAATAAAAAGATTAGGCAGATTTATGTCCTGTGGTCTAAACATAAATTAAACAGCATTAGTAGAAAGATGGTAATCATTGACATAGTTGGGGAGTCGAGAAATAGCTAAAAACAGATGTGAGCCTACCCTCAAGGCGACAGGGTTCTCTTGCAGAGTAACCAATGAATGAAACTGTTTCACTTTGGACAAAAATGTATTTAATTGCTGTGGTTCCCATCATTACTTTAGCTAATTAGAATCAGAACACTTAACAATAAGATTATCTTTGACACACCATGTTAAAGTTTTCACCCCCTCTCTTTTTCAGGAAGTGTTGAGTGGTGTAAGGAGTGACACCATTGCCCTTTATGGTGTGGGCTGGTACTGCTCCCAGCCAGTGAGACATGCACTGACTCCATGGATTCCAGGCACATTGGAACTCCGGTTGTTGTTCAGGCAGGTGCCTGTTCCTGTGCCTCCAGTTTAACTGATAATCATCCAATTATAGTTTGATTTAGATCTGTCACTTTTCAGAAAACAAAATTGATTTCTTTGATTGGGAGGGAGAAAGATGGTGTTGGATTAGCTTCTATTGACAATGATTTCTCATCTTTTAAATCTTCATGTTAACAGATTTTATTTGAATAGTTGAACCCTGACACTTTCCTGATTTTCAGTCAGAAGGTAAAGACTGAGAATGTTGCATACTGGAACAGGGCAGCTTGGCCTGATTCATGGTGGACTGGTGAATCATTTCAGTTTTATACACTGGATCAGCTTCTAACAGAAACAATAAAACATGTTTCCAATCAGTCAGCTGTCTGTCTACCTTGGAGTTGTAGTAGTACTATTACAGCAAGAAAGGAAAATTGAATTTCTTTCTTTTGTAATTTGTAATGGAAGATCTAAAGTTACATTAGAGTGAGGAATGTATTTTCAATTGAAAGACTAGAGCAAAATACATTTTTTAAGTAGTTTATTTTCCATACAAAAAATAGTAGTATAAAAAATAGAAAACAAAGGACCTCATTTTGTACTTGTTCATCTGCTAAAGTTTTTTTTTTTGAATGCAATATCAATAAGAGAATGTATATTTGTATAGAAGCAAAGAATTTTTTAAAACCAAAAGTCCGTTAAGAAAATACTAGAATATAAAAACTAATAAATTTTATTTCTCTTTAGTAAATGTTGTAGATTTTTCTTATTTCTTGGAATAAACCATCGCGGCCTTGTCCACTATGTAAACGTCAGTCATTAATCACAAAGATATAAGATTTTGTAGCTACAGTAGCATAAAAATATTTTAAAATGTCCACAACTCTAATATTGTAATACAGTAGAGAACTTGGCCTGCAGAGTAGCCATATCTACACGCTCAATGTGCTGCTTGTGATTTCATCTAATAATACTAAAACTAGTGAGTGTTTCAGCAAGGTACTGTAGATATATGTGAATGTGCTGGTGATTCTATAAAGAAAAAGGTTTTTTTTATACAAACAAATGTATAGTGTGGACAGCGATTTTACCGACATTACCTCATTTAGCTTGGTAACCAGACTGAAAGTGTGCGTAAAATCTTTGAAAACTGCCAATATGGATCATTTAATTATACTTCTTTAGTAACAATTGCACTTGGAACATTTTTTCAAACAAATTGTATAAAAGTTAAGATAATTTGAATTTACTGAATTTCTAGGAAAAAGTAAACATTGGTGGTTTTTTTCCCTCTATTTCCTGTCCCAACTGGAATGGCTACAGCTATTTTTAGTATGTTGTGGATTTAAATCAGATCCAAGAGGGGGATCAGCTTAGTTAATTTAACAACTAGCCTAAACACAAGATGGTATAATGTACAGAGAAATTTTTTAACCCTATTTAGTCATGAATATCAATCCATATATTTACAGTATGGGGGAAAAAAAAAGTTCTTTAACCCATTTATTACCAGTTGTAGTTAAATTCAAATATTTTTAAAGTTTGGATTCCACAACAGAAAATCATGTACATTTGTGTATGTGAGACAAATTTACCAAAAATAAACTTTTAAAAAATATGCCCTTTTAAAATAGATTCTGAAAGCAAACTCTCATTTCCCAATAACTGTTATAGAAAAAAACACAAACAATGAATTCTCAGCACCTTAAGTTTCCTATTAACCAAGAGAGAAAAATCCACTTGCATCTTTTGGATCAAGCAATTTGTGCAAAAATATCCATCCCTAAATGCTCGATTTTCTAAAATCTAATTATGCAGTAGAACATTATGCACTTTGATAATTTGCATATACTCATTAAAAAACTGCAAAGCATTAGTATAAACCAGATTTTCAAAGATACCGTGAATTTCCCTGCTCCTTTAAACATTACAGTGACAACCTCCCCTCCAATTATTGAAGACGGCCTACACGATTACATGTTGTCACCTCTCCAATGAGATAACATTTCGTTAGTAATCGGGAATTGTTGCCAGTGCCTCCGCTTTGCTCCGACTGACAGACACATTCTGAAAAGTAGAAGTAACAGGTTACTATCATCATTGGTGTTCTCCAGGAAAATGCTTCTCAATGTAAACAACCAGTTGGTTATGTAAATTATACATAAAAATGCTTATCATAAAATTTAAAAATTCAGAACCGAAGGTACAGACAAGAGTAGAAGATTATGTAATTAGAATTCTTAGTTATTTCCGCTCTCTCTCATGGTTTTCTTTCATGCAATAGCAACATGGAGAACCAAGCGAGAAATCTAAAAGAAATGTCCAGATGACGATGCTGTGGACCAAAAAATAAACATATTACAAGACCCACGTTTGATCGTATAAACTTAAAACTCTAATCATCTCTGTCAAACAGTTCAAAGCGGACAAACGAGAATTTTTTTTTCTTCCATATCTAGAAAAATGGAATCAGTTGGTTGTGGAATTCTTAATTCAACATCCAGACATTTGTACAAAGATTAAAGAATGAAAAAATAAATTTTCATTACTGACAAAATCCTTTTGTACAAACGTTGGTATCTTGTTTGTTTTGTTTTTTTTAAACCACCCAAACATTTACTTAAGTGGAAAGAAAGGCTTCATGCAAAGGCACAGATCAACACAAAATGAGTTCTGAATTGGTGTAGCAGGCTAGTTAGAAGTCAAGATTAATATATGCTTGGTTACAGATCAGCACAAATATGAGTTGTACCAATGTAGCAAATTATCATGGTATATATTCAAATAAGCTCTTATCAAGTAGTCAGTAGCTGGCACTATTCCATGTTGCACAAGTGACTATAACATGCCTGTCTGCCATCCATGTTGGAATGTTTGGATACGGACCCAGTCTCATAGTAAGTCTCCTGTCATTTGGTTACTGTGCATTAAGAAAAATCACAACAGCCTCCCAGTTTGGTTAGAGATCAACAAAAATTGAATTATGTACTGGTGTAACAAATTAATCAGATATCAACATAGAATAAATAATCTGCTACACCAGTACATAGTTCAGATATTAACACAGACTAACAATGGTCATAGTATGTTGGATAGAATTTTACATACAGGTGGCTAAAGATTGATGCAGACTTAAATACAAGTATATCAGAGTCATAAACCGGCACTAAGTTAGTATAGATTACTAATAGATGTGAAGAAAGACTAGTGTACTATGGATGGAATTATCACTATGGTTTAAGTGTGCAAGATCTCAGTTCAAGTTCCTTTCATTAGTGTTATGGATTCACTAATAACCATTACCAAATGTGGTTATTTTTGATAAATTCAAGATTTGTGCAACTCCGTCAAAAAGAACTTCTAAGACAATACTAGCTGTCAATCTACAATTCTTCAACCCCTCCTTTTACCCAAGAGAAGTTATCAATGTCATGTATGTGAACTAGGCAGCAGCATTCACTCTCTGTTATGGAATGTGTGTGCAAACCTTTGACAGGTTATGATTGACTGACACTTGCAATTTTCAACTGTGAAAACCATACAGGTGACGACGCAGCAGCTTTGGTGCTAATCGACATTAACTATCCGCTAACAATTTTACTTGTCTGAATCTGCACAGAGTCTACTCAAATTTTTCTACCAAGCAACTAAATCCTGTTAAACTGTGGTATCTTCCGGTGATGGTCAGAAGAAACTAAAAGGAGTAAAGCCACATCTCAGCATGTAGCGAGCTAAGAGATATAAAGGAATTTTAACAAAAAATAACTCTTCAAACTATGGGTAATTAAACTACCTGCGTTTATTTAATAAAGCTTGATAATGAGAAAAGTTGCCATTTTTATCACCTTTCCATCTGCTTTTAGTCCTTTAAATTACACACAGTAAAAGCAGTTAATAGAAATTAGGCGCAGACTACATGTAAGAGAAGAGCAAGTCTTCAGTTTCCGTAGATATTGTGTTGAGTAAGCACACAATCTTGTTGATATTCAGAAGTGTCAAATATTAGAAAGAATCAGTAAATGTGAAATCTGTATTACAGTGAAGAAATAGGCTTCCAATCTCAACACTAAATCTGTAACAAAGAAATGATTAAGATTGACAGAATTACTATTACACACACGAGAAACATGATGTATTCTAATTTTCCAAAGTAAAAATGTGCATTTTTACAAACTTTCTTTTTTCTAATATTGTAACAAATCAATGCAGGTCAAATGTGTGTATATTAACTATTCTTTATTGCTACTACCCCCAATAGTGAGATCTCTACAGGTCTGGAATTCAAGAGACTTTTTCCCTGCCCAGTACTCGTGTTTAACTCTTGACAGGTTGGAGTGCAGCTAAATTTTAAACCATTCTTCTATGAACAAATACAGACTTCACAATTTCTAGTTTGCTGAAAGCTTCTGCATTTAGTACAAACAGAAAATCCAACTGTTAGTTGATGCAAGCTACTTGAAATCAATATTGTTTCTTGATCTGTGTTAGCAGAACACAGTAAATACTTTTCTACTAGTGCTGCCGTGAAAAGAAACATCAACATTTTTAAAAAAAATGAAGATCTGTTTGTCAAATTTCTTGAGTAACTGAAAGAAAAACTAACATTGGCATCACTGAATATAAATCAGTGCAGCGACAATAAGCATCAAATTTTTTATTCATCCTAAGCATTAAATTTTCAAGTTCCACATATTTATTCTTTCTTGTTTCCACATATTTAAATAGACATTGATGCCAGATCTGTAATCTTTGGGCCAGACTGGCCGTTTCTGGGTTAGTGTGCGTCTATTGGATTGGCTGGTGTCTGTCATCTGATATTCGATTCCAACCAATGGCCACTAGGTTGTTTACACTACATTTGGGAGTGCATCACATCATGTGATGACCACCTCTGTCTTCAGTAGGGGCAGAGCAGCACTGGAATCTGAACAGAAAGCATCTCCTCCTACATTATGGGTGCCATTCGTCAGCCCAAGCTGTAAAAAAAAAGAAGGAAAACAAAGAAGTCATTACAGATCTTCAGTATGAAAAAGGAAAATAATTCCTCATCAAACCACGTGAATCCCTTTGCTGCAATAGGGTTGTCTAGTTTCAGCACCCATCACTGAACCATCTCCATTAAAAGAAAGAAATGAGACTTTAACTAGATCAAGCTGTAAATGGATATTTAAAAATTCATCAGTCCAAATAAAAACCATAGCCTACCTCAAAACATCATCTGCTAAAATATGCAGTGTTAAGGAAAGGCTTAAATATACAAGACCAACATTCTAATTTTCTTTTAAACTATCTTTCCATACTCACATATTAAATAAAATCTTCTGCTCCCACGTAATTATGATAAAGAAAAAACCAAATGAGAATAGTCGAGGAGGACCTTTATAGCAGTCATAAACAGTATTGGCAATAATTATGAAGTAGAGAACAAGCTAAGTATAAATACAAATAATGTGATATTTTTACACATGAGATGTTCCAGAGTACAGTTGTGTGTGGATGGTATACTGTGATTACTTGTCAAGCAAGCAATCAGAAAGTGCTACACCTGCAGGACAACTATAAAAGTATAGACAGTAATATGATTGAAATGTGGTGACCCAAGGTTCTGGGAAGGAAATATCACAGAAAAACATATAGAAATCAAAGTCTTAGCTAGTGAAAGCTATTCCATGCAGCAGATTACAGCCAGACTTCTTGTTTCAGTAGATGCTGTATGCAAGACTGAGTAGGGTGGTCCTTATTTTGGAAGTTTGGATCTTCAACACTCACTCTCTCATTTTGTTCCAATGTACAAGAAATTCCCACTGAATTTTGTCATACTGATTAGCATTTAAGGGTTGCTCAAAATATTCTAGATTATTCTGAAATGTTCTAGGCTTTTAAAAATCTCTTCTGTATGTATATTTGCCTGCAATCATTCAGAAATATTTTGTTATCACATTTCAGGTTTGACTCTTAGTTATATAACTGCAATTGGCTACTTCCAAAAGTAAATCAACACTCTGCTATTTGGTTCTGAAGAAACTAAATTAACAGGAAGTGAATTACCTTCAAACAGACAAATGCTGTATGTTCTTATTACCATCACTAAACACGGAAGACAACAGTTTAAGTTCAAAGATTGTAATCAAGAAAGCTGCAACTTTTTGGAACAAGGCACAGATTCCAATTTGTCTAGAATATCTTGCCATTGATAGACTTTAGGTGCTCTTTGAAAAATTTTAAAAAAAACCAAGAAAACCAGAGACGCAACAGGCTAAACCAGAATTTACTGATCATTTTAATGATCTTTTGAACAACGCACACATCGATGCTCTGATTCTAATCAAGATCCCAGAAGACATTCTTCAAAAGAATCAACGACTGAGAATAGAAGAGGCAATTATGGCAATGAAGCAACGTGCAAAGCAAGAATAGCAAACAATGAATGAAATTGTTAAAATGAGTTCATCTAATACCAGTGACGAGGACCAAGATCATAGTAAAGAAAGTAGAGAAGATGAAGAACCATCAACTTCTAAACCTAAGAAGAGAGCAAGAAGAAATATCCTTAGTTTTGATTTGGCTGCTGCTACAGACAGAACCAAGATGAGTGACAGAAGAGCAACATTTGTTCTTGCTGCCATAGCTCAAAGCCTTAGTCACGATATACAGGAACTAATCATCAACCATTTGTCAATCCAAAGAGCAACATACAACTTCTGTGAAACACTTATCAAAAATCTAAAGCAATGCCAAAAGTCTCACTTGTAGTTCACTGGGATGGCAAGCTTTTTAATGACCACACCAGAAAAAGAAAAATTGAATAGTCTACCAGTAATCCTGTCTTGGATGAGAAAAATCCAACTCTTAAGTGTTCCAAAATTGATTTCCAGTATTGATGAGGCTCAAACTTCTGCTATAGCTCATTTGCTAGAAGTGAGTTGCTGCTGATTGTGTAAAAACAGCGTGCTTTGACTCAACAGCAAACAACACTGGTCAGAGAAATGGAGCATGTGTCCTTTAAGAGAATATATTCTTAAATACGCAACAAGCCAACTTCAGGCCAAGCAATCCAGAGATGATTACAGAGAGGTGTTGGAACTAGCCATCATCTTCCTTGGTGGTATCCCTACTTGTGAAATTAGATTCACAGTACCTGGAGTTCTGCATCATGTTAAATGGAAGGCCATGGCATTATATGCTTCAGAATTGTCATGTTCAGTCCTCATGAAGAATAATCCATGATACTGCATTCTCGTTATTTGAATCTATCTCAAGGCACTGTTCCTAATCTGAACTTCCTTCAAAATCCACTTGAGTAAATTTGCTGGGCATTTGTGGTACCTGAATGAAGAACTTATTGCTTTGGCAGTCTTTAACTCAAGTGTATAACCAGACACAAAATGAACAATCATAAAAACACTGAATGAAAAAAAAAAGGCAAGGAATTGAAGACTTTGTCACAAAGAACACCATAGATTTCTTTAGGCACCTTGAAATTCCAGTCGGTTTTTTGGATTCTGATTCTGAGTCATGAAAAAAAACAGCTACAAGGAGACATTAAAGATTGTTGAAAATTTGAAGGTGGGAAATGATAATGCAAAGAGAGATGTTCATATTAAAGAGTATAATTCCATCATAACCAAGAATAACAGAAACAATTCCTCTATGACTAACTATACCAAACATGAGGTTTTCAATTATGTCAATATTCTAGTAGTTATACTGATTTTATAATACATTGTATGATGATTATTCTCAAATAATGAAAGTGTTTGCAAAAGAACTAATTAGGCTATATCAATGGGTAATCTGACCACTTAAGCTCTGAACTTTAATCTCGATGAGCAACCTCTAAATTTTAATGGGTTTTATTTCATATTGGAAGAAAACTGGGAGTGAAAGCTTTAAAATTTTCCTACCTTTAAGAACCACCCTACTGAGAAGGATATGTGAAAAATGGCACTATTGACAATACATGCAGTAAAGAAAGTTGATGTCAAGTACCTGTGTTCTCTACAAGATAGCAGAAGAAGCAGTAAAGATCTTGCAAATACAGGTGTTAACATTTCTTCAAGAACAGTAAGATACACATTAGTGCAAAATTGTTTTAATGGATGTGTAGCTTCTCAAAACTATTGCTAAAAGTGGCAACCAAATGGAAGGCTGAAATTGGCAGCAAGAATGACAAAGGTAGAAGAATATGCTCTTTACAAATGACTCCAAGTTTGAACTGTTTGGCAATAATCAATGGAAGCTTATTTGAAAGCGAACTGGAAAGTGATATAAAAATCAGCATAAAAAGCTACAGAGAAGCAGAAGGTGAATTAATACAAGTGTGGGACTGCTTATCAGCAAAGGGTATTGGAGATTTGCATGAAATCAAAGTTATGTTAATTGCCCCTCATCCATCATTCCTCAAGAAACAGCTCATTGCACAGAAATTCATCTTCCAACATGACAATATGATCTGGAATGTAAAGAGGCTGACAGAACACTCACGAAGATGCCTTGCACTGTACAAGGTCCTGATATGAACATCACTAAGGCTATATGGTGTTATATGGCTACTGAGAAAGTCAAACGACAACCAAACACCCAGGATGAAATGTGGAAAGTGTTATGGGGTATTTAGAACATCATTCTGCAACCATACATTGATAATCTGTATAGGATCATGAATACATGATGTCGTTCTCTATATAAACCAAGGGGCTCACATACCAAATTCTAATACATTTCACAATGTATTTATTCATTTTGGTTTTGTGTATTTTCTGTATCAATGCATTGTGTATGTATTATATGGTCTTTCAGTTGAAATTACTCATTATTTTGAGCATACCTTTTGCATTTCCATAATTATTTCCAAGAATGTATGTACAGTACATCTCACACATATCCCCTCTTCCTAAGATTTCCAATGATCAACTATCTTTACAAAAAAGGCACACATTGTTAATTCTGTGATTTGTTTCCTGTAAAAAGCTAATTCTTAGTGAAAGATATTTTTTGACAATATGAGCAGATACTTGGTTCAGGAGAGGACTTTTTAAAAAAATTTGTTTTGTTTGTTTCTAAGCAGTGTTTATTCCAGGTTCTATCACACAGTTTCCTCAATCTGTTGTCTGCTGCTGCCTTTTTGTTAACACTGGAAATGACAACAAAGCGAGGAAAAAAGATGAACAAATAGTTTTACAAAGTCATTTCAAGCTAGATTTTGATGCTTTTAAAAATCAACATACAATGCTAGTTGAAATTTTTGTCAGGAAGCGTGCAAGCTATCAACAAGAGTTTTTGTTATTCTGACAATTTTCCAACACCATCACATAAATGATAAACTATTCTAATCTTTCATTTACTTTAAAGTTTTGTCAGTAAACTAATGGATAATGGTTACAATGAAAACAAATTGTGTAAAGCAAAAGGCACCAACAAAACAGGAAAAATGGATAGGGATCAGTTTTGGTAGGAATAGAGAAGAATAATAACAGAAAAAAAGGAGGAAGCAGTTTGTTGAAGTGACTGTCAAGTGTCCTAATAATTGTATTAACCCATGTTATAAAGATCTATCACCACCACCATTGGGTCTCTCCACTGTTGTAGACATGGCATTAGCCTTAGACTAAGAAAAATCAAGAGTAAA
The DNA here is from genome assembly GCA_018389105.1 of Nautilus pompilius. Lineage (NCBI taxonomy): Eukaryota > Metazoa > Mollusca > Cephalopoda > Nautilida > Nautilidae > Nautilus > Nautilus pompilius. Next base: position 879,131 of record JACATO010000980.1, on the reverse strand, counting down.
CAAACAATACACATACCTGTCTTGGTTTAGGGGAGACCCTTCTTCATATCCAACTGTTGAGGGTTAGTTCTGCTGCTACATGAAATACAAGCGTCTTAATCTTCAAGATATTTTAATAATGCAAACATGCTGTCTTTGACAAGTCCGACACCAGCATTGCTGATACTCTGAATGACTTCCAAGTAGAAGTTCCAGGACTATTCATTTTATATGTTAGGTGTTTACCAAACAACCAGCAGAAATTATTCTCATCTGTGTGCACACACACACACACACAAGTGCACTTAATCAATTATTATTACAGCTTCCTGCTGTAACTGACTTAGATTAGAGTTCACACAGCTCTGAAATTAGAATCTCACTCTCTCTGTCTACGCCATGATTTCACATTCCTGTCAACATTTGGTAAGGAATGTTTATTATAAAATGTTCATTGTATTCCCTGCTCCACACGCTATCAACTAGTGTCTCCGATTCTTTCCTTTCAAGTCGGCCAGAACTGGCCAAGCACTGGTGAGTCTACACTCTGGTCCACTTTATCATTTCCTTTGGCTATTTAAATTGCTTAGTTTTCCTGAAAAAGTGATTTTACTAGTGGAACTTCCAGTATGAACTGTGTGTGTTATTTGGTTTGTTTATTTCTGGTGATGTGGCCTCAAGTGTGTATAACTCAGATGTCTCATCATTTAGCTGATTGGAAAGAGCTCAGAATGTGGAGAGAGTAAGAGCAGGGCCAAAGACCAATGTCCCTGATGGCGTGAAGCCAGTGGATATTTTCTGTGAGCTGATACCAGAAGATTTCCATGATGCAGCTAAGAAGTCCCACCACTACTACACCACCCAAACCCTGATAACGCCTGGACGGACATTACAAGGGTAGTCTAGCAGTAAAAATAACTACAATTCTGTGCCGTCCATCGAGGGTTATTGGCGTGAGAATGACAGTAAGGGACCCAGAGTAAAAAAATTAATTCAGTATTGGCACCTTTGTGTCAACAGTCAGGTGATTTTACTCAACATTTTGACTTTCTATATATATAAATTAAATTATTTTCTTTCATTTTCTGGAGATATTTCCTTTTCATTTTGGTTAAATAACTGCTTTTTTTAAAGTCATTGGTACCATTGGAGTCCATCTAAGACTTTTAAAGTGTTTTTTTAAATAATTTCAAGCAAACAGGTGCAGTTTATGCAGTCATCCTGGAAATTGTTTGAATGTTTTGCATGTAAAATACTACATTTCCTGAATGGTGAAAAAGCTAAGAGAAGTCTAAATAATGCCAGTATTTATTCTATCACAAAATACTTCCTGCTTCATATTCTGTCGTTTGTTCCTCACTTCCTGTTTATTTGGTTATACACATTTAGAAAGAGACAAAGCATAACATGCACATGCAATGTAAATGATCACTTAGAATGACCGACCAAGAATCAGAAAATATTAGCAGTCTCACAGAAGGTTTTTATTAGTAGTACAAACACCTCAGTGTAGCACAATAGAATGCTCTCATTAACCTTTAAAATAATGTAGCTTCTTAAATTTTCAGTTTTAAACCAACCAAATTATCATTCCAGAATATTTTAGATATTTTCTCTGCACAGCATTCCAAGTGGTTTAGTTTGGATCTCCATTACAACTACTAGCTAGCACCATTTCTAGATGACTAAAAACACCTATCTCTCCCAAAATCTATGTACCTCTTGGAGTAGAGAAGCATGCTGTGAAAGTCTCAGTAAGCTTCTCTCAAAACGCGCCATTCACCATTTGATTTTATTGCACATGAACATCAGAACCCAGTCTTGCTTGCAAAGATCTCCTTTGTGAGTCACCACCAGACATGTATTGTAGCTATGTAATAACGGGCAATGAAAACTTCTAAACCATTTAAAAAAAAAACTAGAATTAGTTACTTAGTCACCAATTTCCTTCTGTTTCTTCAAAAGGCAACACAACAAAATGGCTGACTAAGCATCCTCCTGAATTCATTAAAGTATCAAACGTCAATCAGAAAGTTTTCACACAAGATGTCAGTGTCAACTCAACAACAACAACTCTCTCCCTCAATGACTAACCTAAGTTAACATAAATTTATTAATTATATCTACTCTCCCTATCAGTTTTAATCATTTTCTGTTAGAAATTCTCAGGGGTTAACGAATGGAGTCTGGAGATCTTATGTAAACATCAAGCACCAGAGAGCATTTTACATTGGCCAATAAAAAAACCATAAAATTCCTTTCACAGGTTGACGCTACAGCCAATCTCTTTTACTCTAAACATCCTGCTTGTTGGTCATCAAACTCCAAATATGTTTTACCTTAGCAGATCACTACAAGCACAAAGACAAACCACCTCTCTCTGCACCTACCTGCGGTTTATCCCTGTGGGTGTTCACAGCTTTGATATTGAGCGAGACAAACTCTACTCTACAACCATAGGCTACTGGAGTCAGCTTTATTACTGCGTGAAGTGGAACCTTCAGATAGGCCAGCTCTTCTGGAAAACAGAAAAAAAATGAAAGAAAATTACGGATACAATCCAAATCAAACTCCTGCCATCGGAAAGATTTGCTTTCAGAATCCCCATAAAATTCTAAATTCTCTTATAACAGTGATTCCCAAATGGGGGTCATCAAGAAAAAAGGAAAGTAGATGCAAAGCTGGCCAGTATCACGAGACTTTAAATCTTTTGTATGATTGTTGTTGATGTGTATACGCCCTATTTATTGACAATACCCATGTGGCACCTAGCAATGGATAGTATCACATCATCACTTATGGCTCTGGTCATCTGCTGCTGTGCAGTGAGAGGCAAGCAACAGCATGGATTGTTTCTTGCGAAAAACATCGTCTTCAAACTTTTGAAGTGGTGGTCTTCATGAAAATAATAAACAAACTGTACGAAACAAATCTGAAGATAAGCAGTCTTCCTTAAATTTAGGTTTACAAGTGTTGAAGTGAACAACAAAGAAAAGCCACAATCTGTTCTGTGCCAGGCGGTGTTGTTTGAAAAAGCATGAAGCCCAATAAACTTAAGTGGCACTCAAAATACAGTACAAAGAATATGTAGAGGTCATCCTTCCAATGTTGCAAGGATGACCCACTGGACCAAAAGTCACAATTTAAGAAAGCCATATCCATTTCTGAGAAGGCACAGAAAACCTCATTCAAGATTACTTGCTTACTGAAATTGATTTAGTTTTGAATCTGAGACAAACAACACACTCAAGCAGAGGATTAAGTTATTTGTCACAGATCAAGAAGATACACTGGTTAAGTGTCTGAAAAAACCAAAGCATTTGCTCCTTCAAGTCTACATCAGCAATAAGGGTCATGATGCACATTTCTTGGCCTGTTCACACTACATCTGGGAAGGAGATATTCTTGAGGGTATACTGTTCTGTCTTCCTCTTCCAGAACATGAGACATCATATGGAATAGTTGATATGCTACAAGGCTACATACAAGAGAAGAAAATCTCATAGTGTAATTCTGCAGTGAGGATGGAGTTCCCTCTGTGGCTGGGTACAAAGCAGACTTGCATTGCTTTGGTAAAGAGAGCACTATAATGTAACTTGTCAAAAGCAGCTGTCACTGAAAACATCTTAAGCATTGAATGTGCGACTTAATTAAATTAGAACAAAAGTAGCACATGACTCCCTTCTCTAATCACTGCCTTTAGCATTTTTTTCTGCTTATATTCATACCTAATTTAAGCAGAAAAACATGTCCAAAATAAAAGAACAAAGATTCTGCTACAAATTTGTTCAGTTTAATATTTAGTGCACCTGTCTCACTAGGCAAGAATCTAGTAATTCAAAAGGAAAAAACCTAATTGTCCCTTGTTTTATTAACACAATGTGCACAATAATAGTGTTTATACAGGCATGATCACATAGTGAAAACAGTAAGGATGGTCTGGTGCATATGTTGATTTGTTAATGGCTATTAACTTGTATGAAAACAACAAAAAAAAGTTTAATTAACAAATTTCTGATTCAGGTTCTTGAGGGCTGATTATCTAAGAAATAACTATATACAGAGTGAGAGAGAATTCTGAATACAGGCTTCATCCACAGAATAAAAAACGAGTTTAGGTTTGTGATCAGGTTTGTGAAAAATGCCACTGCAGGATATTTTCTACCTCTTGTACAAGGCAGAAATAATCAGCTATAAATTGGAGCTACAAGAGTAGAGGTGAATGAACATCAAATGTTGGCCTAATAGTTTCAAGCTAAAGTAAATCTAGCACAACAAAAGATTTTTAATTGGCTGGCATCCCTGATAAACATTAGGGATCCTTTCAAACAATTCCCACCAGCATTGAAAACTGGGCAGCAGCAAACCTCTCAATCAATCATTCCAGACAACAAATGGTAAAGTAATTATGCCTAATTAGCTTAACCAATTCAATAGTTAATTAATAGAGAAGAGGAAATAACTTATGAACACTAAATACTTACTTTTAAAGATCTTAAAATGCAGTTATTTTAAAGTATTAATTCAAGAAGGAAACAAAGCAAAATACAATTTAGATGTGGCAAGGTTTTCTCAGAATACACAAAGGGGTAAAACTTGACAGTGTTACGGTGTGAAGCATCACCACGAGAATAATGACATTCACTAAACCTAAAGCAGCTTTGCTTAAGAGATGAGAAATAATGCTGTGGCCATGACAGCCAGTTACGGCTGCTGCTCTTCCAAGTTTCTCAAAAGAATTTAACCAGCCGTTTTGTTTCTTTTCTTTACCCTTACCCTTTCAAGCAGCTGGCGCTGTCATCTGGAGCAAGCTAAACCCTTCATCATAAATAATTCTGCTGCACAATTACTATGAAGTACATAAATCAGGTTTACTAATACATGACCAAAAATTCACTATCCCTTGATGGGATTAAATGTAGATATCAATAAAAAAAAATATATCAAAAAGGAAGTCAAGATATTTTGAAAAAACAGGCTAAACTATATGACAACCAAATGATTTGAAAAAATATTTTAGGCAGATTGTCAGGATTATTACAAAATAATTTCCTATTATTGTTCCAGGTAACAATCTAATACATAGGTAGTCTATAATTATGCAAATTCATTAATCTTACCTAAATATTTTAATCTTTGTAAACTGTGGTGCAACTCAAATACGAATATGAAAGCCCCTGTTACTATAGTAACTTTTATATAAACCAGCACTGTATGTTCAAACAATACAGCATCCACAGAAAGGTATTAGAAACTTTAGAGGGAGCACCAAAAATGTTGGTAACATCACAAGATCTGTTGAATCACATCATTAAGTAAAAAACAACAAGCTATCAGTCGGCTGCAGCAAAAAGGTGGGGGGGACACAAATGGTCAATGAATTCCAGCAAAATCTATAAACTAAAACCTACCTGTTACAGATGCTGAAAGATTATAGATTCTTTTTTAAAGGGCTGGCTGGCCAGCAACCGAATCATGGCTACCCATGCAAAACTTCTGGATTACTGATGGAGGGGTAAGGTAAATAAAGAGGGCATTTGTAAACAGAAAACCAGAAAGAAATCACACAAGTGTAATTGAATTAACCAGTAAACAGCAGCACAGCCAACAGAAAAGACTTTGCTAAAGAAAGCTATAGTCTCGCTTCGTCTAGCGTACATCAGAATATTAAGTAATGAAAAAATAAAAATAAAATGCCATGAAATATACTACTGATCTCAGCAAATGAGAACCACAAAAGTTTGGTTATTTTTCCTTTCATCAAGTTTTAGTATTTACTTAAATATATAAAGTGATAATTGAAGACCAGAGATTTTTAAAATGCTGATCCTATTTTTATATATAAAGAAAATTAAAATTTTTTAAGGGTTGAACACACATTGAGCAGATCCCAAAAACCTTTAATTTTGTTTTGTTTTTAAAATCCACACATTCCAAAAGTCTAGAACTCGACGAGTCACCTGTTATCAAGTGAATAGATGAAGATCTATTTACCTTAATATACGGGTTGAATTTCATCAAATCAGCAAAATGTTAAAGGTGCAGATTTATTGTGCACTGAATTATTAGGATTCGGAAAATTTAAACCACAGCTGAAAAGGAAGATACCTAGAAATACAAATTCCCTGTCTGCTCTGTCTAAATAAAATCTGCAAGATGTTTACTTTCAAGCAGCCAGCTTAAAAGGTTTTGTAAGAAAGAAAGATAAAATGAACAGAAATGATTACAGTGATTTGATTTCTGTACAACAAACACATGAATTGAATTTAGAAATCTCTATAGTAGGCAGCAATTGATGCAACAAAAGACAATGCAATCCTTTTCCACGAGACTAAGATTCTGGTCTGCTGCAGATGTAGAGTAAATAGCTCAGGAGAGATGTAATCAAGGTTTCTACGTCACAGTAGTTAACTCTTTTAGCACAAGGCATACTACTACATGGAATTAGATTTTGTAAAGTAGTATACCAATATGCAGTACTAAAAGCATTAAACATTGCAGAAAAAGTTTGTTTTGTTTATCTGTCAGTAATAAACTCTATTAAAGAGAAAACCATGATGTTCCTTAACAAATGACCAAGAATAAATAGGGCATTAATACGTTATATTGTCTAATAAGAACTAATGCCCCTATTTGTAGTAACTGAAACCACAAAAACTATTTTTATTTAATGAGAATATTAGTTAACAACTTTAATCCACCTACATAACTGCTGAGTGCAGGCAATGAGACTTAGCAATTCTTTTTTCTTTAGTGCTGCACTAGCAGTGATGTGGGTGGATTTAAGATGTTCATCATTTATCACATCCACTAGGCTCAACACTCCCTGCCATAATTAAGATGACAGCCGAATGTATGGCAAGAATACTCTCCACGCCAGTTGCATTCCTTTAATTTCCTTGATATCCAAACGCAGGAAAACAAGTGATTTATACTACTACACATGTAAACATATGGCACCATCATTCTCCTGTGGTGGTGGTGGTGGTCACAGTTAAATAATAATATGAGCACGGCTTCAGTGGACTACTCAACATTCCAAGAAAAACTCTTATTAGCTTACAAAACAGTACATCCACCTCCAATAGCTTTTCTGACTAGATGAACACTTCTGTTAAGAAAAATGTGAACACAATGAGAACCTTTAATTAGAAAGAAACAGTAAAAAATCAATATGAACAGCTTTTAAGCATAATTTTATAACATATTAACCAAAAGAACTTTAGGGTTAGAGCATAAATCAGACTATAATATGTTTCATAACACAAACTGACCCAAATGTCAGTAAAGTTTAACTCATTATGATTACATAAAAAATTTCCTGTCTTACTCTGACCCTTGATAGCACAGGGTCATAGGAACACAAGACTGATGCAAAGGAGCATAAGGAAATAAGGAGACAATTGGATTGGTGTACCACAGAACTGCATATGAAACCTATGACAAGGACATCAGCAAATGCACAGCAAAGACGACAAGAGCAGAAAATTGTTATAGTTTGAAAATATGATCATCATACCACTCAAACTGTGAGGAACCATTTGTGACTTCTTGTCATGTCAGATGCTCATTACAAATCACTATCGCATATGACCACAAGTAGAATTAACATCAAAAAGCTTAGGACATCTTCATAAAACAATTTAATTTATCATTTAATGAGGGCCAACAATGTATGTGCAGATGTGCTAGTAAGTTATACCTATCTGGATAACACTGTTAAGCAAAAAAGGTAAGGAGTAGCTCACAGAGGAACTGTTTTGTATGTTATACAAGAAAACCTCAATGGACAATGTTACAAGAAAGAGCTTCTCTGCCCTACTGTTGTTCCCTACCTTCAGACTATGGGTCTCAAATAAGCTTTAGGATAATAGCATCCACCCACACATAGCAACGACTGTAAACAACAGGGAGTCCCATGGATTGACTGACAATAAAATTCACTATATCAAATCCCTGTAGGACTGGTCTGAGACATTCTTAGGAGGCAGCATTACAAAGCCTACAATTCACCAACTAACTGTGTTGATCTGGTTAAATAACTAAACTCCTTCAGATTCCATCAGACAACTGGCAAGATAAAACTACACTTGTCATTTTTAAATTAACCACAGGTAAAAGGTTAATGATGAGGACCTCTATACCAGATGCGTGTACATGGCCCTTACTTTCTGTTATGATATTTGACCAGTTCACGATTAACACATTTGGTAACCATCAAGTTTTTTTGTTTAGTATATGTATTTAACTTTCAGAAAGTACATGCTTAAAGATACACAAACTTTTAGGTGACAAATTTTGTTCTGCATTATTTAGGATACCATAATGTAGAGAAGTGGTTCTCAAACAGGGGACTGATAAATGCTTGGGGAGGGGGTTCAGGAAAAATCCCATAATGGAAAAAAAGCAAAAGTGTTTGCATGCCAAAATTCCAAATTTATGGTAAAGTGACAATTGGTGTGGAGACAATTAATTTGACATATGCATAAATAATTAATTAAACGTAATTACAGAAACGCAAGTTCAATAGGAGCAACAACACAACTGAGCTACTTAGTTTTTTTGTGTATTTTTCAGAAATTGATTGAGATTTCCTGTGATTACAAATTGAAAAGGACAACTTTTGGCCAAGTTTAAGAAATGAGTGCCCTCTGCTGGCAGAAAAAAAATACTGCAGATTTGTTACTGTTTTTAACAACAAACTTATGCAAGAAAGCTTTCCTCGGACACACATCTAAAAACCAAATACAGAAGCAGGCTCAATGCAGGACCAGACCTGAAACTTTATCTTTCTTCAGTGGTTCCGGATTTCCAAGATTTATGCTATCAAAGCAACTGCATCCATCACACTGAGTAGATTGAAACTTCCAGTTTCCGGTTTAACTACAAGTTTTAGGCCAAACCAAAGTGATACGAGTTATGAAAATGAAATCCTGATGAAGATTTGCTGTTTTCATAATGTAATAAAATTAATGATGTAATGATAAATAACAATGTAATAGTAGGTAGGGTGCAAATGAAAAAGTGTCATGAGAAAAATAGTTTTATATTCCACACGAATGCCAGCATGCTGACTAGCTAGCGAGTATTTAGGTAGCAGTTGTATGTTAGGTAAAATATTTTAAATTTATTGTTTCCTGCTAATTTGGTGATTTAAAGGCTGGAGTTTACAATCTGTGGCCAGAGAACACTAGTTCTCTAAACTACTAGTCGTGTGTATTACTTATTTAAAAAACAACAACCTTCTGCTATACGTAAAAAATATAGTACCACCAAATATGGAAATTAATATAAATTAAGAAATAATGATTTTAAAAAATAGTAAGACAAACAAAGGAGGAAACATGCAATGTTTGACTACTAGACGAATCTATGATGGTTGATAATGAATGTGCAGCGAGATTAGAGAACAATATGTGCTAACAATACTCCACCTTCGGAGCGCAATATGCTTGAATTCACAACCATGGGGTGTCATTGTCATTTTCACGAGCTTCTCAAATGGAACAGGAACATACGGGATTTCTTCTAGATGCCGGGTAAAAGAAAGAAAGAAGAAGAAAAAAAAAAAAACGAGCGATGGTAATTGGCAAAAATGAGAAAAGTATAATGGTTTTCTGAAAATAACAATCCATTATCAACTGTAAAGTCAGCTTGAAAACTTACTAGACATGAATGAAAAGTGAAAGTACCTAAAATATATCTATGTACTATACATTAGACACGATAATAAAGCTGCACCAATTTTCTTTGTTGTGTTCTATCTAAACAAAAATCAAATCCTCTGCTCAAAGCTAACAGTATACATACATACAGCAGTATGTATCAATCAATCAACTAGTTAATAATAACAGATAGTAGTTCATTGTTAAAATATTAACTGAACAGTCGAACAAAGAGACAACAAAGTTACAGAGATATTAAAACTAGTTTCTGCTTTCTCAAAGTAACTCATTTCAATAGGGAATATATTTCCAGGCATATTTTAAAATCTTGGATCAAGTTACCACGGCTTGCAAAGTCTGAATATTTTAGCATATTCTTCTCGGTTTATACAGTATTTGGTTTTTTTTTCTGAAAAATTATGGCTTTTCAGCAATGAGATTGCAAAAAATTTAATTTTAAAATTAACAAGAAAAATTGTTATAAGAAAAGCAAATCTCAGTATTTTCATAAACATCCTACAAATGCTTTCATTTTATGAAAACGGAATTAAATAATAAAACTTTTCCGAAAGACATTTTGTTTGAGTTAATAACATAAAGCAAAGCCAAATTCAAATGAACAGAGATCGGAAAACCAGTGATACTGAATCATTTTTCTATTTTTGGCGATAATTTCTCGAAGACTAAACTTTTGAATTAAATGTTTTGAAAGTTGTGTAATCCTGGCTTAAGTTGTTTATGATAGTGCCTAAATTACTTTTTAACATGAAACACTTCTGAAATTTCTAAACAAATTACTAGCAGATAATAAGGTTTACAGTGTAGCATGATAGCAACAACATAATCTGTAATAATAATATCAAATGCTGAATTAAAAACTATATCAATCAGTCTACTATTATTCATGTAATGCATACCAAAGTGAAACCATGTTTTTCACTAGCTGTCTGCGTGAGATTTATAAAATATTCAGGAAGATTTCAATTCCAAACTCTATAATCTGATATAATAGAAATGTTGTTTCCCCTGTTGGAATACAAATCATCACATTAAATCGTGTTGTTCCAGTCTGGACAGCACAGTATACTAATGGACTGGTACAGTTTAGCATACCTCACTAGCATGTCTTCTTTTTGCACTTTACCTGTCAGCTATGTTAAGTTCCTACAAACTCCAGTTTACACCCACAGCTAAAAATCAGGAGTTCTAGAAGGGACTTTTGCTAGCTTCGTTAGGTCAGTCAGAGCACACCAGGTATTTTCATGCTGACCTTAGTTGTCATTGTTATGCATGAATGTTCTGAGACCAAACCTAAATTAATGGTTGGGTGCAAAGAAAGATAAGACAGCAACAATATTAAACTAAGCAAAATACAGCTATACAGTTGACCCTTGTTATATACAGGGGTTGTGTTCCTGAGAATCAGTGTACAGCAAACTTATAGCGTGATAATAGGAGTTTCTTTCTCTGAATGCACAAGATTTCAACCTTTTGGGATTAATCATTAATATACCTACTTTGCATTACATATTAAGACACAAAAGCAGTAAATAGTACATAAATACATACATTAAAAAATACAAACATTAAAATAAATTTAAAATTAATAAATCTTACCATGAATTGCACAGGATCTAGCTACTGGCTAGAGGAGGAGGAGGAGTTGTTATTGGGCAGCTGAGTCATCTATGATAGATGACTTTGGTGATACAGGTAGGTCTGGCAAGCTCTCCAGCTGGAGTTGAAGACTCAGATGAAATGGAAGTTAAAGTGGAGGCTGTGAAGGCTATGCATATTTTTTCAAAAACCTCTTGATGGAGACCTGAGGCATTTTCAATCTCTCTTTGCACCTTGGAACATCTAATGAGGTTTGCACCAAGTTCACTGAAGTGGGCCATGACACTGCTGTGGTTCTCGCAGGCTCAACCTCCTCAGGACTTGACTCTGCTTCCTCTCTGATGCGCTCCTTCTCCAGAGCCAGAAGACTTTTGTTGCTCGGCTCCTCGCAGTATGAGTCTAGCAAATCATCCACATTTTCTTCGTCAATCTCCTCAAATCCAGCCTGCTGGGCCATGTCAACAATGGCTTGTCCCGCATCAGTGACATAATTCTCAATTGTAAAGCCCCTAAGTCATTTACAGCCTCAGACCAGTTTCTCCTACATGCCATTCATATAGTCTAGTATGACTTTACCCCAAGCATCATGAATGATATCTACTGCCATCTTGATGTTAAGCTGGCACCAATTCCTGATAAGTCTGGAGTTTTGATGCAGGTAATAGGCTTTAAAAGTCGCTATAGCCCCCTGATCCATGGATTGGAGTGATGGATGTGGTGTTGGGAGGGAAGAACACCACCTGGATATTTTCACTAGGATCGGCAACATTTGGTGGGTGACCAGGAGAGAACAACAAGAATTTTTCAGGGAATCTTCTCCTTGCTTGAAAAAATATTCACTAAAAATTGTCATTGTTATCCAGGTCTCCTCATTCACCATTCTTCATTGTACTTGGATTTTCTGTGATATACCACGAGAGGCCTTATTTTGTACTCTGGAAGCTTCAAAAAGAAAGTAGGAAATTATTCAGCAGCAACATGATCTGCAGCTTCACCAGTTATCTTGAGATTGTGGAACACATGGCAACTCTTAAGCATTCAGACTACCCAACTTGCAGCAAAAGGTGTCGGTTTCTTTTCATCTTTTGTCAGGTCTTCATACAAACTCTTCTCCTTCTCTTGAATGACTGTTCCAAAAGCATGTTCTGTTGATTCTGATGCTTGATCCACAAGATCAACATCCTATCCATTTTCTCCATTGGATTAGAATGAGATTTCATGACTCTAATAACACTGAGATTTGTAGTTAATTGAGTGCTCTTAAAAATTTTATCAGCACTATCACAAATGGTTCTCACTGAAGAACCACTTAGTCCCATGACCCTTTGAATATCAACGCTATGCTCACCTCTATCAAACTGATTCAGAACTTCCAACTTCATCTCTAAAGAATGGGATTTTCTAGGCCTTTTCTTCACTTGATCTATATTCACATCCTAATTTTCATTTCTTTCTCTCTTTCCAGCCAAATTTTCAATGTATTCAAAAGTTATGTAGAGATAAAAATGGTCACTGAGACTAAGATGGTGAGAGCAGCACTGAATGAACACTGAGCAGGGCAAGTCACACAGATGATCCGAGAGTCAGGGAAGCTGTACGTGAATCACTTGTTGTAGAGATTTATTAGCAGCTGAGAAAAGACATGCATGATGGTTGAGCCAGAGCAGGTACCATCAGATTGGCATTGCTCATGGTCCTATGTCTGCTGGAGTCATGACTTATCACCACCTTTCAGCCTTTTCTTATAGCACGCCACACATATATAGTCAATCCTCTGTCGCAACTTTTTGCTGCAAGTTTGTTTGGTTGTGTGCACTTCCAATACCCATTTGAATGCATTCTGACCAATCCAATTGTCTGTGTTGTTATCCGTTACTGTTATTCGTATCACTTATCATAAATAAAGACCCCGCAGAAGGTAATTTCATTCCGTTCTGTTTTGAACCTCTCCCACAGTGACCCGTCTGCCATGATCAACTCCACCTTACATCCTCGAGGTGTGACACTAGGCATCCACAGATAGGGATAATGATGCCTCTCATGATACTGAAATAAAATTGTGGATAACGAAAGCGCGTATAATGAGGGTCAACTGTATTTTGTTTCAAGAAATATATCAAAGGTGTTGGAAAAGATTACAGGTTCACACAGTTTTACCAAGCAAATAAATGTAGATATTCACAGAGCAACAAATAAAATAATACTATTCTGTATAAGAGAAGAATGTGTAAACTAAAACATTTCAGAGTGAAATTAGTCATAAATTACAATGGGTACAAATCAAATAAAAAAGTATAGTACAGACAGGGTTCAGTAACTAGGAACTATTTCATTTTATCTGGCATCATACTTCTTTTTACCACAGCATTTTTTAATGTTTGCACTATTTACTGCAGTGATTTAGTTAAAATAGTTTTGTCATTGTTGTACTTCTTCTAGAACCACTTCTAAACAGGTGAGAAGGCATGCAATCTGTAAATGCCTAAAATATTTCAAAGGCTATATTTGGTCTCTTAAATTTCCAATATTCAGTTCATAGGTAATCAGAGGTAAGATCTCACAAAGCTAAATTTTCAATATAAACCAAGCCCTAAACAATAGCTACATCTCAGGGTTCTAAAAGATGGATTCTTTGCTGTATTAAAGAGAAAAAAATTAAAGGAGCACAGACACAACTCCAGAGGTAGCAGTGACAATCAAGGAGATTCTACAACAGTAACCAGATTCAACAGCTTCAGACATTTAAATCTTCTACAGCCAGCAACATTTCTTTTTTGTTAACTACTCTGGACAAAAGGATTACAAAATTAGAGCTCTGTTAATTCTTCAATTTTATTTGGAAGTTTTATAAATAAAATCTCAATGCAGAACATATAAAATATATACGCCCAATACAAAGTTAAAATTAACATGTATTAACCAGTTGAATTCTGCTGACTAAGACACTGGTGGTAATAAACTCCTACTGCATTATAATTATACTGCAAAACAGTAGCTGCTGATATACTGATTCTGACGGATTCAAGAATTAATTAGGCAGAATGACATAAGATTCTATCAGAATGTCACAGCATTCAATAAGTTGCATGCATAAAACAAATCATCTTAATGTAGACATCAATGGTAGAATAAGTACAAAAAATTAACAATTAAAAGTCTGTGTACTTGTAATTGAGCTCCGTTGGCAGCCAGAACTTAAATCATGGCATCTAAAACACTCCATTTTCAATATGTCCAGAAGTGACACTTTCTTGCAGTAGGCAATGCTTGGGTGGTAAGAGCTCTAAACTAAAAATCATCCTGTATCCACATACCAGGAACATTCCAATAAAACCCAGCTACAATAGCTTCGCCGTAACGGTATCTGGCCAGATTTCATTTTAATGTCCCTAGTATAAACATCTACCTCCCAGTCTTATATTGGTTGTCATCACTGTAATTTCTCTTAAACAAAATCGATAATTGAAAAATTCTCTACAGGAAAGTCCGAGGTGAAGTCTGTGACAACGCTTCTAAGCCTTTGGTAGGAGAGCAGCTATTAAAACTCCACCTAGTAAGAACTGTTTTGTAAAATGTTTAAAAACCTCCATTCTGTGTGTGCTTATTGCTCTCAATTTACATCTTTGGAATTATTTCCCCTTAAAGAAACAATCTCCTTTTTGCCAGTTAATTACAATTACATTGGCAAAATTAAAATCTCCAGTGATAACTTCACCTTTCCCTTATCTGCAGCATTCTCAACAACAACAAAATAAGCGCTGGTGCCACTAACTTTTAGTGTTTGTGTTTTTCTTACTAGAAATCATTAATGCAGTCACAGCTGCACCAAAAATCAGCATTAAGCAAAACTTTGTGAAGATATCTATATGTATACTGAAAAACCCTTAAGTTATCCGGGAATAGATACATTTGCCACGTTCAATATATGAAAGATTAATACTTTCCACACAAATAGAATGTTATTAGGAAAAACCTGTGAAAACATTATTACAGAATAATGTGTGGTTGGGTAACAAACACCCTTCTTCCACAACTGGAACAACCCGATGTACATTTCAAGACAGCATTCTCTCCAGAGACAACACACCTTCCCTAATGTTTTGTGATACACAAGACAAAAGAAATGACAAAGAACTAAAACACGAACACAGACTATGATAATACCTGGTATACAAACTAGTGC
The DNA here is from genome assembly GCA_018389105.1 of Nautilus pompilius. Taxonomy (NCBI): domain Eukaryota; kingdom Metazoa; phylum Mollusca; class Cephalopoda; order Nautilida; family Nautilidae; genus Nautilus; species Nautilus pompilius. The sequence goes on along the minus strand of JACATO010000980.1, from coordinate 863,687 downwards.
AATTTCAAACTAAATTTACCATTGTCTTTAGCACCCAGCATTAAATGGGAAAATGATCCAATAATAAGGATATTTGAAGTACAAAGAAAGAACAAACCTGGTACTGACTTCCATATAAATAAACTCATCTATCCCCAGTAATTTAAAAAAGTAGAATCAAGTTAACTCAATTAAACTTGTCTGTATTAATATTCTGATTATTATACTAAGTCCATAAAATTATTTGTAGACAAAAATATACTTATAACTTATAAATTCTAGTCTGATTTCATCAGGTCAGCCAGGTCTTAATTGACTTGGCTGTTTTCAATTCATTCACCTCTATTTCAGCCATAGATCAGGGTGAATCAAATTGGCATTTAATTTGATGTACAGATTGAAAACACAGAACTGCTGTGCTGTTCTGCTTGTTCTGTTTTCCCTTCTCCCCCCAACTAATTCTCTAGCCCTGTTGGTTTACTCTAAGAAAACAACTTTTAATTTACACATTTTATCACAACTAACATAAATTTCCAAGCAACAAATAAAAAAAAATCACTGATATCAGAATTTTTTCCAGTAATCATTAGCAAAGAAACCATAAGACTCTGTAAGAATAAAATGTCTAAATTTGGCCCCAAAATATTTATGAAAAATAACATTTTATTACAAAAGTTAGCAATCCATAATTCTCTCTCTCTCTCTCTCTGTCTCCTGTTTGGTATTGTTAGGAAACTAAGAAATATAACGGTAGTGAAATCAAAAAACAACTGACCAGACAAAGAAAAAGTTGCCCAATTTCTAACTAAAAAAATTCTGCTCACCAGAGAACTATAAATACTATGCAATGCTGCATTTTTCTATTAAAGTGCCACTAGGGAGGGGGGCCCCTGAAAAAGCCAAATGCTAACTCTCTAGGATTCTATTGTAAGTAAAATTATGTACTACAATCTTCTGAACTACCCAACTTCCCAGTTCCTAGTTGTGCTGCATTTCTTACTGTACACAAATTGTTGACTCTTGAACAACAGAATAAAGATTTTGCTTTCCATGTACTTCACTCTTCAGCATTTTAGAACTTCATCTATAGTAAACAAACAATACTACATTGGTTCCATGTATAAGAGGATCCCCTAGATCACTAAAGATTCAATGCAATAACTCCACCAAATTCATTAACTCCTTTCTACTTCAAACCAAAAGCTGCTCCCAGAGTTTGTATTTAGTACAGCTAAGCAGCTGTTGAAAGTGTTAAAAATAGTAAATGCAGTAATACTAAGACAAATTTTTAGAATGAACAGGTATCAGACATTTTCAAACATGTTAAATAAGCAATGTCAGATAAAAAACTGGCTTTACTTATAATGAAAAGGATAATAAGATGAAATTTAGTATTTGCCTAAAAAAATGAAAATTCAATCCAATCATTCACAGTTGGCTGTTCACATGTTCAACATTAACCCTTGCACATCATCAGATATCTTTCTGATCATGTAAATGTTTTTCTGATGCTAGAGAGCGATCATATTTCAGAAACCAGATGTAGAGAACCTGCCATGAAATGTACTGGCTCAATAACGAAAGGATTGCAACACTAAAATATCCTTCACTTATGGAACTCATGAAGTTCCAAGACTGTACAGAGATTGAAAATCTGTATACCAGGTAAAATGACAACTTACCTGTCTACACAATCAGAAACATTTCAGGATTAATTTGCTATCATGGTTGAAAATAATCTCAAATGGTGAATGAGTAACAGTAACAATTACTCAATGATGTGATGAGAATGATGATATCTTTGTTTCAAAACACTTGTAGGCTATGCCTGATTGATACCCAAAGCCAGTGAGTTTATCCCTAAGACTTTGTAGATAATGTTGAAATCTCAAAGGGTTATACGAAAACTGGGCATAAATGCTTAAAATCTTGTGTCAAGAATAAAAATACTGACATGAATAAATTTGTGTTATGTTTTTTGTTCATATGAGGTATTTGTAATGATGGGACAAAAATGTGGTGTACAAGACTCCAAGTTCTAAATATTTACTGCATAACATAAATGGCCATATTAACATGGAATACTTGAAGAAATTGAGAGAAACTCTTCAATTTATTATGGTTTCAAACATTTCCCTTTCTGTACTGTCCATCTGGGTCAAATATAAATGGTGTTGAATGATAAACAATGAAAAATAAAAGTAGTTCGTGTTGTAAGATGATTTGCAAAAGCAATCTTCCATACTTGGTTATCCCAGATAACTTTGACCAAGAAAAGCAAGTTGAGAAGCAAGATACTTCAAAGAGAATAAAATTTACAAATTACAAAATCTGAATTCATTGTTTTCATGTATTTGTTAATATACATTATCCTCATACTAATCAAATTTAGTCTCTTTTTCCAGGCAAATAAAAAAACAAACAAACAAAAATATGGACATGGCGTGGCATTAGTTTAACCACTTGAACAACCAACCAACAATCAATTACAATGACGGCAAGAGCTATTTTCTCATTTAGTCAGCAACAAGCTTGAACTTAAACCTTAATATTCCTGTGCATATTTGTAGAATGGCATATGTAGAGACTTCATCAAGAGAATTATAGAAGATCAACGGTTTCCAGCCAAAGGCACTTCAATAATTTGTGCTTTACCTATTCTGGGTTGGGTTTGTGTATTTCATTTCTTTTAAAAAATAAGTTGTCTCAACATGAAAATGATGGCATCAGCTTCTTATGCAAAACCTATGAATACCAAAAGTCTTGGGTACCTGTTTGCACTGATGAGAATGCAGTCAAAAATGAGTGACACCTTAAAAAGTTTGTAGTACAACAAACGTATGCATGTTTTGTGGAAAATTATATCATAAGGATGTTTACAAATCTGCTTGCATTCATAGTACAACTTCAAATTGCAGTCTTAGAGACAGAACACAAAACAAGTTTAAAATTTCTGACAGAAATAGATTTTCTGCAGGCAGACTTGACAAAGTAAGGGAAATTGCATTAAAAAAAAGTAGCGTTGCTGACTCTGACTTTAATCAAGTTTTCTGATTGTGGAGAAACACCAAAAAAAAAAAAAAAAGGAAAGCATTTCAGATAAATAAATGAACAGAATGTATACATATGTTAAAAACTGTTTCATTTTGAGTTTTTTTTTGTTTAATAAGTTAAAATATGTAAACAAATTCAATCAGATTAAAAAAGATAAATTTGTTATTTTTTAAAATATGTTCAATAACTGGATATAGTGACCCCATATTTTTTATGACGACACCACTTTTTCTCATGCCAGAAGAACCTGAACTGGATTGCAAATACTGCACCATTATTTATCAGCAACAGTACTGCTGAACTATTTGTGCAGACACTGGTCAACAGGTAAAAGAAGAAATGTGATTCTAAAAGATCAAGTGTAACACACAGTCTTGATATGGTTTCTGATATTAGATCAGTATACCGCCTCAAACATGCGAACCCAGGAAGTCATGATTTTTATTTGTTTTTAAAAATAAAATTGGAACAAAATGAAAATATAAATTATTTGCTACTTTAAAAGCACATTTAGAGAGGATAGATACTAAACAGCACAAAGTATCTGTTGTTATAGAGCAACCTTGACTTAGTGTCTTTATGACACCATAAAAGAATCGTAAAATAATATGCCATTCAAGATAGACAACTAACTAGGTACAGTGTATCTACTGTTTTATCATCTACAAGCAATTTGTCAAAGACCAATATAGAATCTTCAATAGATACATTAAGAAACAATATGAAATGTCACTGATGGCCAATCAAGTGTTTAGCAAGCATTGTGTGCTCTAATGAATTTTCTCCACTTTAACTGGTAAGAGGTAATAGCAGTCTATTGATTAGTTTATAACAAATTTCTATTTGTAAGTATAGGTTAGTATTTAGATACCTTTTAGCAACATTAAATGCATTGATGCACAAATATGCATCAAACAGATTTTTATTAATTTTTAGAAGTGATGATGATATATATATATATTTAAATACAAGATCAGAGATTGATATTTTTAAAAAAACAAACAAAAAAATTAGAAAACTTGACATGTATGTCAGACTGCTATGTACTCATTTCCTGGTGCCCTGTATTTGAGATCAGTCAACCTCTGCCTTACTGGGTGTTTACAGATGAGTTGTGTTTTAATTTCAAGATTACAAGTAATAACTTTCTCTTTTTGAACTTTAAAAATTTCAAAAATAAACCCCATAAAAAACAAACTGCATTGTATTGAAAAATTATGAAATACTTTCATTCCAACTTAACCAAAATTTTACTCATAAATGAGCAACTACGTGGCCGCAGATTGCTGATAGAGAACTAGTAAAACAATTGTGTACTATGTCGCACTGCACAACAAAATCCAGTATCATGAAGAAAAATTTAGTAATAAATAAGTGTTGACAACATTTAGTAATTTACAAGTCATGAATAAATTCCAACACCTATCTCTGGTAGCTTCATACACAGTTGAGCTGCCCTTGTATAACTGGAGTAGATTTGTGTACACAAGCTTTACAAAGTCACTCATCTCGTCCCTCTTTTCTCACACTAACTATGCCTGCTCAAAGTTTGGTAACAGACTTTTTCTATTTGTTTTACTACTTTTCAGAGCAAATTACTTACTTGCCCATTATTTTACTTACCATTTTAAAAAATTCTCCTTCTCGAGTTCAGCTTTCATTCAAACGTTCTATATTATAATACATTGCCCCTTCCTAGACCCTTTTTTTTTGTTATTTGAAAGGTGGTTCAGTATAAATTTGTCCCCTGACTATTTACATTCGTTTTAAAGTATTTTTTAAAAACTCCTATCAGCGGTGGAGAGAGGTAACCACACCTGTACACAACATCATTCCTTCTGACAAGCACTCAATTTTAAAAAGAAAACACATTCTCCATTAAAATGTTTTTACAAAATTACTTTGTCAAAGACCATATTGCAAATCATTTAACAGACTGCCAAACCTGCTTAGAGGAAATGTGAATCATTGCATAATTTAAAAATTGCAATTACATTAATGCATACACAGAAAACCAAAAACATTTTTTTAAAATCAGATTTTAGTTTAGAGATATTAAAAGCATATCCTTCAGTAATTTGCTCAATCCTACTAAAGTGAAAGCTGACTGACTGACCAGATAGGCAGCCATTATAAAAGCTGTACTAATAAACTAAAACTGGAAAAAAAGAAGATTGAGGAATTCCACTCTTCTATCATTGTTGATATAGTAAAACTTATACAGCACCATAAAATTTGACTTAGTTTACTACTGCACCTATAACATCAGATTTTTATCTAAAGCATACTTGGAATTTTAACATGGCAGGTCAAGAGTTAGGTCTTCACTTTCTACATAAGAAAAACTAACAAGGTTTGTGTTAAAATGTGTGTGTATAGACAGACATAAGTCCTCAACTACTTTACTGAAAACACTGGATCAGTATTAGTAGCCAAACTTAGAGACTCTTCTCAGTAACAATAATACAGCTAAATAATAAGCTGCTGTTTTTTATCCCAAAAGTAACCTGGCCTCAATTTCTGAAGGTCAATTTTTTTTTTTTTTATAAAGAGAAATCTTTGTTCAGATACCAAATGAACACCTGTTACAAACTATTTTATATTATATACAAATGTGAATGTTTGAATTAACACTGATTAAAGTGGGTGAATAGTGTTTCTACTTACATCATACTGCACATTTCATATGCAGGTGTTTAAATTCCATAAGCTACAGGGAGGGGGAATGCCACTAGCATAATTACCATCAATCAGAGTCTGCTGTTGTGCCATGTTATTTTTATAAACTGGTGTAGTGTCTGTAGATACAGAAAAATGGATGGGTTTTTCACTGTGTATAGGAAGCAAGGTAAACAATTTATTGCGCTGTTAGTTTGAATAATCAAGTAAGGAGCCATGAGTACCTTCAACTACTGGTGGAAAACATATGCCAAGTAAGCCCAAAAGGTAAATGCAAACACATAGTTGCCATAGGCAGAACAGAGGAGAAAGGGTTTGTACTTACCAGACTTCTTGTCCTGGAAATAGGCAAGCAGACACCGTGCAACAGCCTGGTGACAAATCACCATCACATTACCCTGTCTTTCCAGTTCCTGGTAAAAAAAATTTTAAAAATCTTTAACTATGTCAGAGTATTAATCTTGTCTTTCAAATATGAATGTTGCATTTACTGTGCATTTCATTTGTTGAATAGCAAAGTAAAATGTAGCTTTTTTCTTTAGAAAGGTGATAAATAACCCCACTGCCTTCTAATCTCTGCTAACTCACTATTTCCAATGCACTTCTGGAGAAAGTAAATTAAAACTCAAAACTGAGCAAAAACTGGATAGTCGTTCTCCATCAGATAAGCAAATCTCAAATCCTAGTTGGTACTAAACCAGATGATGAGGAGCAGCAGCAGCATTCAACATGACCATTTTCCATAGATGGCATTGGGTGCTGTTATCTGACTGTCATCATCATCTTTGTCCATGCTATTAATCAAGATCTAATACACCTTATCCCCAAGAACATACAAAACTTTACATCTAACATGTAGAAGTTCTTAGTAACAGTCGAAGAACAAAAAAAAAAAACTATCTTTTTTACATGGGTGGGTGTTGTTGTTGTTGGGAGACACCAAGAGAAACAGATGTACAATACAAAGTAGAAAAAAAGACCTGAAGTTTGTAGAGAACTATGTAAAAATCTCAAATCGTGAACAGTATATTGCAACTAAAATGTAACGCAATGTAAAATATTTTCACCTTTGTGAAATATCCAGATATTCTTCAAGAATTGTTTAAAAAGTGAAACAACAAGTTAAACTTAAATATTTTATTCCAACCAATATCCAGACAACTTACCATGATGACTGGCTCAAGTCTGGCCACAAGATCTTGATAGGACTATAAGAGAAAACATAAATAAAATATTCAAATTAAAGCTGCTCCATTAAAAATACAGTAAAACCTCAATTTAACAAACCCCTATTCAACGGACACACTCTGCTCTCCAGACAAAAGTCCACATTGAGTTGTATGAAAAATGTTTTGCTTGGGCACCTTTTGTGCATGTGCATGTAAATGATTTAATGGACTCCTGGCCATTAACGGACACCCCCCCCCCCGCTATTAGTCCATTAAATCGAGAATTTACTGTGATCATATTTTACATTCCAGAAACCAAGTGAATTAAAAGCATAATTTGGAAGACACCACTAATAACAGAAAAAGTAATCTTCCTAGCAGTTGTCATTACTTTATAAATCCATTATTTTAACTCAAAATATTTGTTAAACTTTCATTAAGTACTTTTCTTGTCAATGTTAAACACAAAAGATACTTCTCTAAAAAGTAACAGTAATGTTGTATTATTGTAACCTCAAGTCCATAATGATAAAACAACTCATGCACCAGTGATAACATCCATGCCTTCAGAACACAAACTAACAAGTTATGGACCCAGATCTGTCACTAATAGTCATTTAACAAATCAGAAATCAGCCTCACAATTTTTTCATTAACCAACAAAATAAAAGAAAAATAACCAAGAACATTGTAGCATTTAGGAACTAAAACAAATTCAATTTTAATATTGCATCCATTAAGAAAGAAAGAAAATAGATTAAATTTCATGCATTTAATTGGCACTTCAGCTTCAGAGTTATTACTTTCAAATATGCTGAAATTTATATTAGGTTGTCTCCTCTTGACTGCTTTAGACAGAAATTAATTAATCATAAAAAAATGTTGCTTTCCATGTTTCATTGCTAGCAAAATCAGAGAGGAAATAAATTCTAAGACATAACTTAGATTTATTAACAAACATGTTGAAAGATAAGTTTCTAAAAAGAAATTACAAACACAGTAACTGATTATTACACTGAATGGGAGAGGATAGAAGTAAAAAAAAATAGAGATTGTATCTACCTCTCCACTAGGATATCTGTAATGGAATTTATCCTGGTCTCTCATAGCAAAGTCTTCAGGATACTTCTCTTGTATTTCTTCATATGTCATCCCTTCACATATACCCTGAAAAGTGAGTCACATTGTCATTCTTTTCTCAAATATAGATGAAAAGATATATTAACAGCACTCAAGTATATATGATGTTCAATTTATGTTCCTTATTACAAATAATGTGTTAAATAAAACAAAATTACTTTACCTATTCTCAAGCCTTAACCAATATAATGCCAATACTTTACCTATTTTAAAGATGTTTTGATTCACCATGATCCTCATTACACTGGTATGTAACATAACTGATGTTTCAACATACATAGCTGTTTTTTCATCAATTCAGGTGTGCTGAATCCAAAAATGACATTTTCATTTTTTCTCATCAAGTACAATTATTTAGTATGGGTGGTGTATAGACATAGAATGGTTTATTCATTACATTTAAATACAAATACCATATATATATTTTTTTTCTTTTTTTTTCCAGACTTGTTCTACATGGCAACAAGAGGTTGTTAAATAACCCTGACATATTCTGTTATATTTGTGGAAGTTTTGTGGTGCAGAAACAAAGACAGAAGATCACACATTTTGTCAAGAAAGTGTATCGTGCATATTTTGGAATGAAGCATGGCGATCACGATAAGTCGTGGGCTCCACATACAGTTTGAGGCTTTGAGAAACTGGAGTAAAGGTAGAACGAAGTCACTGAACTTTGGAATACCTTATGATATGGCGTGAACCTAAGAACCACACAGATGACTGTTACTTTTGCACTGTTAACATTGAAGGTTATAACACAAAAAGGAGATTTCCTATCCCAACCTTCAATCTGCACTAAGACCTATATGACATGGTCCAAATGTGTCTATTCCCTCACCACAACAGCTTGAAAAGCCCGTGTCAGAGTCTGAATCGGACAGTACTGAAGCTGAAGACGATACTGATTTCTACAAACCAGATGAAGCACTTGGTGAAGCTCAACCTTTCACTCTCTCACACACACACACACTGAGCTAAATGATTTGGTTAGAGAACTGAATTTGCCAAAAGTCTCTGCAGAAGTTCTGGTATCTAGACTCCAAGCAAAAAACCTACTTGCTCCTGTAACATAATTTTCTTGGTACAGACATCATGAAGATGAATTTGTGCCATGTTTTTCCATGTAAGAAACACTTGTCTACTGCAATAACATTCCAGAAGTGATACAGAACTTAGGAGCTGCATAGCATTTGAAGGAAACGTGTGAGAATTTGAAGCTTCTTCTGGAAAAGATGGATATAGTGAACATCAGTGGGTTGTGAGTGGAGATTTGAAGGTTTTGTGCATGCTTGTTGGTCAGCAGTCTGCAAGAAATCAACACTGGAAAAAGGTATGGCCACCCAGAAACACAATTACACCAGGTTCAAAGAACATCCACGAAAAGCTGATTGAGACTAATAAGGTTGTTATCACCACTCCATGTATAGCTGGGATTGATGAAACAATTTGTCAAAGCATCAGATAAGGAGGGAAACTGCTTCAAATACATTTGTAGTAGATTTTCAGTACTTAGCTATAAAAAAGTAAAAGATGGCATCTTTATTGGGCCACAAATCAGAAAGTTGGCACAGGATGAGCAGTTTGAAGGAATGATGAACAGAGCAGAGAAAGGAGCAATCACATTGTCAATGAAATGCTCAGCAAATTTGAAAAGTTAGGCTGCAACACGAGTCTAAAAGTTCACTTCCTTCACTTGGGGAGTGAGAGTGAGGAACAAGGAGAAAGCCTTGGTATTCTGGTGGAACCTATGGAAAAAAAATACCGAGGAAGGTGAGATGTCAACATGATGTCAGACTTCTGATGGTCCCTGAAATAGGAAAGCTGCACAAGAAGCTGGAAAAGAAACAGTGATTTTGTCCTACTGATCAATCTTAATTAATCAATTATGTATCAATCAAGTATCAAAGATGAATTTACTTTGAATTGTATTGTCTTTGTATTTCCTGATAAAAACATTTTTGAGCAATTGTAATTGAAATCTTATAATTTTTGTTATTTTGAAAATTTAGTTGTTTAGTACAAACTATGGATATATCTGACATTTTTCATGGAAAACTCTGATGTCATGCATGAAAATGGTTGTGAAATTTGAAATCAGCTGGCAAAATTGTATAAGATCATTTAATAGAAAGAAAACATCTCATCCTTTGTTTTGAAATGCATACCAGTGTTATATCAATAATCCACACACTAACACCCCTACAAGGTACTATTTAGATATATAACAAAATTTTTTTAAAAAACTGACTGATTTTATCATTAAAGAATTATCAGTAAAAGTGAGCAGAAAATAGAGGAGATTTCTCCAAGTTTCCTAGAATACCTACTTTAGTTCTCACTAAACTGATCTCAAGATGACCTCATTTTTATCTGCATTTTTCAAAACACACTTACAGAAATTGCATTAAAACACGGTGTTGCCAGGACTTGTGTAAGGTGGACTCTCATCTTAGAGGTTTAGTCTTCAGGAAAGTATAAACATATCACAGCTTGAACTGGGAGAGAGAAATTTTAGAACTTACAGCATCAATTTCATTTAGAGCTTTCCAGTGTTCTGTGGGAGCGCCAATGTAGTTGGCTGTCTGGATGGTTCGGTGAAGTTCGCTGGTCCATACTTTTAAATTTTGTATCTTCTCATCCTCCACAAACTTTGCCAGGGCATCTGCATACTGAAATATTGCAGCTTTCAATATTACATATGCACACATCCTTGTAATAAAATCTATTTTCAATTAGTCTTTTAACTCAGAGTTTCCAATGTAAAAATAAAAAGATCAAGAATCAAATTCAGTTTACAGGAAAAGAAAACTTCCATATCCTAATTTGGTGAAAATTATACAAATATATTAATGAAAAACACTGTTATTTATTTGTATCCTAGATTTTAAGTTGAACTGAAAGTAATCACAAAACTAGTTTGTACACCAAAATTAAGAGGATAACTAAAATCACAACAAAGATCTCATTTTGAAAAGAAACTTAAGACCTTTTAGAATTTTAGTCTTAAAATGGTACACAAATTAAAAGCTAGAGATGATGGGATTTAAACATTTGAGATGTAGCCCAATCACTCAGTATACTTACTTCCCACCCTCTCTCTGACAGATCACTGTCTCCACCAATTTTACCCTGTAAATTCATGATGCTTTCTCCATGCTACAACAGAAATTAAAACATAGATCTCTGGGAAAAAAAAGTGTGCGAAAATACTGAGAAGAAAGAAAGAAGCAACATGACATCTTTAAATGATCAGGTAAAGACATATGACATAAAAACTGCCAGGCGTTTTTTGCATTCTTTTGTTTTGTTTCTGCAATGGCTGGGAAAATGTATGATTAAAGGAATAGCCTGCTTAAAAAACCACACACACAAAAAAAATCTGATAAGAACTTCAAATGTGACAGTCAGAATATTTAGATAATTACACAAGAGGACAAAATACAGTCCTTTCAACAACTACTTTAAAAAAGAGCTGAAAGAATTAAAATGTCTGGAACAAGCTCCTTTCATGGTCAAGGCAAAGCAGATTATTAAAGAGAAATACAATGCCAATGATAACTGTTAAGCAAGGCAAGAAGTAAATTTCTTGAGCTAGATGATAGATTTATAAACATCAAATAATATTAGTTTTTTGTTCAATGTAACTCGTTATTTAGGCTGATCTAGAGAGAGAGAGCAATGGTGTTCACTTACAAATGAGGTAAAACATTACTGAAACATCCTCTTAAGTGTTATCGTTTGCCTGGTACAAACACTATTCAGTTATGTATACATGAATAAGTCAATTTATTAAACATTATGCTCCATTTAAAAAACAATTTTAAAAAAATCAAAAAGACTTCTATAAACCAGAATACTGTTTGTTTTTGATTGATTGATTTGGAGATTTGATAAAATTTTGAATTCTAAGAAATGCAGACACTTTAATCCACAATTACCCATGAAAACTTACCCGAGTAATGTAAATACTTCTTGGCAAAACATGAATATTCATCAGGTAATATACAACCCTGCTCTGTAAATGGCCTGAAAAAGAGAAAGAATATTCTTCTAAGTTCCATTAAATATTTCTGCTAATGCAGGTTCTATTGAGAGTGTAGATGTGCTTTAGGTTTTCCTAGTTAACCTCTGGAATAAATAACCTATCTTGAGGGATCATGTGTGTTCACACTGTGACATACTAACACTTAAACTTCTAAGAACAGCAGATTGTTTTCCCCCTTATTCAGTGTTTGGTGAAATTAGGTGTTTAATAGTCCCCCCACCACTGGTGTTTCCAGATTTAAACAAAAGTGGCTTCAAAAGCTCAATAAATAAAGACTGTTTGTTTAGTTGTTTTCAGGAAACATTGTATCAACAGGCTGTGTGTTGGATTTCACAGTTTGCAAATCCTTATTGTCTAGTACAGATGCACATATAATTGCCGTATTCATCCTAACAGAAAATAATGATGCATTCAGTGCGAGCGCATCATCTATTCACAAACAAGTACCAACCAGAAAATAGAGGCAATCAGTCAAAAGTTCAAAAAAAAGATTTTTTTTTTAAATTTCTACATCTTTTAAGCTTTTCTGCCTATTGCACTCAACATCCTGCATGTGATCTTCAAATATCATCATTAGTATAAAAACATAACAAAACATTATATGCAGTACCACAATACCTGTGAAAGTCATCTTGCCACTAGATGTCACTTCAGGAGCATAAATGAGCATACTGAATTTAACTAGTTATCCATTTGATTTTAGGCTTACGTGTGTAAATTTCTTGGGAAACCTTAAAAATAGCAGCTGGTAGCTAGTAATGCTAATAGCATCAGAGACCACCCTTCCATAACCATGCTACAACCATGTCACACCATGAAACCCAACAGCCATACATGGACTGGTTACTATTCTTAAGGCTTACCAATTCTCCTCTCCCTATACTTCTAAACATATAAAATTTTGTTAAACGAATCAGGTAAATTTTTAAATATTCATATCTTTTTGGTATAGTTTAGCCAGCTTTCTGGAAAAGTTGTGTTAGGGATATATTGCTCTTTTTCTCAAGCCCATACAACTCTTTACCCTAAAGAGTTAATTCTCTTTAGTCACTGCCCTATCCCTTTTATTTTTTTGTCCACATAAGCATGATACATCATCACAGATCTTATTATCTCTACTGGTTGATAAAATGTTGTCGTCTACTTATGCTACCACAGACTAGTCGCATCATAATACTGCACCACTTGAAGAATCGTCTATAATCCTCACCTGTTTAACCCATTCCATCAATCCAGGTAAGGTATCTGGCATTGAATAGAAAACTTATCATTTTTACCTATATATCATTATATCATTTTAACCAATCAATATTTTGCTTTTCTTTTTCTTTTAAATTCTCTACAATCAAACAAAGTCTGAGAAGTGTGCACACGTTAGAATCATCAGTTTGTAATTGTCTTTATTTTTCTTATTATGCAAACCCACAGCTACCTTTCATAATAATTCCCTTTAAAAGGATCCTAAAATGATAAGCCAACCAATACCTTAACTGTAGATCAGCCATGATATGACATCAGTTATTAAAGAGAATCGACAGGGCTTTAATGATTATTCACAAAGCATTGGGATTGCTACCAGTTCAGGTAACAAGTGTTTATCAAGGTACTGATAAACATTTTTTTAACTCTCAACAATTACATATAAACAACTTAGAAAGTAGATGAACCATCAGCAAATATTTAGTTGTTGGTGAGCAGCTCAGATTAGTAAGAACTGTTAATAGTGGAAGTCATCTTTAAATAGTCCCTTATCCTAGAGGAGGCCTTCTGATCACCACCACAGCTTTCTGATTTACTAAAACAGAGCCAACTCCTTCCTGTCTGTGTACATATGTAACCATCTTTAAAATTTGAACTCTGAGTCGTCTACATGACGGTTACACTTTCCTAGCATATAGTCAGTCACCTATAATGAAACCATTGTGAAAGTAGTCTTTTTAGTCAATTCTGTATTTCAGTAAATAATGAGAGATGCTGTATCATGCACTATTCTTGTCAAAGACACAGGATTCTTTAGTTAGCTATCTTATAGAAACCAAAATTGCCCATACCTCCAACATCGTTTCAACACCAACTAAACTTTTGCTGTAGAGCTGCTCTCAGCATTTTCTCCAACTTTTATATGTTAAAGGGGGTAATCCCTAAAACACCTAACCAAAAAAAGTTATTTTATTATAAAAGGAAAAACATTTCTTCCTGTCATTAAAATAAAATATCCATTTAAACGTCACTATTATGGTCCACACTGTATTATGAAAAGGCCTGCATTCATTAAAATGATCTGTACCACCCTTGCTTATGCCAGGTAGGCTTGGCATGTGATCAAGCAACTTTACTTACAATGATAAATAAGCATATACCAACATAGCTATTCAAGCAATCAATTCAGAAGTGATGAAAAAGTGAATTGGTAAGTAACATCAACAGTTATATCTTCATGGATGAGTACATCCAGCTTTTGTTTTCAATTAATCAGTTAGAAATAAATATAACATTTAGCTTTTTTTGAAAAATATATCATAATCAATGATATTGATCAGCTGGCACATTCCCACTGTCAACCAGAGAAAAACAAAAGATCTTCAAATCTCTTATTAAATCCATTATCTCATTTTTGTGTCTACAGTTCAGGTGTGAAGTCCTCATTACAGAAAAGATAGATATTTTATAAAGCGTTCCAAAGTTTACTAAGATCATTCAAGGTATATGCATGATCTCAGTTTATGAAGATTAAGGAAACTTCCACTGTCCAATCTGCCATATAGACATTTTGGAGGAATATGATAGAAGTATTTAAGATTTTTTTCTGGTCAGGTGAAGAAAGCATAGATTTAAATAGATTCTTTGATATCAGTGGCATAAAAAGTACACTCAACCAGATTTAGGATCTGTCTGAATGCTTCGCTGATTGAGGCAAAAACAACAAAGTTTTTAAACACTCAACTGGCACTTTTCAGCAAACAGATTTGTGTATCTATACCCATCTAAATTTCTCACTAAAAAACAAGGCACCATTTGTTTTTCCTTTAAATGTGCATTAATATTAATCCAAGATTTTTTACTGATTAAAAAAAATATGAAATAAATACTTTTGAAAAGTTTGACATATGCTAAACTGAAATCTCAAGTTGAGATAAACAATTGGTAAAAATCTTAAGACACATGATATCATTGTTTCATGCTTGAACTCATCTTCCAACATGACAATGACCAAAAGCATATGGCGAATGTGGTGAAAAACTATCTGGAACATAAAGAGGCTGATGAAAATCCACAAAGTCCTGATATGAATACCACTCTCAATATATGGGAGTTATACGGCTAATGAGAAAGTTAAACAGCAACCAAGCACCTTGGATGGATTGTGGAAAGTGCTACAGGATATTTGTAACATTCCACAGTCATACACTGATAACCTATATGGAAGAATGAAAAAAAGGTATCATGCTCTATATAGAGCAAAAGGCTCACATACCAAATACTAATCTACTGTAAAAATGTATTTACTTTTTGTTTTTGTATATTTTCTGTAATAAAGCATTTTGTATGTATGATAGTTTCTCAGTTGCAATTACTTGTTATTTGTCTATATCCTGTATGTTTCCATAGATATCTCCAATGCTCTGTATGTGCACTCACACACACACACACACTCACAAACCAACCTGCCCAGAGCAGACAGATCATGAAATAAAATAATTCTAAGAAAATGAACCTGCCTGCTGCTGCTGCTGCGGCAAGATAATAATTTGTTGTTCTTGTTTGCTTGTTTTTTGTTGCAAGTCTCTAAACCACAACTTTTTATTCTCTATATCCAGTTACTCTTGATAATTCCCACAAGAATAGTATCCTAGCAATGCATACCAGCCATTTTTTTAATTCCAATAAATCATTTAGAATTTGATAAACATTGAGCCTTTTTTAAGAAACTAAAGTCCAACAATCTTCTGAAAGTGAACCTGATAACATAGTAATCTAATTAGCTGAATAAATATAGGCAATGTGGCTCAGTGGTGAGTGCCTTGGCTTCAGGACCTAAGGGTCCTGAGTTCAATTCCTGCTGCTGGCACATTGGTGTGACCCTTGAGCAAGGTACTTTACTGGCATTGCTCCAGTTGCTGCTGGGGGGGTGGCCTGTGTAGGGCGGGGGACGCTCTATAGCCATGACAGAGGCAAGTCTCCTATGACAAGGAAAAGTCAGAAGAATAAACCGCTGCTGAAGATGGATGCACTGGGCCAGAGTCCGCATAACGATGGTGCAATGCATCCCACTCTTATGAAATGAGTGATCAAAGAAAGAATAAATATAATAGGTGCAGGAACTCAGTGTTCTAGTCACTTGTTTTTAAACAGATCTTTATATCAAGAGTAAACTTTCTCTTTAATATATAAAATTTAAACAAAAAATATTCCATTACCAAACCAACTGAGGTGAAATAATTATTCATTTATTTAAGTTTATTTTTGCATTGAAAATTTAGTAAGTACTGAAGTAACATGGGATCATTGTATGTAAAAGGTCTTCTACACTATACTAGTCTTACAACCGGCAGCAAAAGATGGTAAAATAATGTAGGGTTAGTGTCTGCGACAAATCTTGTGCCTCATACTATTCTCACAACCACGGGAACATTGAACAATTTTCTTTTGTAAATGAGGAATTCCACAGGTTCTCAGTTTCCTGACCACAAAAAGTTCACCAGATTAGAAGCTTTTTTTTGTTCATAATGCTGTTGTCCCACAAATACCAAGTGAAATAAAACAGACTAGCATAGTAAACTGCTCAATCTGTTGTTACCTCATACACACTTGGAAATAACAGATAATTAATAATTCTCAGTGACCACTGGCCATTGTCCATGCTGAGAATTCTAGCCATAAGAAGTTTGTGTCACTGAATGGAAGGAAAAAGAAATTTTGTAACTTCGCTGATTTTACCTCTTTTTTGTTTTAAACAAAAGCGACTGCCACCTAAGACTCGCAACAGAACCAGATTTAGGAAAGAAGTGGAATTTCAAGGCAGGCTCAAACTATTTACTAAAGGGCTCATTTACATCAAATCCCTTTTTACAACTATAGATCAGGTAAGTTTTCTACAGATAATGAATTTATAAATAGCCATTTGTGTGTGTGTGCGTGCGTGCGTGTGATGACATCTATACGCACAAGCCATAGCTGAAACCTTAACAGTACTTATCTAGACTATGCTGAAAATCAGTCTCCCTACCATTTACATGATGTAATCTACAGTAAGTACTCAATGTAGCTATCAAATGACTACTCAATTATCGTGTGACACGGGAATAATTATACATTAAAGAAAAACTAAGTATCTATTTAAGATAGTTAAAGTCCGTGTAGCTATAGACTCATTGGAAAAAAAATAATAAGGAAAAGATAATGCCCAATGTTAGTAAGAATTAAAGAGTTCATTTTAGAAGGTGTGGTTACTTATTTCACAAACATTTTCATCATCACCATTTACTCTGGTTGCTTATGCTCTTTTCTTTTTTTTTTTTACAAGAATTTTAATAAATGCAGAATAAACATTTACAGGAGTTCTCTGACACAAAAAAGTAACTGAACTCTTCTCAGTTAATCAGAAGCAACATTGAATTAAAACTGTCTAGATTATAAAGACTTGCTTATAACAGCCAGCAACATTTTTAAAACTTCATTGTTTGCATTTGAAACTTTGTATAAGGGAGTCAAAAACATGAAATTTTGGACACATATTCAGCTGTCAATTCTATTCTTGACTAGAAGTTAACATGTGACTTACAATAGGATTGATTCTCGTAAAAATACAATCAAATATAAGTGCTAAGTCTATCATAAATTTGGACAAATGTGAGATGAACTCATCTATTAAATCTCCAATTCAAATCTAAGTGCAGTCTACTATAGAGTTGAACAAGCATTAGATGAACTCGGCTATTAAATCTCTACATCAAATAGCTGAGTAAAGTCAATTGTGAAGTTGAACAAGCACTAGATGAACTCAGTTGTTATTCACTTTCATCATATTTATGGTTGGAAATGTTTTGAATCTTAGAATCTCTTGTCATATATTTGAAGATTTTAAAACTTTGATTAACCTGTTGTGCGCTTGAACTTGAATTTGTTCATGTTTTATTGATAGAGAGCCAGACAGTGTTGTTGCTTCTACTGTTGACAGAAATTCATGGTTTGGCGGCTGCTTCCGACTGATTGCCAAGCTTACCAGTATGTGCAAAGCTGGTTATTAAACAGTTTAAATATTTGGAGAGAAAAAACCAATAGTTTTCTAATATTTTCTTCTTAAAACATGACCTTTTGTAAGAACTAACAGAAAATAGAACAGCAGCAAATCTAATTAATAACGATTTATGACATTTAAATACAATTAACTAAAATTGTAAATTAAAATTCAAACCTAGGTATAATACATAAATAAAAGAACAGTAAGTGATCAGTGTTTAAAATTGGCAAGTCTATAATGGACTAACCAACCCATAAAAGAATAAGCTTAAACTATACAAAATATAGACCATAAAATCAGTTATTTCATTTAAACAATAACTTTCAGCATTTCTAAAAATCCTGTTTGTATTCAAGGAACAAAAAAAAAAATAAAAATGTTTAAATACAGTAATCTAATAAAAGTCTAAAACCAAACCAACCAACAACCAATGCAAAAAAGATAGACTGATTCTCGTAAAGAATTTAAAACAGTTTATAGTTTTAATTTGGTTTTTAAATGAACAAAATATGCCACCAACAGTGAAACACAAGTAAACCAGTCAGTACAAAGAGGCATCACAAAATGTGCACAATATCTATTCATGTTATTTGTTTGTTTGATTTTAATCTTGCTGTTACAGTTAACAACTATTGATGGCATCTTTTCGATAGCTCAGCTAGTTCATAATTAAGTCCTTTACTATTTTCATGTAGAGATGAGCAAAACCATTATTACTATTGTCCACCTAATCAGATTATTTAATCAACGTTTCAGTCACACAAAATTTATTATTTTATTTTAAATTGAAGCCTTTAACACTTCTAGAAATAGGTATACTGAATTTTTTAAACACACACCAGCATAAAATATTCAAGACACGGTCAATCTAAGTTTTTATACAATGGTGAAAAAGTAATGTGGTTGGTTAATCCTAAACTCCTATTAGTTTTCTTAGCAAATGGAATGTGCTACTTTCACTCAATCATCCCTCATAATTAAGACCTCTCAGCACACAAGAATTGTCTGTCTAATGACTTCTCCAGTAAAAGCCAGCCATAATTTCCTGCCCTCCATTCTCTTAGAGCCTCAGATTTTGTGGCCGCATTCTCTCTCTGAAAGTTTCCTCTATCACTTCTTTTATCATTCAGGAACCAAGCTATGTTACATAGTGAAAGTAGAAACAGACTGCACTCACCAGCTAATTTGTTCACGAGGAACCTCTCTCCCTGGTTGAAGATCTGAATAAATGACATATTTCTATCATGGACATAATCTAGCTGTTGGTAATTTTCACTGTAGTGAAGAATCCGCTGTAGAAAATCCTGTACTGCCTCATTCTTGTCCATCCCAATGTAATCAGGACTGCATACTTTCACTTCCTAAAGATATCACAACAAAAAAAATTCCTCCATAAAACAATGCTAATCCAAATTCTTCAGTGGGACCCCCAAGGAGGTTAATAACTACTTTTTCGTGGTCATACCTTCTCAGCTCTCATATTCCTATCAAGCTTACAAACATTTGTGCTGACAAACTGATTTATTTCAAAGCAGAAGCAAGCAGCATAATTTTGAGAAACTACACAGATTTTTGTTGTTTCATTTTAATTTAATTTTTTTTTAAATTCATAACAGATTTCCAATTATGAAAAAAAAAACACCAACCTAAAACAATATTGCATACATACAGAGAAAATCAACAATCCGTTAGAATAAAATAACTGTGTATTTCTATTTTAAAAATTAGCAAAATTCTATTTACCTTAGTTATAACAAAAAAAATCCATGTTTAGGAGAGTTTATATATATATATATATATATTTATATATTTTATTTTTGTATTCCTGGTCATATTTTACTAATTTGCATCATATTCAACACATGTGTATAAATATACAAGACACACAAATATCCCAAATATTTTTCACGTATCTTCGGATTTTCTTAAGTTACTGGAAAGGCAAATCTTAAATCTATATGTTTTAGTGAGAAATGTTTTCTTATCTTCAGATTTAATTGAAGCACAAACAAGAAACTAAACAAATTTTCAAAATGTAAAATAAATTCACAAAATTGTTTTTACACAGAAAAATGCTATGTTCCTATTATACTAGAATTTCAACTGAACTAGGAAATATTTCTTTCTTTTTTCTGTCAGTGGTAAATGAAAACAGTGTCAGCCCACAAATGGCTTTATATCTGTTGCTCACTTTAAAGTACACAAAATTTACAAGTGTGTCACGCATAAGACAAACACACTCAACATGGACCATCTGCTCCTTTCAACAGTTACTGTCCCCAAACTATATACCAATTCCTCTTTTCCCTATAGGTCAGATATATTAATGAAACAAGCAAGAATTATGAAAACCAAAAATATGCACTTAAAAATAGGTTGTCTTTTTTTTTCTTCCAAAGAGTACATGATTCTTTTTTTGCTTTGTTTTTAAGGAAAAGGGTTATCTAGGATCAGATTCTGCTAACCTTTACATGTTTATTTCTTGTACAGTAAAACATGAAGTTAAGTGATATAAACATTGTTGTACAAGTCAAACACTGTGATATGGAATTAGGAAATACTATTTCGGTTTTAGAAGAACCGGTCTGACAAATCTTTAAGACTCCTTATATTAAATGAATTTTAGCTCCCAATATGGAGAATTGCCCAAAGTGACAACTCATCTGTCACAATGGTTTCTAGTGTGATTAACTGTAAGCTTCACCCTAAATGGACCAAAACTAAGCTGTTGCCAGGAAGTTTTGCCAAAGTAAGAACTAAGCTAGTTCTGTTATTGCAAGTGTAAGTCAGTCAAATAAACATAAAAAGAAAGTCAGAAAGAAATCTGTGGGGCTAAAAAATCTGGATAATAGCAAAGATATATGATTACAAAGTGATTTCAATGCTGAGGGAAAACTAGAAGAGAAAGAATCCTACAATTACATCCAAGTTCTCAAACCCACAGAGATGTGCAGTGAATAATTACACCTATGATGTAATAGAAGCATTCCTAAAATCAAATAGTTACATCTTATATCAACTTTTACTGTTGTGAAGAAACGACAACTGCATTGTTGAAATCATAATCTCTCTGTAAAAATTTTAGCAATTAATTAATTTCCTCTTGTTTTTAGGTTTTTATCTCAAAGGTAAAAAATGACAAAATGCCACCCATCTGCATTTCTACATCATTGTGGCAACATATACACAATATAGAAAAGATGATGGCATCAGCTAAGGTGAGATCAGCTGCCATTATTAACCATGCAAGAGGAAAAAAAGGTTTGCAACTAAAATAATAGTAGTAGTTGTGAAGAAAAGACTATTTTAATAACTGAAATGTAAATTTTTCTGAGTCATAACGTAGCTCTGCCTGTGTTCCAGGTGAGTACTTTAAAAGAAATGATAGTATAATGTATCTTCTTAATGTATTCATTCTTTTTTTAACTTGATAAATATTACTACTGTACTAGTCTTAAAATAGACTAAACTTCTATTCAGCACCTTTCACTATTGTGATCTGACCTTTCGCTAAAATATGGTCTGAACTTCAAGATATATGAAACTAGCTGGGGTATCTGACACTGCATGAGCAAAAATGACTTTAGGTCAATGTGTGGTAGCTTACAACTTTGCCCAGATTCTGAAGTATCTATATCAAAAATTTGGGGCCTTTAGGTGTAATGGTTTGGTCATGAAAAAGTAGCAAACAAACCACAAAAACTTGAAAATATATATTAGGATAAACATGTAACAATTATATACGTTTTTCTTTTTAATGACCACTATTAAAAATCCCTTTAAAATCAGGCAGTGCAACAAAATCTACCAGCCATTCTGAACAAGTCCAAGTAAGATATCAATAAAGGAGCAATTTGTATAACTTCTGACTAAGATATGTCAAATTTCCAAACCCCACTGGTTCTACAAACATCCAACAACAGTAGTTAGCTTATCTAATTCCTATTAATCCCTTTAGTTATCAGTTTTAATGGGAAATGAGAAAAATGGTTTATTGAGTCTCAACCATCTTTGAGTGCTATATAACCCAGATTATCAATATTTCTTTGTGTCTGTCTTTACATGGACCTCAAAATCTGCAATGACCCTAAATGACAATTCATATCTAATAAATTTAAAAATTAAATATTCCTCCAGGGCATTTTTGTCTAATCTAATGAAATTGTAAAATATCTGTAATCATCTAGATTCCATCAGTAAGTGAATTTTTTTTTTAAAAATACAATTCATGGCTTTATTTTTATTTACTATAGACCAATCATCAAATTCTCTTAACAACATAGCTGTAGACAGCAGAGAGTCAAGCAATGGCAGGTGTCTGAGATATGGGGAGAAGTTGAAAAATGCTTTAGCACAATGTTGGAGATGCAGCGTTTGTTATGACAAAATCGATAAAATTAGTGATAAAATAAAAATGGCCAAATTTTACTGTTTTTTTTTTTTTTTTATGATCAGCAAAAACTTCTAGAGACCAAAATTATAAGTCTTCAATTTTGGCACTGTTTTGATTTAAAAAATAACTCCACCCCAACAGCAAAATTCTTGCCACCTGGAAAGAAAACGTTGTAGGTATGTAGCGTAAAATAAACAAGTCTATGACAACTAATTCTTGTGCTCACACTAGTACCAGATATACTAAGAATAGTTCAGCACATCCTGGTGCATAACCTTCCCTGCTTTCCTATCCTACAGCCATCCATTATAATCCCTAATTTCATGGATGAATAGACTCTGTTTTTCCAACAGGATATCCTAAATAATGTAGGCTGGTGGGGTCAACTATTTGCTTACCCACCAATCCCACAAGGGTTTAGCTATCAATGAACGGGTAATTTTTTTGCTGAATAACTACATTTAGTTGGTCTACAATAAATATGATGCTGTTTAAAAAACTGATTTGTTTGGCTAACCTTTCTGTTTTTTTCCACTACATTTTCATTTCACATTTATAACAAGAAAATTACTCTTGTTTAGTCGGGAACAATCAGGGAAGCCATAAGAAATAACTTTATGATCAGCAGTGAAATTCCAAAGATTTTGGAAACATTCACACTCACCAGGATGTTGGCTTCAATAATGCTTGGATCATCACAGATGGATTCCACAAAAAATAACTTGAACTTCTTCTGAACAGTAAAAAAATCCACCAGTAGTTTTCTCCTCTCTCTCGTTGTATTTGTTGCATCCACAACCTAAAAAAACAGATAAAAGTAAAATAGAAAGGAACAACCAGCCAATGGTAACAGAATTTATTTCTCTTTGAAACCATTACCAAAATAACATTATAGAAAATGCATATTAAAATTGAGATTGCCAGACAAATTACCAGCACAGCAAGTCATTTAAATTAAGAACCTTTATTTAGGACCACTAACCGACACTTAGAGAAAAGCTAAATCTAACAAATTTTATTTATTTACTATGATTACAGATTAATGATATACTCAAAAAACTTGAAACCTTTAGATTCTACAGCCACACCCAAAAGCTTTGGTTCAGCCTATTACTAATTTTTCTTGATCAAGTCAAATTAAACTGATAAATTTGCATAATAACGTTACTTTAATGTGCTGAAATGTATGCAGCTTTGTAATTTGTAACATACACGCAAATGCATAATTTTTGAAAAGAACATACAAATTATAACAATGATTCAATTACAAGCACGAACATCTTCTACAAGAGGGGCCAACAACAGTGTAATAATGGTTTGCCCAATTCACCATGCTCAATGGTGTGTTGAATTAGGCAAGAAGTAATAAGTCTGACTGCACCCCAGCAAAAGCCAGAAAGAGAAGAGCAATATAGGAAAAAACAATATAATGCACTGGCAGAGTGTGCATATGTCTCTCCCCCCCCCCAACCACCCTTGTAATTTATCCTGTGGACATTTTCTGTCATTTTGCCACACCCCAAACCTTGCAGACACTCATGATTACAAGTATTGAAAAAATATCATGGGTATAGAAGCTAACTAAGCATAAAATGAAAACAGATTTTGTTACTGTTATTTCTAAGGTAATACAAAATTTTGGGCCATGACTACACATCACTAAGCATCTTCAGACAAAAAAAAAGGGGTTAAAACATTCAGATATCTTTTCAAGCTATAACAAGTCAGGGTTACCTTATTCCTCTTTACTTAACCATAAATTACCCAAGTTCCTACATTATCATGTGACGCCACAAGCAAAGGAAGGAATAGCAAAGATGCAACTAAAATCCAACTCGTCAATTTTAAAAAGATGCCACTGAACAAACAGCCCCTACATAAGAACAACAATAAACAGTTAGATAAAGAAAGATTTTCACTAAAAAGATTGTATTTTCAGAAATTTTTACTAAGTACAATATCACTAGTGCTTGCATCCTGACAAAGTTATTTTATCGTCTTAATGGATTTCCAAGCATAAAACGGACATTAAAACAGATGATGTACATTATTACGTTAATAAAAATGTGATTGAAACAAATCAATCATATCAAATAAACCTGTTACTAACCGTAAGATTCAACTGTCAGATGATTTATTATTGGTACACACACACCACCACATATATATGTAGGTAGGTAGGTATGTAGAAACAGTCTGCAGCTCAATTTAGACCATGGAATCCTTGAAGAATTAACAATAAACCACATGATGTTCAAACTTTAGTTTAACAAAATTCTAGCACCCAGTGCCACGTGTTGTTATTAAGTCAACTAAAATTCAAAAATAGCTATGACGACAAAAAGTTATTGTACACAACTAGTGAAAGGAAATGTCAGAAAAATTCCCATGTAGCATTTCTCTTCACTCAAGTAGTATGAAAGCTGCCATGTAAACAATGGTAACTGTAACTGCAAATTACCACTAGATATGCACAACCATCCCTTCATCAGCTCTGAATGAATACTGCCTACACACTAGAGATGTGACAATTAAGGCTTTACTAGGCTTCATAAAAGCAAGTGGAAAGATGTTGCTGCATTTTTTTATATTACTCCAATGTTTTAACAAATCAATTTATCCAGAACAATCAGAAGCATCAATCTAACTTCAAGGAAGAGGGAGGCAATATGGTAAATCTCAAAAGCATTCAATCAATCACCATCTGACACACACACACACATACACTGTATTTTTCTGTGTACAAATCAATAGTCCCCAACCAGAAGTCTGGACTTCAACTTATACTGAATATCTACTTAACTATGGATAGTCATTGAAATTGCTATAACGAAAAATTTTTAAATGACAAAGCATGTTATTTTCTGAAATAAACTGTAAAATTGTTCATTTGAAACAGATTACAGGAATTATTGACCAGAACGCTTGCTGACTGGGTGAACAGTTAACAGATGCTACACTCTAATCAATAACAAGTGCATCTTCACCAATTATATTCTATCCATCCCTTTCAATACTAATTATATGTATAAATCCTCACAACAAACCCTCTACCTCATCTCAAAATGCCTCCTATAAAGTCATACATGGCAGCTTTAAAGCTTGAAGTTAAGTTCATTGACAAAAATGGCAGTGGTAATATAGCCACACACAGGAAACTCGATGTCAGCAAGAAACATGTTAGGCACTGGTGTAAAGCAAACGATATGTTACAGACTATGAAGAAATTGCAGCTAGGTGGACTAACACTAAGGATAAGTTAGAGGAACACATGCTAACCCAATGTGCCACATGCTTTGGATGTATTAAGTTGTTACAAAAGTTTTGTCGGTTTTTATATTATGTTAATTTGGGGTTAATTTTTTGCATGCTTGCTTGTGAGGTGTATGTAGGAAAGTTATATATCGTGTGCTTTGACATACATTAAGCAAAATCTACCTTTTTAAAAAATCATACAATGCATCTTTGTTTCAGGGTTCTAAGTGAAGCATGGATAAAAAAGTTTTTCTTGCCATTTTGCCTCACGAGTTCAAACTAACCTACAAAGAGAGCAAGGCAACTCATAACATTAAGCAAGCATGGGACGAGAACACGGCAAATGAGCACACAGTACAACAATGGTTTGTGAAGTTTTGGTCAGGAGATGTGAGCCTCAAAGATAAGGAACAAAGCAGACATCCTTCCAGCTGTGATGATGACTGTCTGAAAACCTCAGCTGAAGCCGATCCAAGAAAAACTGCAAGAAATTGCTGGAGAGTTTGACGTAAGCACTGCAACAGCATCTTGAAGCAATTGGCCAGATGAAAAAGCTTGACAAGTGGGTGCCTCACGAGTTGAATGAACAACAACAAATTGTCAGGTGGACTGCAATTGGTGTCGTCCACTATAACTTCTTGCAACCTGGCAAAACCATCACAGTACTGTCATGAATTAAACATTGTTCATCAGAAACTCTCCCGATGACAGCTGGCATTGGTGAATCAAAGAAGCCCAATCATGCTCCACTACAATGCTTGTCCTCACGTTGCAAAAGTGACTCTTCAGAAACTGAACACATTGAGGTATGAGTTCTCCCTCACCCAGCCTATTCACCAGACCTTTCTCCCACAGACTACCCACTTTTCAAACACCTCGACAGCTTCCTCCACATGAAATCCTTCTCCAACCAAGCAGCGATTCAAACTGCCTTCCAACAATTTATCAACTCCAGAAATCCAGATCTTTTTAAAATGGCATAAATGCACTTGTAGCTCATTGTCAGAAGTGTATTGATTGTAATGGAACTTAGTTTGATTAATAAACTTCGTTCAGCAATGATATGAAGTCTCATTGTTGCGGTAAAACAACCAACAAAACTTTTGTAACAACCTAGTAGTACTGTATAGCTGAGACTAAAGGACAAATAAATTACAACTGATGATCACTGTCTTTATGTTTCTTTACATTTCTCCTTTTTTCTTTCACTGGTGTACAGTATTTACCTTAATGGTTTCCTAAAGGTGTGTACCATATTATCCAATCAAAAGACAGCTAAGTGTGTTGACATTCATGTTGGCCTAGTTGTGAACCCTAAATGTTGGACACTTGAAACCAAGCTACATAACAACTTGTGCTATCAAAGAAATTGTGAGTTGAATTTCTGAATTTGAGTGAGCTGTAATATCTCAAAATCAAATTTAAATGTCAAAGATTGATAAAACTGACACGTCTGGCATTTTAAAGTAGGTGATTCAACAGCATAAATAACACAGGATCAACTAATGTCATGCAGTGATTAAAAACAGACACCAGGCTTTCAATACAAAAACCAATATCATTTGTTATTTGTTTCAAATAACTCTCCATGATTACAAACATTTTGAAAAACTATTTCAACAATCCCATTTATCTGGAAGATTATCCAACATATTAGTTTAATGATATGCACAAATAACTCATTAATATTCATGAGTCTGGAAGTACCATAGACAGTGATGCAATGCAGCAGAGTTATGAAGGATGTGGCATTGTTCTGACTGGCTAACTACTAAAGTTGATCTAGCCCTGTCTTATATTCCAAATTAACTTATCAATGGAGGGAGGAAAGAAAAATGGGAAAATTAGCCAATTTGACTTATACTCCACATTGACTTATTATCTGAAAAAGACAGTATATAGATTTTTAGTACTAATTTATTTTGGAAAGCAATAGATAAGGGCAAATGGATCCCTCACCCCACCAAGCACATAACTAAGGGAAGACCAATTCAGATCAGAATTCAATATGTTTATGAAACAGAGAAAGAAAACTCTGTAGTGGAAATTCAAATCTTTAGAATTTATTGTTAATTAATCAATATAGATGCATTCAAATTGCATTTAATATATAACTAGGTGAAAATAAGAATAAAATATAAAAGCAAAAGCATTCTACTAACAGATTCAGAATTTGATATATTTATTGAAACTTCTAAAAAATGTCAAAAACAGGTTTCCCTACTTATTAAAAGTTTAAAATTTCTATGTTAAACTGATCACATAACCATTTCAAAATCCAGATTAATATGTAACTATGTGAAAGCCAAAGGAATGAAAGTAATACTAGTCTACAAACAAATTCACAAAATGATTATGTCTGTCTGTCAAATGTATATCCTACTACTTAAAACCAAAACTCTAGAATTATAATGCAAAATCAATGTTTCACCACTTTCTGAATTGAAGCATTTTCTTGTTGGCTCATATATACATACAGTATATGTATATATATGAAATGTCCATTGGTGCTAAAAACTCATTTACTGTCCATGGAAGAGAGAGGTGCACATATATGCACCTGTGCCAACCTTTTCAGTCTTTTGAAGCGGAGAGTATTTCCCTTCCTCATAACAAAGGATCTTCGTATCTGGATAATTGGAGCAAGTTGAGATATTTCTTTATCTCCTTCTCTATAGAAGCAATGTGTTTAAGCTGTTTTAATTCCTGATGATCGGCAGTTGCTTCCCTGCAGAAAAATTGGCTGCTTTCTCACCCTGTTGCTATTTCTCCACAGCTGTCCCAAAGCCTTAAAACTGTTATTATTGGTTTAGCAGCTCAAGTTTGAGGTATGTCTAGAATAGATGATCAAAACTTTTATGGCAGTCTGTGATTACATATCTCCTGGAGCTTTGCCTGATATCTTCTTTATTTCGTTTTTCAATTTCTTCTATTAGCCAATGTCTTATTCTATCCATATTCATGTCTTTACTTTGGAATTCCAGTTTGAAGCAGGGGTCTAAGCGTGTAGAAATACAAGGTTTCAACACTTACATAACTGTCTTTGCACAAGTGCTTTTAGCTGATTCACAGTTGTCAAGATTCCTTCAAAAGTAGTTTTAGTGGTAGCTTTGTCTGGAAAAATTCTTATGGTGAAAATTTATGGAATCATAATAATAGTTGTTGCATCCTTCTAACAACTTTCGTGATCTCTTTAAAGGGCTTTAAAAGACAAACAAGTTTTTCAGTTTGGCTCCACTGATACAGAATTAGATTTGGAATATTATGGTCCACTGTATATGCCATGATTGGATATCTATGTTCAGTATTACATTCTTGCATATAATATTAACCTTTTCAATAAGTGGATACATCTTGTGAAACCTGTGTTTAAAAAGGTAGCAGGAAAGTGGTGGAAATGACCATCTATCTATCTCTCTATTAGCGTATGAATAAACAAGATAGTGATGGTATGACAGGTCGAGCAACTATGGCTGCAGCAATGTCCTAAAGACCAGATAAACTCTATCTAGCAGTATTTTAACTTTCTTCAAACCATCCAAAATTTGCCCACTTATGTGGTCAACTCTGTGTGATTCTGGAAATGGAACCATGTTTAGGATGGCTCCATGCCTTTCAAAATCAGGTATTAGCCAATTACCATCATACCAAGAAATGGTGTTCCAACAGTACAAGCAGTCTAAATGTCTGTCATCAATGCTTTACTTGTGATTTCTTCTTGTAGCATCTTTTGGAGTTTTTAGAAAACAGTGTTGTATATGTCTGGTATCATTATATTCAGACAATAAAATGATTGAGTAGCTTTATAAATCCATTAACTGCTAAAAACAGTAGGTTGTAAATCAGCAGCTATCATCCCTTCTATTCTTTGGTGTATGGCTGTAACATGAGGGTTTCTAATGCCCCACCCTATTTTTTTGCAAAGACCTTCAGCCAGTCATCTGTTTACTACACTCTGGCTTGGGTATTTCAAGTCTGCTTCTGCAAAAGTGGGAGTATTTTCTTTCTGATTAAGCATTTCTACATTGTATTTGGTAGTTGTAAATGTCATTGTAGTTTTTCCACCTCTAGAGATTTCTTGATTGCAAAGCTTGAATTTAACTTTGATGGAATCTTTCTGAATCACAAAATAATTCCATACAAAGATTTTTGAAGACATCTCGACCTTTCTACGCCTGGACACTTAACTGGAAATGGACCGTCTGCCAGTAGCCAGCCTGCTACAGTTCTAACTTCTAATTTTTCAGCTAAACAGCATCTAAAAAAACTGACCAACAGCAATATAGGTTCTGTGATACCCATGATTAATGAAGTATTTTAATGTCACTAACAAAGGCCACTGTAGTTACCAACCTCAGCCACGTTAACAACAATACACAATACACTCCCAACAATCTTCCCTTATACTGCACACGGTACACAGGTTAGGTATTAGTCACTCAGCTTGTTAATATTTTAAAAGTAACAATGCCCAAGCAACCAACACAAGTAATATTACTATGAATGAAAAATTTGACAAAAATAAAAAAAGAATTGGAGAGGATTTCTATAGCATAGGAATATGTAAAACATGCATGTTTGATAATCATAAAAAAATTTTAGCTATTTTTATAAAACAAACTTCACATACTGTAAGCAATTCATTCAAATTATCTCAAATTTCAAACATCTTTTAAATATTTTTCAAAGATTGTATCCGTATGTATCCTTATTTGTTTTCTTCATCCATTCAAAAATATATATATATATTGGAAGAATGGTGAGAGATATCACAGGTATTCAAAGTTTGCGTGAGCTGAGCAGTTATTCATGGGAGTTTTACTGTTTTAATTTTTATTTTTACTGTTAAGATTTTGGGACAACTGAATAAAATCTGCACACATCTGTCCCAGTGGAAAAGAGGACCAACCACCAGGCCCTTTGGATCTATCTATTTTCCTGCCTGTGTTGATATACTTTGTGTACAGAAATAAATTTATGCCTTCCCAGTAGGGGGTGGTAGAAAATTCTGATATGAATTTCACTAATTGACCAATTAATTGGTGACCAACCATTTTGCTAACTGGCACATCTCTACTACTGTTTTATTTTGCCAAGAACATTGAGTGTTAAATAAAGACTGCTTGTTAAACTAAGCAAGTGGCCGGCTTCAAAAAGTCTCTTTCAACCAAAGTCATTGGTTCGCAAAAAAACAACAAAAAATGCCACCTATTGCTGTTTTTAAAAAAATAATTACCTTACAGTAATGTGATCAAGGTTTTTCTTAACAAATATCCAGAAATCTTTATCATCATCCAGGCTCAACAGGATGTTTCTCTACTAGCCCACCTGACTGCCTTTCCACTAAATTTAACTAACGCAAACATCCAATCAAGTTCTAGTACATATAATATCTGTCTTAGTACCACAGATTAAAAGCTTATTTGATAACAATCAATCTGATTTTTCTGCTTTACCCTGTAATCTTTCTTTTTGATCAATCAGTGTACAGGTGCACAGAGATTTGATGCATGCACATAATGACAATGGACAACCAGTCTGCAGTTTATCTCTTCTCTGTCTAACCTAACTGGTTCAAAGCTCCTATCAATTCTAGAAACATCTCTACTCACCAATTTTCCTTACAAATGTTTAGAAAAAGAAATCTTGAATTCAAAACAAATATCCATTAAATCAATGTATGAAAGAAAAAATTCTGAACCTGTATCATCACTAATATTAAGATTACACCACATAATCATCTTATCTTGCTAAGATTTCCTTTCCTTTAAGCTCTTCACTATAAAATAAATTCACAAAATAATGGAGTCAGGTTGTCAGAAACCCTATTGAGATTAAGTTAAGCACTGTATATAATCCTGTGTCAGCAGCCAATGCCTTGCTATATCAAGAAAAGTATAAACAAATAATAATTAGAAATTTTGGCAAAATAAATCATTTTCTTGGAATACCACCACCAACAAAATAATTCAATATACCAACTAATTTCTTTCAGAAAGTTGAAAATACTTTAACATGAAAATCATATTTATTTTCAGAAAGGATTATCAGAATGCACATACACAAATTAAAAGTACTGTATAATATACCTGAAATTGTGAAGCAGAGAATGTTGTTGTTAATGTGTATACATGTTACTTTACACACACACACAAGAAAAATGAAAACTTTAATATTTTTAAAGGTAGTCTCTGTTCAATCAGCATGCACGTTTTGAAAAAAACATCATAAATAAATGCATGTATATATGTGTAAAATAAAATTCTGATAACTCGAAAAACAAGATATACATTTTACATAAAATCCAAGATAATTAAAAAGCTAATAATGGAAGGTCTGCAGAATTAATGCTTGTATTTTGTCAATATTAAGGAACTTACCGCAACTTCGCCGCCATTATCTAGGAACCTGCGAGCATCCTCTATCGCCATCAAAGCACATTTTCTAAAATTAAATATGAAAACAAAGTCTAGTCTGTGTTTCTATGTCACACACTATGTACACTTCATGAGTCTCTAACCAAGCAAACTCTAATGCAGAATTTTTAGGTTTGTGAGGAATTTAAATGTTGGCAAATCTATCAGTTGTGTTCATATTAGGTCTCAAAATTTTTTCTAAATTAATTCTCAAAACCAGAAGTTATAACATTTTCATGTCAAAAGATGTTTATTTTATTATGAATTTCAGTCAAAAATGAAAAAAACAAAATCATTAAAAACTCATCCTATGATTTTAATACTAATTAAACATCCCATGCTATATTCAGCAATTAGATGAACAATAAACCATTATCATCACCTTTTTTTTTTTGTATTTGTTGATAAATATTTTAATAATGTCAAAATTCTGGATTAATATGAAGTCAAAAAAGCTTGATAATTTATCACCTCTAAAATGAAGGATTCTAAGAAATAGCCAGCATTGTATTAGGTTGTTACAAAACGTTTTGTTGGTTGTTTTACCGACAACAATGAGACTTAATATTGTTGCTGAACGTGAAGTATATTAATCAAAGTAAGTTCATTACAACCAATACACTTCTGTCAATGAGTTGCAAGCGCATTTATACCATTTTGAAAAAAATCTGGATTTCTGGAGTTGATGAATTGTTGGAAAGCAGTTTCAATTGCTGCTTGGCTAGAGAAGGATTTCATATGGAGGAAGCTGTCGAGGTGTTTGAAAAGGTGGTAGTCTGTGAGAGAAAGGTCTGCTGAATAGACTGGGTGATGAAGAACTTCGTACCCCTAGGTATTCAGTTTTTGAAGAGTTAGTTTTGCAACATGAGGACGAGCATTATCATGGAGCAGGAGTTGGGCCCTTGTTGACCATCAATTATGCACTGATACTGATAGAGGGGAGTTCTGATGAATAACGTTTAATTTATGACAGGTACCTTTCAGCTGTGATGATTTCACCAGGTTGCAAGAAGTTGTAGTGGATGACACCAATTGCAGTCCACCAGACATTTTGTTGTTGTTCATTCAACTTGTGAGGCACCGACTTGTCAAACTTTTTCACCTGGTCGATTGCATCAAGATGCCGGGAAACAGTTGCAGTGCTTACATCAAACTCTCCAGCTATTTCTCGTACTGTTTTTCTTGGATCGGCTTCAACTGAGGTTTTCAGACGGTCGTCATCACAGCTGGAAGGACGTCTGCTTTGTTCCTTATCTTCGAGGCTCACATCTCCTGACCGAAACTTTGCAAATCATTGTTGTAATGTGTGCTCATTTGCTGTGTTCTCGTTCCATGCTTGCTTAATGTTATGAGTTGCCTTGCTCTCTTTGTAGGTTAGTTTGAACTCGTGAAGCAAAATGGCAAGAAAAACTTTTCTATCCATACTTCACTCAGAACTCTGAAACAATATCCATTGTATGATTTTTAAAAAGGTAGGTTGTGCATAATGTACGCCAAAGCACACAATACAAAACAATATATACTTTATCTACATACACCTTCACAAGCATGCAAAAAATGAACCCAAAATTAACATAATATAAAATCCAACAAAACTTTTGTAACGACCACATTGTAGTTATTAATAAGTCTAGTTAACATCATGAACAAATTGAGATACAGCTTTTGTTTAAAGATGAATGCAACAATTCTGTCTTGTTTTTTTGGCTGCCTCCTGTAAATATTTTAAATGTTAGAAGTATAGAAGAATTATTCTGAAAAAACAAGTGCTGCCACAATTTCCCATTAAAATTTCTACCTCTCAATGATTGCTGTTTGCTTTTGATTGTACAATACATATGAAAGTTCTAGTGCACTTACTGACGTATCTCCAGAGCCTCCACGTTATCAGGACGGAAAAAATCATGGTTCTTGTATTTGTCTGTGGCAGCTCTCCTATACTCCCCGACATTGAATACTGTAAGAAACAAAATGGTCAAATTAGTGGACAACTAAATAGCATAAACTTATTTTCAGGCTTAGATGAGACCTTTCTATGAAATGATGTTATATTTGATTTTGGTCAGTCACACAGTGATACTGCAGCGTACAGGCCCTCATCAGAAAGTGCAATGGCGTTGAGTAAGCCACGTCATTTCTATGGTAGATTCAAGAGTCTAAAAACGCACTAAATGGTGATGTGTGTGATGGTAATCACAAGCATAGTGAGAAAAAGAAATAATACAAGATCCCTCTCAAGGGCACTCAGGTTTTGAGATTGGTCAACATGAAGGGGTCTTAAAATTTAACTATGATAAAAATGCCAGGTAACTTCCTCCAAATCAATTGAGACAACAACTACTGAAACTGACCACTAGCAACTTCCTGTGC
Organism: Nautilus pompilius; assembly: GCA_018389105.1. Lineage (NCBI taxonomy): Eukaryota > Metazoa > Mollusca > Cephalopoda > Nautilida > Nautilidae > Nautilus > Nautilus pompilius. The sequence goes on along the minus strand of JACATO010000980.1, from coordinate 828,946 downwards.
CCACACTGTGGAAAGATTTTTCATTCCTACAGTGAGATGTATGGTTATATGAGGTGCCACAGATAAGTAGGGTACTCATCATCAGGATGTGATGAAAAACCAAGAGAGTTTATTCATTTATTACTTACTGGATAATGCTACATTTCAGCTGTCACTTTGAAGGGGATCTCGAATTTGAGTTATCTGATAATAGATGATTTTGCATTTTATTTATCACTTACTTAAAAAATATGAAGAGAGGAACTAACTCTGTAGAATAACTGGTTGCAAGCTGTTAAAAAGGATATCTTTCTGGCTATAAATTTACTCTATTCTCTCACAAGTTTTAACTTTTATCACCCACAGTGTCTTTAAGCAGTAAGCAGTTACCTGGTGAAGCAAGCATTATGAGTGAAAATTAAAATCCTGGTAAAGATTCACTGGCCAAACATATTTATCCTTCAAACATTTAGCAACTTGAATAACTACCTTTCATGGCAGCTTCCAAGTTATGTAAACAAATATTTCTGATTAGACCAATTGACTGGCTGATTTTCACCAGGTCAAGAAGATTAGTTCATGTTCCTTCATCAGGGTTACAGCAATGGTTTAAGAAAACGCAACTAAGATTGTGTTAGAATGACCTCATTTAGAAATAGGCTATGACCAGTAGTAATATCAAATAACTAACTTACTTACATTCATATATTATATCATTAACTGATATTAAAGAAATAAACATCACTTTTCCAGTCAAGCATCTTGCATTTTTCCTTAAGAGCTACACAACTTGATATGACATATTTTCTTATTTCTGCATTAAAAAAGACTATATTTTGGATATTTTCTACATTGATGTGCCCTGAGTGGAATAATTTGTGTGGCAATTATTTCTATATTAAGGTGGGGGGGGTTAAAAAAATGATATCTATTATACTGTTAACTAACTCACACCAATGAAGAAGCACCTGAACAAGAAAGAACAAAATTGTTTTAAATTTCTCTTTAGTAAAACAAAAACTCCGACACCCATGGACCATAATTTCTCTTAAAACGCCGCGCATCTATTTAGAATTGTATAACCAAAGACAGAAATTAATTCCATTAAAAAGAAAAAAGAATTTCCATTCATTGCCCTGGCATCAAAGAACAAATCAATCACTAAAAACTTGTCTTTAGATAAATGTTCAATGCAAATCTAATATAGAGGACATTTATAAATACACACAGAAACAAACATTTTTTTTTTAAAATATTGACAAAATCTTAAAGTTATATACTATATACAGGCGTGACCAAAAGTTTTGTATCACTCTAGAATTTTCTAATTTTGCTCGATAAAATAAAATTAAACCTGATTAATTTGCATAATAATTTTATGTTACTGTACTGAAGTACATAATGCTTTGTGGTTTTCCACATGATGGAAAAATAATCAAAATTTTAGAATGTGACAATTTAAAATCCACGAATCATGACAATTGGGACTCAATTAGAAGTATTCAAAAGCAGACATTTAAGCGGTCACAGACCCCTGTGTCAGACTAGTAGCAAGATTTGAAGACAGATTGGTGAGAAATGCTAGGCGTGGCTAAACATGTCTTCTTGTCATTTTCAAACATTTTTGTTATTTAACTAAAGTATCAAGTAACCCTTCGCAGCTCAAATCCTACAAAGTTCATGCAACTAGAATAATCAGTCCTGCCATCCTCACTAAAATGGACAATGAGGATGACAATATGTATAAATGATTTCAAGCAAAAATAATTGAAAGATTTTTGTTTCGTTCTTACCTTTTGTCCTGATGCCAATCCAATTAAGGTACCGTGTAAGCTTCTTAGATATGTACGTTTTCCCTCGGGCAGGTAAGCCCACCATCGCAATGATTGTTGGTGCCTGAACAACATTGGGACATGACGCTGTAACAAGGGGAAAACCCAACAAAGTAATAAATCCAGACAAATGTGGCAAATATCAGTCAACCATCAATGAAAAATAAACCAGTTGTACAAATCTAAAATAACATTTGTCAGGCTGAACCTCCATCTTAATTTATGGTAGTACAACAGACCCACACAAACTGCGTCCCTGATATATTTGTTTTTAAAATGGAGAGAAAGTACCTAATGAAGTCCCTTTCTACCCCCACTTTAGAATGTTATTATTTAAGGCCTCTATTTGTAAATTTATGACCAACACAATGTTCATATAATTTCTCTGCTTTACACAGCTTTATTGACAGACAATTTTTTTATCTTTAAAAAAAAAAATATTTATCATCTCAAAGTGATTGACCCCTGGCACGAATTCTACACTTTTTCCAAAAGTCTATTAAGATAGATGGCAGTAAACTTTGGTGTAGAAACTTAATCCATACCTTTTATCAGTTAAAAATCCTGGCATAAATGAATACATAATCAAAAAAATTACCGAAGCCCCAGAAGAATAAAATAAATGATGAAAAAGGTCCAAATGTATTGACCCTAATATTTCTGTGTTAGCTACAGCAATCTATCCATTTATTATTACAATCCCCCAACTCCTCAAGAAGCTTTTCTAATGTATTATATTAAGACAGCTCTGAGATATATTTCTGCTAAATAAGCTGAGGATTTTGTACATTGGTTTTAACTTTTTTAACAGTAACATTAACCTTAAATAACCAACATTCTCTATACCGAGAAGCCCATTTAACTAGGACTGCTAATTACTTTCCAGCCAGGATCATCAGACCATGTGACATTTACACAGCCATTACATTTTTAGTTAAATTATCTCCATAAAAATGTAGTCTTAAGAAGGCTATTTAGTAACTATCAACATCAGCAAACAAAGAACTCTGGAAAAAAAGTTTTTACATTAAAAAAAAAAAAAGTGTGCAGATTTTTTTTAAAAAAAGGGTTTTGCTAGGTATCGTAAACAATGTACATATTAAAGTGAACAGATATAAAAGTACTTAGGAGAAAGGGTAAGGCTCCAATGCTCCAAATCAGTCTAGGATTTTAAAAAAAATTTAATATAGATTCTGTACTTTTATTATAATTAGAAACAAATTATCCTAAAACACATCTAATTAACCCTTTACATTTAATGATAAACACATCATTTTGAACGAGTTGCAAAACGTTACACGTATAATCCAGCAAAAATAGACAACGGTGCTATTCATGATGATAACTTGGCATTCTACAAATCATGGAATACATCATTTGCTGTCAGAAGCTAAACTTATTATAATGCTCATGCTGATGCTACATCATAATCCAGAAAATAATATGCTTGGCAATTTACAGTCCATATCAACCTAATTTGTATTTTATTTTGACCTTACCTAGTATAAAAAAACTGCAATGCAATTTTTCATAATCATACTTAATTTAATAGTATGCCTGTATTTAAGAAATCATAACTAGGTGTTTTTTTTGGCAGAATTAAACACATGCATATTGTTGCTAGTTCTCCCACTTTATAAATATACAGTGTGTCCTTATGCTAAAATTATAGTTGTGCATCTTATTTGTCTCTAAAGCCAAGAAAATTTTTGTTGCACTATTTATGATTTTGAATTTATCAATAGAAACAAAGTAGGGAAAATATATACATAAATATGCCAACAGTTAATGATGGGAAGAAAGATGCATAGCAGAAAACAAAAAACAGGAGGCAGCTTTGCTACAAAACTAAAGGAAATGGCAGTAGTGAAGGTGCAAACTGTATTAAATGATTAGTCTTGCAATTCTTCTAGGGATATCTGGTGCTTCCCTTAAAGAGGACAGTGTTGGCAAACAAGTCAGAAGTGAACAAGGTGCTGCTAATGGGCCATTAATAGCCTAGCTGCTGAACTTCACTCAAAGACCCAACCAGGCCTCTGTGCTATTCTAGTACAGAAGATGAAACCAGAGTTGGTGGTGAGCTAATAGACAGACACTGTGTGAGCCTGATGTGTGTTCGGGTAAGGAAGAATTGCCTTTCACTAGATTTTCCCCAGTTGTTGATTTAGAAAAGAAACCAGAGTTAATTTATTATTATTTCTTTATAAGTGATAAGGCACCATTGTGAAAATGGCACTTTATCCTCCCAATTGCTATGCTAAATCATTTTGAGCAGCAATTACTGCTGTACTGATAATCTACATGATCTCAAGGGTAACAGTTCAAGAGGTTACTGAACAACTTAAAAAAAAAATAGAAGAGCTAATCACCTCAGTACAGTTATTCATTAGTATTCAAACAGGATCTCAACAAACAAGAGCTAATCACATCAGTACAGTTATTCATTAGTACTCAAACAGGATCTCAACAAACAAGAGCTAATCACATCAGTACAGTTATTCATTAGTACTCAAACAGGATCTCAACAAACAAGAGCTAATCACATCAGTACAGTTATTCATTAGTACTCTAAACAGGATCTCTTCATAGCTTTTACGAATTAGGTTTATTGCAATGGAATCTATATTTCTGTTAGCACAAAATCAATGCAATAAAAATTCTTTTGAATTGTGCTTGATTTACAATAGGCCGATTTAAAGCTACTTGCCATGTGAAGGTTACCGAAGAAAATCAGACAGACAGTAATGATTTCTAACATAAACAACAAGTCCATTTATTTCTTTATGATAATAAGTATGCTAATAAGAAATATGTTCTTGTACAAGCCAATTAGGAAATGAGAATTAAATATAGTAATATTTATGTTAAAAAAAATTGTAAAGATGAACAACCTTCATAGGCAGCCTATAACAAGTTTCTCTGCTAGTCAGTATGCCAAACCACTACAGCGCAGAGTGGATGAGAACAAAAGGATATTTTTTTTTAATGTATTTACTGAAGTTGCAGCTAAAATCTTCTAAAGACAGAGGTAACAAGCACTATGACATGGTCTTGTAGAGGTTAATGAAGTACTGGCATCTAAATTTAAAGGTCAACTTCACTTTATTTCTACCATACCCCAAATTAGTCTGGGAAAATTTTTCCTTCTTTAGTTTAGATTTACCTGACCAACATAAATTTTATTCCAATGCCCAAAAAGTAGCTTTACTCAACCCACCAAGTTATCTACCACCACTAATCAATTTATAAATTCACCCAGATCCGAAACAAAATCACCTTTATTGATCCATCCAGCTTTCCTGCAGGAAGAATGCAAATAAAAGCAGCTAATGGGCATTGTGCTAAGACATTCAATATTTAAAAACACACAAGTATTTTTGTTAGGTGTTTTCTAAGTACTTCTTCAAGACAAAAAAGTTTGTCTTTTTTGACTTTTTATTCACATGTAAAAGTTTTTAAGAAACATCCAATACTTTTCTTCTTCCAATGATCAAGAATCGCCTAAATCTGTTACTTCACTAAGTATTAAGTCTTAATATTCACTCTAGTAGCCTCATCAACATGTCAACATTAACACAGTTATTAACTAATCATTGCAAAGCCTGCTGGTCACATCTATTCCCAGGTTCGGGATAGCACTTACTAGAAGGGACAAATGAACTGTGCTACACCAGATAGTTCAGAACTCTCAACAAGTCCGGACAAAATTACTGCAGGTGGCGCTTCACGTGTGTGTGTGTGTGGGAAAACAAATCTCATCAAAAGTCATGCAAAATGCAAGAAACACATACAGACAGAAATTTAAAAAACAATGAGTTTTGATAGCAGAAGCATTTAAGATGCTAATACCCATTTAAATTTTCTTGTACATTTTTGTATTCAACAGCTAAAGCCAGGCCAAGCAGTGTTATCATCACATTAGCCATATTTAATTTTATTTTGAAACAAAAGGAAATTGCTTATTATTTTATACTTTTAAAGTTTGTTTTTTTTTTCTTTCTTTCTTCAAAACACTAATAGTATTTTGAAATTAAAAGATATTATTTTTAACTGTGCTAATATTCATAATTTAAGCTTGTAACATTTAATAAACTTGAAAAATTTGGGGAAAAGTTTGCTACTGTAAACAGAGGCAGCTTTGAATGTCTAAATTATCACATGATATATCTGGTGAATACCTACAACTTTTATATACTTGTTTATGTACTGTAACTTTTTATTTAGCACTTTGTTTATTTAATGTTATAAATACATGAGCAAAAAAAAGAAAAGGGATTGGATCAGAAATAATTTATACACAGCCCACTATTCTGACAGATCATACGTGACTTTATGCATCTTAGGTTGCCATTACTGAATCTACTTGAAGTATTTCAGCAGTAAAATCAGCACAGTGCTAAGGTTCAAGTAGAAACACAACACTTTCATCTACTAACTCCAGTTAATAGCAAGAACGTATCCTCTGATTAAGCCACCCTTTTTTTTATAAAAAAACAAAACAAAACTAGACCCCAATTTCATTCAATAAAAAATGTAGTTAACAGAAGGGTTCGTTTCTAAAGTTTCCAAATACCAATAAATCCAGATCATTCAGTCTGGGCTATCAATAGTCAGTTATTCCTGCTAAGATCTCTTCACTTTTTCCAAGAATATTTGGCTAAATGAAGGTTATTCCAGTTTACCACTGAATAGATACCAAACTATGTATTTCAAAACAAAAATCAGAAAACAGTAACTGAAGATTCTTGTGACCCACTGTTAAGAATGTGAATATGAAAAAGAAAAAAGGGGCCATAAATATCCTGTGTGATGATAGCTATTTTCTGGCCAAATATGTGTTTCTTCTTAATATCTGATGTTGGCCATCATTACTTGCTATTACTATCTGTTTGCTTTTTATTTACAGTTGACATATTATCAACCTAGTTTTCTCCTTTAGTTTATATATTGATAATATCTTCTTTCGTCATAGACCCAGAAAAGTACCATGGAGCTGAAGGCTACCCAGGGTGAGAACTACTACCTACTTGAATTACATTGCTAGGATTCACACACAAGCGCGCGCACACATAAAATAAACAAAACATCCGCAGCATCTCCTACAAATATCACTTCCATTTCTATCATTTAAAAAAAAAAAAACAATATGAAAGAACCGTTTTCCTTAGTTTATCTGTACTTTACAGAGTTTTCTTATGAACTTCCTGTGGTTTGTTGAACTGCTGCAGAAATCCAATCATGAGGTAGAATTTATACCTGCTGCATTTAATAATAGGTATACAAAGCAGCATCAATGATAGACACTTGCTACAAAAAATTCGTCATCTACCATCCTGCCATTACTCTGCATCATAGCATCTGAAAACTACGCATAATAAATGCATGCATAACACCAGTTCTTTCAATGATGCAGGATCTTACTAACAACAGATGCAATCTGTTCTAAAGAGCATAGAAATATTTAAGTTTTACCTATGTATAAGTAAATGTTCTTTATATTATAAATAAAATATATCACAAGTACATAAACAATAACAGCTGTGTTTAGTTCTGGTAATAAATACAACAACAAAAAAAGCAGAAAAAATAACAATATACAGGAATGTAAAGCCCCAACATCCATCCAACAAAACACAGCTTTCATAATCTACAAACACTAGGGTTGCAGATATTTATCTGCCACCTTTTCTTAGAAATTTCCCACTTTTGATGTCAGAGAAAAATGCTATCCCAGTAATTTGTTCAGAAATAAATGCAAACTAAGCACATTTATACTGTATAGGTCTACCAGTTACGGTTCAAGATGGTGATAAAACAGGTTTTACCTGTACCCCAGCGATTGTTTTTGTTGTTGTTTTCATTCTCTGCACCCATGGCTAAAGGCTGGCCCTTAAACAAGCAGGGGGAAGAGCCCAGTGAAAACAGTTAGGCTGGCTGATATAGCAGTAAACATGGCTTGTTCTATTTTAACTGGGGATGGTTTAGTCTGGATAAGTCCACACAGAGAGCAAGTAGAATAGGGTACATGGGTAGGTGGGACTGGGGGGCTAGGAATGCAAGAGCGATCTGGGCACCATGTTATTTGGGAGAAGCCATCTTCTAGCATTACCTTCCACATGCCAGATTGAACGACTAAAAACGATATGGAAGAAAAATGGTCTCAGGTTTGGAAGTTCTCTAGCAAAAGTGCTGAAAAATTCTGGGGGACCTAAGTAGAAGTTCCATTGCTTAATGTGACCTTTAGCGAAAAGAGGTCATCTGAGATCATCCAGGCGACACAAACACAGCCATTTTTGGTATACCCGCATGCGACATCATCCAACTCTCACTATCACAACCCAGAGGAAAAGGTTTCCTTTTCTACTTTTTGTTATATCTGAGTTTAAAATGAACTATTAATAAGCTAAATAAAGAAGATAATGTTTTAAAAAGCTAAATAATTTCTATAAAATCAAAAAATGAATGAACCAAAAACTCCCTAAAACCACCGCTAACCAGATAAATGAAAAAGAGGAGCCAGAAATTAATTTTTCATAATAAAAAAAACTTCTTGTTTTCTTTGCTTGCTTCAAAAGCACCAGCTGAAAAGTTCAGTTACACTGGGAAATTTATTCAAGTGCAGACTATGACAGGAAGACCGTGTCATGGAGTGTACTATTACGCACTGTACACAAATGCTACATGAACTTATTAAGTTGGTGCATATACAGGTGTAATATGCAAACACAATGTCTCTTGTTTGTGTGTCTGTGAAATTTAAATTTCTAATCTTATTTCCAAACCATTTCCCAGAGATCAATCAAACAGAACCTAAGGAAAAATCATAGAAGATTTTGATCAGTCTTATTAAATTAAGCTGTTTCAACATTAATTTCCACCCTGCCCTTTTCTCATCTATCTGTATGTGCAATTTTCCATTGTTTTTTAGGTTCAACACTAGCCTTCAAAATTATGAAAATCAAGAATAAATAATAATAATAATACTTAAAATGTGACTAATTATCTTTGATTTACTGCCATGCAATCATAAGCAGCGTCGCTAAAAGTGCCATTATGGCCAAGAAAGAGAAAACAACAAAAACAAACATTTACCATCATACATTTGAGACAACCCTCCTTTCTAGAGAAAACTTGGTTCTGCTAATGTCAACATGAATTTTAGCCTGATAATAATTTGACTGCATTGAAAAATCCTTTGCAAAAAAATAATAAGTCATCACTGTGTGAAAAAAGTGTAATGAAACTGGGCAAGGAACCAGAATAATCATAATTTACCACTGACAAAAGGTCAGTCAGTACTTTGTGACAACCTAAGGTTCAGATAATAGGTATATAAATCTGACATTCAATCAACAAGTTTGCATTGGAATTCCAATAAACAGTTGCTGAAGAATCTGGCTGAGGCCATGATGCTGGTATCTTTGAAAATTACTCACAGAAACACTTTGAGGTCAGTGTTTAAAAGTCACCATTCTCCTGAAAAATGAAATGCCACTGCTCCAAATAAACAAAAACAACAAATGTGTCAAAGAAATTATGCAGTTAAGATGTTCTTGGGGTATCAGCATGCCATCCAACTTTTCCATACCATGATCCTAACCAAAGCCTGATCCCACTATTATTTGTTTCATCATATATTCTTGCAATTATTGACTTTACACTATTTCTTGAAAAGCCAAATTATCTGTTAATAGTTAAGACTCCATGCTTGTGGATAAGAAATGCACATCCTGGTAATCTTTAGTAAGCTGAGCAGACTTCTCAATTTCAAAGTACAGCAGTAGTTTGCCTGGAGGTGCATATTATTTGCATGAATGAACTATAGTCTAACAACATATGATAGGCATTGATGTAGATCTGGCTAAACCATATGAGAGTTCCCACTTTTATGATGCAATAAAATTTCTCGGCTTTCTGGGTTATTCTGTATTTTTCCAAAGTGTTTTTTTTTGTAAAATGGCCTCCAACTATTGTTGGATTTTGTATATTGTTGCAAATATTAAAGCATTAACATTTTATTGACATTACTTAAACCTGCTGAGTATAATGTCTGGTAAAACAAACAACCACAATACAATTACAAATACTAAAAAAGGGCAAGGTTCACAAAATGTTTCTGAGAATATCATGAGTTTCAAGGGGTAAAAAGAGTCAGCTAAAATTATATTGTTGCACAAAATCTACTTCAGTAACAGTGGCTCACTATTCTGTAATGTCAGTAACTAAGCAATCAGTAGCTATCTATATTATCTGAGCTAAGTTACTAGTCTTGAAAATTACATGCCATTACACTATTTGTGGTATTGTGCATAGAGCTGACTCAAAAATAATCCACATGAAATTTCATATTATGTACATATAAATGAATTGCTTCTGCAACTTTTAAAATCAAATATCCTTTTTTATTTTAACAATTTGGGAGGGGCTATCCAATAGTAACCTCCCTTTAAAGGTGTCATCCTCACTGCCACCAGTGATAACTATTCAGAAAGCCTAAAATTATTACCATACTAGAACACAAAGATATAATATACGAGACAATACTACTACTGTGAGATGTATGCACATTGGGTAAGTTCTACAAAGCACCAAACCATACACACAGATCTACAATGTACCAAATCATGTTACATCACTCACTATAGTCTACCAATGTCTATTGCTTAAGATTTTCAATGCATTCAATTCCCTTCTGCTTTGGAATCTCCTAAATTCTTTAAACTAAAAACCCGCCCTTTTCAACATTCCACCACTGATTACCAATTTTAACTAGCTATATATATATATATTTTTAAAAATGGTTTCTAGTGTTGATTTTTTTTAAATTTTAACTGGATTCTGGTCACCTACATTATATTCTAAAACTGATGAATACTCAATTTTTATTTTAAAAAGTAACTAAAAACTCTGTCACATTCCCACATATCAGAAAGTCTACACATTGTTGCAACATATTAGATTTCCAGAGACCAAGCATAACTTGTATTGGCAAGTACTAGAAAGCAACAATAAGGAGATTACCTTCTGGCAATGAGTGATTAAAGCAAAGGTAAATAATTAAACAGAGCAATACCTAGTAGAAAACTGTTTTAGACTCAAAAGATGAACTAATGCCCCAAACTATTTCTTAACTGTAGTTTTCAAAAAATGCAATAAATCACAATCCCTTACTATACAATGCCACTTCTTATCCATACAAAAAATATCAAGAAATTTCTTTTTCTAAATAATTGCAATCTCAAACACTACTATAATGATATATATGTACTAAGCATTTCGATGTAGCCATTATTTCCATCAGGTTACATGCTAACACAAAGGCATTTGCTAAAAGCTAACCAGACACTAAAAATCAGTTATTTTATAACTGCACATTTTCTAAAATGAAAGGAGAGAGAGATTTTAAGCCAATTACATAGTTTTCTTTTTTTAGTTTATCATTTACATATGTCGGATTTTTTATTAACAGCTCACCACAAACGTTGCTTGTTGCATAAGAAAAATATATATTTAACATGTGACTGGGCACAGCCGCAATTCTAAGCATTTCGAAACTTTATTAGTTGTGACGATATAGTCAGCAACGTTACACAGCCGCCAAAACATTTTAAAAGTAATGACTGATGAAAATTAGTGTATTTCATAATAATTAACCTCCACTAAAAAATAATTCTTTCTTTTATTGTTTTTTTTTAAATTAAGATTATAAATAAATAGACAGTTGAATCGAAAGCTACCCAAGCTTTTGAGAATTTCATTATGAGGGCTAATATTTCTGCTTCCAATGTGATGATGGAATGTATCATCTCCGCGTGTTTACTCCCAGAGATCCCAGTGAGGAATGAGAATGGAATTTTGTTTTCAAATTTTAAAAAAAAAAATGTGAACATTTTATTGTTATAAATGTCTTCAGTTTTTGTTTTAGATTTTAAATAATTATAGTTAATGTAATGAATCCAAACAATTTCAACTGAAATGCAACCAATTAAACGATAAAAATCTGAAAAAAGTACTTCACACAGTTGATTTTTTTTCTGTAGTTTAACCCAATATAGTAGAGAGATCCTATTTTACCTGAGCTTAGCCTCATTCCCCTGTGTTTTGTTTGTTTTTCAATCATTAAAACTGTTACTTACATAACCCAGAAAAACTGGAGCAGTGACCTTAGTTGTGGACCAAAATCATACAACAAATTAACTTAACTCAGCTGATACCATTTATTTATTTTTTAACAGATGTAATTTCACAATCACATTTATAAACACAAACCACCCATTTCAATACCTTCCTTGCCTGTTTAAAAATTCTGTTCTTTTAACAGGTAAAAACAAAAAACATACGCAAAGCAAAACTTCAAAAAAAAAGCATCACAAAAGCTTGGCCCTTACTAGAATGTACCTATAAGCAAGTCCTTATAGACTTCAAAAACAAATTTCTATTTATCCTAATTGACCTAAATATAATTTCTTCATTTAATGTGGCTTTCATATAATCTCCCCATCCTTCACCATCCAAAACAAAGTATTAACTTAAGAAATCACAATCTTAAAGAATATTCCAAACAGGATTTTGTTCAATTTCAATCAAAGATATAGAAAACTGCCAGAAGCTGTGGAAAGGAATATACAATAATACATTCACTTTTCTATAATAAGAGTTTCTCTCCACTTGGTGAATTTAGTTAACAAAACATAATAGGATAAATATTGTTTAGAAAAAGGAGAGGAAAATAAAAGATGGATGGACCCAAAGCAAATATCTCTGCACGTTTCCCATCCTACATCCTCCGGATCTGTGTAATTTGTATGCAGAATTAAAATGTTACTGACATGGAGTACCTAACCATGAACCATATACAAATGAGAGTCATTTTTTGAATAACTATTACAAAGAAGTGGTCAGAAACACTAATGGTGGTCTCCAAAATAAAATTACGTTCAAACAGCTTCAACAAAACTGACAATAAATGAGAAGAAAGACCAACTTGACTTCTGGGTCAGAGGAAAGCTAAGTTCTTGTGTGGCAGTTTCTAAATAATGTTTAAAGAAAAAATGCCTATTTATAAAAATATTTTCCTTTCAAAAGGATGGCGTGCTACAAATATAAAAAATAAAAATTATATTCTGCCTATTTTAACCATTGGTCTACTTTTAAAAGATGTAAGGGAAGTAACTCTATATGACTTTGTTTTGACCCATGGCTTCGAGTAATTTGTGAATAAAATTTTTTTCAAAAAAACATCTTTAACACCAGCTTAATTAGAAAATGCAAAAATTAAAAAAAAATAATAATAATATTAATAAACTATTTAAAATTAAAATAACAAATTAGGTTTTTTATGTATTTATTAAAATACTATGATTATTGATAACTTACAGGATTGAATTTCCACATAAAATAGCAATGATCATCAGGCTACAATCACCAGCAGCAGACATCATCAGATGACATCTGCCATCAGTGGCCAATACAACATTTAGACTACAATGTTCATTATCCAGGAGATCATTAATACAGATGTAAAGGCACCACTATATTACATAACAAGTTAAAATTTCAGCTAGTCATGAGATTTGTGATAGTGCATGGTCAGAGAACTGTACACCTTTACAATTCCATAGAGTAGAGGTCAGACATCACTGAAAATGACGGTTCTATTTGTGTCAGAAGTTGACAGGTGTCCAGACAGACAGATTTTATTTTGAAAACACCTGAAATTAGAGTTAGCTAAATGATAATAATGAACTTTATAAATTCATTGGCGCCATAAATGGTGTCTTAAGGTTAAGCGTGTTGATTCAATTGGTCGCCAAATAATACTTTTGTAAACATAATTCAATAGCACCTGTTTTCCTTACTCATTAAAACATTTTAAACCTTTACCAAGTTATACCTCTCCATAAAGGCTTTAGCGTGAAAGCGGTTGATCATCTGCATAAATTTATCAACATTATAACTGTTAGCAAACCATAAAACTATAGTCCTCTCTGCCAAAGTAAACAAAAACAATCTGCACTGCTTTTTTGTGGTGTGCCTCCTCCCCCTAACTGCTGTGCACAAACTATAAGAAATATTCAGCTACCTGATACCATCTGACAAAATCCTTTCATTATCTTATTATCCACCAAAGTAATTTCTTCTAAACATTTTTAAATAGAAATTATGACAGTATTTCATATAAAGATCTGTTTAAAATGATTTTCCTATCATCACTTAATAAAGAAATACAAAATACTGTGACATGTTCTTAGCAAAAGAAAGAAACTTACCGAGGGAGACTCCAAGCATAAAGCAAGGCATGATTCACCAACAGGACTGAATAGCTCACTTATTCACAGGTCAGCTGCACAAAGGTTTACACAAGAGATATGTGACAAACATGGGTATCCATCAATGATTGGCATGCAGCATGAAAATAGTTCAAATGACTGCACTAATTTCAACTTGTAAATTAAAGATATAGCCTTGTTTCTGTTTTAAATTAAGCCAAACACAGAATCGGGAATTCATCTGCTGAAAATTCTAGGTTTCTTGAAAACAAACAGGTAGTGAAAACCAAAAAAAAAATAATTATACTTAAAATATCAACATGCTGATAAGAGATTAACTAAACACTAGTGTTAGAAGCACTAGATTTAATTTAACACTTGATAACTGGATTCATTTAAAACAACTGATAATCAACTAATATACATATTTCTGTCTGCCTGTGTGAAAGTGAGAGATACAAAGAGACTGCAACCTATAAATGACAGCTTTTAGTTCTAACACATTAATATGCAAAACTGTGGCCATTCTTCATTTAACTTTCTTCATAACTTCTTTCCAGCCTAGTGTTGAAGCATCAGTAGAGCTACACACTTGCCTGGAGAATTAAACTTCCAGAATGGCAGACTATCAAAGATTTTAGTAACAACTTAAATTGGAAATTAAGTACAATGGTTTTTCAAAGACTAAGTAGCATATCTGAAGAACCATGTTGATCTATTTCCTTCAAGCAATAATTTCCAGCTGAAACCTGATACAAATATTATCTACTGATGTTTTTACTGTGTATTAGCATCTGCGTAAAATGGATGCTTTTCCTTCTTTTCCTTCATTACCAAAGTCCTATAAAAGATAGAAATTGACAAAACAGAAGAGATCCTAATTGTTTTCTACTAGTCAACCCAGGCACGGTTCCAATACTATAGAAACTGTGTAGCAACATCTTTTAACTCTCTTTTGCACTTAAAATCTTTTATCCTACAATCCTCATTAGTGCATACATTGGAGACTTGTTGGGAAAACAGCTTGAATAAATGGCTGCCAGTTGAGACTATAAACATTATTAAGCAATTATCATGCAAAATAAAGCAAAGCATTATCTGACCGACTTAAAGAAAATTGTCTCAATTCTATACAAAGCAGTCACATGATGAAACCCATTGCATTGTGGTTGCTATCCTCTTTGTTCTATAAAGGACTAAGCTACAGAAGATTTGAAACATATGATCAGCTTTTGAAGTTCTCAGTAATATACCCTGTTTAGCAGGACTTTTGTTGGAGTTTCACAACTCTCTTTAGGTAGAAAGAAATTTGTTAAGTAAACATAGTGCATACATACTTGTAAAGTATGCTACATGCACCACCAAAAGTCTTAATGCAGGAAATAACAAATTAATAACACTGCCTATTATTAATGAGCAAAGGTGTCAAAATTGTCAAGCACATGGGGTAGATGGTAATACACATATGTCAAAGCTTTTAAAGCAGTCCAGACCGCTGATTTTGTCATAATGATCAAACAAATACATTGTTACAAACATCAAATAATCTTATTAGCATAATAAACCATATATACCTTATCCAAAGACAAAACAGTTCATTTCATAGAAATGCCATACTCGGTGAGAAATCTGAGAATATACTGTAATTGATCATATTTGCTATAATTTTAAAGCTTATTCATTGTAAAATAACAAAGAGGAGATTCTGGGGTTTAATAGATGAGATATGGACACTGGTTGAAAAAGTCTCAAAATTCAAAAAAAAAAAAATAAACAGTGATTCTTACATTTAACTTAATATCTGGGAAACAACAATTCTTTCTGAAAACTCCCCAAATCAAAATGTTTACATAAAGTGCATGCCAGTCTATTACAAATTTTTAGAAAAAATATTTTGTAAGCCTCAAGAAAAGTACTATGATACCAGGTTTTAAGGGCCCCTGAACTTGGAGGGTTTTAGTGGTCAATTCCACTTACCAGATTTACAGGTTGTTAGTACAAGGAGATACCTAAGAAATTCAAATGATGAAACAATGGACAAAAGTAGCACTCATTATAATAGTAAAATCAGATTATCTTGGACAGTTTAGAGCAGTATGGGGGGCATTGGAAGATCCTATTTTAAATGTTTATCAGAATACTGTATTTAAAAAAAAATAAAGAAACTTGTTACCTAATTCAGTGTGTGCCAGTCTGTTACCAGACATATTTGGTGTGACTATACTTTAATGTAGCCATGTTTTGAGAGTGATCCTACTCTGTTATTATGGTTACATTATGGCTTATAATCTGCTCCTAACTTCAGAGAGTTAGTTATTTAACTATTTACAATAACTGACATCAAATTCCAGGAAAAATCTGTCAGTCTGCGACCTAGTGCTTTAAATTTTTTAAAAAAATGAAAAATGCTGGAACTAATGTTGCTAAGTTTTGCCACAGTGTCAGAGCAGCATCTGTATCAGCAGCCTTCTTGTAATGTAATACCCTTAGAAATTATGACAACTTCAGAATGCTACACTAATGTCACTGAAAACAGCCGTTATTCAAGATTAATGACACAGTAAACTTAGCAGTGCACCTTTTAAAGATTAATAAAACAAAATTTTCAAATGTTCTATTTGTCGGAATCCTTATCTCAGGTGGTCATGAAAAACTAAATGGGCATTGCCCATGAGGTGAAATAAGATTTAAATTCTTCAAATAATTGGCATTGCAAGAGTGGTTATAGCCCACCACTAGAGAAGGTGTATCCTCCCAGAGTTACCATTTTAAAATGAAAAACTTAGTGATAACAATGATCCAGATGCAGCATGTGTACATCTCACGTAACCACTCAAACAATGCTGATATTCTGAAACCAAGTTTTACTTAAGATGAGACTTACTTAATTTTTTAAATTCTTAAAGTGCAAGGATCTGTTTCTTCTTTTTTGATACCTTACTGAAACATCTAGTTTTGTAATTTGCTAAAATGATTATCATTTTCTAATTACAAAGATGAGAGAGAGAAAAAAAGCACTGATTAAATTGAAATAAAATGTAATTTAAACAAATAGCATGTAAACTTGCACAGTTAACCGGTGGCATTTTGCTACATATGTTTCAGAATAGATGGTATCATGATGCAATGGGTAGTGAGTTCGCTCATCAATCCTTGTGTTGTGGGTTCATGCTGCTGATGAAAGCCAAAAAATCCGAAACAGCTGTACAGCACTCTGGACACTGACATTCACCTTGACTTTTGACCTGGAGAGGGATGAGTTCTGCCAGGTTGTAAAATGCCCTAGACACACCTCTTGAGGTGCCCCAACAACTATGGGTTATGGGACAAGTGAAATGGAGTGAAGTTTCAGAATCAAGCAACAAAATACTCACACACAAGACAGTTTATGTCTCAAGTTACAAAAATAGGTGTACATTTAAAACAAACACATGTGAGAAACAGTTACCCTACCAAACTGATAATAATAATAATAATAATAATAATAATAATAATAATAATAATAATAATAATAATAATAATAATAATAATAATAATAATAATAATAATAATAATAAATTTGGTATAATAAACCACAGACACAGAAAAGTAGTGAAATACCCCCATCTCAAGGTGGTGTTCAGTGTCTTCTAATACAAAGACAATTAATGATATCAGTCAAAATTCAGCCACAATTTCATATTATTACTTACATTTGTTTTTATTTACAACAGTACAAAAAGTACTGTAAAATTTAGTGTCATTATAAATGCCTAACCAACACTACTGTCAAATGAAGCATGCACCATTTCTGTTAAATTACTCTACACAGATGACGTGAACATCTTCAAGATGAGGTGAAATTAGTATCAAAACTACAAAGCATCATCTTTGATGCTGAAGGTTAACTTAAAGCTAGTGATAGTGTTCATTTCAGAAAAATAAGTTTATATCTTAAACTAGATCCTGGAGTTCCAATCATTTTTGAAGATTTGGTGATATTAATGAGAATTTTACTGAATTTTAAGGCATTTATTATTTTAAGTCAAATTAGAGCAAGAGAGAGAGAATGTGACTGACTGACTGAACATAGCTGACATTATCCCTGAAAATATAAAGCATTCATTTCTACAACTAAAAAAATACTGGTCATCTCTGTTTTTAACAGCTCTAATGACAGCTATTCTGCTAATCTATATTTAAAAAAAAAAAACAGTCTGAGTTTTAAAACCCTAACTTACTGTCCTCACAAAGAACACAATAGTATTTACATTATTTTCACTTCTCTCTCTCTCTTTTTTGTGTTACGTGCTTTTCCCTAGAAATAACAACATGACAATCAATCTCTTTCCTTTTAATGCAAACTACCTACCTGACACAGTCCGCCCATTGTGCTTCCTAAACATTCCACCTGCCACTGTTGACCTAAAAGACTTTCAATGTCAACAAAGCATCAGGGATTTCCTTAACTGCACGTTTTTTGAAGAGATAAATCTATTTGCTTTTGAACTTAGTGACAAAAATTGAAACTGTTTTACTTACTATTCCTTTTTTGTCCCAAGTATTTCCTGAAACCTAAAGGAATGATCTGTCAAACCAATATGGAACAAAAAAGAAAGAAAATTGTTTAACTTCTCTTTTTTTAAAACAACATATACATATGGCATAATAATTATAACATTTTCCATCTTTTCAAATGCACAATTAGAAACACTTATCATCTGTATTGTTAATTGACATATCAGATAATCAGCTCCCACGAAAGTTGATGCTGAAGCACCACTCTTAATCCTTTGTGCCCACACCACGATGCAACCAGATAAAAGATAGACAAACTGGCATTTTTCTATCCAGTTTTCTTTGTTATTTTCTGGATTATTACTCAACTGCTGTATCATGTAATGCAATGTATGGAGGGTTTGGACATGGTAGATTTTAAAATCTTAAAAGATATACTATGATGATAAACTGTTTTTATTTAATAAATGACTGAAGTAGTATTATTTCTTTATAAGGATGTTGCTTTACAGAGAACTTCAGTTAATGAGAAAAACAAACAAAAAAGAGTTTGTGTTGCCACACCAACTTCGTGCAATTTTGACTATTTATACAGGCACAATAAAATAGTTTGTTTCACTGTAAAAACAATGTTCTACTTTCAAAAATACCTGAGGATACAAGATTAAGACCTGTTCCACCACTTTAATTCTTTTTTATTATTTTTTTGAAAACATTAAGAATGTCTTTAAAATTTGGAAGAATAAAAGTTCAGTTCCATCATTTAGATGCTTTAAATAATTAAGATGTCCACTTTTGTCAGTATAAAAAGTAAATAAAAGAAAGGCAAAATAGGTATCTTTTGTTCCATTACATTCACAAAGTCAACAAATACTAGAACCATCTCCAATAATCTAAATTCTCAATAACATTACTCTTCTTCGAATATCTCTTAATTTACCAAATTAACTATAATAATTTGGAAAACAAAATTGCTGACACTGTTAATCACACGTGATCATAAGTCTGGTCTAATGGTATTCTCATCAGAATCATCTTTTACATTTTTATTTTGTCAAGAGATAATCAGCTTCACATAGATGTCATTAATCATCATCTCATGCCACTCTTCCAACAAGGGGCTTTGTGTAGATCAAGACATTTGTTATAAGAACATTGTGCCACTTGTCACATCCCTGAAGCCATCTTATGGAAGAGACAAAAGGAGCTGCAGGTTATTTCTTGGCACACAGGGAAGCCTTGACATGAATCTGACTAAACACACTTGGGAATGCACTGAGCCAATAGTAAAAACAAGACCACCTCCCACCTCTGTGGCTGGTCTAAAGAAAAAATTGACTAAACTTTGGCAATGCAGACCATGCTACCATACAAATTCTCATTGCATCCATTCCACAACGTCTTAGTTCTTCAATTACACAAGGGAAATGCCACTAGACATTAAGTTCATGTTTTCTGATATTTTTTATGGCTCTTAAATGTACATACATGCCACAATAAGAAATTACTTGTGCTTCAATGGTGCTCATTTTCTTCTGGCAATGCTTCTGAATGCAAGTGAAAGGCCATGGCCTTAGAAATTTGAAATTAGTAAATCTTAAAATCTAGATTATACACAATACACAAATCAAGAACACCAACATTAATATTTAAAAAAAAACTATTGTAACAGGCAGCACTGCCATCATGCCATAAGTTAGGTTCAACTTTTCTTAGCCAATTTACATATTTAAAAAACAATTTAAAATATGAAAACCTGCAGTAAGTATTTTTAAATGAAATGCACATCTACAAATGTGAAATATTTTATTGCTGAAACTTAATTAGTCCACAAAATTCTGCTCAGCTCATATTTAAAAAAAAAAAAGTCATCGTCTTGAGAAATCCAAGATTTATTGAAAACAAATAATTTCTATACTAACAATAAAAAGTTAAACATGCATACTGTCAAGTTCAACATTCTAACCAGAACGCAGTAGGTCAGGACTATGAACAAATAAATGTCAACCCATGCCCTTAAATGGCATGAAACAATCACATTACTTTAAATGAAATCAGAATACACCAACACACCAATGTCAGATCACAATTCTTTTTCAGTTTCTTTAATAATTTTTAAGTCTGCAAAGATAATTTTTATAAGAATGAAATCTCAAAAATGTCATAGTGACAATGTTCCTACTAGCTTTTTATATAATGTACCCAATCTCATGATTACATGTTCTAATATCATTTATGTAGCCAAGTAAAGACTACACAGTTGTAAGCGGCGATGGACTGTGATCTGTCAGACAGATAAAAGAGGCTGTTGTAGGTAAAAAGGACCTCTTGGCTAATAGTTCCATCTGGGAAATTGATTCCAAATGCAAATTGTTTTAAAAATTGTATCTGAAAGGTGCAAGAAAATTTCTGTAAAGCTAGTACCAGAAGCAACTGCAGAAATTAATAAACATAAACCTGAAAAAGAGATAGGAAAATTCTGCATTAGTCCGAGGGACTCTAAAATTGCAGTCTCTGTTTCAGATAGAAACATGAAGTATATCAAACATTACAAATCTCAAAGTTGAGAAACATCATTTCAGAGGCAATAAGTCTCTTCAGTCCAGTCCCAACACAAGTTATTGAGCAGTATTATGCCATCTATTATTACAAAAATTTCTACATTGGAAGAATATTACCAAGGATGACAACCAGTTTAAGATCAAGTTGCCAAAAGAATGCTTGAACAACAAGTTCTTTTGGCCAATAACACCTGATAAGGGCATCACAGATTTGGTTTTTTTTTTACTTTGATGAGCCTTCCTTCCTCCTTCTCTTGCACACAGTAGGAATCGACCTCCAAAAACTTGGATAGTTAGAAGAAAAAAAAAGCATTTTTAGACTAGAATTTAATAGTAAAACTGTCACAGTGAAATATGAAATTGCACTCCACTGTTATTGTTGTGTTAAATGTTTGATAAATATTTACTTCACTAAACAGTAGCTACAAACATGATGCGCAACTAAGATTGGACATTTAATTAGAAATTTAAGAATCTTCATTTTTTTTAAAATCCTGTTCAAAAACATAGGTCTACCAAAGATGGTCACCATACCCACAGCTAACTTGAAATTTGAATATGAAACTTGTGGAGAACATAAGTAAAACTTAATGAAACCACTTGTTATGTCCATGTCCTATAGGGTATTGTTTGCTAATAATTCTGTTAATTTCAATTGAAAAATTGGATCTGCCTTATTAATGTCTGCTTCAAATAAATTTTGGAAGAATCAAATTTCTTTGGCAAGCTTATGGAAGTCCTGAAATAAGTCTTGGAATTCCATCTGTAAGGCCTCAACACACCTATTAGCTAGAACTGCATTTTAATTTTCTCATTTTGAGACACTCATTCATGGCTTGGAAGTGCGATAAATTGCAATCTTTAAGCTGTTTCACAAAAATCTATAGTTTCGACTCAAAAACATTCATGTTAGAAAACATCTTACAAACTAGTTTTCCTTTCTGCTGCAGATTCAGGTTATTTAAATGTTCTATGTCCACCAGAAAAGCTAAATCCCAAATCTAAGAAGCTTTGTATAGTTCTGATTTTAGTCTTATCTTTTCTTTGAGAAAAATGTTGGTTTTGCAGTGCAGTACAAAAAAAATCACTTCAAAACCCTACCCTGAATGAGCCCGTTACTTCAATGATACAAACTTACACCATATTCCACTTCTATCAGAGAGAAATTGACGATTCAATGCATAACTGCAGAAATGAAACTCATGAAATAACAACATTCATAACTAATTTCCATCTTACAGTCTTACTGCACAAAAATTGATAATGAATGACTAGTTGCTGCATTTCCTTTTTAGTGAAATACAATGCCTGATTTCTTTCCAACCATGTTTCATGTGCCATCTATCATCATACTTAATATTTTCTAATTCAATTAAAACAAGTTTACCATTTTACATGCTTTATCAGTGGTTGTTACTTCATACTTTGAAGTGCAGCTGACTCCTCAGAAACCTCGAACACTGGATCAATTCCTTAAATAAAAATCAGAAGTTGTACTGTGGCTGGATGACCAATACTCTCATCAAGTGAATGCTAATGGGAAACATCCAAAGATCTTGGCATTTTACTAGAGCTAGGAAAAGCAAGTCCCCAGCCATTTCTTCACTTTGTATGGTAGTTATACTGGCAGATAAACTTATATTAAACTGTTTCTCTCTTTTGGACATACTTTTTAAATTACTCTATAACACAATTTTTAACAAACTCTCCACCTGTAAATGATCCGTGTTTTCCTCCACACACTTTAAAAGGTTCTGCTGGTTGGTTAAGCCTTTCTGAGTGCTTCAATTTTATCATCTCACATTATTCCTTGCAGAAGCAATCATACCTCTCTTTGTGTGTGATGTGTGGCATAATAATGCTTGATATGGTATTCTTTAAAATCTGAAATATTTTCCTTATATACGACAAGGAAAGGTTTTTTGACCTTGCACCAGAGAAAAATGTAATCATTGGGCCATTTATCTTTAAATACCATGCATTTGCTATCCACTCATCTTATCTTGGACATAGCAGATGGTGTCATTAACAACAATTATCACTAATTATAAGAATAGACATAAACTATAAGAAAAAAGAATCACAAGTCTGCCAAAATGGTGTTGGCAAAAACATTTACTGAAATAAGCTATGCCTAACTTATGCCAACTTACCTAACTGTTAGTTGTCAGGAAACAGGACAAATACACAGAACAGTGTGCTAGATAGGCAAGACAGATGAAGAACCCAAAGAAGAAACAAAAATAAGACTCTGGTACAGTAGTGTTGAGCAAATGCCATTGACTATTGGTATGGTCTTAATCTAATTTCAAGAGACCTCAAATATAATAATTCATTAATGACAACACGGGTATGATCAGATTTACTTTTGGTCATCAGTTGACATGAACCATCATAGACCATATTCATGTATCATTCTTCTTTTCAGATATCATTTTATAGGAGTCATCACATCTCAGTCTACTTGAGCAATTATTTAGCTTTGTAGCATCTGGCTCTTAATTGTCAGTCCACATGTGATAATGCTACCAATTCAGATGTGAACTTTGCTTCTTATCACTTTTTACCTGGAAGGCTTGATAAACCTTTCTGGCAAGCCTTAGATTTAGGTTCCTACATTAGATGATAAATTGTACATAGATAAAATAAAAAATACAACATGGAAACCACAGAGTTGCATCAATTTTCAAGTTGTGTGCACTCAGAAACCTCTAAAATATCAAACAGAATAGTGGATATATATATATTCATACTACTTCAAAAGACTGTGTAGAACATTGTGCAGAAAGGAAAAAGAATCTGCTGCATTGAAAGAAAGACTTCTAGCTTTTCTTCCACACTAAATTATTTAATACCCAGTTTGCATATGCATACATCACTATTTCTCTCACTTTTCCCGCTATGTGAATATAAGTATTTTCCTAAAAATACAAATTTATTTTTCTTTAAATAACATCCCACTATAATGCATCATAGTTTCTAGTAGTTTTCTTACTATAAAATGGAAGTTAAGTCTAGTTCAAGCTATTTTCTAAAAGAATAACATTCCCTCTACCTTTTCCTAGCACTTTTTCAGTATATTAATTATATTCCCTCATGTGTCACTGGTATGAGGCCAAGAACAGTGAATTACTGTCAGACTTAGCAGTACAGCCCTAAAGGCAAGCAAAATCTTGCTATTACGTAACCACAACCAACTCAGAGACAATACTCCAATAACGAAGCAATAGCAAAAAAGACAATCAAAATACAAAGACACATTTAAAAATAGTTTTAGTGTTTATTAAGTTAGTTTTTATTAAAGTGAGATTTAAAACATTATTTTCATAAAATTAAACCATACCTTGGTCTGTCATTGTAGTGAAATAATGAAAAAATACCTATATATTATTCTTTTTTTATCTTTTTAAGATTAGTTAAAATTTTTGTTTATGGACATGTAATACCTGGATTTAGAAAAGTGAATTTTTAAAATCTATTTGAAAACAATTCATTTCATAAATCAATACTAAATTGTATTCCTGGGGAAAAACCCTACAGTGAACAATTTTTTAAAAACCTTTTTCTTAGCAAAGAGATTCTGAAGTTAAATGTTTAAAATGTATTTTCCACAAACTTTAAAAAACATGGGCAATGAAAAGAATATAGTTAGAGCAAGTCTGCTTAGCCCAAAGCATTGACACCAAGGAAATACACATGTACAAGTGCATCTCAAAAAATTAGAATATCATGGAAGAGTTCAATATTTTTCGTCAGTTATTTCAGAAAGTGAAAATTGCATATATTCTGCACTCATTACATGTAAACTAAAATGTTTCAAGCATTTTTTAATTTTAATTTTAATTTTCATAATTATGGCCTACAGCTAAAAAAATAGAAAAAACATATCTCAAAATATTAGAATATTCCATTTCGAGTTTGAGTAAATTACTATTTACGCAGTATAAATACCATGAATCTCTCAATCTGGTTCAGTACACACAACCACAATCATGGGGAAGACTGCTGACTTGACAGTTGTCCAGAAGACATTCACTGACACCCTCCACAAGGAGGGTAAGCCACAGAAGGTCCTTGCTGAAAGGGCTGGATGTTCGCAGAGTGCTGTATCAAAGCATATTCATGGAAAGTTGACTGGAAGGGAAAAGTGTGGTAGGAAAAGGTGCACAAGCAAGAGGGATAACTGTAGCCTTGAGAGGATTGTCAAGCAAAGCCGATTCAAGAACTTGGGGGAGCTTCACAAGGAGTGGACTGAGGCTGGAGTCAGTGCATCAAGAGCCACCACGCACAGACGTGTCCAGGAAATGGGCTACAAGTGTCGCATTCCTAGTGTCAAGCCACTCCTGAACCAGAGATAACATCATAAGCGTCTTACCTGGGCTAAGGAGAAAAAGAACTGGACCGCTGCTCAGTGGTCCAAAGTCCTCTTTTCAGATGAAAGAAAATTTTGCATTTCATTTGGAAATCAAGGTCCCACAGTCTGGAGGAAGAGTGGAGAGGCACAGAATCAGAGTTGCTTCAAGTCCAGTGTGAAGTTTCCACAGTCAGTGATGATTTATGGTGCCATGTCATCTGCTGGTGTTGGTCCACTGTTTTATCAAGTCCAAAGTCAACGCAGCAATCTACCAGGAGATCTTAGAGCACTTCATGCTTCCGTCTGCTGACAAGCTTTATGGAGATGATGATTTCCTTTTCCAGCAGGACTTCGCACCTGCCCACATTGCCAAAACTACTAGTAACTGGTTTGCTGACCATGGTATTACTGTGCTTGATTGGCCAGCCAACTCACCTGACCTGAACCCCATAGAGAATCTATGGAGTATTGTCAAGAGGAAGATGAGAGACATCAGACCCAACAATACAGACTGAGCTGAAGGCTGCTATCAAAGCAACCTGGACTTCCATAACACGTCAGCAGTGCCACAGGCTGATTTCCTCCATGCCACACTGCATTGATGCAGTAATTCATGCAAAAGGAGCCCTGACCAAGTATTGAGTGCATAAATGAACATACTTTTCAGAAATTTGACAATTCTATATTATAAATCCTTTTTTTTTTTATTGGTCTTATGAAATATTCTAATATTTTGAGATAGTGGATTTTTGATTTTCATGAGCTATCAGCCATAATCATCAAAATTAAAACAAAAAAAAAGGCTTGAGATGCACCTGTATATCAAGCTAAGCCTACAGACACAGATGAGGTAGATACAACTAATAACAAGACACAAAACAAGGTCAATTAGTCTATAAACATAGACAATAAGGACAGTTAGAGCAAACTCACTTAGCTTGAAACAGTGACAGCGAGTAAGATGCACATATAGGCTTAATACAGTCTAGGCACAAATAAAGCTTGTTGTATTCCATACTAAGCTAATGACAAAAACAAAGTTACCATGCTTTACAAGTGCTCAGCTTGATAACTACTAAGCTCCAAACACTGCATAACATAATCAAATACAACTTTGGGTCTAATTTGTGACAAAAATAAGAGTAAGAGACCATTTCTGACACAATTTTTGGAATATACATAAAAGTTGTTTTAGGAGCTCAAGTTACATTATAGCGGCTTTCTTGCGCTAGCATCCACTAATCAGGAAATGTAGATGATGTCACAAGCATAAAATAAAGTATCATTTATCAACCCAAGCACACTATGGTTGAGGCCCTGTATTTTCAGAACTAGTATAAATTTGAAGTACTACATTGCAAGCCTTCCATTGGAAACCAGATATATCTTCAGTAGAGGTTTTAACAAAAAATAAAACGGGTGAGATGGGGCACATTTAATTATTTGATATGGAATGACACTAGAGTATTGGTCACAGCAACTTACCAGCCTATTACCTGTAGCATGGTGTTCCACCATACCACATATCACATCACACACTGAAGACATGGCATGACATTAAAAAACAAAAAGATTATGCAAACCATTCAATACAAAACAGGATTATAAAGTAAATCACTAAAATTGCTATCAGTTAATAAAATGTATAACTATAATTAAGTACTGTGATTGGCTATTACAGAGAACTATTTGTATCTTAACGATCATTCATTTTTATGATAAAAGTCTGTTATTTTTCTGTCAGTTGGTACACCTGTACTTAAGTCTCTCACTAGTGCCATGACTCTGAAATATGAAGATTTTCCATACAATAAAATAACAGTCTCTGTAAAGGTTTCTGATGGTAGTTTAAATCTTTGATGAGACTATGGAAGGAAAACAAAGTTGAATCAAAGCAGTGTTTATGTAGATATTAATGCAGTGGAAATTGTGACATGGACAAAAAGGTATAGTATCGAATGATATGCCACTGTTTATTTAGTCAGCATTTTTATTTGGATCTTCCATATAGAAGTAATGCATGTTGAAAGGAAGTCAGTAAGCTAACATCAAATTGTTCAAAATAGGTTCCATTAGAAAAAGTCTTATTTTCTTTTATAATATAATGAATAACATTTAAAGTAAATTTTAATATCATACTTTACATTAAGCATCTTGAACACAAATATTGGCAATTATCTCCCCTTCGAATAATAGAATAGGCCAACAGACAAAAAATAACAAAAGTTGAGAGTTTTTAAAGAAATTTCTTCCAGGAATACAGAAATATTTTCATATAATAAATAGAAAATCTTAATCGCAGAATTCCAAGATTGAAACTAATGTTCACCTTAATTGACTTGAGTTAGGTAAGGCACAACAACAACAGCTTCCAGAGTTCTGGATATTGCAAACATTGATGAATATGCAAATCTTACCCCTCAGTATACCACATCAGTTTGTACATACCACTTGGGATGCAATCCCCCAGCCTAGAAGCAGCAGTTAATATTTGTGTTGTACCAGCTGTATATTTAGGCAACATTCTCACAATGCAAAACATGAGAATTTGTCATTACATTAATGAGGAAGGTATTGTGTTATAGTCCCTATGTCTCAACATGTACTAATACAGATTTAAAGCTTAGTGGAGTATAAATCCATCCTAGGTGGTATACAGGACCCCATCCCTTCTTGTTATGATCCCTAGTTTACGAACTGCTTGTATACAACTTTCTTTGTAATATTGTCTCAATGACTGAACAGAGACATTTTTGTTCAAAATAATACAAACTTGTTTATTAATTAAATAAGTAACCATTAGCAATTAATACTTTCCAATATATAAAAATTTCTTTATGAAATTAAAGGTAAGAAGACTAGATCATTTAAAATGGACTAACAAGAATAAATACCAAATTTTTCTTGAGAGAAAAAGAAAGACCAATGAATACAAGTTATTGATAAAATGTTACATTTACCGGATTGCTGTCATCATGGATCCATGACAAACTGTCCTCTTGTATCTACAAATCATTAAGGGACCAATAACAACAAAATACAATAACTGACTTCAAACATCTTTGGGTAAAGCAGGAGGGGTGCAATTAGAATTGTGATGTAACTGATTGATACAAGGATTGATGGTAAATTCTAATAAAATATTACATGGTTGGTAAAGCTAAACATTTTTAAAATTTTTTATAAGTTCAAGGTGTGTACCTTAAACAAAAAAACATCACAAATGTTTCTGACAGAACTAGAATCACAATTAGAAAGTATGGCAAATTGTAACTGAAAGCATCAGTTGATAATACAATAGTGGATAAAACATCTACTTGTGTCTAGTTCGTAAATTTTTTAAGAGAAATAAATATCTCTGTTATCTCCTCTCAAGATGCTTGACATAAAATGGTATAAAAATAATATAAATCTTTCTAAACTTTTAAGATTTTTCTCTCCCCTTCTTACCATAATTCTTAAAATTTGCATATTTAATGTTTCGCTATATATTCAATATCCCAATCCTAATTATATTTTTTTCTTTTCTTTGGTTGAGTTATTTCTGGCTGAAAACATGTACAATATTATGTAAAAAATTTTCCTTTAAATACACATTTTGGTACCACCACATACAATTGTTTTTCTTAAAATTTAAATTTCCCCATTAAGTTTGACATCAATAAATGAATTCCAGTATTGCATTGGAGATTTTAAAGCTTCAGATATTTTACTAAAAAGGTTGAGCCTCTATCGGCCAGTTTTGGATACTTAAAAGTAGTTCATTGATTAATTAATTGGATATTAATTTTATGTAACTTGTATGAACATTCTAGAACTATGAAGTATGCCACATGAAAGACTGCCAGTATTATTTTAATTGCCAGCCTAAAAGCAACTCAATGCCAAAGTTTTACTGTGGCTAACTGAATACACATCCCAAAATCATCTAGGCAAAGTTGCCTTAGAAACTTAGAAATTAAAGACTGTTCGAAAATTTTTAAGCAAAAGTCCCAATACAATCGATGATCGATATAAGCACTTTCTCTGGACCAGCACAAATTGTGCTTATATCGATAAGTCCATTTTTAAAAAGGATTTCTTGTACATATTAATTTAGATTATATTAGAGGAATGTGTAATAAAAAATGTCAAATTTTAATTATTCATAAAAATAAATAAAATTAAAACAGTTGACAGTATTTATTTAGAAAAATAATCTAAAATTGAAGATTGTCACATGCACTTGTTTTGTATTATGTAACTTCAAATTGCATGTTGGGTGTTCTTTAACTCTTGAGTTGGTATACTATATTTTTCAAGAACTCTTTTCATGTTGTCAAGCATAGCAAGTGCTTGCAGTGGAGTAGTCAATGTTTCATCAATTTCAACATCTTCCGACACTTCAGTCTCATCACTTCTTGCTTCATTCAGTTCTTCAAAACATTCAAGTTGACCATCGCATTCGATAAACTCTTCATCCAATTTTGAGCCTTCTTCGCTGTTTAAAACATTCAAAATCTTTGTTGCATCAAAGCATTTCTCCCTGATTCAAGGACAAACATTTTCTGAAACAATTTTGGATAGTCATCGAGGTCACATTATCCCATGCAGTTTTTAGCATGAAAATGGCATCCAAAACAGTTACAGATTTAGCAGCACTCGCAAGAAATTCATCCTGGCCACTACCTAAGCATGCAACCAACTCTTTCATTAACTGTTTGTGATAGTGTGCTTTAAGGCAGTGAATAATCCCAGCATCCATTAGCTGTATAAGTGACGTTGTATTTGTTGACAAGTAGACCACCTCTACATTTGTTGTTGTGACTTTCTTAGGATGTGCAGGTCACTGATCTAGCAGCAGCAGAGTTTTCCTTTTCTTGCATCGCATTTTCTTGTCCAACTTTATTAGCCATTCTGTGAATAAAGCTCGAGTCATCCAGGCTGCAGAACTCGATTCATATTGCGCTGGAAGATTATTTTCTTGTTCTTAAAACACCTTGGATTTCGGCTCTTACCGATCACTAGCAGAGTTAGTTTTTCAGTGCCAGTCATGCTTGATGCCACCAAAACAGTCAGTCTTTCCTTCTTTTTTCCTCCACTGACTTCTTCATCCTTTCTGGCCAGTGTACCATCAGGAGTGGCCCTAAAATAGTGCTCTCTCGTCAGCGTTGAAAATTGCCTCCTCTGAATAACGTTGCAGAAGCTCTGGCAAAACAGTCTTCTTCCATTCATTGGCCCCAGATAAATCAGCATCTGCCTTTTCTCCATGTTCTCGTTTGTAGACAATATTGAATCTATTTTGGAACTTTTGTAGCCAGCCAGAAGTGAAGGTGTTTGGAAGATCATCTTCGGAACCACCATAGAGTTCTTGAGCTAAAGGCTTAGCTTTCTCTATTAAAAGAGGTCCAGAGAGCTCTGCCTTTTTCTCATTCATGACAACAAACCATTTGTACAGCTGCTACTCCAGATCTGGTAACACTCCTTCCCGCTTTCTCTTTCGAGAAAGATTTACATTTTGCAACTTGAGTTTGTTTAGCTCCTCTTCATTTCGAAACCATCGGCTAACCATCGTGTGGTCAATGTTGAATTTCCATGCAACATTGGCTTTCTCTTTTCACCATTATGAACCACCTGAATAACCTTTAGCTTGAATTCTAATATAAAACTTCTACGTTACGTTTCGAAGCCATAATGAACTCTGTGCAGAACATGCTTAATTAAAGGAATGATAGGCATGTCAGGCTGTCACCTATAGATATCGTGCTTTGCATAGATGGTTTCCACCAATCAGCATCTTCCACGTGGGTGGTTTCCACCAATCTGCTTATTCCACACCATGCCTGCTTTTCAAAGACTTTCCAACTTTATTTTTACTGTTTCTTCCTGGATTCGTTCCACATGCTTATATCGATTTCGTGTTTATAAAGATTATTCCTATTGAAAATATATATGGAAATGTTTGGGACTTCATGATTAAGTGCTTATACCAATCATTGACTGTAATTCAAACTACTCCCCAAAAATTTACCATCAGACCTGTAAAAGAAAGGAATATTATTCCCACGATCTTTCAAACAATTCCTGGAACCAATTTTTTAAATTTTTACTTTAAAATTACCAATCTCTTAATTGAAACAGTTTAATGATATATATTATTAGTTTAGATGGTACTACAATCACAAATAATGATTGATATAAACGACAACATTAAACTTGTCAGCCATATACTATGATGATTTTTTTCAGATCTATTTCAATATAGAGCATGTCAAACAATAGGTTAGTTACATTAATTTACTGCATTAGACAGACTATTTGTTAAGAAGCGTGACTGCTAGCCAATCCAGATGAAAGCCAAATTACAACAAAGTTCAAGTACTTTTATAACATTATCACAATTTTTTTAAAACAGGTTCTACTACATTTCAAGCAGTATCCAATCACAGTTTACTTGTTAAAAACAATTACATTGTGTAATCCATGGTAGTATCTTTTCATTAAACCCAACATAAAAACTATCCTAGTTATGTAATCCACAGCTTATTATGTAATTTTTTCTTCACCTCATTCCTTACTGGAATTGAGAAAATGGTAAACTTTAAACAGGGTTCATATAAAGTTGGCCAACCAACATTCAAGGACCACAAAATCAGATATTTAAAAAAAACCTAACCTAACTTTTAGATCCATACTGGATGATAAATATAATTACAGTGCATTGTAATTAAAACATATGTTTTTTAGAACCAATTTGGTTATACAAAGCCCAGTTCCTTTCAGAACACAAGCAAATTATTTCAGCATCATAATGTCTTGTACTAGTTTGTATAGTTATTCACTCTATAAAAGTATTTTGAGTCTTTATTTCTATTAGTTTTAAATCAGAAGATTGCAATAACCAACAATTAAATTAGTCTTTAAAATCTTATCCAGTAAAACTGAATTTAGCTTAGCCATTTTTGATTGAAGATGCATTTACTCAGTATTATAAAAATCTAATTTTCTTGAATTGGTCCATTTTATTGCTAATACTGTGTTCATTTTTCCTCTTATGTCTAAATCTTCCAATAGGTTAGTTAGATCGGTCAAGTTCAAGCGCACTGGGAACATTTGGGCTGGCCATAGTTTCCAGTGTCATACACCAGCTAGTGTTCTGGATCACCAATTTACAGGAGGCTGAACTACAGGGGATACAACAACAAATGCACTTGTTCTGATAGATTCATTAGCATAAGAATATTCATCATACAATCAAGAGTGAAAATAATTAAACTTATATAGTTGCATGTGGGTCTTTCCACATAATTATCTGGTATGCAAGCAAGCCATCACTAGATTCATATTTTCTTTGTAACTGTTTTGTTTAATTTGTTTGTTTTAATGGTCAGTTTTCTCAACTTTATTTTGGGTAATAATAGATAAGGAAATCCAAGGTTATTTGTCAATTCAAAGACTTTACAAAAAATTTTAAAAACTGTATGAACCTTGTTATAAATAGGAAAATAATAATACATTTTCTAGATCACACCAGTGCAGAAACCAACACCAAAGATTTCAAATTAAAATAACCCTGGACCCAAATTTCTCAGGGATGAATGGCCACATTAAAGTTAAAAGGGAAGAAAAGGGACTTGTTTCAGAGTTTTTGATACAAATTGAATAAAAGAAAGAGAAGATATTTCAGAGATGTTTGAGACCAGGATGCAATATATTCTTACAAACTTTGAAGATGAAAATAATAATAATAAAATCATTCAGAGAGAACATGGGCATAGTGCAACACAAAGATTACAAAAGTTGGAAGAGTTATTAAACAACTATCACCAAGTCTGATGACCACTAGAAAATGTGGATTCAGAATCTATCACATCTTTCTATAGTGTAAAGTAAAAAATGAGGATAACAAGAGGCAAGCCAGTTCCAGCAATTCCTCAGGAAATCCATGATGTTCAAATTCACGGTGTTGTTTACAAAGATGCTGAGACATCTATTTCGCTAGATAATTTAAAATGTAATCAGCATCTTACAAACTATTCATGATAATTATAGAAGATACATTCTTTCTGTGATGGTATGCCTGATGAATGGAAAAAATGTTGGACAATATAAACTTTGTAAAGTTTCAAAAAGAATAATACAACATATTACAGAACATCAGTGGAGGCTGCAAAGAATTATTAGAGACTTTTGATACTGGGATAATGGCAACCAAACATCTGCCACAATCCCATGTTCAACAACTTGGAATAGTTGTCACTGAAATGGAAGGTTGAAAAAATACATTAGAAAATTTTTCAAAATTGGATTCTTTCCTCTGGCATGGCTGAGTTAGAATTTTATAGTGCTATCAGATAACAGAAGTGGTGTTGCTTTGGTTTACTACTTTCCAAATCTAAATTGCCTAAAAAATAATAATACTGATAATTATCATTCATACTTTATTTCAGTGCTGTAGAACATTTTTTTTATTTAGATGCAGTCAGGAGAAACCTTAGGGGAGGGGTTTCCTTACTCAAAACACCTCAGTTTCTATATAAAACAGTTATTCTTTTTAAATGTCTCTTCCTTTTTGTTTTGTATTGTTTATTGATTGCTTTTAAAATTTATTTTAAAATTTATTAAAGTTTGTTTCATCTGTATCTCTGTCTTACTTAAAAATAAATGTCATTACAATTTCATTTTTTTTTCCATGGGGGAAGAGAAGAGTCTTCAGGTTGGTGGCGTAACCCAGCATAGTAGCTAACAGAAACTGGTTGGAATACTGAGTGGAGATCATCCCACCATACCAGAAGAATCCGTACCTTCCCCTTAAGCCGAGATGTACAATTTAACATCGTTATTCTGATTATAACTGTTATCAGTTCTTAAGATGCTACTAATATGATATTAAGCCCCATTTTTTTAGGTTAGAAATTCTTAGCAAATAGTACATGATTTCCAAACTACTTACACCACATCAACCAAATCCCAAATGTTTTTAAAATTATTTACAGAGCTGTAAATGAACTCAGGTTTGTTGTTTGTTTGTTTTATTGTCTGGTTTTCTTTCCTCTTAAGGTTAAACAATAGAATTTATCACTACTCAAGAGAAGTAATTTCTCCACATGCACCAAATGACTGCCTGACTTTCCCTGCTCCTGAATTCGACATTTGTTTCCCCAATACAACAACATGGATAATAACCAACTAAACTGAAAAAAAGAAAATAATAATAATTAATTAATTAATTCCAAAAAGCCCTAAAATGTTAGAATTACGGCCATTAGATGTGCACGCTACAGAGATGTAATTACGATGATAATATATGCGTATAGATTACAGTACAGTACTTCTGTGTTCGAGTTCCATTTACATTCCAAAGCAGGCTGGAGATGATGAGTCGGGCCAGGAGCACGAAGGCGGCCCGTGGCTGCTGCTGCTGATGAGGAGAGGAGAGGAGAGGATGTCTCTCTGTGTGTGTGTCGCCATCGTCTCTGGCGGGCGATCAGCTAACAGACAAAAAAAAAACACCTCGCTCCATGATTAATACCGCGGGGGGGGGACCCTTCCCTTCCACCTGCGTCTTCCTAAGGGAAACCTGAACAAACAAACAAACAAACCCCTTGACATCTTCGGGAAAGCCGTAAGCGGCGTTGGACCCGCGGAGGGGGCGGCAGAAAGCTAGTGGCTCACCTTTATTAAGCAGCGGAACGCTGGACTTGAGCGACATACTGCTCCTCCAATAGTCCCGTCACCGGGACACGTGACTTCCACTTCCGCCGGGGGTCGGCCGGCCGTTCATTCACAAGCAGATCGTCCGGGGTAGTAAACGCTGGAGGGTTGTTGTTGTTGTTGTTGTTGTTGTTGTTGTTTCAGCCTCTGCACTCCAGCCACCTGGGGAAGAAAACCCCGCGGCTGCATCACTTCTAGTCGCCTCGAGAGTCCGACTGGTGGAGCGTGGATCGCATCGGACGTTAGTCGGCTGGCTGACCAACCGGCCGCGGTAGCTACCTACCTGCAGACCCCCTGTTTGTCTCCTAGGTGATCAGTAGGTCTGGCAGGTGTGTAGGATGACTGTACTTTAATTATATCTCGCATCCATTCACCTGTGCTGTTGTTTTTCCTCTAATCTAATTATTCCGACTTCCGTTACAAGATACGAATTAGCACCGGGAGGATGAAGGTGAGCGCAGGTGTCGGGTCGGTCCCCCTCCCCCCCACACACACACACCTGTATTTACGTCCGGTTGAGGCGAGCAGCTTTCTACCTGTAAAGGTAAATAACGGATTGTAAACAAAAGAGACTTTCATAATATTTTTAACGGTTTCGTGGCCTTTACTTTAGTACGTACCCGTTTTTCTAGAATTAGTTTCATCAGGATGGTGCAGGTAAAACCTGCACAGAGGTGAGATAGGTTAGCTGTACTGACTGAGACCTCCCCGCGTCGTCTGCTGAGGGTCGAGAGAGACCTGGGTGGCCTTCATCGCGAACGTGTGAGGATAACAGGTGACTCAGTTATAACCCTTTCTTTTGTTATATCTTGGTGGGGAGGAGAGAAAGAAACAAAGAAATGCATTGTTTAATGCAGGATACCCAAGTAATTGTCTTGGTTTTCCAGTAGCTCAGATGGGAGGGGGGTAAATAGATCCAGACTTTCTTAGTATAAATATTAAACTATCAGAGTTTAATTGTAAGCAAACAAATGATTTGTTTTAGAAGTTTGAATGTGGTGTAATTATGCAGCTTGAACTGGCTTTTGGTATTAGCAATAAAGATAATTTCGCTTTACTTTGTTATACCATTCCATAGCACAGCTCTAGAGACTGTTATCTCCCATCGGCAACTGTCATTCTCCATCTCTGCTCACCTATCACACATGTACATGTATACCTATTGGAGATACACCAAAAAATAGAATAAATTATATTATCTCTTTGAAGTGTTTCTCAAAGATTGTATTATATACTAAATTAATATGGTGCTTTGTAAATCATTTAAACTAAAGCAAGCTTTTCTGAAGATATGGTTCATGGTTTTGTATTTCTTTTAATTGATTGGTTTTGTCCTGACAGAAAAACTGAAAATGTTATTAGTTATTTAAAATAACACCTTCATTGAAATTTCAAAATGCAGTACTAAAATATTCTGAAGCCAGTATTTTTCATCTCTTTATTTTACTTTCTATGTATGCATGCTGTTTGGGGAACACCACAAGAACCTGGGATCAGCTCATCTCTGTTGACTCAACTGCT
This sequence comes from Nautilus pompilius, assembly GCA_018389105.1. Lineage (NCBI taxonomy): Eukaryota > Metazoa > Mollusca > Cephalopoda > Nautilida > Nautilidae > Nautilus > Nautilus pompilius. Next base: position 792,240 of record JACATO010000980.1, on the reverse strand, counting down.
GCTGCTACTATCTCTACATTCAATATACAGAGCTCTGCCAGAATAAAATGAGTACCCATGAAAATAATAAAACAACCCATGTTACCCATAAGGATATGCAACTCAGGCAATAAATAGCATGTCATAGGTTAATGCCAGTAGAATGTTAAAGATGCCTCATACAGTTGGTGCTTATGATATATCACAATTTGCACAAGGATACATGATTGAACATTCGTAGTGTGGTGAAAGTTGATGGCAGACATCTGCATGGAATCATGGACTTGAAAATGGGACTGCATAAAATCAGTTAATTTTTATCAGACAAATGAAAGAATAGCTAACCATCTACTGTGGCAGTCTTCACTGGTTACAGAACAAACCAAGCTTTTGTTTGTCATGCACAAGGCTTGCAGATATTGCCAATACTATAAATGTGTAACAATGTACAGTTCAACATAACTTGCATAAACTGGACAACAGTGGATACATGGCTCAGCAAAATTCCCTGCTTACAGAGGCTAATCCAATGTAAAGTGCAAATTTGCATGGACCCTAAAAAATTATGCACAGACTTATGCAATTTTGGATGACTATTCTGTTCTCTGATCAGCCTCAGTTTCATTAGTTCACATCAAATGGATGAACATGGGGGTGGAGAAAGGCCAGTCAAGCATTTCAAAAGGCTCTCAATAGTTTAGTGTAATGGTATAGGCTGTGATTTGGTACACTGGAAAGACTGGCCTGGTGTTCATTAAAAAACATTGAATTCTGATGCATACATATCCATTCTCAATCATCATCTCATGCTACTCTAACAGCAAGGGGCTTGTAGATAAAGACATTTGCTATAAGAACATTATGCCACTTGGCACACCTGAAGCCATCTTATGGAAGAGACAAAAGGAGCTGCAGGTTATTTCTTGGCACACAGGGAAGCCTTGACATGAATCTGACTAAACACACTTGGGAATGCACTGAGCCAATCGTAAAAACAAGACCACCTCCCACCTCTGTGGCTGGTCTAAAGAAAAAATTGACTAAACTTTGGCAATGCGGACCATGCTACCATACGAATTCTCATTGCATCCATTCCACAACGTCTTAGTTCTTCAATTACACAAGGGAAATGCCACTAGACATTAAGTTCATGTTTTCTGATATTTTTTATGGCTCTTAAATGTGCATACATGCCACAATAAGAAATTACTTGTGCTTCAATGGTACTCATTTTTTTGGTTGGACTGTGTACACTATACAAGGGGAAATAACTCCTGGGTATGTAAAAAAGAAAACCAACATATAATAAAAGCTCTCTTATCCAGCACCCTTGGGGAATTGGTGTTACCGGTTAATTGAATCTGCCAGTTATATGAATGTTTACCAAAAATGAAAGGATTATGTGTAAATTATGAAATGAAACAAACAACCATATATAAGCAATGTTTAATCCTTACAAATGCTGTTTGCAAGAACATTTTATATACTCACCAGTGAGTTAATAGTAGTTAATTGAAGTGGAACTTTGAGAATAGTTGATTGAGCAGTACTGATAAGTAGCCTTCATTTAACAGTACCGTCACTATAACTTATGCTAAATTACAGTACAGTATTTAACAATTTGACTACAATATTTTAAACTTAAAATCATCAGTTTTAGGCTTTGATGTTGATGGGACTGGATCAGCTGAGGTTGTAGGAGCCATACAAACTTCTGAAGCTTTCTAAACATTTTTTGGATATCTGCCTGCTTCCAAGTCAGTTGCCTTCCCTCAAGGAAGTTATTATGCAGAATGTGCAACTTCATAATTTCCTGAGCTGAATAGGAAGACTGCTGCTCAGCAAACTTTAAGAAAGTTTCCAAACATCATGCAGCAGTAGTCCAAGAAACTTTGGTTTTTTGACCATGATCTTCCTCAGAATCCACGTCAGCTTGAGTAGGAATGCTCTCAGGATTTACAACCATGTTAATGATCTTGCTGTCAGTCATAGTTTGTGTCACTTCAACTTGGTCGATGTTCACCCATTTCTCCACCTCTTCATCCTGAAGTTGAGTGACTGGGTTTAAGGGGTTTCCATTACAAAGGAAATCCATTATTTCCTTTACTGCTATCTTCTGCCTTAAATTAAGGCTTTGAAAGTTGTCTTCAACAGAAGACCCTTCGGAAAACCACTTCCGCCTATAACTTCCTCCAGGATCTCTTCAAAGTTATGCTCTTGACAGCAGACCATGCACGGGCCACCATAAAAATTGCATCCTTGATGTTGAAAGCAGACTGGAACTCTGGAAGTGTGCCATCAGAGTTTACAAGCCTCCTCATAAAATCCCTTCTGTAAACGGCCTTGAGATTCTGGATGATTCCATGATCCATTGGTTGGATAAAGTAGGTTACATCTGCAGGCAGGTAGATAGTAAAGATGTTGCTAGAAACAAGATCTGCTTCTGAAGGATGAGCTTAGCAGTTATCAAGTAATAAGACAATCTTTGTATCTTCAGGCAGTCCATGTTCCCTCAGATTGTTCTTCATAAATGGAATAAAAACATGATGGAACCAGTAAAGAAATATTCCTTTATCTATCCATGCATTAGCTTGTGCCTTGTACTTAACTGGCAGGTGAAAGCTCTTGGATCCTTAAACTTTCCAACCACAAGCAACTTAAATGTCCCAATGGCATTAGCACAAGTTAGCATAGTTAAACAATCCTTTTTCTTCTTAAACCCTGAAGCAGCAGTTTCATCACCACCAGCAAGAGTTGATGTTGGCAAACAGCACCAAAAGAGTCCCCATTTCATCTGCATTGTAGATGTTCGCTGCAGTTAAGCCATATTCCTCGGTCAGTTTCTGTAAGAATTTGCAATATTATGTCAGCAGCCTCAGGATCAGCAAATTGATGTTCTCCCAACATGTGTAGCCTTCTTATGTCATGACGTAACTTAAAGCAAGCTAGCCAACCATCAGAAAAAACACAACTCTCAGTCAATTCCATTTTCCCATGAAACTCTGCTTTTTCAATCAACATCAGGCCAGAAATTGCAGCTCCATCTGATTGCTTCGAGGAAAACCACTCATATAGTACGTTGTCCAGTGGCTCCATCTTAGGTTTACATAAAGTATAGCATTTATCAACAGCTCTGATAGTCTCAGAACTGGCCATGAATTTCAGCAACTCTAACTTCTGAGACTCGATATTGTAGATCATCGATGAGCCACTGTTGAAGTCCTTCATTTTTTGGCTACATTTCTTGCCTTTGTCCAATTGCCAAATAATATCTAATTTCTACAACACGCTTCCTCTTTTGTCCACTTCTTGTTTGTAACATATCGCTATCCATAATTTCAGGGTATCTTAGATAAGGGTTGATAATCACTGCTAAGAGCTGGAGAAAGTTCAGATGCAAGACCATGCGCACTTTGTTTGCAGTCAACAAGACATATGCTGGGACCACCTACCAGTAGTTACTGAAAACAATGGGAAAATGATGAGTGCTATCAGATGCCAGTTAAATGAACTTTCTGGATAATTTGATGTCAATTAGAAGAGCTTTTACTGTATTTATAAATCTAGAGTGTATAGCAATACAAAAAACAGAAATGTAACCTAAATGTTTTGGGGAAAAAGGTTGTACACAATGGTGGATTTAATATCATCTGGAACCCTTTTGTTTTTAGTCCAAACCACCAAATTGGAAAATGGCACTGTCTGGCTCTAAATGATAGAAGAGGTGTGGTTTTCTCCTTTGAATTTATGCCTGACACAAGTTTGTTGGTTTTTTTCTATTCTGCTGCAGTCCTGTACAAAATAAAAGATATTATTAGCTCATCTTATGTTGCCACAGTGAAAGAACTTGACTCATCTTTCTACATCTATTAGGTCGTTACAAAAGTTTTGTCGGTTTTTATATTATGTCACTTTTGGGTTCATTTTTTGTATGCTTGTGAAGGTGTATGTAGATAAGTTATATATTCTTTTGTAGTGTGTGCTTTGGCATACATTGTGCAAAACCTACCTTTTTAAAAATCATAAAATGGCTATTTGTTTCAGGGTTCTGAGTGAAGCATGGACGGAAAAGTTTTTCATGCCATTTTGCTTCACGAGTTCAAACTAGCCTACAGAGCAAGCGAGGCGACTCATAACATTAAGCAAGCATGGGACAAGAACACAGCAAATGAGCACACAGTACAACGATGGCTTGCAAAGTTTCAATCAGCAGATGTGAGCCTCAAAGATAAGGAATGTAGCAGACATCCTTCCAGCTGTGATGACAACCATCTGAATGCCTCAGTTGAAGCCGATCCAAGAAAAACTGCCAGACATTGCTAGAGAGCTTGACATAATCACTGCAACTGTTTCCTGGCACTTGATGCAATTGGCCAGGTGAAAAAGCTTGACAAGTGGGTGCCCCACGAGTTGAATGAACAACAATGGAGATCTGCTCTTCGTTTGTCATAAAAAACAAAAATTACCCATTTCTTGACTGAATCATTACGTGATGAAAAAATGGATCCTTTACGACAATCACAAATGATCTGCACAGTGGCTTGACAGAGAGGAGGCGCCTAACCACATTTCAAAACCCAGTCTCCGCACAAAGAAGGTCATGGTCACCGTCTGGTGGACTGCAACTGGTGTCATCCACTGTAACTTCATGCAACCTGGCGAAACCATCATAGCTGAAAGGTACTGTTGTGAATTAAACGTTGTTCATCAGAAACTCTCCCAGAGTCTCAATCCTTCTCCACGACAATGCTCATCATCATGTTGCAAAAACAACTCTTCAAAAACTAAACACGTTGAGGTACGAAGTTCTCCCTCACCTAGCCAATTCACCAGACCTTTCTCCCACAGACTACCACCTTTTCAAATACCTCAACAGCTTCCTCTGTAGGAAATCCTTCTCCAACCAAGCAGCAAGTGAAACTGCCTTCCAGCAGTTTATCAGCTCCAGAAATACAGATTTTTTCAAAATGGTATAAGTGCGCTTTTGATTGTAATGCAACTTACTTTGATTAATAAACCTCATGTTCAGCGAAGACATACAGTCTCTTTGTTGCGGTAAAAAATCCGACAAAACTTTTGTAACAACATAATTGTTTTCTAAAATATTCTCTGGTGGGGTGTTCCCCAAAATCTATTAGAATAGCCATCGTGATATCATATTGTAACTATAGCATGTTCTTAAAAGAGAAATAACTGGTTCCTTGTTTAAAAAAAGACACTGGAGATAATGTTTTACAATACAAGAATTGCACCTCTTTGGACTATAATGAAAGTTTAGTCTAGAGCAGGGGTCGCCAAACATTTTTCCCAGTGGGCTGGATAACTGAAAGAATGACGAGCGCGGGCCGCATAATCATTCTGTTCAATACTTGCAAGCCAGAACGAAAGCTCTGGGAATAAAGACGAAACACTAAGTTTAGCATTCCATGTTAATCATGGGTGAGTGGTGTGCAATGCACAAAAAACAAAGACAACCAACATTTATTTACTAAAAAGTTATCAAAGAAGGCGACGTTAGCAAAAATATAGTTACATCAGACCTAGTGTGCACATATCCGAATCTTACAAACTAAGCAGCAAAAAAGGTTAGTGAGATTTGTGAAACTGACGTTTGGCTTTCAAGATATCATCAATGTTTGGTTTGGAATTGCTGCATCCAATCAAGAGAATTGCTTTCAATGTTCATCAGTCAATCTCGCGATGTGTTGACTTCACATACTTCATTTTTGAAAATGTTTGCTCACAGACATAAGTTGTTCCAACAATGATGCCATACCAGTGGCAAATTTCTTCAATTTCGGAAACTCAACATCAGGTAAGAAGCGGTAAAATTCAACAAGTTTTCCTTCTCTGTGCTTCTCTTTCAACAAGTCATTTGCTTGCAAATCAATGAGCCCTAACTGTAGTTCAAATGGCACATCATCAAGGTTACAATCAAACGGATTCTGGAACAGAAGAATGTCACTCTCAATTCTGTCGAGATCTGAAAATCTCTCCAAAAAATGCTGCTTCAAGTCATGAATAATATTTTTAGGAAAATCGAGGTTGACATCTTCAGCAATTGTAGCGCAAAACTTTTTGAAACAGTGAAAATGAGAGAAGTTTGCTCCTTCCAGTTGTGCTTCAAACAATGGCAGCTTTCTCCGAAATCCTTTGATGATTCTGTAGAGATCACAGACGAGGTTATCCTTTCCCTGAAGTTTCAAGTTCAGTTCATTCGTGTGGGATGTAATGTTGACCAAAAATGACAACTTTGACAGCCAGGTAGGATCTGACAGCTGTGGATCAGCTCTATCTTTTTCAGTGAGAAAAACCTCTATTTCGTTTCGGAGCTTGTAAAAATGAAACAGGACTTTACCGCAGCTGAGCCACCTCACTGCTGTGTGATAAGGCAAGTCACAGAAATCAGAATCAATTTTTTCAAGAAAAGCCTGGAACTGACGGTGATTGAGTGCATGTCCCCCAATGAAGTTCACAGCAGAAACGACTGGTTTCAGTACACAAGAAATATCCAAGTCTTTCCCACAGAGTGCTTGCTGATGTATGATGCAGTGTATGAACAGAACAAAGCGCCCGGAATTTGCAAATCTTCCAACTGAGTCCTGATCTGCCCGACCAGACCCTTCCTCACTCCAGCCATGTTTTTTCCTCCATCAACCGTAACACCTCGAAGCTGATTCCACTGAAGGTTATAGTCTTGCAAAGTTTTCTGCACTTCCATGAAAATGTCTTTTCCAGTTGTTGTTCCATGCATGTAGCAAACGGATGCCAACTCTTCCGTTATCTGAAAGTCCAAATTGACATCACGAATGAACACAAGAAGTTGTGACGTACTCGAGAGATCAGTAGATTCATCCAGCGCCAGAGAATACCACAACGAGTTCCTAGCTTTCTCGCGTATCTATAGCACTATGTTCTCTCCAAGTTCTTCTGTTCTCCGCACAACTGAACTTGCCAAAAGGCTGATACTTCCAAACAAATCGGCTTTCTCAGGACACAAGTCATTTGCTGCTTCCATCATACACTCTTTGATGAAGTTGCCATCAGTAAACAGTTTTCCTCGCTCTGCCAACTTATGCACTATTTTGTAACTTGTACGAGTGACAGATTCATTTTCAGCAAACTTTCTCGTGAAGAGATTTCTTTGAGTTTCTAAACCACGTTTCATGAACTCATATTTCTCAGAGCGTAACTTTCCAGAAAACTTTGAATATGTTGATAGATGTTTTGTTTCATAGTGACGCCGAAGATTGTACTCTTTCAAAACGGCAACACTTTCGCTGTATACCACACAACTAGCTTTCTGGTCCTTTGTTTCCACAAAGTACTTTACTCCCCATTCTTCATTAAAAATGTGACACTCGGCGTCCACTTTTCTTTTCTTAGTAGCCATAATAAAGGGTGAAGAAAACAGCCTAGAGACCAGCTCAATTACCACCTTGACTGGGGAATTTTTCTGAGCCTTCTTGCCCATGATATGACAATTATCCATGAAAAAATTTAAAAAATTTTATTTCACAACATCTCGTGTTCCATCCGCTTTATCTCGCAAATGCAAGTACCGTTGGCGGGCCTGATGAACTGACGTCGCGGGCCGTAGTTTGGTGACCCCTGGTCTAGAGAATGTACATAGGCTAATATTTTATAACAATTGATGTTGTATTAACAAGTGGATGGTATACATTTGAGATATTGAGTAGCTAACTTTTTGTGATAGATTTCCCTAGATATTGGTAAGCAGTGACTATAATAATTTTAACTCTAGTATTAGTGTAGCAGTTTGAGTACTGCTTGCATATGTCTATGAAACATAGTAATTCTCCATACTGTATATAATAATGAAGTGACCTACTCTACTATATTTTTAACTTTTTTTTTTTTTTTTTTTGTTTTTTAAATTTTTTTAAAGTCCAGGTGACATGTCAGCAAAGCCAGTGCGTCTTCAGTGTAAAACTAAAACTGGTAAGTATGTGTTGCCAGGACTGACTCTGAAATCCACCATAGCTTCTTTGAAAGAATTGATTTCAAAAGCGACTAATATACCTCGTGGTCAGCTTAAAATCTTTCATGGCTTTCCACCAAAAATTCTCAGCTTAGGAGATGCTGTTCAGCTCTCATGTTGTCCTTTTCGATCTGGAGACTTACTGATTGTTGAAGATGATCACTCTTGTAAAACCAAATCCCCATCAGCTGATGACATCACTGGATTATGTACAGCAAGGGATGACATCAGGATACCCTGTATAACAAGGAATGAAGGTGTATCAAAATTGCTGAATGAAGGCATATTATTTCGGAAACCAGTTCCAGCCAACAACTCCTGTCTATTCACTAGCATATATGCTGTCATGAATAATGGGAAAGTCAATCTGTCTTGTTCACAACAGCTGAGAGAACTTACTGCTGCATTTGTCATGAGCGATCCTGAAACTTACAGTACAGGAATTCTAGGGCAAGAAAACGAAAAGTACATCAAGTGGATCACACAGACAGATTCTTGGGGAGGAGGTATTGAAATTTCTGTTTTGAGCAAACATTATAAAGTTGAAATAGATGTAGTTGATACACAGACTGGACGAATAGATCATTTTGGTGAAGATCAGAAATATGATCAAAGAGTGTTATTGATTTATGATGGCATTCATTATGACCCTTTGATTTTTGAACCTGCAGACTACTTAAAGCCAGTGCAGACAATATTTTCAACCCAAAATGATCATATCCTGCAACTGGCTTTAGCACTAGCATCTGATGCAAAGAAACAGCAAATGTACACAGATGTTGGCCATTTTTCACTGGTGTGCCTTGTTTGTCAGAAGCAGCTTACAGGTCAGCAAGAGGCACGGCAGCATTGTCAAGAAACAGGACACACTAACTTTAAAGAAACTTAGATGTTGCTACTTCTCTGTAACTCTATCACTACAAACATTTCATTAGGCTGTCTGTTTTCATCATTAGATTTTGAGTAAGGTGACTATTAAACATTAAATTTTTTACCTTAATGTGTCTCACAATGAAATTTATGCTATGTTAATAATCATTTTTGGTTAAATTGTGGTATTGGAGTTATTTTGAAACTGTACTGTACTTTGTAATATAATTTCTAAAATTTCCCTTTTACTACATTTATAGAATTAAAAGTTCAAACTATGCAGTGACTGTAATGTAGGCTGAGGATTTAGTATCAAACAAGCAGTGCTGGATCAGTGTTTGTTACATCAAGAATTTATTGAATCCAGTGAGGTTGCATTTTTCAGACTGATGTAGATATCATTGATTTATTTCATTCGGTGATGCAAAAGATGCATACCTATTCTTTTTAAATTTTTTATTATTATTATTATTATTCTTAGTATCCTTTCACATCAGCGTCCTGATACTACCCAAACACAGATGTCCTCTGTAGTAGCAATAACATGCTTCTGTTGCTAAAATGTAAAAATATATGAGAAATTGTACAATAGCCCCATTACCACTTTTCTTATAGCATGTCGGGAAATATATCTGAGAATTTCCAAATTAAATTTTGTTTGTTTTTTTTTTGTTTTTTAAATTCTGGATCTGCCAGTAATATTTTCTCAGTATACTCAGGTTTTGGAACTCTAATAAAAAATATTAATGATCAAGATTTGAAATAAAACTAGTTTTGTTCAGTAATACATTAAACAGCAAAACTAAACTATATTCAAATTTATAATAGGGTATCCATCATTGTCATGTACTATATCTTCAGGCATGCTCTTAGTCAAATATTATATAATACGGTTAATAAATTGTGTATTCTATTGATAGATAGAAAAAATTACTACATAAAGCATTTATAGTCAAAATACTTATGCAGAACACTTACTCTCTAACCAGTACTTCCTTTCAGTCTGAGTTACCCATCAGTCATTTAAAAATCTCTCCTGCTAGGTTGAGACTGAAGCAGCATTGACTAATGGAACCAGTACAATTTTATTAATTGATTGATTGATTTTTTTATCTGCCTACTGCTCTTCAAGATATTAAAATTTTTTTTTTTTTTGGATAAAAGTAAATGACTTAAAAATTTGATGCAGCAGTAATTTCAAATTACAATAATTACGGTAGTATAGTTAACTTTATACTTGTAAATCCAATTTGGTAGTACTTTTGATTATTTAACACTAAAAGGGAAGTTTGACCAATTGTTTGGTTTCGTTAATCATATGTTGGTATGGTTTAGGATGCCAGATGACCTTTAACAAACCAAGCAGTACAAACACCTTATTGAGCGATTTAGCAAGTAGTCCAGTTGAGTGTGGGGTTCAATAATGATCACAATAGAAAAGAAACCTCTCCAGACCCACACCAGTAGTCTATACAGCCAGGTGTAATATTCATTTTTAATGCCATGCCTTTTCATTTAAATACAGTACTTCTGATTGATTTAGTCATAATAATTTGGCATGATGGAATGAATAGATCAAGAGAAAACAGCCATTATTTCAGAAGACAGAACCGATTCATGATTCTTGGGTCTGAAATATTTTCTTATTGTTTGTAATATTAAATTATGATAAAATGTTTTTTTTCACTGGAAATCTTTCTCATGCTTAATGTTTATAATAAATAAATGTGCACCATTATTTCATCATCAAATCATGACCATTCACATTGCTAGATAATTTTCATGTTATTTTCGTTATACCTCCAGGGATCTCAAGTTAAGGTTTCCATAACTCAGTAAATCTGATTTGGACACGTTAGTGTAGCTTTTTGCAAGTTCCGCATTCTCATTAATTTTTATGAGTTAGAGTGCGTAAATCACTTGCCGAGCTTTTATTTTAACAAGCCCCAAGTAAATATTAACTGTAATAATTACATTGGGTTTGAGGAAATCAGGTCACAAGTTGCTGGTCACTTGAATAAACAAATTGAGTATCAGAAAGTGATAATCAACCGTTAAGTGCAATTCATTACCTTTTGTTTCAGTATTACATCTGGTTGATGTATTTTTACACACTTAGTGGCTACACATGAAAACATGCAAAATACTTTGGAAAATGTGATGTTTGTTGTTTTTTTCAATAAAGCTTATAAACAAAATTTGGTATAAAATTTAAAATCTTTATAAATGACATCCAGTGTAAACTTGATTTTCTTTTCGGAGGATGTAAGCACTTGGCTGATGAAATTTTGACAAATGCAGAATCTCATCTTCAATTAAACAAGAAAATGGAATTTTCATGCAATCATCAATAAAACTGCTAAAGTACAAGTATTCTGTGATGACTGGTTAGGATCATTTACGAGAGTTTGACAATCAAGTTTGCATTAAATGTACTCGGTGCCATGCTGCAAGAAAGGAAAACATTGGAACAGTTCTTTTACGATCTGGTTTGTAGAACCAATTATTTTGAAATGAACCCCCTTTTTAGTGAGTTCGTTCCTTTGTCGGTTATGGATTGAGAAACTGCCCCCTCAAACAAAATAATTTTTTCATATTAAAGAGAAAGTAGCAAACCATCAGAGTAGGATGATAAACTTGATGAATGTTACTATGGTGCCCTCATACCTCTGATGTAGTTTTTTTTTTAATATTTCATTAGTTACCTGTGACTGAAAATTATACTCAGTCTCATCAAGGGGCGGTCCATTCTGTGTTCACTTTTAATCTTGCATCTTACCAGTTTATAGTTAGTGCTCTAATTTGCTGCTCTCTCTCTCTCTCTCTCAATAGATACTACAGTGTCAGCAAACTAATCAGGAATATTTCAGTTACTTCCTGTTGACTATTTACTAAGAGCAAATTTAATTTTAAAAAAGAATTTCAAAAGTTTTCCACATTCTGAAGACTAGCTCAGTGATTTTGTCATCTGGGCTATGGCCAAAGGTTTTGCATCGCCTTAGAAATAACATTAAAATTGATTTACAAGATAATTAGAAGTGGTGACATTGTCAAACTATGAAAACCGAAACTCACTCTTTGGCATGATTTATAAATCTTTTGGAAACCACATATCTGCATCTTGGATTTCAAGTTTTCACATTAACTATGTGAAAGCAACATGCACTTCAATATGTTAACATTTAGCATTATTATGCAAAATTTTTGGCCTTGGCTATATACTGAACCAGTCTTGCTGCAGTTGTAGCAGTGTTAGTTTCCAACTTTAATAAACCACCAACTGTTGCAAAAAAATTTTTACTGGGTTTTGAACCTAATTTATTCTACTGTTTGGAAGTACAGCAGTACACTGAAATGTATGGAAACTAGGTTTCATTTACAAGGAAAACACCTTTTAGACACCACTTTATTGCAAGTAAGTTTATTCCATCTTTGTAGACAAACATCCAATTATACACTGTGGCAGATCACTGAGCTTTCCATGTCTGCTGTACGATTATCCAGTAAAACAACTAATCAAATTACAAAATAAGTATGTAAAAATCAAAATTAACATCATATTTTATTTGCATTACTATACTGTATCATGAATAAAAAAACACTTGTCAACCTGCAGAGAAATACCTAACCAATAATGCTAATTGTAATAAAATATATATTTCCCATTTTTTCACACAAACTAGAAGGCTTTGACTAAATTATTATCTGCTAATTAATCGCTTAGATAAGAGTTTAGAATTTAGTTTCTACATAGAAAAATGGATTGTGTACTGCCATTATCAGTATGTTGCTATGTAAATATAACATTTACAGACAATACCAATCTGTGCTGAGTCCTTTCAACAAGCACTTATTAAACATAACAGCATGCTAGCAAAATAAGCTCTACAATAATAAATAATTAAATGCATTTAACTCCAGGATGAAAATGTTATAGATATCTTATATAACAGGACAGTTGAAACTTTTTAATTAAATAGTGTTAAAGAAACTATCCTCCTGTTTTTTTCTGCCTATGAATCTGATATAGATAAACCATGACCTGTTTTGCTTTTCTCCAATTTTACTAATAGAGATCAGCAGTATTCATTACAGTGATCATAGTTTATAAAATATATTGTAAATAGGTGAGAATTATACCCACTATTAATTCCTGAAACAGGCGAGTTCTAATGTGATAGTATCGAGTTTTGTTGATAATGCAACACTACTCTCAAAACTAGTACCTAAACAATGTTATGAACCAAGGTTTTCTTGTTTTGGATTCTCTCCAATACAATATAAGAGTTAAAAAAAAACCATAAATTTCAAAACTGCTCAAGAATCCTCAAAAAAGAAAAAAAACAAACTTTTTTTTTTTGGTCATCAATAATTTGTCAGGAATTAAGCAGTTTTAAGGAAAATTTCTTATTATTGATGATAAATAAAGTTTATAAGAATCTTGTTCTTGAAGAAAAAATCTCCAATGTGCTTCACATTTTCTAATGCTTAAGTAATTCATCTGTAACAGATGTGTTAGAAAACTTGGACCATTAGATTAGCCTGCTCAGATCTTTTGCCACTCTAACTCCATTAACATTTCAGAAAGCATTACCACTCACTGTGTAAGAAGATTAATGGTTGGAATAAGAACTTTCCTTGTTTATAAAACATTCCTGGCTTAGATAACAAAAACACTGTAGATGCTGTTATAGATCCCCCCACATCATCAGTGTTATTCCCCCTGCAACTAAGGCTGAGCAGTAGTCAAAACTTTCTGTAATCTGCAGCAACTATAATTAAGAATGCTTTTATGAGAGCATGCAACAGAAACTATATGTGTGCTTGCTGTGTTCAATGGAATGTGTATATTTCTTTCTAAAAAGATTATGATGAGTGCATTAATAATAATTCTGGAATGTGAGGTCTAAAACTAAATTTATTTCTAGACTCACCTGCCTGCCTCTCTTGGCAAATTGGTTTTAAACCAGCAGCAATCTATAGGTAAACTTTCACCTAGATCCCAGATTGTGACAGCATGAAGAAAACCTAAAATTGTTTCAGTGGCTTTCATTCTAGGAGAGAACCAAATACTGATGGGAGATCATTTTGATTGAAGTTAGCATAAGGAAATATAAGATAAAGATGTTTTTTACTCTCTGAATAATTATGTTGACTAGCATCAAGTTTGAGGATTGCTACAGTAGTGCACTGTGCTTGAGCATTATATATTATACAGAAGATGAGATCACTGAAGTTTGGAATGATTCTTATTTTACATTCTTAAATTAAAAAGTGCTAAAAAATTTCAGCAAGATTAACATTTTCTAAATTTATATCTATAGCAACAACTAAAGTGATCTCAGGGTCCCTTAGTCCATTCAACATTACATTTCTAATACACTAGATGTTTATTCCTAAAACTTCAGGGTCACAAACTGAAGAGCAATTTATATGAAATTGTATTATCACAAACATTTATTATCCAGAGTTTAATTAATTTATTTTAGTATTAGGCCGTGTGCATTATCCAAACTTCCTATTTCAGCCCAGATTTAACTCTATGTTTAGTCATTATTTGAATTAACGAAATGTATACACATCTTAAAATTGTTTTCATAACGACATTCTGTATTATTAAACTACAAATAATACAACCATTTTAAAAAAATTCATTTTGATTATTAAAAAATAATCTATTATGGGAAGACATTTAATTTCATATTACACAACACAGTAAGATGTTTTGTTTTTTTTAATTCACCTGGATTATGTATGTTCATGTATAGTGTCAGAAAATATCTGAGATCCGTGTTAGTGATTAGAATTTGGACCAACTTAATCATATGGCTTTAAAATCTGGTTTTAATTGCCATCTAACTCTGATTGTAAACTTTAAATAATAGAGGCATCAATTAAAAGTAAAATCTTACTGGAAGTTTTCCTTTCTGCATCATTCAGATAGTGTAACAGTTTTATGGACCTTTAAAAAAAAAACACATTTAAGGTTTTTTTGTTGTTGTTAATTTGTAAAAATGTGTCTTGTTTAATGAGTGGGAAAGTGGCTACAAAGTCAGTTCGAAGAGTGTTGAACTAAAAAGAAACTTGCTTCATGATCTGGTTCAAACTTTGTTAATTTTAAAGTAACTGAGATGTGATGTCCTTCAGCCCTGAAGGGGTGACGTACCTAGTAAAAACTTTTAATGTTGTTTAGTTGGAAGGATGATAAAACACTAAACACCAAGTAACGTCAATATCAAGCTGATCAGCACAAGACAATCATATTTGTAAATAACTCAGCTTACAGACATTTGAAGAGGAAAGGATTAGGATTTGAAAAGGATTAAAGTAAATAAAAAATTTATTAAGAGATAGAGAAGAGCAATTTCAATAAAATGGTACAATTTTTTTTGTAGAAGAGTCGTGGGAATGTTTTTGAGACACTGTGTACCACTAAACCAACTGATTGGAGAGCTCTTCAATTCTAAAATTAGGCTGGAAGAGTTTACTACAGTTAAGCATTTTTAAAATTGCAAAACAAAATCTTCCATTCTTTTAAACAATAAATCAATTTAGTACAAGGAAACAACAACAAAAAAACTAAAAGAGTATAATTTAAAAGCTAAACAAATTAAAAAAAGACACTGTTACAAAATCCAGATGTATGACAATTAACAAAGCTATGTGATTAGGTGGAGAATTTACATAAATGGCCAGTGTGTCTGTTCAAATTTCCTATTACCTTTAGGTCTTCGGTAAAAGCAATCAGCATACCAAAATATTGCAAACACCCACTGTGAGGAAAGCACCTGAAATTCTTGGACAGGGTTTTCACCACATCTCAGTAGTCCAGGAAAATCCATGCTTTGAATAGTGTGTAAAAAAACAAAAGAATAGGTCCACTAAACAAATCTCTAATCCAATTAAAGCAGGCTCAGCAGGTAACAGCTGCATGAATTGTGAATGATACAGAAACACTTTGTTGTGTGCAATTTAGAAACATGAAAGGTTATTTCAAATTTAAATTTTCAACAGGCTCTACAATTAGAGGAAGGTGTGTGTGTGTGTGTGTGTGTGTGTGTGTGTGTGTGTGTGCATGCACACTCACTCGCTCTCTCTAAAGTTAACAAAGAAAAATTAGTGCTTGACCCAGTTTGTGTTACTTAAGCTACTATGGCAATAAGATTGATCCTCTATTAATATCTCCAACCTTAAACCAGATAAGAATTTATATTCCTAAAATTAAATCATAGCAACTATTACAAGGCTGATTTAGTACATAAAAACAAAAACCAACCTGACTGTACATTTAAGAAAGATCCCAAAATGAAAAATTAAGGCATAGTCTGGAAAAGGCAGCTTGAGCACCAAATAATGGTGTCTGTCACCCACCTAATTTTCAAAATAGCAACAAAAAAAAAACTTTTGGAAGTTTTTGAACATTTTAGGCAAAATGGCATCGAATTTATGTGAGGCTCTAGTTTGGTATCATCTGTCTATTCTTTCTAGTCTGTTCCATGGCAATGGCATACGTATAAACCCTTGCATCAACAACTAGTCCACTTTTGGAAAATTCTGCAATGGATAAAACAATAATTTGGCATTAGAATTAACAGTAACAAACTGAGATAGCATGATGGCTTATGTCTGCTATTGTTTTTCTGATGAGAATTTAATAAAATTGCTTTTACATGCTTTTAAAATATATATATATATATATACACTACCTGTTAAATAAATTTTTTCTTAAAACAAACAAAAAATCCTAAAGGGCATCCCAAGAGTCTGTTAAACTCTGACTTGTGGTTTGTCAATATTATAACATGAAATGTTTTTACTGAAGCATTCAAACAAGATATACATATAAGTTACTACAAACATTTGAGAACTATAGTAGTGACTAAACACACAAACTATTTACATAAAAGATCATTAATGAATACTTGTAGAAGACTTATTTTATCAAATTTATTAAGCCTCTGGAGACAATAGGGTCAATCCGTTGGTCCAAAGCTAGTGAGAAAAAA
This sequence comes from Nautilus pompilius, assembly GCA_018389105.1. Lineage (NCBI taxonomy): Eukaryota > Metazoa > Mollusca > Cephalopoda > Nautilida > Nautilidae > Nautilus > Nautilus pompilius. Next base: position 775,383 of record JACATO010000980.1, on the reverse strand, counting down.
AGAATGACAGCCAATCCATTGGCCCCAAAAAAGTGTCTTGCTGAATGGTTCCCTATAAATAGTGTGACCAATCAGCAATGGCCTTTCAATAAAGCAACATCCTGGAAAATCAATGGAAGCAGTCAGTTTCTCCATTTTTCTAGCTAGAAATTTCCAAAAGTGTCCATTTTCAAAGGGTTAAATTTATTTCAATTATATTTACCCAAAGTAAACACTAAACATTAGTTGTTACAAGGCAGAAAACCCTCATGGTCAATACAAGCCTTTGCCCTCCCCCAACACAAAAAAAGAGAAAAGATTAAGAGTTTATTTTCAAACTGGTTTACACTATCATTCACTGCTGATAAATCATGCCAGTCACAATTCTATTATTAGTTTTTTAAATATAAGTTGTACTATTATGGTTCCAAGAATTTAACAGCAAATAAGCAAAAGTATTTACAATTCATCAGATCTTCCTTAAATGTCAAATACTTAAATTAGTGCATTTAATGGTTTAAATCATTAGGAATAACTTAAATGCTTAAAGAAAGATGACTCTTAGAAACTTTTTGTCTCAAAACTTTTGGATTTCAGTAATTTCATAGTAAAATATTTTTGTCATAACTACAACTCAGTAAAGAAATAATCAAAGAATGTAAGTCTGCAAGTTTAAGAAAAACCTTTCACAATTTGATGAAACTAAATAAATATACCTTGAAAAAAGTAGAATATCTGCTGTGAACAATGAAGCAATTTCTACAATATATCAGAATTCATTCACACACAAGTGATTGCTAACTTAAAATCTATGAACCAGGGTTTTTATTACCAATAAACCTTAAAATGTAATATTTTCAGGCTGTAAATGCCATGTGCATCAAATAGTGATGAAAAGAATGCAATGGAAGTAAATAAGAGTAGGCAGCAGAGAATCATAAATGGAATTTTCTATGCTGTTTCACATACAGATACTGTCACATGGCTGTTTCTTGTTTTATACACTAGTATGAACCTCATTTCGTACCCACCACCAAGGATCCAACATTTTAAATTGTATTTGTTTAGCTTCATTTAAACCATATATATATATATGGTTGTCAAAAATGAATTTAAAACCAGTCATTACACAATTACAGATTTCCAACCACCCCAACAATCAAAAGTATGGATCTGTCTCCTTTTTAAATCACCATTATCAGCTGAGATGGATAAATAAACTTGACAAAAATGCTAGTTTCCTCAGTCTGGATGGTTTAATGCTGGGCAGATGAGTAGTGCATTAAGCTGAAAATGAAATGATTTAATAGGATTTCCTTGATATGGGTGAAGAGTAAATAAGTAAAGTTACCTACCATTTAACTGGTCCAGCAGCTCACACAATGGCACCTTGATAGTTTCAATAAATTCTGTAACAAAAGTGCTTAAAGATTTAACTTTATAAGAATATGAAAGATTCTTTGAAAAGAGGAGAAAGTATCCATTAAGTAGTTAATGTGTGATAAACTACTGCATTAAACATATGGTGGTCTCAAGGAAACAAAATCTTCGGGTGAGAAATAACAACAGTAAGATCTTAGAGGTAAAGGGATGCTTGCTTTGGAACTAGATGTCAGTCACACTCAAATGTTTGCATGCACATTAATCTATTTAAAAACATTTTTTCCAATGTCATAATTTACAAAATAGTATTACTATCTAGTAATGTTGTTTATAGCAATTAATTAGCATACTCTACTAAAAACCATTGATGATAATATACTCATCTTTCTCTCTGAATTTATACGGAGGCCCAGGCCAATGGACAAATGCAGTTATGCACCATTATCTCTATCTCCATCAATCAGTAGTAAATCAGTGCCATCCACCCACCTGTTCTTGTAACACACACACACATCTGGAATTCTTTCAACTTTCTTTTTCATTTCACCTTAACTAAATTTCATCTCCTTTTGAAATCACTAAAAAAATAATAAACATACTAGGATGGGGCTTACAACTTTAAATCAGGTTAAATATTAATAAAAATAAAGTTCAGAAGCATTCAGTTAAGTAGGGCTAAAATAAATATGAATGGGTTAAAGACAGTACAAGTGAATCACCCATTTTACTTTTAGTACACATCTTTTTGAGTTAAAATGATTAGCCAACTTCTTTTCTTCACTTTAACCTATTCACTTTATGCATCATAGCTTAATATAAGATAAATGACCAATTCTTTTTTTCTATCACATTTTTCCATAGCTGGCAAATAGATTTCTAATACTTTAGTAACTCACAGCAACATGAGATGAATTTGTCTATGCTTCTTTCTCATCATGAATCTAGTTCTGACTTCCCTGGTGCCTGCTGCCTTGGCTTACTGACTGGCCATTACAAATCTACTCAGATTTTGATAACAAAGAATTATTAAGATCATGTCTGAATCAGTGTAATAATTCTTTATCATCAAAATTTGAGTAGATTTGTAACAGCTAGTGAAGAGAATTTTTTTTAAAATACTAATATGAGGAAGTTAGAAGAGAGAAATATTATCATCATTATAAAAAGTATCTTTCCAATATTCTACTTCATTTTTTTTTTTTTAATTTTCAAGCAAAACCAAATAATGACCGAAATTCCCACAAGTTTCATTATAGGTGTCAACTGAATTTTCTAGAATTCATAAAACATTAAAGGGATGATTTTGTCACTACAACATACTGAAACTGCTTGCTTTAATAATACAATGATGATGTTCGCTAAGTAGGAAACCTATAAAAGAAAGAGTATGTACAATCTTCAGTGCACAAGAACAAGGATAATTGGTAAAGTAATCTGCAATCTATTAAACATGTCTTAGAATCCACTCTTCTGAAATAGAAGTTAAATATCCAGTTCTGTAAATACACAGAAAAATTTCAACCAAATCAAAGTTACAACTATTCTCCATACATATTTTGGCATGTGAAACAAAGTCCAATGTGGTTAAAAAGTAACCAAACTAAAGCAAAAAAAGTTTCTGCAGTCTGTATTTTAATAGTAGACTACCCTGCCACATCATCATCAAGAACCATTCCAATACAATTAATTATTAAATTAGTGGAAAGCTCTAAATTCAACTGTTGTTTCTCTGCATGGACAAACTTACCTGCACAGAAGTTTGTCGCATTAATGAATAAATCAGAAAATATCTTACTCACCCCATTTTAAAAAACAGAGACGGTTCAATGCTTAATATGATTCTCTCCTGCAGAGGTCCAAATTTATCTCAAGTGCCATTTTATTCTAGAAAACTCTTAGAACTTTTTTGTATTTTCTGCATGTCATTTTTTTGCACCCAATTCATTTTTACTTAAAAGATGATTGCATATATAATTTAGTTAGTTTTGTATCTCACGATTAAGCTTAGTAGTCTAGAAAAATGTTTCAATAAATCTTATTGTACGTAGTGTTGAATGTATAGTCCACTAAAGGTTACAAATCTGAATATCTTAGCCAGTAACACTCTGTCAGCTCAACTGAGTTTATTAATATTTTAATAAAACCTTTCTTTTCATGAGCCCATAAATTTAAGTTAATTCTTTCATTTTGGAAAGTTTGTAAAATTATTAATAAGTGGCAATCATTGCCTAGGAGAAAAGTAAAACATTTCCTAATCAACAATTGAAACCAGTTTATAATTGCACATGCAAAATAGCCATAGAACACTCGTCTACGTTTGGATAGCTTGCCTGCCTAGTTTTGGTTTGCTCATTTAATTATCGTTTTGACTTTGCAACATCCTTACAAGTAACATATTTCAAATAAAAGTCTGTTTCCTAAAGTTAAAAGTGCAACCTGTCATAAATAAAACTTACCTGTTTCATCTGAACAGATGATCAGTGCAGGCAGCAGTACAGAAGTCCCAGAAAATAAGAAATTGAAACTCAGTTAAGGATCAGCTATTCCCTAGTTTTGAGGCAAGAGAGGTCAGAAGGATTAATCACGAAGTACAAATCTAAGTTTCAACATTTACCAACATTCTTAAAAATAATTTTTAAAAAAAATCAATCAATTATGTACCTAGCAGAATTATCAAGTAACTTTTTCAAAAAACGAAGACTGAAAGTAGATTCCTATATGTCTCTCTTGCATTATATATTTTGGGATTCAGTACTCCTAAGCAGCTCTATCTGGCAACTAGACATCTTCAAGGCTTCAAAATACCTCAGGTGAGCAGGTCAGGTACACATAAACACAGCACTACAGATGTTATACTGAAATCATGCATGTAGTGATTCTGAACACTCTACTCCGCCCTTCGGATTCTATTCATCTCTTTGGTACATGAAACATCACTTTTATTCTTTTCCACCAATAATTCTAACTAGAATTGCCACAACTAAATTTTAAAAAGTTGCTAATAATATACTGAAAATAGAGTGCCACATGTAACAACTTACAAGCTGTAATGTTAAGTGCTAGGAAATCTACTGCTTTGTTGTTGTTCTAATATTTACAGTAATTTGTTGATTAAAAATTAATAACTGATTTAATATGAAATATTTCTTATTAGCCAATAATTGATTTCCAGGCAGAAATAACAACAATAATCAATCAATAACTTAATAAGCAGCAGCAGCAGAAATATCAAAAGCATTGAGAATACAAATAATTAAAATTTTCACAGAGTCTAGAGCAGGGGTGTCAAACATACAGCTCACCAAAGTCATTCGTCTGGCTGATGGCAACTGCCCCTCATAACTTTTTATTTGCATCCCCTCTGTAAAGACAATAGCACACATCCATAATCGACATTTCTAGCACCCAATCCCACTGAACTATAAAAACATAAATTGGATCTCATCCTTTATAGCACCTGCCAATGTTAACAGTAGAAGATCTGGCATATGGAAGACCTATCATGTCAAGACAAACAGGTTGACTGACTGACTGACCCACACTCTCTCCAAATAAAGAGAACAAAGGACTGGTGTTTCAAGGAAGTAAAATTATTGTATTAAATTAAAAGCACAATAAGATAAATCCTCAGCCAACAATAGAACAAATAATAAGAGATGAGTTATATAAAATATAAGGAAGTAAAAACCAGTATAATACAATTTAGCCATTGTATAGAGAACTAAATTGACTCACGTTATATCAAATCAAACTATCCTAAGTTGAAATTGGTTTTGCAACCACTGCCAGATAAGTAACACATTCCTTTATTGGTGGCCCACATCCAATGAAAACAAGATTTGCAGGCTGATCAAGCTATCAACTGGATCCAATTTTCAAATTGCAATGAGTATAAAATACCCAGAGGAATATGACCTTGTAGTCTCAATTTCCTAGTTGATGACACAAGCAACAGAGATACCAACTACCAACAGACAATAGCAAGCCAACTGAGTGTCAAAGAAGAATCATACTCATTGACCACTACACCTAAAAAGGGGAACCACTATCATGTGTTTAGAATATACGTTGTGCTAAGGATATTTTTGAACTGAATAATAAGGATCCATAATTATGTTATCAAAGAAAGGAAAAATAGACAAAGATTGTCGTGTGATTCAAGGAAAGTGGAGAAATTTGTATTTCTTTGTGGAAGTGAATGGAATGCCAACCTGCTTGATTTGCATACAAAAGGTTGCTATTGCCAAAGTGTGCAATGTTCGAAGACATTATAATACTAATCATGCTGTGAAGTATGTTAACTATACTGGGAAGTTACAGGAGGACAAAGTTGCTGAATTAGAAAAGTCATTGACAAAGCAGCAGTCAGTAGTTTAATATGCTCATACAGTAAATGCTGCTGCAGTTAAGGCAAGTTATATGATTGTTCATAAAATAGTTGTGTCATCAAAGCCCTTTCTGGAAGGGAACTTTTTGAAAAAATGCATGTTGATAACTGCAGAATTAATGTCCAGATAAAAGCCAAGCTTTTCCAAACAAGCCTTTCAAGAAACAGAGTCACAGAGAGAATTACTGATTTATCAGAGAACCTCAACAGTCAACTGAAGAACAAAGTCAAGTTCTTTGTTACATTTGATGAAAGTACAGATATAATTGATGTGGCACAGCTTGCAATTTTCATTCAAGGTGTTGATACAAGTATGCACATAACAGAAGAGTTTATGGAAATGGTTCCAATGAAAGACAACAACAGGTGATGACATCTTCAAAGTTTGGTAGAAGCTCTGGAATAGGTGTAGACTGGACATGAGCTGAGAGTTTGGCTACAGATGAAGAACCATAAATGGTAGGTAGAAAAACTGGAGTTGCCACAAAGTTAAAAGAAAAACTGCTATCCTTGAATCCAAGCCATCAGTTTTATACATTGCAATATCTTTTGCACCAAGAAGCATTGCGTGGTAAAAGACTGAAGATGGATAATGTTATGGATATGATTATAAAAACAATTAATTTTATACACGCACAAGGCCTTAACCACAGGCATTTTAACTGCCTTTTGGAGGAAAGTGAGAACTCCCATGGGCTGCCACAATCACATCGATGTTTGCTGGCTAAGTCGAGGAACTGTACTAAAATGGTTCTATGAATTGCTTGGTGAGATAGTTGTTTGTAGATAAGGGAAAGTTGTACCTGAATTACAGGGTAACAAAAAAGATGCAAGAATGCAACAATCTGGTAACAGAACTTTATGACTGCATCCATTCCTTCAAGATTAAGTTGCAGCTTTGGGAAAAGCAACTTTCAGAAAATAATCTGGCAATTTGTCAGCGGAAGGGGAGTATCTAGCCATATGTCCATCCTTGATTGATATATCTTTCAAGAGATCCACATCTGAGAATGACAAATGCACAGAGGCATCTTTTGTCACAAGTCTTGCAATATCAAAAGCAAAGAAGCCACACAGTATTAGAGAAGATTTAATCAAACCCGTTTTGATCAATATCGTATCACTTCTAAGTGGAGATAATGCTGCAGACAAGATGAAGAATGTGCCATTGTCAGATAACACTGTCAAACGGAGAATAGATAGCATGGCAACTGACTGTGAAGAACAACTTATAGCCACTCTCAAAGAGACGAAATTCACGATTCAACTCAATGAATCTACAACAATCGCCAACGAGGAAATTCTTTCTCTTATGCGTGCAATACGTTGCTGATGAGGAAGTGAAACAAGATCTCCTATTTTCATGCAACTTGCACAACGAAGGGTGAAGATATCTTCAGTAAGGTTGACGAATATTTCAGGATGAATGGTCTGTTATATGAAAACTTGGTAGCATCTTGTTCAGATGGGGCTGCTTCAATGGTGGGAAAAAACCATGGATTTAATGCAAGATTAAAACGTGTCACACCACATTGTAAGATCATTCATTGTGTCCTTCATAGACAGGCCCTAGCTGCCCAGAAGCTATCACCTGGACTACATGACATACTTCAGACCAGTGTAAAGATCATCAACTAGATTAAGTCAAAGGTGTTCAACTTGAGAGTTTTTCAGAAACTCTGCGAAGAAAATGATGAGCAGCACACAATGCTTTTGCTACATACAGAGGTGCGATGGCTGTCGAGAGGCAGAACTCTTGGATGATTGTATGAACTGCGTCAAAGTGTCACTGAAATGCACAATAACATCAAAAGTGAGCACGCTGAGATATTTGCAAATGTCAATTTTCAAACAGGATTACCATACTTTGTCAATGTATTCGATCATTACAACAGTTTAAACTTGAGGTTGCAGGGAGAGGCTGTCAATGTTATTACTTGCAAACAGGCAGTTGATGCTTTCCACTCAAAAACTCTCTGTGGCATGAAAAGATTGAAAGAGGTGATTTTGGTATGTTCCAAGAATTCTCAGAACATTGTGAGGACTCTCTGATTTCTACAAAGCTGAAGCAAGCCATTCTGACACATCTGAGTACACTACGAAACGAAATGATCAAATGATTCGATGACATTGCTGATGCCGACGAATATAGCTTTGTATTAGATCCTTTCAGTGCAAAATTAGGACGACGTTAAAGAGGAAGAACTTATTGAAATACAGGCTTCTATCAACAAAAAAAGGTATTTTGAAAAGCATGGCTATGTAAAATTCTGGATAAACGAGGGACGAGCAGTTGCACTAAATCTAAAGAAAACTGCAATGGAGAAAGCAATCTTACCATTTGCAACCAGCTACCTAGCTGAGTTCACATTCAGTTCTGTTCTTCAGATAAAAACAAAGTGCAGGAACAGACTAATTTTACATAATGATTTAAGGCTCACAGTTACTAAGATAGAACCTAACATCAAACAACTTGTAGTTGAGTTACAAGCTCAGGGCAGTCACTGAAGAGTGAGTGTGAATTGTGGACAAACAGGAATGTATGATGTTATCAAAATACATAGTTTCATTCATATTTGTTTCATAATTTAATTTTTCAGATTAAGATGGCCCATGTTAGGGCTTATCAAAGATTTATGTGAAAAGTGGTGGCACACGCCCTAAGTTCTGACGCCCCTAATATGGAAAATCAGACTGAACAGAGTAAATGCAGGTGTGGGGGTTCTTGGAGATTTGTAAAATGTTCCAAGGGGTCCACGAGTGGGAAAAGGTTGGGAACCACTGACTTATGCCACACTTTTCGTTTACTAGAACACTTAAGGGAAGGTAACTCTTCCTAATATATCTATATTTTCTATTTTTGTTCGTAACATGAAAAAAATATTTATATATTAGACTAAAGTTTATATTCCATAAAGAGAATAACATGGAGAATATCATCTGCAAATTTAGACTTTTATGATTCCTCTTTTTTTGAGAGATAAAGCGCGAGGTTATGCGACACACACCGTTTATTATGTGTAGAGATAGCGCTTACATTGCTAGGCACACTCCCTGCACTTCATATCGTTTTGTCAGTTTGATGCCCCTGATATTTTTCCTGCAGACACGGACAAGGACGGACACACACACACACGCAGTACGGCCCACAAGAAGTACATTTATATCAAATACAACCCGCCATAGCAAATGAATTTGACACCAGTGGTCTAAAAGAGTTACAGGCAAATTCTCAAAATCCATACATGAAACGGAAAATAATGAAATACTAGAGATGGAAAAAAAAGTTTGTACAATTCCCTAATGAAAATACAACTTTAATATTTCAAATGAACATACTGCCTACAATCTATTTTTCCTTCCAACATTTAGTGCTGTATAATACTGATGTTATATGATATGTACCTTGGCAACAAAGGTGAGGGATTGGCTGTTTGATTTCCTGCCAAAAACATCCAAAACTACGTTTGGATTACATAAGTGTTTTAGCACTAGCTGAACAACAGGAGATATGGAAGTCAGGGAAAGAGAATAACAACATGCACTTGTGAGTAATACTTTATTCCTCTTACCAGGACCATAGACCAGGTAGGATGGAAGTTCAACAATCATTCTACTAAAACTGTTTATTATCTCATGCCACGTCTTTGTGAGTGTCCTACAACCCTCACTAGATAAGAGTTCTTCTTCTAACTAAACTGGTGTTCCTGGCTTCATCATAGCAGCTACTGACAACTACCCAAACTGTACATAGATCTTACCAATGTACAAACCAACCATATTGGACACAACATGCAGTATCAGGCTCTGATGCAGCCTGCTTATCAGGGTTACCATTTTTGGCATATCAGACGCAAGCACAGCAACCTGGCACAACTTACCAAACCCAGAAAACTGCTACAATGAACCTGGCCCAAACGCCACAACTGGTGCCATTTAATGCAGATTCCAGCATAACCAACTCAGATCCAACTAGCTATCTACAGCAGTTGAAATCTACTATGCAAAGTGTTCAACCAATACGGGCATACAAACAATGAAACCACAAAACTCACATAAGAGTGACCTGCAGTCACATACATGTTTTGATTTAACATGAAACAGTACACAAACCGCTTTAGTCTCTGTATGATGGCTGTTGAAGGTTATTAATCAACAGTGTTGGCATGAACAGACTCAGAGTCATCCTCAATCTCAGCTATTGACACAATACGAGGTCTGTCCAAAAAACCAAACTTTTAAAACAGTGCACCAACCAGCCGGCACAGCATGCTTACGACTGCAGTGCTGTGTATTAGGGCCTTGACCTTCAGTCTAATAATAGCTGCATCATGCCACATCAGTTAGTCATCGATCTACACACACTGGAGTGAACGTATGTTTAGTGCACTTGGCGATTTGTTGCAAGTTGAACAATGAAGGATCTTGAAGAGCAGCATGTTTGTGTGAAATTCTGTTTCAAATTGAGAAAAACTTTTACGGAGACTTTTCTAATGTTGCAACAGGCCTATGGGGAGGATTGTTTGAGCTGTACGAAATGTCACAAGTGGTACCAGCATTTCAAATTGGGAAGAACATCCACTGAAATCAATCCCAAATCTGGACGACCTTCCACAACAACAGATGACGATCACATTGAGAAAGTGCATGCTGATCCGTGGTAATCGTCGCCTAACTGTCTATGAAGTTTCCGAAGTAGTAGGCATCTGTAAACATTTGTGCCACATGATTTTAAAAGAAAAATTGAACATGTATCGTGTAGCTGCAAAATTTGTGCCATGTCTGCTGACAGATGAACAGAAAGAGAACCAAGTCACAGTCAGTCAGGAGCTCTTTGATCGTTCAAATGATGATGAAATCTCATGAGTAATACCTTATTCTTCTTCCAAGGACAATCTATTAGGATGGAAGTTCAATAGTTGTCCAACTAAAACTCTATGCCATCAGCTGCATCTTTGTCCTGTGTCCTACAGCCTTTGCTAACTAAGAAGCGTATTTGTGTAAGAGCGCCTTCTCACTAAAAAAAATTGTGTTTTGTAACAGTCAAAATCAGTAAAATAAAATTGGTTTAAATTTATGATTCCATGAATCAAACAACAATACTTTCTTTCGGATCATCTACCAGATGTTCACAGCAAGCATCCTTAACTGAAGCAAGAATAGTCTCTCTCTCTCTCATCTTCAAGCCAACTTAATCTAACATCTCCCTACAAAGCTGGTGTGACACAAACAATAAAGTTTAAAATCAGTTTAAGTTTACTTTATTAAACTTAAAAACAAAACAAATCATAATAGTTATTTTTAACTATAAATAGTCTAACCATTTATTACTGGTCAGCCATCATACTGCTGACAATGAGTGGAATGGGGGATGAACAAAAGTCATGCCTTTCTATTAGCTATACCACCCATGTTGATGAGATATATATATATATCCTATCACATGTATGACACAGAATAGGATACATTCTGTTAATCATTTACTTTATCATTCACTCAATCAGTTAGCCTTGCAATGCTGTTATCAAACAAAACTCAACAACATTCTATATAAAAGGCTAACATCATTACCTGATGTTTAACCAAATGTGCATTTGTCAAGCAACATTTCACATAATCAAAAGGAACCAGAGAAAGTTGTAATTGCAAAAAATTAAGTTGAAGATGATTGCTTGTTTGGAAACAATCAATTAGAGGAAGACAAATCTAATCTCAGGATAGTGTCAAACAAACCAAAGATTTTCATTCTTCAGATATCAGACTTGCTTTTAACATGAAATTATCTGATGATGTTAAGCACAGATTTTTGGGATGTACATGGTGCCTAGATGCAAAATACAAATACCCATTCATAGTGCAAGGTAAAAAAAAATGTCACCACTTCAAAATAAATTAGTTTGATAACATTTAGGCTTGTTTACACCAAAACATGTAGTGAGGATGCCCTGTTAATTTATTGCATTGTTAGGCAAAGAAATGAATGTATCTCAAAACAATGTTCTAGCAATTGGTCATTTAACCACTATAAGTATGCTATTGCCGAAATGAATCAACAAGTTGACAATACTTTATTGCATAGCGAAAGAATTCATGCGAAACTTCCAAAAAACAGAGGGTGAGCAGATGAATATTTAAAATTCCCCGTCAGCTCCTCAACACAAACAAGTGGAGGAAAATTGAGGCTGTTTTTGCATCTCTTTGTCACTAGTGTTTTCCTTTAAGCAGGTATAAAGCAGAAAAATGAACAGGAGACTATACCTCTAAAAAAAGAGCACTTTTGTGACCTCCTTCACTTCCAACTTAAAACTGGCAACACCAAAATAAAAAACTGTTTGAGAACCAGCACCAGAAATGCCATTTGCACAAGCCCTAAAATACAAAGTGAAACTGTTGCACCATGTGTAACAATTTTAGTTTGGGTCAATGACTGCAACATTGGGCAATTTTCTTCAGTGTCTTGGCTGACAAAGTCAAGATGTTGCAGAAATGAAACAGCTATCAGTGTGGCTCCCAGCCACTGGTCCGCAGCACAATGTCAGGCCATGCCCATACATGATTGTCTCAGTGATAATGTCCTTGCTTAACCAATAACTGTGTGAAGACCAGGAGGGCATGGTTAAGGAGAAAACTTCTATTAATCAACAGCTGGAGTTAACTACAATACAGAGATCATCTGGTTGTACAGTTCTTCTCAAGCTAGGCACGACTTTGGTCAACGCATATGGCCTTGGTTGCCTTCAGCTTCTTTGTCCTTTCTGATTGCCTCATGCATTGTACTTTCGTGGTGCTCAACCTTTCCATTCTTGAACTCGCTTCAAGGCTCCTTGTCATGCCACCTGATGGAGACTTCCATCGAGCAGATCCATCCAACTCACTTACCCGCAGCTCCTACATCTATGTTATTAGCTCTTTAAATTGGAGAACAGTAACTGTATCTAGTCACTTCCATCAAATACAACAGCTAAATGATGATCAAGAAAACTTTCATTGATTTCTTTTTTGAAAATACTACTTCTGTGTAAAAAGACAGTGGCATTCTAAAGAATAAAGAGAACATGGTAAAGGATATACAATACCCAAAAAATGTGAAAACAAAAAAGAGCAATGTTCAATTGCAGGTACAACTCTTTGTATTTAAAGAATGGTTCTATTGTGTGTGGCGATTCACAGACTCCAAAAGTGCTGCATGACATATGTGCCAAAATACTGTCCAACAAAGCAATGAAACCTTCAAAGCTAATTCGGCACTTGGAGTCTAAACATCCCACTCTCAAAGAAAAACTGGTTGATTTTTTTGAATGGAAAAAAAGAAAATTCGAAGGACAAAACAATTATTTCACAATATAAGATTGCACTTAAATGTGGCTGCTTTGAAAGCATCATTTATATTAGCTCACTGAATTGCCAAAGCTAAAAAGCCTTTTACAATTGGTGAAAAGCTGATTCTTTCTGCTGCAAAAGGTATCTGCCATGAGCTGTTTGGGGAAACAGCAGATTGCAAGATAGGACAAGTTCCTCTTTATGACAACACCATTGCCAGAAGGATCAATGAAATAGCTGAGGACATTCAGCAGCAGTTGCTGGAGAGGATAAATGGATCACCATGGTTTTCAATCCAGGTGGATGAATCAACTAATAATGAAAACAAGGCAATGCTGTTAGTGTATGTGCATTATATTTTTTGAAGACGATGTGTATGAAGATTTACCATGCGCACTTCTCCTGCCCAACAACACAACAGGAGAAGAAATCTTCAGAGTTTTGGACAGTTACATTACAGGCAGGCTTAGCTGGACTTATTGTTGGAATTTGTACTGATGGTGATGACTGAAAGGTTTTCCTGTTTCCCAACTAGAGTAAAATAAGTGGCATCTGAATGTGAATCTACCCACTATGTAATTCATCACGAAATTTTAGCAAACCAAAAAACTGTCCTGAACTTGTCAATGTTTTTTATGATGTGATCCATATCATTAATTATATCAAAACACATCCACTAAATTCATGTTTATTTGAATCGCTGTAAGAGAATATGGATGCCGAACACAAGCATCTTCTCTTGAATATCGTTGGCTGTTGAGAAAGCAAAGGCTGTGACCAGAGTCTTTAGGTTAAAAGAAAAGCTGCAGAGGTTTCTCACAGATAAAACTCACCATTATCTGCACATTTTAATGACATATTCACTGCACTGAATGAACTCAATCTCTTGCTACAAGGGAGAATGGCATCTGTTTTCAAAATGGCAGATAAAATCAAAGCCTTCAAAACAGAGCTGGAAACCTAGGGGAAACATGTGGATAAGAGAATTTTTTTTTACATATTTCATACTTTTGTGGATTTTTCAGAAGCTGTTGGATTTTCCAGGTTAGTAAGTGAGCACTTTAAGTCAGTCTCAGATTCATTTGAGCAATATTTCCCATCAAAAGCTCCAAGTCAGGAAAGGATGGATCTACAATCCACTTCTTCCTGTCAACAAGTTGTCCTTGCCACCACTGCAACAGGATCAACTGATTGAGCTGGCATGTGACAGAGGACTTTGTTTAACAGATCCTCATTTCTGTTGTCCTTCTGGATTAAAATAAAGGGAGAATATCAAGAATTCAGCATCCTAGCTTTGAAGACCTTGCTGCTGTTTTCATCAAAGACCAGACATAAGAATAGGCTTGATGTGAGGAGCACATTGCAGTATCACTGTCAAGCATAATGCATCAATATAACTTGCTTGTGTCGGGCAAACAAGCCCAATGATCACATTGACGTGGTCCCGTCAGTAAGTCATACATTTTCATGTTATTTAGCTAGCTAGCGATGTGTTATGTATGGTTTTTTAAGGTGAAAATCAAAGGGGAAATAATAATTTAAAAATCTGTTACAATGTTATGTATTGTGCATATAGATATGCAATTTCAAATAGCATTGAACTCTTAAAATTAATTACCACAATGAATATGCAAATAAAATGTTTCTATACCAGTCTACCAGAAATTTTTGAATGAGTTTGCTGGTCCGCAGTATAAAAGGTTGGGAACCACTGTCTAATGTATGCATGTCTTGGAGAGAGAAAGTGGAAATATACAAAGACTCTGTGGAATTTGCAGAAATAACAAATGCCAATAGCAGGACTTAGAAATGCTTATCCTTGATCACTTGAAATCAATTGTAGTTAATCTGCAATTGATGTGTATGCAAGAATGTGATGGGCATGCAAGTATGAGCATAGAAAGAAATGGAGTCAAATCAGTTAAGATTCAGTACCAAAGGCACTTTATGTGCCAGCCACTGGCTTGATCTTGCTCTGATATACTCATCAGACCCACTGTTGTACAATACACTAGCAACAGCTTAGGCATAGTGTTTTTTTGCTAGCAATGGCAAATGAAAACAAAGATTTTACCAACTCCTTCCTGTGAAGAAACAAAGTCAAAGTGGTCCATAAATCCTGCACAAGTTCTTTCCTATATGGTAAGTTAAATCCCTCATATCATTTAGTTTTCAGTGAGTGGTTTTTGGTCATCATTAGATGACACCTTACAATGGAGATAAAGAATCAAGCATGACAGCCATCTTTCTAGACTACATCACTAAACCCAGCTTTATTGTTTGTAATGGAATCTGTTGTTGAACTTATGCTTCCATTATCAAAACAGTTGCAACATACAGATTCTGATATTCAAGCATCAAAAACATGATAATGGAAAATTTGAATGTTAATTGCCACAACCACGTCAACACAAATTTTAAGATTTTAAGGAATTATTTAATAAAGCTCAGCATTTCTGTCCTATGGCAGATGTCCATATGAGCAAACCATAAAGCGTAAAAAATACACCAAAATTATCCACACACTTTTCTGAGAAGTACTATTTGACAAGTCATATTCATATCTTATATGGATCCTCTGCTGCAGAAATATGAAATCATTTCAAGAATTTTCAAAGCCAATGCGCAGAGCTACATTTGAGTTTGGCATCTACGCCAGACCAGTTGCTCATCTTGACTTAAGTTTAGAATTTTATAAAATGATCTCAACATGCAAAGTGTTGTGCATGATGAACTGATAAGATAGATTTATCAATAGGAAAATGAAATAAAAGCAAATAGTAATAACAGAACAAAGAATGTTCTTGAAGTTATCAATTTCTTTCATAAAAACTTTCTGAATATTATGATTTTATTGGAGGTATATGTAACATTTTCAGTTACAAATACAAAACCACAAAGATTAACTTAGTATTTTTGATGTTTTTTTGAGAATCCAGAGGGCTTTTACACTAATCAGTATAATGAGTGGACCAATCCAGATTTCACATTAAGGAGCTTCATGCACAATAAGCCTGAACAATTCGTAATCTCTTACAAGGTGATGTTCACCATAAGCATTAAGAAATCCTGATTATGCTTCTGACTAGAGCCTATAAATAAATACCTCATCCTATAAGATGGATGCAAAAACAAAACCCACACATACAATACTGTCAAAGCCAAAAAGATGGTACACAGTGAAGTTTTAATGAATATGTAAACCCAAAGCTTTCTCACCTGGTTTAGGCTGTGGAGATTTGTTTTTTGGATCATCTCCATCTATCTGGGAAAAACAAAAAAAATATAATTTTTAGATATTTTAGACAAAGGAAAAAATATAGCTTTTTAGTGTGTAGTCAATGAAAACAGCACGATACTCTGGCACTAATTTAAGGTGTAAACTTGCACAAATCTACCATTTTTACTGACATGAAGGCCTTTGCAATAACAAGATAAAGCCAAACCCTCAAAGAGTTAGAACTTATCACATATTCAGTTTTGGCCAGCTTTAAAGTTGTATGTCACTGCTGAAAATACTAAGTCAATCAAAATCTTGAATTTTGTAATATTCACAAATATGGAATAAATAGTGCTTGTCACAAACAGCAATCAGTTAGTTGACAAACTGAAAATCCCTATTTATACAGGGAACAAACTCACCTCAACTGTCACCATTCTCACTGTGGAGTTGCTGATTCCAGCATCCAGACATATTGCTGTAAAAAAAAGATAAACCATTACCTGTCACCTTTAAAACTAAGGTTTGTTTCTGACTCTAAAAAGAAAAGTTAAATGAAATGTAATTTTTTAATTTTAAAATGTGGAGAGCCATGGCCTAGTAGTTAGACTACTGGACTACCAAAGTTGAGGGCCTAAGTTTGGTCTCCAGTTAGAGTCAAAGCTGACTTGCTGTACCTCACTGGCATGATTCTCCCTCCTCTTTACCAGCTGATTATGTGAGTTTCCTCTCACATTTAAAAATGACAAGTACCAGTAAAGATTTCTAAAGTTGGTAGTCATAGCACAAGATAACTATTGAACTATGCTTCACTAAGGTAGTCTCCCTTGTAGAGACTGGTAAACATAAAAATATTAATAATAAACAAACAAATTTGTAAGTAATTTAAAATTAAAAACAAAATACAGTCAACCCCTGGGTAATTGCGGTTCGGAATTCGCAGCCCCGGTTATTCACAAAATTTTCCTTAGAACCTAACTAATAATTGTTTGTGGAAACCCCCGCATATTCACAGAATCGCAAATATCTTCCGCAATTTTTTATGGCTTTTTTCATGGCAATATATATTTTTTCACACTAAATTATTAACAACAATAAAATTTACTAATTTTGTAATATAAATAACGTAAATTCAGCAAAATATCAATATAAAATAAACGCTATTGGCTGGAGGTTTGAAAGTAGCCAATCCGAGAGCGTTATTCATTTCTCCTTGCTGCTGATTGGCTGCTGCCCACGAGGTACTGTCTCAGGCAGATGCAGCCCAGCATCATCCCAGTTTACCGTGTGTAGCTATCTCGAGTGTTTCTCTGAGTGTTGTGTTTTTTTTATTAAATTATTATTATTATATATTTACTTTTATTTTTTTATTATATTTTATGTTATATTTTGACGTTTATAGGCATTTATAGGCATTTTTATGGACCACGTTCAATATTCGCAGTTTTTCACTTTTCGCGGGTGCTCTAGGAACATAACCCCTGCAAATACTGGGGGACAAATGTACATGTTTATGCTACAGTGCATGTTTAGTGAGAAGTACCATATTCATTCTTTTGTCTAGCACCTTGAAGTAAACATTGAGTACTCTTACAGTCTAAGAACCTGCAGAATTTAAAGAAAGTTTCTGTTAAAACCAAGTAGGTGTCTGCATAAGTTCAAGAATGAAGTAATGGGAAAAAGCTTCACTATAAAACTCTACCATTATACTTGTGAGGGGGTACATTCCTAGCCACTGTGAAATATGGCTGTGTTTTTAAAAAACAAGTGGAATGGCAAGAAGGGAATGGCTTATTTCATTTTATAATCTGTCTGTGGATGAAAGATGAAAATGAATTTTAAAATCAATAACAACAGAATAACTCTATCCTCATGAAAATCTGACGGCTGGAGAGAAACTTCACAAATATTTTTAACTTGCAGACAAATATTTGAAAAAAAAAATGTTAAGTATGAGAATCTCATTTCAAATTAACTACTACTTCATACCAATGTTCTAGTACACACCAACCCTACACAATACACAGGTCTGGATTCTTGATAATGAGTGTGATTTGTCACATCAATCAGCTCTACCTGGTGAGGTATGTTTTGGAATAGCACTAAATCCAGTCTCCTCCAGCAACTCTCTGACTGCACACTCCTCCACCAGCTCCCCCTTTGCCATTAACCCTGCAAGAGACAAGGTATCAGCATTGAGCAACCAGGCATTGTCTTGGTTATGAAGCTTTACAAATACTTTACTATGAGGGCAGAGTGTTTTCTTCATACCACCTGGTCAAAGAATGGGAGAACAGGAATCAGAAAAATGACCAGTAAGAACATTGGCTGCCCTAACAAAAAACCTATCAAGTAGTGAAATGGTACCAAAGAGCACTGCCTGGAAAAATATGATACTGCAGAAAGATACCTTTCACCTATTTGGTTAAACCATTTGGACATTATCAGATGCAATAAGCAGAAAATTCTATATTTGATTTATAGATGTTTAGGAAAAGATATAATTAAGATAATGGAAATATTTAATGGATCTAAAAATGAAGCTGCAGAAATCTTTTCAATCTATTCAAGTCAGTTAAATTTAGCATTAGATTAGATAATTAGTGTATTATTAATTTGACTATTTAAAAGTACTTCTGTACTTCGAACAGAATCTTCATTGATTCTGTCTTGTTATCCAAAATTAATAGTCAGATGGCACAACAAATTCAGTGAGACTATTGGTAAAATAGAACCAGTTAGTAGACACATCCATTTCTTCACCTGTCATGTTTTTCTGTGCTATTACTCATCCTTTTCTGTTGTTTCAGCATAAACCAGACTGCTGACCATTAGAGCGAATGAGAGAAGGATTGTCAACATCAGACAGTCAGTCGGTCAAGAAATGCTTATCTAATCTCTCATATAAAAACCTTCATAATAAAAAAAAAAAAAAAGGAAAAGTTCATTAACTGGACAAAAGTTAGAAAATGCTTTAAAAAAAATCAGAACAAACAGATAAATAAAAAAGTAAATAAAAACAACTCACCAGCGGGAAATTCAACTGAGTGGGTTTTTAAAGGTGGTCTGTACTGCTTTACAAGGACAACACAGTCAAATTTCAGTAACCTCTTTAGGATGGGGATCACCACCACAGCTGTAGAGTAAAACAAAAGCCAACAGCATTCAGAGAAATCCCCACTATAAATACTGTATGTGGTAAAATAAAAGTAAAACATAGTAATACTGTATATGCACCGATTACATTAAGTACAAGATATTTTCAACCTCTTTAAAAGGCTTGAAATTTGGAAATGTTTTTCAATGTTAATCATATATTTGCACAGAAGGCTACCACTCTTTTCAAATAGTGTAATATAGTTGTGGTCTAGTATTAGAATAATCATGATACTTCGTTTCTTTCTTATTTTTAATCTTTATTATTATTATTTTAATTTTGTTTTGTAGCTTTAAAAATAGTATTAAAATAATTTGTGTATTGTTTCAAACAAAGTAAATCTAACTAGTTAACAAAGAAATAAATGTATAAATACACACACAAGTCCTAATAAAGTGACCAGCCTCTGTCTGTCTGTCCATGTGTGATGTGTGTGTGGTGTGTGAGTGTGGTGTGTGAGTGTGGTGTGTGAGTGTGGTGTGTGAGTGTGTGAGTGTGGTGTGTGGTGGTGGTGTGGTGTGTGGTGTGTGGTGTGGTGTGTGGTGTGGTGTGTGTGTGTGTGTGAGTGTGGGTGTGGTGTTGTGTGTGTGTGTGAGTGTGGTGTGTGTGTGTGAGTGTGGTGTGTGTGTGGTGTGTGGGTGTGGTGTGGTGTGTGGTGTGGTGTGTGTGGTGTTGTGTGGTGTGTGTGGTGTGGTGTGGTGTGGTGTGGTGTGGTGTGTGTGTGTGGTGTGAGTGTGGGTGTGGTGTGTGTGTGTGGTGTGTGTGTGGTGTGGTGTGGTGTGGTGTGTGGGTGGTGTGTGGGTGGGTGGTGTGGTGTGTGGGTGGTGTTGGTGTGTGGTGTGGTGTGTGGGTGTGTGTGGTGTTGTGTGTGTGGTGTGGTGTGGTGTGGTGTGGTGTGAGGTGTGTGTGAGGTGTGTGTGAGTGTGTGTGAGGGTGTGTGTGTGAGGTGTGTGTGTGAGGTGTGTGTGTGTGTGAGGTGTGTGTGTGTGTGAGGTGTGTGTGTGTGAGAGGTGTGTGTGTGTGAGAGGTGTGTGTGTGTGTGAGGTGTGTGTGTGTGTGGGTGTGTGTGTGTGAGGTGTGTGTGAGGTGTGTGTGTGTGTGAGGGTGTGTGTGAGTGTGTGTGTGTGAGGTGTGTGTGTGTGAGGTGTGTGTGTGTGTGTGTGCGGTGTGTGTGTGTGGTGTGTGAGGTGTGTGTGAGGTGTGTGTGAGGTGTGTGTGAGGTGTGTGGGTGTGTGGAGGTGTGTGTGTGTGTGTGTGTGTGTGTGTGAGGTGTGTGAGGGTGTGAGTGAGCGCATGTGCACCCTTTCAGATTTAGGCTTGACCTAAGCTACAAATTAGGTTGACCACACGATAAGTGATCTCTGCAGCACTATATATATATATTCAGTATTACAGATATGGAAAAGGGCAAACACAGTAGTATAATATTGGGTGCAGGGTTAGCAGATGCCTGGCTGAGAAAGTTTCATTGGCAGGCTGCTCCAAGACAGTCATTCAGAGTTTATCAGCACTGGCAAAAGATGAAGAGGGTGTTTGCTGTGAAAGTGAACAGTGACAGAAAGAGTAGAAAGGCACTCAGACAGGATAATAAAGTCCAACCATCATCAAATAATAGACCAACTGAAAGAAACATTCAATGCAAGGAAATCCACATCCTCTAAAATGTTGCAACTAATGAACTATGACAATAAGAGACCATTGTGTAAACCAAAAATCACAGTTACCAACATAAAAAGCTACTTCATGTAGTATAGTGTGTGCAAATATTGGACTAAGAAAGACTAGCAAAAAGTGATGTGGTCTGAAGAATTATACTTCACCCTTTTTTGCACAAATGGGAGAAAAAAATTTGTAGAAAGCCACACAAATCACTCAAACTACTCTTGTGTGGTCCCAACTGTTCAAGCTTATGGTGGTGGAGTCATGGTTTTGAGCAAGTTTTGCTGGCATATTAGGCCTAATCCCTCTGGTCTTTTAGAAGGTAGTGAATGCCAAAGCTTAACTTAGCTTCATTTCAAATCAAGAGCATCCAGCAAAGATTTGTGTATTCTGATGAAGACTACTGCTTCCAAGATGACAATGCTCACACCCACAATTCCCCCATTGTACATTCATGATTTTAAGAACTATGAAGATTTTAGACATCTCCTGTGAACCTGGATTGGATGGCACTTTTATATTTATTATTTTGATTTTGTCTTATTGCTTTAACAATAGTACTGAATTGTCTCAGAGTACACTAAACTTTAAAAAAAAAAAAATACAGTATTGGAAATGATTTTGGAAAGAGGAAAAACTTGGTACAAATTGCAAAAAATCTAACAGAATAGTATCTCATGCGTAAAAATGAAATGTTCCATAGTGCAGTCATGCTTTGATATAGTACACTATGATTAGTTGTCATGTGAGCAATCAGAAAGTGAAAACCTGCAAGAGGACTAAAAGTATAGGCAGTGATATCACTAATGTGGTAAATACTATGGCTCCTGGAAAAAAATATCATATGAAATGCATATAGAAATCAAAGTCTTAGCAAGTAAAGGCTACTCCATGTGACAGATTGCAGCTGACTTCATATTTCAGAGAGAGAACTATATGCAAGATTCTGAGGAGGATGTGTGAAATGAATGTGTTTACAATGTGCATGGTTGAAGAAGAAAGTCCAAACTCTCCAAAAGTGATGTTAGGTATCCAAAGGGATGTTCTTTACTTGATAAATGATAAGCCAGTAAAGATCTTGCAAATGACCATGCTACATGTACAAGTGTAACATTTCTTCAAGAACAGTAAGATATACGTTAACCAACATAGTCGCAATGGATGTGTTGCTGAAGAGATGCAACCAAACACCAAGGCTAAAATGGAGAGCAGAAATGAAAGTGGGATATCCAAACTGGAAGAATATGCTCTTTACAGATGAGTAAAAGTTTCAACTGTCTGGCAATAATCAATGGCAGTTTTTTTTAAAAGGTGGAATAATGTAACAGTCATGCACAACTTGCATCAAATCAAAGGTATATGGATTGCCAATTACAGGCAGGTTCTTATCCATCATGCTATTCCATCAGGAAGACATCGCTGGGCAAGGATTCATCTTTCCAACAACATAACAATGAACCTAAGCAAACACCAAATGTGGTGAAAGACTGAAATGTAAAGAGGATAATGGAACACTCACAAAGATGTATTGTCCTGCACAGTGACCTGATGTGAACATCACTGAGGCTGTATGGGATTTTATGGCTAGTGAGAAAGTCAAATGGCAGCCAACACCTAAGATGAAATTTTGAAGTGATACAGGATATATGGAGCAACATTCCATAGTCATGCATTGATAACCTGTATAAGAGCATGAAAAAATTATATAGCAAATGTTAAAGTATAATAAGCTAAAAAGAAAAATATTGAAACGTTAACCCTGACCTGTCAACACAAGACTAAACAAAAATACAATAAATTAAAATTCCATCACTTGAAATTATGTCAGTCAAATTTCTCTTATGAATAAAAACACAATAAAATTAAGGTATTCTTTGAGAACAATTTCCAGTGAACATGTTTTATCATATGAATTTCACATTTCACAAAAGATCATGGAATCTAATCTGAGTAAGATTTTGTCTTCAAAATATTTTCATGAAAAGATTTTTAAAAATTAGAATTCTGAAATCAATTCTCAAAGATCCTATTACCTTTAAGATTTAACACAATTTTAAAAAAAAACACTACTTCAGTGGGATTGAAACTTTTTCCCAAATTCTAGAATTTTTTTTTTCAAATCAAAGATAAAACAAGTTACCATCAAAGCTAAAAAGTTGATGTTTGTTGTTTTATTGTCATCAAGACATTTTGAAGATGACATTTTAGTTTCTCCTTTTTTTTTCATTGCAAAATAGTGCACTATTATTTTTTTTTTTAATTTGGCATGTCTACAGAGCATAGGTGCATAAACAGTGAGAATGGTTTATAACAAAAACCTTATACTTTTTGCACCAATTTGAAAAAGGTACGAAAACCCCTGGATATTAAACATTGGACGGTTCTCTTGTAAAAAAAAAAATAAATCAGCTGACAGAATAAAGTAAAAAAGGCCAGCAATTTTAATTTTAAAATAAAGCCAGTTCCTTGAAGGCATATCTGATGGTAAGTGATTCTTCCTGGTAAAATTGAGAGATGATCCAAATCCACTTGTCTGCCTACACAAACCAAAAGTAGCAATAAAAATTTACCTGCTTTACCTAATCTCACCTTTTTTATTTTCAAGTGCAGCCAATTTACAACAGGATTTTGTTGATACAGAAGCTGTATCCACAAATCAAAAGGAACATATCAGATTTTTTATATAGAGATGTCAAGACAAAGAGCCATTGGACCAGAGATAAAACAATCTGGTGAAGCAGAGAAACAAGTAGTTAAGATTCAAACTTTCTGTTTATGAGATTAAAATCTAGTTTTTTTTTTATCAATGCATGCTTGCATAACACAGTTCATCAAGACTACTATTGTAAATTTGAACTTGATTTGTTCAATGTAAAGCAATAATCTCTTTACACATGTAATGTCAACTGGTTGTTTTTTTTATAAAATGTCTACATAGCTTTTTCTTGCTGCTTTTCCAATTTTAAAAGAAACTGCAAACTTCTGGGAACCAGAAAAATGTGGATTATCAGGAATTTATACTAACAGCATTTGTTCAAAATCTATGTATTGTCAGTATTCAGAATAATAAAGATAAAAAGATACAAATCAAGCACTCACATCAGACCACCAACAGATGGATAATTTTCACGAAATCGGCAAATAGGATTGAACATTGTATCACTAAAGATGATAGCCATGTAGAAGTTTAAGGACCATCACTACATTACTCAAAAACTAAGCATCTGGTTTTGTATTACAACATAGAACAAAAAAGTATCTCATGTAGTTAAATAGTTATTAAACATTGAAACCTCCCATTAAAAAATTTGTAAATATCCTGTATTTATTTCAATCATACTTTATTATAGTCTGCTTTTTCCATTCTGGGAGTCTCTTGTTTTGTATTACTTTTTTGTATACACAGTACTTATACCTAATTCTGCTCCCAACACAGTTTAGTAATGTGATTGGCTCAGTTCAGATTATGCAATTTGTCACATGTGCATTCATAAATTCTATTTAAGTGCACATATTGTGGTGTTCTAGGGCAGCCTATTTCTCATGCTAATCCCCAAGGTCTCTTTTAATGCTTCCTAAGTCTTATTTTTCCTCAGTTATTTTACTGCTGTAACCGCCTGAACTTAATTGCAATATGGTAAAGAAACTATCTTTGTTTATATTTGCATTCACATTCATTTCCTGTTAACCCAAACTGATTCATATGAAAGATGTAATTTTGGTTTAGCAACTTTATCAGAATCTGCAACTGCATTCTTTTCATTATAGAAGTTTTTGAAAATATGAAGTGACCCCAGAGAGTAAATTATTTTCCATAGTGATGAAAGTGTTCAGAATTCAAAATATTTGGGAAATTACTAAAAAAATTTAATAGGTGGTTGTATTATTTCTTTTTTATGTTGTAGACCTAGCAAAATCATTTTACCATGGCATACAAATGTTAAAAGTGTATAGCTAAACACTTTCTGCTGATTATGATGCTTCTAAAGATTACATTGTACAATTTGATTGTTAGTTGAAGAGAATTTGAATGCTGAACAACCAGGAAAACATTTGAATTTGCAGATGAGTTAGCACCACTGGAATTTAAGGATTCCAAAGATAGGGTAACCATTCTAGGCTGTTCAAATGCTGCATGTACACACAAGTGCAAATTACTTGTCAGTGGAAAAAGCTTATGTCCTTGTGCCTTTAAAAGGGTAAGGATATTTCTGGTTCATCGCCATACCAATAAATGGCCATGAATAACCAAACAAAAAACCTTGCACTGATTTGAAAACCATTCTGCACTGGAGGCCCATGCACACTGTAATTCTATAAGCCTTGATCCGATTTTAAGATAGTCTTAATCTTAGATAACTGTTCTGCACACTTGATGCTGATCTTCTGATAAAAGACAATATTTTTTTTTTTTTTTTTTATTTACCTACCCCTAATCGCACATCAAGGACCAAGGGAATGCATGAAATGCAAATATAGACAAGAATTTATGAAGAGTCTGCTAATGTTTTGCAATAACAGTATTGGTATATTTGGAAAAACTTTCAATTTTAAGGATGCTGTCTGGGGTGTCACCAAGGCCTGAAATAAAATAACTAAAGGCACTCGGAAAAACAGATGGCACAAATTCTGTCTAGCCATTTTGATAAGCAAAAGTTAAGGTGATCTTGAAGGTTTCCATATTGCCTAAGAAGAGAGAATTGTATCAGATTTAATGGATTGTGCTAAAAGCATGTCATGTACTGTTGCAATGGAATTGCAGAAAAGGGAAGTTTCACAATAGATAAATGTGGATAATGATGGGCCAGTGGTTCTCCAACTAAATGATTGAGAAATCATCATGGATATGGTTATAAATCCTGAGCATAATAAACAGAAAGACAGTGACGATGATGGTATCAACTTACTGACTGAAAAAATATCAATATATTAGTGTACAGAAGCAGCCAAGGTTCTGCTCACAGGTTTAGAACAAAGGAGCTTTATTTATATCTGAGCAACTACTGAAAGTTATCAGATAAGAGAAAAATTTGAAAGGGAAAGGCCTAGGCATATTAAACAAATAACACTGGATGATATCTTTAAAAAAAAAAAAAACACATACAGCAACAAAGAACAATGTTTATTCCCCTTCAACCATTGAAAAGCCTGTGGCTTCTACCTCATCAACCCAGACATCCCTTCCATCACCTCTCTCTTGCCAATGCCAATATAAACAGATACCATTAATCCAAAGCATGTCACTGTTGAACTGGAAACATGAAAATAATTTGGTTATTAAATAAAATTGTTATTAATGTTTTTACATAAGTACCATATATATTATGTAAAAACAAAAAAGCTATGCAAAGAATTATGAAAGTTTAGGCTATGATTTGGTTTAGGTTTTTGAGTTAGTGTTTTATAATAAAAAATTTCAGAAATTTCATGAAAATTGCAACTGATAGAACCATTTTTTGAGAAGGGTGGGCCAAATTTTAAAAAAACCAAGAAATCCCAAAATCTGGCAACACCTCAATCTCAAGCATCTTGGAGTTGTGGGTGTGTACCTGTATATATTTATATTATTTCTTAACACTTCATCATATACCAATACATGTTAATTTATTGAAGCATTTGTATCTTTCTGTAGATTATCAACATTTTTTTTATATTTAATACGTTTCATTAGCTTTAGCTATCTTAATATTTGTGTGGTGCATTTAGAGTTCAGATGTCACATACATTTCTTCTTTTCAGACCAAAAGCAGTGTAACAATGTTCTAATACTGTTGGTTACCTCAAAATGAGCAACATTTTTAAAACAATATTCATAAGAAATGTTCAAGTACTAAAAAGCCCATATTTTTTTTTTTACCTTCCACTTTTGTACAGAGAAACAATCCTTAGTACATTCACCTACATGACATGATTCATTAAAAAAAATCTATCATCCTATCTTATCTTGATGTCCTATCATTAGCTCTCAATCTTTCAACAAAGAAAGCAGTTTAAATTGCAACAAAGACATTTTCAAACATCTCTGGACAATAATAAATACATTGAACTTTGACACATTCAACTTGAGAATCCAGAATGTCAACTTCCTCACTACTATACCCATGCCAATATTGCATCTTCCGAACATGACAGGCAAATAATCTTACTGACAGTTGTTTTCATTAAGAAAATTCAACAATTTTATCCATAAACTTGCCATTTTTACATACAGACAGACCACATTTTGATTACTTTCTTTTTACTATGCATATATGTTATTATAAATGAAATCACAGTAATAGGAATTTTTTTTGTCAAACTTTCTTCTGTTTTCTTAATTTTTTTTTTTTTTTAATATCCGGAATTCAAATAGCTCTTGTACAAAATGCAAGAAAAAAGGAACCAGCTATCCTATACAAACCACAAGATAATAGCTATTGTTTAACGGGGAAATATTTGATACCAACCAGAATTTAGTGTGAAATGAGTTCATGGTAATTAATTCTAGTTCTTGGAAGCGGAGAAAGATTTCACTAAAATGCAAATTTTAAATCCTCAGTAAAAGTTAACCTTCTGAAAGCAGCAACAAAAATACACATATTTTAGGCAAAGTGCTACCACTAAGAATAGAGATACAACTGGTTTACCTTCAGAACTGTTATTCAGATTAGGTTTTCTGCTCACAGCTTCCCATGTTCTGGAAATACAGCAGATAAATAGACAAAGATGAAAAGACAGCAGAATCTAATCTGGTGCTAATGATCCCCAAAACCATATTGTCAGGTCAGTAATAAGTTTTCTGTTTTTTATTAACCTTTATAGACTATTTTCCTGAATATTATAAAAGAATATTATACATTTTCTTTAAGTAAATATTACTGCTAAGTGATAATTGCAACAAAAACGAAGAAAAAAAAGTTTCACAGTAGTAGAGAGAAAGTTTAAGTAATGTGACTGACAACATTATTGCATAAGCAGGGGCAGATCCAGAGTAGAGCACCTTGCTGTTGTCGTTGTTGTTGAGCGAGTTGGACTTCCGAACGAGGCTCTTTCAATGGCATCACATCCCGTAAAGACAAGTGGCCCGTTCTCTGTCGAGTCCTCCTCGTTACTGAGAGATGTTCGTCGAGCCGACAAACGGCCCGGTCCCCCGACACCGTGGGCCCCAAGGACCCGGGAGGTCTCTCTCACGTCGGGAGAGCACCTTGCTAGTGAGGGAGGGGGTATCTTAACATATTGCTTATCTTTTTATAGAATTAGAGACATGTGAATGGATGCTAAGTTTTCATGCTTAGTGTATTCCTAAATCTCTTTCTGTTTGTAGATAAACTTCTAAAGAAATTACACAAACTTTTCATATAGTCTTTTAAATGGTTAATCTTTTGTAAGCTTTCACACAACAATCATTCTGGAAAAAAAAAAAAACTTTTGCATTTAATCTCATTTGCTTATTTGTGACATTAGATAATTTGTAATAATAATTGTACTGTCCTTTCTGTTTTAAATTTAAAAAAAAACTCTTTTTCCAATCTTCAGTCTATGATACAATATATATAAAAAAAAAACCCATTATTTCTAAATAAATGACCAGTAAAGAAAACAAAATATGCACATCACTTGAACCATGCCAATATCCTTCAAAGTTCATTTATCTCAATTTTTAAATAATTAAATAAACAAGAGCGCTCTTTTCATTACAATTTTTATTTTAATTCTAATAGTCTGATTTGACCATGATCAGCCATACAGGAATTTATTGTAGTTTAATAGACAACAGATAAATTTTCATAAAAC
Source organism: Nautilus pompilius (assembly GCA_018389105.1). Classification (NCBI taxonomy): domain Eukaryota; kingdom Metazoa; phylum Mollusca; class Cephalopoda; order Nautilida; family Nautilidae; genus Nautilus; species Nautilus pompilius. The sequence continues at coordinate 746,505 of JACATO010000980.1, read as the reverse complement.
TATTTCCAAAATTATGATTCAACAGTTAAACTTTTAGCTGTCTTCATCACAAACTTTCCGATATCATTATGACTGCCAGAGGTTTACAAAGTAACACATTGTGGGTATTGAATTGTTCTGGCGTAAAAATTCAAATATCAAATAAATAAAACAACTGCCATGGAAAACATTCCTCGTGCACTAGATAAGAATTTTGGCAATTAAGTGATATTTTCACATTTAGTTTAATCAGATAGCAGGCTTTCTATTAAATCTAATAAATGATACAAGCTAAATGGTGGTCTTAGTTATGTAAGCATGGTAACAGTTACTAGTAAATATACTTCAAACTGCAGGTCAGGATGGCCAAAAACAGCCATTGAAAGGAAGCAAAAGTCAGTTGAAAAGAAAGGGAAACTGAAGGGGAGGAACAAAAAGCAGCACTGAAAGTTAAGAGCTAAATAAATGGATCAGAGGACAGGAAATAGAAAAATCCAAAGGAAGAATGACAAAGTACAGAAAAAGGGAAAAGATGGCAAATTCTTAGTGAACGATGATCTGTGCATATCACTTTCAAAATCTTTAAACCCAAGCCCTTGGAAAGGCATTGGCAAGGATAGAAAAGTTCTTGCCAGAAGCCCAAAAGAGCAAACAGCGGTTGCGAAAACAATTTCCCAAGATATTAAATAAAGCTTTCTCCCAAATCAAGGAAAGGAAAATCTGAAAAAAAAAAAGACAAAGAACCTTGAAGAAATTCTAAGAATTTTATTTCTCTAATGAAATTTCAAGGCAACTGCCTGGGGTAAATGACATTGTGACAGTTATAAAGAAAAACTGCAGAAAAAATGACAACAACCACAACAATTATGGAGGCTAGACTAGAAAATCCAAATGTAAAACTTAAAAGCCAAAATTTACAGAATTAAGCCCAAAAAATGTAGTGTTTATGACAGAGTAGGATTACAGTGCTTGCTACTGCAAGTATCATGAAGACTTACTTCTTGATTATATGAGAAAGATGTACTCTGTCCAAAGTTGAAACAAATGAGTAGATGTCTAGTGTATCTGTAGTCCATGTTGCTGCACACTGATGGGTGAGTGCACCTCTGTTTAATATTATTGGATCACTATTGACAAAAAAAGCATTTAGTTTCCTTCCAAATTTTACATTTAACTTTTCATTTATGAAATTTGTTACATTGTCATGTTAATCACATTCATTCCTCAAAATATCAAGCCATAGTTTTGCTGACACAGAAGGGAGTGGCCTCTGACCAGTAACATTTAAAATTTATCTCAAGTGGGAAGCACAGCAAAGAAGAGAATATTAAGCTCTAATGCAGCAGGCTATAAATCAAAAGCAACAGATATAAGAAGATCAAATGCAAAATAATCTGTCAGCTGAAAATGCAACAATTCCAAAGAATCTGCCCAAAAACCACACAAAGAACAAACATTAGCAGAACCAAGATATCGAAAAGGAAAGGCCACAGAATATGGAAAAAAAACTAAAAAAAAAAACTGCACATACCGAGAGTTCAACAAAAAATTAGCCATTTTAAGATTGATAAAACAGGAAAAATGAAAATCATGGAGGCATTATACATCTTCAACAGTTTGAAAAAATTTATTAAAGCAATAAAACCATCAACAGTGGCCAGTTATCCAGCTATTCTGTAAGTCATTGAAGTAGTAACAAACAGAAATAAAAAAATAGAAGCCTTCAAAAATTTCAATGTCATCCAAAGCATTCTACTCAGTACCAATCCTAACAAAGAGGACCTAAGAAAATATAAAGAGCAGCTAAAGATCCTATTTAATGAAAAGACATCTGTGGCATTCCATTCACTATTATAAAATTACAAATTATCTCTAGATACACCGTCTAAGAAATCCTTAGGTTTAGACAAGATTCATGAGATGCTTATCAACCTACCAGCAATTAATATTTCCCCCTTTTGGAAGCAATTAATATTGGATGTTCCCAACCCATTGAGATAGGTGGAAAACAACTATCAATCCCATATTGAAACCCCAAAACGACAAACATCAATTTAAATCATACCATATGACAACCATAAATTCATATGGGAAAACTCATGTTAAAGTCTAATTCTAAATAGAATATCATGGAGGTTTAAAGCTGCCAATATTGATGGCACCAGGTATAAGGACAACAGAAGCACTGTCCACACAAGTAATGGTGCAATGTGTTTGGACTTTGAAAGTGCTTTTGATAAAGTATGGTGATGTGCAATTATTCATAAGCTAGCAACAACAGGAGTACAAAGAAACATACTGAAATGCTTCTCAAAATTCTTCAGTAAAAGATATCTGATGACCACGATAGGAAGTTGCAAGTCAGCAAAAGTAGAAGTGGAAGAGAAATTCTAGAAGAATCAGTTTTAAGTCCAACCATATTAAAATCCTTTTATATGATCTACACAAAAAATTCAAAGGGACCACAAATGCAAGTGGAAGATAGAACAATCTATATTGTACCACCAGAGCATAAACTAGTCCATATAAGGATACAAGAGGATTTGACTTGCAAACTGGGCACAAAAAAAGCTTTCAACGTCAAGAGAAAACTAAATACACTATCTTTACCTAGAAAAGAAAATATATCCAGGAATCAATAAATCTGCAAATATCCAGTCATAAATCCACTGAAACCAAAGTTAACATGGCCAGCACACATCAAAGATTTAGCAATTTTGGCTAAAAGAAAAGGTTGAACTTGATGAAGATTACTGCAAAGAAGGAATAGAGAGTTAGAAAGTCAACTCTGTTTTATCGCATATTAATCTAGTCAAAGATGATTTACACAGCAAAAGCTTTTTGGGTGCTGTAACAAAATGCAGGAAGAGAGAAATCACAACACTGCTCTCCACCTAATCACAACATGTATAAAATCAATAACAAATGAAGTATTACAAACAGAAACAAACCTCCTCTCTCTCTCAAGCTACATTATTAAAAAAGGCTAAAAATACTATAAACTGAAACATTTTCTAACCACCATCCAAGGAAAACGACTGAACAGAATATAAGCTGCAAACAAAATAAAAAGAATGAACTACCAGATAATCTATTCATATCCCAATGTTAAATGAGATCCCGCTTTGGCAATCGGACCAACCTGAAATCAACCTAGAAATTCCTGGCATAGGAACAAAGAACACAGGTATACCAGATCAAATGAAGTAACTAACATTGGAAACAATGAAAGCAAAATTTCATGATTATTACTAGATATACACAGATGGGTCCTTGGACACAGAATAACAAGGTGAAGGCAAAGGTCTACATTACAACAAAAAAAAGAAGTGAAAATATTACTCATACCCTTGCTTCCTCAGTCCATAATGGATGTGGAGATAATGGCCCTATACAAACCAGTGAAGGAAGCCACAGAACAAAGACAAGTGAAATCGATCATTCTTACTGATCCTGCTCAGTCCTAAAAAATTGAGAAATACAAACTATCAGTGTATTATCATTGTATTCATGTTATACACCAACTATTATCATCCAACAAACCCAACCAAGAAATAGTTTTTCAATGAATACCAAGCTATGTGGAGATACAGGGAAATAAGAAAGTTGATTAACTTTCAAAAGAAACAATGGATCTCATCAGCTGAGTAGGTACCAGAAGTACAGGACTTCAGACTAAAGCAAATAGTTCAAGCTAAGATTTTCCTTTTGTTTTAAAGTTCTGTAACTGGTGTAGAAGCATTAAAACTGTGTGTAATATGAAAAAAAATAATTTTATTTTGAATTAATTATGATTTGTTATAAATGAAAACAAAGTCACATGCCATACCCAATAAATTGTAAAAAGGTAAATGTCAGAAAAAAGAACAGTTAATTTTGTTTGTACTCTCAACCCTGAATAATGCAACTGTATATTATAGAAACAGTGTAATTTTGGCATTCTTATGTTTTAAAAAGACCCTGGTCCAAGCCTTAAAGCAAGAAACTACTATAAGAACAATGAAAAACCAAACACAATCACTGATAGAAATATACCAAGGAAAACAAGTTATAGGCTGCCTCAAAATTGGTCACTTCCAATCCAATCAACTACTATACTCCCTCTCACCCTGTGTGTGAGCTATGGAGAATAGTCTTCATTGCTGAACTTGATCAAGGTAACTGCATGGAAGAGATGAGGGCAAAACAGTGAACCGTTTTTGCACTGATCTATAGCTGAAGGAGGCAACAGTCTCAAGACCAATACACTAAATACAACACAACCAAACAAAACAAAAAGAGATTATCCTATTTGGTCAGCTATCCAATCCTTATGTTGCCAGTGCCTGTGCAACTTCACATTATAAAATTAATCATGCTAAGGTAAAAGGTGTGTCTGAAAGTGGTCAGTTACGCTGAAATTCAACAAATTTTTTTTTTTGTTTTAGATATATTTAATAGCATACCCACAAATACATTTAAAAATTAAAATCTATCCCTCAGCTTAGCTAAAGTTTGTATTCCAGTGAACATTTCATTTCTAATGAACAAATAAATTAAAATCTTCCATTAAAAGTAGAAAAAATGGCTACTAAACTAGTCTAATCTTATGCTTTCATATCTTTTCAATTTATTCTCGTTTACTTGAATATAATTTCACCACAATTGGTAGGATGACTAAGAAATAATCAGAGTAGATGATTCATACACGTAGATGACCAAAAAAGGGCACCCACTGAATGTGATCAAATCGTAAAATTTAAAACAAAGTCACACATGCACATGGCTATTTATAAATTCATTATCTGTATTCAGACAGTCCTGCTAGGATCTAGCATTCAGTTAAGAGGTTTAGGTTGTAATAACAATTTTGGAAAATTTTTAAGTTTAATGAATTATCATGTATAATTTACCCAGGTGAACCAAAAACAAGCAACTGTGAAAGTTCTTTACATTTAAAGGAAAGAAAGAAAAATATAGAGTATGTTGATCTCCTCTGAGCACCAATAATAAAGAAAATAATGGTAATAAAAGGTGGAGTGTAATTTTGCATAAGTCTATGCATAGCCTAAAAGCTAGTGAATTAGCTCAGTTTCATCTCAGTGTACATGCAAGTGTACTTAGCAGCCTTCAGCAGAAAGGAAAGTTTTTAAGAAACAATTGTTTTTTTAATAAGATTATCACATGAGAATCTACAAAACAAATTCTATTAGATGTCTAATAAAATTACCAGTTTATTCAGCCATACTAAAAAATTCTTATATCAGATCTTATTTAGAAATACAGATATCAGTAGAGTTGGAATATTGAATATTCTAGTTTATCAAAAATTAACTGAAGCAAATTATTGTTATTAAGCAGCATTTAAATAAACACTGAAAATGGCACAAACTTTGTGAAAAGAAAAAACTTCTTTGCAAGCAATATCCTTATTTCATATGATCATCAACAAACCTTTATATAATAATAATATTAGTACAATTTACTTTTTGTCCATAGTCCATAACCCTAATCTCCCCTTTCATATTCTCACTCACAAAGTACAGAATTTCCCCCAGTGCATCAAGGTTTGAGATGAATGTGAATATACAGACCCCTGATTTTCATGCAAATATGAATATCCTGAATGTTATCAGTTTTTGCATTTAGAGTGTGCTTCATTGCCAAATTGATAATTTTTAATGTTAGAACAGAATGGCACAACAGTATGTAGAGAGAATATTTGACAGCCACAGAACATGTGAGGGATTAGTATACAAAAGACTAGATAGAGCAACATAATGTCGTATGATAGATAATGTTAACACAGGCCAGAGCGTCGTGTCTAGAGCATGGACTTTAACGCTGGTCCAAGTTGCAAGCAAAAGTAAACTATTATCAGAAAGAAACTAAGTTAAAATTTTCCCTTCAAAATACAACAGATGTCAATGTCTCAGCCACAAACTGTATATAATTAGCTTTGGGCTAATGGTACATAATCAAGGAAAGCCTGCATCTCCATACTACTATCCATGAGCCACCAAAGGGTGTAGCAGGACTGGAACGTAAGCTATGTAGGCTAAACTGTGCAAGATTGAACCCCTGTACTTTTTAATAGACAAGTCCAATATCGAGACTTCACAGATCAACATGCAGGTAGACATTGAAGAGGTTTCAAGATGCTCAAGTTGCTGAACATGACCACTGATAATATTGAGAGAAAGTAGTTGGGGTGGCAAAACCTCTATGCTTTTCAGAATGGCAACATGACAGGTTTAAATTACAGAACTTCATTATTATAGATGATAATGCCTGCCCACAGTTGTAAGTGAATTCAATCCTGGTAAATTCACTCCCTGCAATAGTTTATTAATGTCAAAAAATGTGTCTTAGTAGTCCGTAATCAACATTTAAAATAAAAAATTATTTAAAGTGAAGCAAGCTATAAGCTATTCCTCATAGAAAGCCAATCTTGTTATCTGGATTATATCTAGCAATAGGAACTTGCAGCCATTTGCTAACATCTTTATACTTCTTCTTGTCATTGTGGTCACCCTGATAAAATTGAACTTTTTTCAACTGTGCTAAACATTCTTCTTTCTTCGAAGTTGAAATTAATTTCCAAATGTTGGGAATGCATGCCCATCAGAGTTTTGAGGTGCATTATGGTATCCTTCCAAATTGTTGTTGATATGAAGCATATCTTATTTTGTTTTGTTATGGATGTTCCAAGTGTCAATAGGAAAAGTTGGAGTAATTCTTTGTCTTCAATTAGCTCAACCTCTTTCAAGTCAAATGTAGAATATTTCAAAATAAGACACTAGTTCTTGAGGGAGATTATCGTCATCAACAAGTTCCTCGAAACCATAAATTACATCAGAAATTGGAAAAAATGGAAGAAACTCATTATCGTGATGATATTTTTCTTTCAAACTAATCTCAACTACTTTTTTATAAATATTCTTAGAAAGGTGAAGCAGAAGCATTTGTAAAGGTTGATAAAGGCATGATAAAAGGGATGTAGGAACAAGTTCTGACCAACCCTCACGTGGCAGCAACAGCTGGATGACTGAATAGGTTAGGAAGCTTCCATGTCACTGATAGGCCCTCTACTGAATAGGCTGCACTTATCTGTTACGACACTTCCATGTCTTTGGTAGTGTCATCTATTGAATACTTAAAATATTATAATTTACTTGTTTTTTAAAATTAGATTTTAAAACTACTTAAATTAAGTTAGCTTGTTTAAATTATTAGTATAACTGATGTATTAAATTATGTAAATAACTAATGTATTAAATTATGTAAATTTATTTTAATAATTACTAATCTTGACTGTACTGAGAATTCAGTCATTCAGCTACTGCAGAAATCAGTGATTATGGAACACTAAAACATTTTTTTTTTACATTAATAAATTATTGCAAGGATTGAAATTACTGAGAATCAGTTTACCGAGAATGAAATTTTTCATGACCCCTGTCCAATAGCACCCAGATAATCAACCAGCGCCTTGCAGGAGATATCATCTGCATAAAGTTACCAACTCAGTCTCAGCATCATAATCCAATTGATGACATTTAGAACATACTTCAGGCTACCATTGCTGAGCTGCCACAAACTTTGTAAAATCTTGTTGACACCCTCAAAAAAGAATGGGACAATATGGCTCAAATTAAATTTCAAAAGTTCAGAGTATAAGATACCTGTGCAAAGCAATCATTTATGCAAAGGATCCAACACAAATAATGAATTTCTAAACAGAAATTTGCTACTTTGAGGAAAAATGTCAATAACTAAAATTGTTTTTGAGTGCCTCAAAGGACCCATCCTGACATCATTATTTCATAGTTTTTAATTTCAATATTTGCATCATACCAACAATCTGAAGTAAACTAGAAGACTGATGGCAGGTTTACAGATCTAGGAGACTAATTCAGCTAGAACACTTTGAATCACAGAGCCTAGCCAAAAGAAGCTTTTTATTCTAATAATGTTCCAATTCCTGCTGCAAAAAATTAATGGTCTGGCAACAGTTACATGTTTTTCCAAAAACTGAACTGAGTTCACAGTGCAGTAGACAGAGTGAGGTTAAGCATCCTAGTATAGATGTAAATCACTCATAACAATCTCAACATAAAAAAAAATTTGCTAACACAAAATGTCTTTCATCAGCATATATTTGGAGGGAGGGATCTGACATTTAGCTCCAAGGTCTTTCTTCCAAATGTGGAATGAAACTGACAGATTTGCAGTGCGATGCTACATTTCTTATTCATATTTCTCCTTAGTTGTACAACAAAATTGCCCTTTTTATACATTTTAAAAATCATAACTGATCAAAGGAAATAATTAGTAATAAAGAGTCAACCTTTGATTATCCAGAGTAATGGTAAGTGAGAAACATTGGATAAGGATTTTAAAAAGCAAAACAAAACATAATACACAAATTATCTGTAAAAAAAAATTATAATATTTATTTCTGGAAACTTAAGTTGAAATATAGAAGAGAAATCAAAAACAAAGAAAAAATACACTACAATGAGAAAAATAGTAGGCCTTTTAATTGTTTTTTTTTAAGTACTGTAATTTCTGGGTTACAAGACTGAGATTTTCTTTTACCAGAATCCAGGCCTCGTCTTATAATCCAAAATTTGTCAACATTGAAAAAAAAAAAAAAAAACATTTGTTAAACCCAAAAACTTGGCTGTAAAGTTCATATGAAGCTACTTGCAAACATTTTTTTTTCAGTAGGATCAGTGTTAATTGTTCTTTAAAGTATGCTTAATTATCAAATCAGTAACAAGGCACCACTATCTTAATCCATTTTGATCTTAATTATAAAAAAACCCTATTCTTTTTCAAATGCCAGCTGTTACATCATAAAAACCCTACACAGCAGCTTTTAAACTGGAAATCATAAAATTTGCCAAGGAATATGGTTGCTTATTGTAAGTACAGTATCAGTGAAAAATGTGTCTTGGAATGGTGCAAAATGAGGCAGCAAATACTCTTCAATGGAAAAACAATGAGGACAGGTTAGAAGAGTATATATTATCACAATGTGTCATATGTCACAAACTTGACACCATTCAGGTGTGATTACAAGTAAAACAAATCTCCACCAAGTTGGGAGTGGAAAAATGTGTGGGTGGTACATAGTGGTGTTTGTTTTATGCATAGAAAAAGGCTACGTATCAGGCAGCACATGACCATATCATAGACACTGAAGATGAATTCGAAGGCTTCTCTGAAGCTGAGTTGTGAGTAAGACAGTGGCTATCTTGCATATCAACTTATAACTAGCATCAACCTATAACCCAGAAATTGCAGTAGTCATTCATTGTTTTTTTTCGTACATTGGCTTTCCATGTTCCTTATATTCACACACAGCCTGTGGAGTTAATTTGTCACTCAGTGTTCTCTCTTGCAGCTCCAAATAGTTGAGCAGATTTTTCACAAAGTTCAATGCGGTACTGTGACTGATACAATAATCAGAAATCATTTCTTGTTTCTCTCCATCAATTTTGCTTTACTCAGCTGATTGTCCTTCATCACACTTCACAATCTCGTTGTCAGTTACTAGCTCATAGCTTGGTTCACAGAAATCACTGTCATTCAATATTTCAAGTGTCTATATGTTCTTAACCATCAGACTGCTGTAAAATCACTGCTAAGGTGGTTGCTGAAATTTCATCATCAAATTAGGAACATGCCAATTAAAATCCCATATAATCAGTAATCAGCCTAATTAGCCATTTTTCCAATTAATTGATTAGCTGATTATTAAGGTTCATAACAGTGAATGGAAAACTTTTATTTTTTTAGTCAGAAAGGACTAAAATATTGTTCCCTTGTTTTTTCCATATTATACCAAGTTTTATCAACAAATTTAACACATAACCGGGACCATTGATCTGGCTTGGAGAAAGGGGGGGTGATAAAGATAATAAATACCATAGGTATTCATTTAAACACCACCTACTCCAACATCTGTATGGTCTTATACATATGCATTTTAGTAAATTTGGGAGTGACAATATCTTGTTTGGTGGTACAATTGTCCCATCAGACCCTCTCTCTCTCTCTTCAACACAGGATTAACACTCCAGCACATAACTACGTGAAGGCCAAACCATAAATAATACTGATCTAAAAAATGCAACAATTATAAGACTTAAATTTATCCCAAAAAAAAAAAAAAATGTATGTAAAGGAAATTGAAACCTTCAAAAGTTTAATGTTAACTAATCAATATAATTACCCAAATATCAAGTAATACATAACCATGTGAATTTAAAAACCAAAATTTAAAAAAAAAAACTGTTCTATAAACAGATTCAAAATTGAAAAAGAAGAAAGTCTGACCAATATATAACTTAGTATTTAAAGGAAAAAGCTCTTAAATTATAAAGAAGAAACATCAACATTATAACACTTTCTGGATTGAGGTGATTTCTTGTTAGTTCATATATATATATATCCACTGGTGCTAAAGACCTAGCTAGATGTTTCAGTCTTTTGAAGTAGAGATTATTCCTTTTCTACCATAACAAAGGGTATTTATGCCTGGATATTAGGGGCAAGTTAAGGTATTTCTATAACAAGCAGCATGCTTTTTGTTTTAGTTCATGATTATCTGCAATTTGCTTTCCTGTAGAAAAACTGTCAGCTCTTTTTTTTTTCCTGTTGCTATTTCTTCAAAGTTGTCCACTCAAGGAACTGTCAGTTGATAAGCAGTTGAAGTTTATGGTACTTGTAACAAAGTCTGTCATTACATTTCTCCTAGGGTTATGCCTAATTTCTTCATCTTACATTTTTCCAATTTTCTATAATAGTATTTGTGGTAGATTCGTCTAGGAAAACTTTTACAGCTAAACTTTATAGAATTATAATGGAAGTTGTTGCATTTTTCTGATTAGCAACTATTGTGATCTCTTTAAAGGGCTTTAAAAGGCAAACAAGTTTTTAAGCTTGATTCCACTAATAAAGAATTAGATTTGGAATATTATGGTCTACTGTATATGACATAATTGAACATCTTTGTTCAATATTATGTTCTAGCGTGTAATGTGAACTGTTCCAACAAGTGAATACATCCTGAAGAAGCCTGCGTTTGAAGACCTCCAATTGTTCCTTTAATTCAGTTAGCTTTTGTAAGGCAGCAGAAAAATGGTGGAAATGGCCAACTATATCTCAATAAATACAAAAGATATTCTTTACTGCTCACTGACTAAATATAACATCATTAATGCAGAGTTGTAGAGTATGGATAAAACAAGATAGGGATGGTAATCTGGTTTTGAGAAGTACAGCAGGCTGCAGCATTGTCCTAAAGACCAGATAAACTCTATCCAGTGGTATTTCAACTTTCTTCAAACCAGCCAAAATTTGCTTCCTTATGTGGTCAACAAAATGTGATTCTGGATGGCTACATGCCTATCAAAATTAGGTATTATCAGATGATTGGTCATACTAAGAAATAATATCCCAACAATACAAGCTGTCCAAATGTTTGCCATTAATGCTACACTTTTCATTTACTCTTGTAGTATCTTTTGGAAAACAGTGTTGTACATACCTCTGGTATCATTATAGTTAGGAGAAAAAACAATTAAATTGCTTTCTAAATCCAATAACTGCTAAAAATGAGTAAGGTGCAGCAGCAATCCTCTCTTCTATTCTTTGATGTATGGCTGTGACATGAGGGTCTCTAATGCCCCACTATTTTTGTGAAGGGCTTTAGCCAGTCATTTGTTTACTACACTTTGGCTTATGTTCTTCAAGTCTGCTTTCTGCAAAAGCAGGAGGAGTATTTTCTTTCTGATTAAGCATTTCTACATTGTATTTGGTAGTATGTTTCACCTTTAAATAGTTTTATCATGTTGACAGTTATAAATGTATGTAGTCCAGAAATTTCTTGATTACAAAGCTTAATTTATCTTTTATGGAATCTTTCCGAATCACAAAAAAATTCTGCATGCAACATTATCAGATGACCCAAAAACCCAAATTTGAAAACTCTATAATCATAAATAATTAATTCCCTATGGAAACAGTCTTTGTGCTTATGCAGCAAAAAATACCACATTTTATGGATTACAGCTGCATTGGAAAGGGTCTAAAGTCTCCAAACATAAAAAATCCATGAATTTTTAAAAAGGAGACATGAAAATAACTCTCTAGGCAACACAAATGTATTCAGATATATGCATTCAATGGGACCACTGCGCTTGATGGCCATCAGCCAGCTCCTTAATACTGAGTTGAATATTAGTAGACAGCTTATGTCTCAAACCTCTGATCTCTGATGCTCAAGCATTCCCATTTCTAATGTTGTCAAGTTACAAATTGTTTAAAGTATTTTTTCATTGAAAATATTTACAATGAAAAGGGGAATTCCAAACAACAGTCAATACATCTGCTATCCTTGTTTTGTTAAAGCAGAATACCTGGCTAGGATATTTAAAAAAAAGTATGGTCTACATACCAATGCCACGTAGGCAATTCAACATAGTGCAAATAACACAAGATCCTGATGATCACTGATGTCATGCTGTGACTAGAAACAGACACTTGGCTCTCAATACCAAAACCAATAATAGCATTTGCAGTTTGTTTTAAACATTTCTCCATGATTACAAACATGATGAAAAACTATTTCAAAACCCCATTTATCCAGAAGACTATCCCAAAAAAATAGTTAATATGCACAAACAGCTCATTAATATTCATGAGCCTTAGAATACCATAGACAGTGATGCAATGAGACAGTGTTATAAAGGATTTGACATACTGTTCTGACAAGTTGCCTAGTCTTATACTCTAAATTTACCTGTCTATGAATGAAGGAAAGAAAAATATGAAGATTATCCAATTTGACTTATACAGCAAAAAATGCAGTATGTGGAAACCAAAGAGGGTGTGCTGAATATCATCCAGATGCCACATATGGCGATTGGTTATGGTGGAGGGAAAACAACCCACAAGATGATTTAGGATTGGTACACCAACAATCCAGAGTCTCTTGTCTATCCAGAAATACATCTCTTGGTTTGAAAGGTGTGCTAGGAGATCAAGACAAGAAACAGCATCTGGAGTAATAATCAAACCTAATACCATGAAGGACCTCAATAAGTGTGGCCAAATGGACTTAATGAGCATGCAGACTATAAAAGATTGTGGTTACCAGTTTTTCCTACACTACATGGTGATAAAGTTCTGCATGCTTCACCCACTTTAATACAATACAGCAACAAAAGTGGCTCAAGTCTTTCTGGACTTTGGTGCACCACATATTCTATAGTCAGGAAATGAATGCAAGTTTACAGCCAAGCTTACTGAAAGACTGTCTAGTCACTGGCCAGAGTTGGTTCTTGTGAATGGATTAACCACATCATCCTCAAAGCCAGGGATCAGTGGAATGAAAGAATAGTGACAGAGCTCAAGCTTATGGCATGGATAAGGAACAACATTAGAGCTAGGTGGAGCTATAATGTTCAGTTATCCATGAATACATTATACCATGAGACCTTGGAGATGAAGCCATACAAAGCTTGGATTAGTAACAAATTTTGCTGTGGGCTGACTTCCATATCAATCTTGGTACAGGTGTTATGAGAAACTGCTATAGGACATGCTGAGAGAGATTTCTCCTATCCCACTCAGTGGCTCTGCTCAAAACAGAAACCCTACCAAACCCACCAAGTGACTCTACCACACAAGCTATTGCCAACACACTAAAATCCAGTGTCACCCCCCACCAGACTCAGTGCCACCATATCTACTGCTGACTCCAGTGAGGTCATATTTACCTCAAACCCTCCATCAACAAAGACTCAAGTCACATCTTCAAAAAAACCCTGTAGATTGGATGAGAAAAGAAGTCCAAACAGGGAATTATTAGTCAGACCAACAAAATAGAGCTGGGAGTACCTGATCTCTAAGAACTGGTGACAATGTCGTTGTGCCAGTTTCCAGGTTTGGCTGAAGCAAAAGTGATTCACCAAATGTTATAGGAATGATGCTAGCAGTTGAACAATCTGACTGGCATAAAAAGTGGAGTAAAATAAAAGAGTGGCTTGGAATCAGTTAAAATTCATACAATTTAGTGTCTAAAAGGTGTTACACCAGTATGTACTGGTGTGTGTATATGGTGGGCAGGGTTTCACAAAGTATTCCTGTAACAGTACCTGATTACCAAATCTGAAGGCTGGTTTAAGATGTAACAGTGCATGTCATAGTCACAAGACATGCAAACGTAGACAGTACTTGTGTGATGGAAAAAAGTAATGGTCAATACATTGTCATGATTCACTAGTGTGAACTACATCAGAGCTTTTTAGAAAATATATTTAAGGGGTACTACTTTTTAAATTCTACAATTATTGATAAGGTGCTGGTATTGTTAATGTATAGTATACAATTTCAGGAAATAGCTGTTTACAGTTCATCTTTATTTCATCTTAAATTTAGCATTTTAAATGAAGCTAGTTCATTTTATAACTGTGTTAAAGCTAACAGTACCCCATAATTTTTCTATTCCCCATTTAACTTTTAAATTTAAGAAAAGATAAAGATGATACAATGGTATTTATAAGTTCTACATTTCATGAAATGTGAAGAAATTTCATCCAATTCAAGAAATAAATATGAGTACAGCATGTGGTGCATATCACCTAAATTAGTATGCAAAAGTCAGTAAGAATTTCCTGCATGGCACCTGCTTATTTCATGAAATTGGCAATACTGTTATTACCCAATTCATGAACTGTGCAGGTGACTTTGATCATATCATGAATTGGGCAATTTCACAGACTGTGTGCAACACTTCTCATACTGCAAGAGAATATTCTATTAAAAATACAAGGCAATATAAGCACTCCATGCAAATCATTTCTGATTTCAACCATCTTTTAAATTTTTTCAAAGACTATGTACTGTTCACATACTTGTTTTCTCTTATTCTTCCATCCCAACAATATAGTGACAGAATATTGCAATATTTCAAAGTTCTTAAACTTTGTGAACTGAGCCATTATTCATGATGTTTTCACTTTAAAATTTTCATTAGCAAATTAATTTATTAAGATTTTGGAGCAACAAAATAAAATTTAAACAAAGTTTCATGTCCACATCTGACCCAGTGGAGAACCCTTTAGACACATATTTTCCTATTCATAATGATACTTCTGCATACAAAAATACATTTCTGGTTTCTTAGTTGTAGCAGGTCAAAAATTTTGTTATAAATTTTACTAATCAGCCATTTAATTGGTAATTGGCTCAACCCTACTTCAGTCATCATTGTCACTGTCCAAAATAATTTTGAGCTACAATCTTATAATCATAACAGGTTTTACTAGATTCTACACTCAAGTCAGTCCACAAACTACATCCAAAACTGCTGGCTTCTTCATATAAACATTTTTTTTTTTTGTAATAATTTGCTTGGTAATGTCTCTTTATAGATACATCCTCCTCTGGTCCAAAGACTGGATCAAAGATATCACATTCAGAGGTAAATATTTCATTAAAATGTTGTCATCTTCAAATTTTAAAACATTTCAATGTGGTGGGAAAATAACAGATTTTTCTTGGCAAGTCTTTTGATTTTACCTGTTCTCAGACCTTGGAATAAACTTTTTGTTAAGACATTCTTTGCAAATAGCATGGTCCATCCACACTCCTTTATGGTTAAAATAATATATCACCATATTAGATGCTTTGGTTCCTTTGAAGTTTCTTAGCTTTACTAATCACACAAAGATTAAGTCTGTGAACCAGCCACATTGCACAACACATAACTATCAGTCTCTTTCCTGAATCTGTGGCAAGGAGCATGGTGTTCATTTTTAAATGCTAAAGTGCTCGTCATTAAACATTTCCAGTAAAGTTTGGTTTCAGGTACATTGTGTATCTGCTCTGGTTTAAAACTCTTGCTTTCTATAAATTTCTAAGAATCTTCACAAAAATCAGCAATAGCTGACCAAATCCACTAAACTTTTCACCTTGAATGCTCCTTTCGAATGCTGGGCCACTGCTTAAATCATATAAGCCACCCAGACGAGATTAAATTCACCTTTCGTTGCTAATGCATCAAAGAAAAACTGCTTGCTTCACACAGATTAGTGTAGACACGAGTAGAGTACCTTTGACTCTTTTTTTTGGCAAAAAAGGTTTCTATACAGAAACCAGTTCACAAACTTGATAATGCTCTGCAGTTTGTCATTTTTTGTTTTGTTTATCGTGTGTGGCAAGTTTAATCCACAACCCAGATAATCAGCAGTATACCTTAGTTTAAAAAATTTGACTAGCTTCACAACAATAGTTAATTCTAAAAGATATTTTTAATAATAATCACAGGAACTTGCTCTGCTGAAGTTGGTGAAAATTTGTCAGCCTTCCTTCAGATGAAGGATGGCTGCCTAGAGTCACTGCAATCAAAATACCACTCTTCACGCAGTTCAAATTCCCTTCAACATTTGAGTAAAATCCATAAAAATAAATTTTAATGTTTTTTTATAACTTTAAATAAAATATGTAAATTACTAAATGTTAAGATTTCTGCCAAATACTTGCCTTTCTTTGCCTGTAGGGTCAGTGAAGGTCAGTTTCTTCAATGTTAGCCAATGACCACTAGACATCATCTAAAGATTAGAAAAAAAAGTTAAAAGCTCATTCATTAAATGTTTATTAAAATATGTAAAATTATATTTACTTAGCTGCATGTGAAAAGGTCTTGACTTTATAAAGCCAAACTTTCAACCTTTATAGTTAGTTGTGTTCAGGTATGTTTTGTAAACCAAGCGTGCACTCGTATGAGCTAAGACTCATTGACAGAAATATTTCAAAACCTCATATTAGAGCATTTCTTTATTTTATTACTAATACAATGCAGATTTTCAAATTAAATTTTGTTTTATATTTGCTCAAACACAAGACAAACTTTACATAAATAATGGTGATACTATAAATATACAGGTGTTAAATACTAAGAGATAAATTTCAAATAAATGTAAAAACTAATTAGTTTGGTTGGTTAAGTTACTAATAGATATTTTAAAATAATTCAAGAAAAAAATCAAAATTATCATCATATGACCCATACTAAACTAAAAAATGTAGTTTCAAAAAAAAAGAACTGGGAATTATTATAAACAAATATCTTAAATCCAAAGAATAATCCATTTCAGGTGCAAACAAAGCTAATATAATTCTATGAATAATTTTTCAGATACATTATATAAATTCTTGGTTTGTTCATATTTTGATTATAGTGTGCAGACAAAATCCTTATTTAAGAAAGGTAATATTAGGAGGGGTTATCAGAGCTTCTATAAAGTGCTTCTTGGTTTTGAGCATTTAGAATATGCAGAATGATTAAAGATATGAGTTAGCAAATTTGTATATTAGATGTTTGAAGGAAAACCACCTTGCAGGTTTTCAAAAAAAATTAAGGGGTTTTGAAGGTACAAAGCAACAATTCTTTCAGTTATCTACAGTTAAAAATATTAGAGGTTATAATTGAGAATCAGTTAAATTATCAATCAATACAGCTTGATAGAGAGAAATTTCATAATGACACTTAAAACCAGCTTAAAAATCAGAATGCT
The DNA here is from genome assembly GCA_018389105.1 of Nautilus pompilius. Classification (NCBI taxonomy): domain Eukaryota; kingdom Metazoa; phylum Mollusca; class Cephalopoda; order Nautilida; family Nautilidae; genus Nautilus; species Nautilus pompilius. Next base: position 728,953 of record JACATO010000980.1, on the reverse strand, counting down.
AAACAGCTTTACAATGCAAGTGTGAGAAATCTTGTGCCCTCCACAAAAGCTAAGTAAATTTACCACACTTGCTAAGAAAAGTTTTATCTGAAGATGTAGAATAAGGAGAAAGTTGTCAAAAAGTGGTAGTCAAGAGGAACTGACTAGTTTAAAGATACAAATGTCTAACTGGAAGTCTACTTCCTCCTGGTAAACCCTTATCCTGACTTTCAAAATCTAAAGACACCTGGCAGCAATGAATTAGAAGGGAAAAGATGTGGTGTAATAGCCTTGGTAGCCAAGCAAATTATCTAGGTATGCTTGATGCTCTTAAGGTACAAGCCAAGTTAACCATAGAACTTCTACCAAAAGTACCTAAAAAACTGAACCTGAAGGAAACACACACAACTGGCTGGTGGAGAAGAATGGAAAGAAACCATACCAAGGAGGTATGCCAGACCAAGCCAGTCTGGATTCCCTTAATAATGGCAATAGTCTACCAAAAGATACCAGCAGCCCAACTGTGTCAAAAAGAGTCATCTATATACAAGACACTACATTAAATAATGAAGTACTTAGAGCTGGGCTACTATCATCACAACTGAGATGAGTGATACAACCCCAAAGCCTTTTTTTCATTTTGAAATAGGGCAAAAATCATTCTTTACAACATGGTGATTTGATTTGCACATTTTTTTCTTTCTTTTAAGATCAAAATCAAATAAGAATGAAAAAAGCAACTTTCTTTACCATGACTTTTAATTTTAAAAGTAATCTTTTTGCCACTCTAAAACTGTTATGTTCTCCAGTATCAGAAATCATTAACCTCCAACAGTCATATTTAACTATAGTCTTTTTTTGTTTGCACAACACAAATGAGTTTATATCAAGAAAAATATTGTGCAAATAAAAACTCATTAGTAAACAGTTTGAAAATCTGCTCCCATTTGCATACCTGCCAAAATTGTTTTTTCTAAAGTGACAGACACAGTATGCTGAAAAATTAAGGGAGTCTGGTTGGGCCCCCAGTAGGAGCTAGGAGGTAAACCTCCTGAAAAATTGTAAAAATCAGGCAATTCACTTGCAAAATGGAGGCCAAAATAGATGAAATTAAGATATATATATGATCAATTTAAATGCTGGTAATATATTATTTTAATGCAAAAAATAACAAAATCCAAATTAAAAAAACACAAAACTGTACTAAGGAGTTAGCAAGCAAAGCCCCTGAAAACTCCTAAAATTTGTTTAAAAGGGATAATTTGTAGTTTAAAAAATACAACAAATTATTAGTGAAATAAATGTTTATATTTCATAAAGCATGAACACACTAACCAAAAACAAAACACATGCTAGACTTTACTTGTGGTGGTAGAACTATAACTATGAACTGAGATAAGATACAAGCAGGTGTTCTAAAATTAAAAGCACATGGGCATAATTAAGTGTAGAATGCATCAAATGAGCTACTCACAAGTGTCACTTCAAAAAGAAAAAAATATACCAATATGAAAGTTTGCTCCAACTTTTATTCAAATAACGCAAAATAACATTAACAATTTAAATTTCATTTTTAAAAGTGAAAACTACTAAAGCATTAGCTAAGATCAATTTATTTTATAAATACGTCTTGCTACTAAGGTTCAATTACAGTATAATATTTGTAATCAAGCATAAATGAACATCTTACATTTTTAAAATTGATATTGCTCTTTTTTCTAGAAAAAAAAAGTTCTCAAAAAGTTGTTTTATTTGGAATACTATCAAAGAGAAGTCAAAATATCAACTTTTTTTTTTAGATACTGCCATTGTTTTTTAATAGACATTACATAGTATAATTGCCTTAAAAGTTTTAAAAATGAAAATTATATAATATAAGCAAATGCATTTTATTATCGTTTACTGTAAAAAGTTACTTGTGTTCAAAATAGACTATCTATACCAAGCACATTTACTATACATCTAAAAGAATAGGGGGACTGCATGTTAAACCTGCTCATTTTTTGGCACAGAAAATAATATGAAGTAGGTGTAAGAATTTAAAGGACAGTTGGTGGTCCTCCACCTAGTTAACAAAATTACATTCTAAAGAACTCATGCTGTTTCGTTGACATACAGACCATAACTTTAATTCTGCACATACACAAAGTTCACTAGATAATTCCCTTCCCCTTCAAAGGCAGATTTTAGAAGTATTCTGATCTGCAGCTAGTAATTTGTTTTCTCTTTTCCAGCAGAATTTAAATGATTTTACATACAATGTACAGCACAACTTTCTGTATAGAAAATTAATCCCATTCTGTAGTCAAGCTCAATTTCTACAAATTTTTTTTTATTTTTTTTTTGGCCAGCTACTCATAACAAACTATGACAGCCAAACATTAAACCAGTCTTGTTACACATCAAACATGTTCTAACTTGCCCACCAACAGAGAATTTTCATCAAAAATAAAAAGCATTCACAACACTCACACTAAGCTTCAGCCCAAAACTGAAAAAAAAAACACAAAAATAAATTTATTTTTATATAGCTGAAAAGATACTGTGATAGGGTTATTTCCTTTGCTTTATTCTTGGCAATAGCTGGGGACAAAATTTAGGCAATCAATTGGTCAACCGGATCAACATTATAAATTATAAATCAGTGTTAAAGTAAATAGTAGTGCAAAAATCCTACAATGAATTAAGTTTAAAGTTATTTTAGCTAACCAGAAACTTGGAAATACGGAAATTAAATGGGGCCAAATCAAAACCTAACAGATATATGAGAGAAGAGATCTGTTATAAATGAAGCATCTAGCTGAAATACTGTATTAGTGTATGGTCTGTCATTTTCTCATCTAATCGGCAATGCACTGACATGGAGTAGGTTTGTAATCGTTGTTGTTGTTGTAATCTTCCGGAAGAGAGAGAGAGAGAGAAAAAAGGTGTTTTAATTAAATTTTCTGGTAAAAAAAAATAAAATAAAAGGCTGTGTGTGTGTTTTTTGGGGGAACAGTTTCCCTGTCCGGAACCAACTCACCTCCTCTTTAACCACCTGGCACTCTCCTATCTTACACGACCGACACAACTGAGGACTGTCCATCATAACCGCACTTAGGTGAGTGAGTCTGTTTCCCGTTGCTGTTCCTACCAGCACATGGACTCGCTACAGCTGGTGAACACAGAGAAGAGACACTAGCTGATAATGTAATCACTACTGGTTGGGATGAGAGGGGGGGGAGAGGAGGAGGGCTCGGCGAAACCTGCCTGCTACGTCGTCGATCTCCTCAAGCCCGTGCGATCCGCCCTTCAGCGACAAAATACACCCCTTTCCTCTCAACACTAACATATAAAGGATACATGTAGATGTGCATCAGATGAAAACTTGGGGAGGAGAGGGGGATATATATATATAAAAAAAAAGGAAAACAAAAGCTAACAGAACAGCTTCAACCGTTCACAGGGTTTGTTTAGAGATGGCGCAATTATGTATATAAAGGCGCCATTTCTCCCCTCCTTTTCAGGAGAGCGCCTCCGTCGGAGTACGCTCCCTGACATATTGAATAGAAACGAGTAAAGTGAAAGTGCTTACCCGGTCAACACATTTAAGCCACCTATGTATAAAAGGATTAGTTTACTAAATAAATACCGGAAAGCTACTTTTTTTTTTTGTTTTTGACCCACCGACATTAAAGTTCACAGGGTTGAGGGGGGGGTGGTGGTGGTGGCAGGAGCCGAGTTATATGGTGATATCTATCGAGCCCGCGTTTGTTTGATTCTTAACCGTAATGCCACTAGCAGATATCCTTATCTAACCTGGGGCATAAGCTCCCAGGCTAGGAGCCCTAGTATATCAGGGCGCCACAAAAGCTTCGTCGGTTTTTATATTATGCTAATATGGGGTTCGTTATTAGCATGCTTGTGAGGTGTGTGTGTGTAGATCAGTTATATGTCGTCTTGTATCTTGCATATTTAAAGGAAACTGTACACAACACCCGGTCATGCGCCTGGACCCTGTACCGTCGACATCGGCGATGCCTCGAGGAGTTTCGCATTCGGAGCCGGCATCACACTGGGGGGATCGATTGCCCCACGAGGAAATCCTCCGGTGGGCCAACACACCCAGTGTGGAGACCATAATCGCCAAGAAGAGACCTCGCTGTTAATAGCCCAACCGCAGTTGAATTCCCATCCCCTGACCCTCGCTTACCGCCATTTACTCGCTATCCGTCGCATACTATTGTCACACACGCGCTTGCATCACGAGCCACGGACAGGGGCCGACAGTCGAACAAAACACCCAAAACTTAGCGATCTTCGAGGCGACAACAGAACGCAAGAGACAAAAGTCTTGAAAAGGCGACTGGTGTGCAACAAAGCGTGTTTGGAAAGAGAAGAGAGGAGTCGGAGGCGGCTGCCATCGCCAGCTACAGGACCGCTAGACTTATCGCGAAATCTGCCCGTCCCTTCAGCGACGGCGAGTTTGTGAGAGACCGTATGATGGAGGTATGCGACGTACTTTGCCCGGAGGCCAAAGATGTTTTTAACCACATCAGTCTAGAACAGGCATTCAGCGACGCGTTTCTGACATGGCCAATAATTCTTACGATCAGTTAAGAAGCGAAATGAATCACATCACGTATGTTTATGCTGCTTTGGATGAGAGCACCAATATTTATCCGTGGTGTCACCAAGCATGTCGAGTCTATCAAGAACTTGTATCACTAGTGCCTTTGCATGGCAGAACAACTGGGTCCGAAAATTTCAGAGCCTTCAAAAAAACAGTCGAGGACCTAAATTTACCATGGAATAAGTTAGTAGCCGCGACAACCGATGATGCTCCCGCCATGATCGGCGAGACGAATGGCTTCATCGCATGTCTGAAGAGGCACCTAGGACCGGATCTCGCAGCACAACTAGAAGATTACCACTGCATAATTCACCAGGAGGCACTGAGCGGAAAACATTTAAGATTCAAAGATATAATGGACCTTGTTATATCTACTGTTAATTAGAGAATTCCAGTCTTTTCTGAAGGACGTCAGTGCGGCTTATGGGGACGCTCTCCATCACACAGAAGTGAGGTGGCTGAGCCGTGGTAATGTTTGGAAACGATCTTTTGCTCTGCGAAATGAGACCAAGCTGTTTTTACAGCAGAGAGGAAGGGACACTTCAGTCGTGGAGGAGGCTGACTGGATTGCTGATTCTGCCTCTTTGACAGATCAGACCTCGCTGGACACTTGAATGATCTCAACCTGAAACTGCAGGGGAGAGAGAAACTGATCTGCGACTTGTTTGAGGCAGTCTGTGCATTTGAAATGAAACCGAAGCTTTTTTGCAACCCAGTTAAAGAGAGGGAATCCGACACACTTCCCAGCATGCCAAGACGCCTTTTCGCACGAGCATTCCAACTGGGGCCGTCACAGTTGTGCGCTTGAAGACCTGCAGCAGGCGTTCACCATCAGATTTGGGCAGTCCAGGAAAGAACAGGCTGCGTTCAGACTACTTGCAGATCCATCCTCTGTGGATGCCGAAACTGTACCTGGTGACCTACAGCTGGAAGTGATTGAACTCCAGTGCTCCGCAGTGATGAGAAGTAAGCACAGGGAAATGCCATTTCTACAATTCTATCAGGGCCTGGACCGGCATCTGTTTCCCAATATCACTGGGAATGCACAGAAATGGATCTCAATGTTTGGAAGCACTTACATATGTAAACAAGTGTTTTCCTTAATGGAGATGACCAAGTCTCCCCTGCGAACAAGACTAACAGATGATAACCGGCAGGCAGTGCTCAGAGCTGTGACCACCTCATTGGAGCTCAACATTAACCAGTTGGTGTTAGAGGAGCTCTGTAACGTCTCCCATTGACTACGGCCTCTTTTTTATTTGTAACTGACATCCATGTAAGTAGAATAATTCTATATAACAAATTGATCTGAGTAAGTCTATAAAAAATTTCGTGTTATAAGGTGTAGAGATGGATGCTGAACCTTTGTGGCCTGCTGATGGAGGCGTCACGTAAAAGCGGCCCGCGTTGAAAAGAAGGTTACACCCCCTGTTCTAGGGAAAATCGCACCTCTCCTGCCTAGGAGGAGATTATAGATATCGTACGCGAACTTTACAGGGTAGATAACTCTCACATTAAAAGCTACGGCAGCTGGTCGGGTTGAACTTTCTTTGAAAATAAAGTTTATTTATCAGCACTCACACCGAACTTCGGGAGATGAGCTTGTCTCCCCATCCTACCAAAAAAAAGAAATCATTTTCAGAATAATACGCAACAGTAAAATTATCTTTCACACTAGAATAAAACATCGTAAGTCCCTTGGAGCAGGGGGGGGGGACTGAGGTTCAAAAGAAATAAAATCAGGCTATGAATTGACCAGATGTGACCCTAAAAAATCCATAAAATGTAAAAAGAATGTCTCAATTTCGTGGAACTTATTTATAACTCGAGTGTAGAATTTTGATGTTTTTTGTTTTAAAAAAACAAACATTGTCAATTTTAAGAGTCTCAGTTTTGTTAATATCGTTATCGTGTAAGGAAATGAGAAAAGATGTCTTGATATCTCATTGTTTAGTTGGATTCATAGGCTAAGAATTTGCTGCCAGACCAAACGAGAGAATTGTTACGACTCGCAATTAGTAGCAGGATGCAAATGCAGATTTGAGATAATTCCCCTTTGTGTGAATATTTAAAGGATGTTACGTTGGACGGATGTAGACTTGTTCACAATTACACGGGATGGAGTAAATACCATGGATATATTTGGTATCTATGGAATTTCTTACACAGACAAGTGAGGACCTCAAACTTTGGTTCTTTGAAGAAAGAAAAAAAAAACACAAATATAGTTATTCATTGAGCATTCTAGTGATTTTATCAGTAATTCAGGCTATTAAAGAAGTGTAACATTTGATTTCATTTGAGTGGACAAACGTTTAATTTCGTTGAACATCACAAATTTGAGAGGGTCGTTCAAATAGAGTAACAAGCTGTTGTGTAGCCTCACAACAAGTCTCTGAGGGACAGTTGTTATTAGAAGTAAAATCTACAACTATTTTTTTTCACACAAAAAACAAACTCAGTATATAAGTTGACTAAAACAGGTGACAAAGGTAAATCCAAAACTGCTCTTTCTGTGTGAATATAACCGAGCATTCTAAATAAAGTATGAGTGTGAAACCCAAAGAGAGAGAGAGAGAGAGAGAGAGAGAGGAGAGAGAGAGAAGAGAGAGAGAGAGAGAGATGGGGAGAGAGAGAGAGATGGAGTTAGATGAAGAGAGAGAGAGATGGAGAAAGAGAGTGAGAGAGATGGGGAGAGAGAGAGAGATGGAGTGAGAGAGAGAGAGAGATGGGGAGAGAGAGAGAGCGATGGAGAGAGAGAGAGAGAAAACCTGTTCTGCTTGCTTGCTTAGTGGTCCCTCGATATTTCAGTGTTAGACATCCCAAAAGACAGCTATTCAATCTTAAAAAAATCTATCGTTGGTTTAATGTTTTTTAAATGCATCTCAACTTGCAGATCTGTTCTTAGGGGGAAAGAATATTATCAGAACATAATTTAATGAGAAGAACCTGGGAAGTGTCATTAATGTAAATGTTAGTGAACAAAGATACATCAAAGAGGAAAAACAATGAAAAGATATTTCGCACTTAAGTTTAGGTTAAACCATATAACCTGAGCGCTGCAGAATATGGATTAACTACATTGATAACCTTTCCTTTATTGTTGATTTTGTATGTTTTTGGCGATTCTGACATTAACCTCTCGCGAACAGAAGTTGGATCTAGGTTCACTTGTTTATACAGTAAGCATGAGAGTGTAAAAGAATTGATTTCAGCATTGAAGTCTTATTGTTTAGAACAAAAGCACAGTTTCCTTTATCAGCCGGAACTATCAAAGGGGTAGAATCAGATTTCAATTGTTTAATTGTTGCATGTTCATTTTTTAATTATTATTTAGAGGTATGGATGCCGGAAACCGGAGGTGGGGGGAGACAAAGAGTCATTGTCTACCTACCTATTTTTAAAACAAGGGAGAATGGAGTAACTTACACATTTATTACCCTTCGAAACGAAAAATAAGTAATCCATAACACGGTCTTCAGCTGGTGTTTGCATTGTCAGCCCAACGTTTTTTTGACAGGTGAGACCATTATATAAAAAGGGTGTCTATTATTTGAGTTTGACAGATGGTTACAGGTTAGCGCACAAAAGAGAAAATCAGATACACGAGTCAGCTGTTACAGCCCCAGTAGGTTTTCCATTAAAGGCTTAACGAGGCTATAATCGACGTCATATACTTCGAACTTGGATTCAAAGGGCAAAACATATGACACCAACTATAGCTTTAATTACTGGTGCCGTTACAACTAGTTGTGGTCTCTCCCTTACTCACAAATTTGCCTCTTTTTTTTTAGAAATACTTAATATAATATAATATTATCTCGTAAAACTATTTACGTAAGTACAGATTATGGAAGTGTAATACCGTACTGTGTGTTAAATTAAACGTGTAAAAATGTTTTTGTTGGTTGCACAAGTACTTTCGATATCCGCTTATATGATACTCTCATGTTAGGGAACTGTGTAAGTCGAGAGATAAACGAGATCCCTTTCCATCATACAGCACCCGTTGAGAAAACCGGGGATGTCTCTGAAAAACTGAACAAAATAAAGACGAGGTCCTTGAAAGTCCAAGCCCCATCAACTCCACTCCAGACGGGAAAAGAGTAGGACTCTGACTGAATTCAGCCGTTCGCCGTGGAGTCTTTGCCTTCAAGCTCATTCGTCAGCAATGAAGTCGATCTATTTGTCCTGTAATTAGTAATCTTCCAAACTGCGAGATAAAACCGCAGCAGTAGTGGCATTAAAGAGAATAAATGTTTCGGCTTTTGTTTGACTTCAAAAATGTGTTGAACACATGAGAAAAGCGGCTACAGACGGCAATTTCGGAGCAGATACTGGTAACCTTACTCGGGCGCCGTATTAAGGGTGACTTGGACGACGTGAAACGCTAAATATTGAAGGTAAAGGTTAAATCTTGCATGGGCACCCTCAGTGAAAATGGTCAAAAACTGTTAACAGCACGGTAGAGACGGGTGCAAAATTTTTAAAAAAAAGTTAGCAAATCGACAAGGAGGGCAAACAGGCAAAGAATAATGGGTTAGGTCAGGGGTTCTCAAAGTGGGCGATATCGCCCTCCCCCCTGGGGGACGAAAGAGAAGTCCTCAAAACATGTCCTCCTCCTCATCATCAGAAGATAATGGGTCGTGCCCACCACCTTCAAAGTTGCCAAAAATCCAGCAGATTAAAAGAGTGAAATTACGTCAATATGACGGTACTTATTTGAAATTTGGTTTTATAACTGCTCCACATGACGTTAGTCGTCCAATGCGTCTTATCTGTGGTTCCATTTTCTCTAATGAGGCAATGAAGGCTCAAAGATCATCTCAAAAGGATGCATCCAAATAAAATGGACAATGACTTCAAGAAGCTCCGGTCTATCCATCGTTAAACGGGATGACTTAAGATTGTACCTAACAAAAATGTTCCCAAACATTAAAAAGCTCGCTGAAAGTCACCAAGCACATCCATCTCATTGAGGACCGTATGTTATTTGTTTATTAAAAACTTGATTTATTTTTATACGATGTAGTGGGGGGCGATGACGATATGTAGAGTGCCATAAGGGGGCGATAGGACGTAAAAGTTTGAGAAACTATGGGTTAGATCATTCCGTTAAAGTGTGTAAAACGAAGATTAATACCAAATGGGAGGAGCAGCCAGCGGGAGCGCGAGAGGCATGAAACTAGAGATACTAGAGGATTCTTCAGCTACCAGTAATACTATTGATGAAAAGACAGGTAGGGGGGAATTAAACGACAAAGTGAGAGTTGCGGGATGCCTCAGCTGGGAAAAAGGGGCGGGGGGAGCTTTATCCACACATGCATCTGATAATCCATCACTAGTTATAAGAAGCTCTGCCTGTATTGTTAATGTCGGCGAAAAGTCGAATCGAGCTGATTTTGTAGTCATCTGGTGGCGGTGGCTAATATCGCCTGTGATTCGCAACAACAGACGTTAGTCGAACTTCTCGATTTGTCTGTTTTTGGCGAAATGAATATCTCTGGTGTTATGATTTTTTTCCGGTTTTTTCAACGCATTTTCTAACATTTTTCTTTCAACTAAAAACAGAAAAAATCAAAGAATCTCTTCTCATTTCTCTACACGGTAAAGTTATTAACGGAAGCCGGGGCCTTAGAATTGACAATAACGGAGTTCCGCCAAGATTAGGGTGACCAGACAGACAGCAGAGTACCGACAGGACGACGACAAGTGGAAAACTGAGGACATGAAATGAGAAAGGCAGTTTATTTGAATAAAGGAAATTCTACAGGTATTATTTTATTTCAACAAATTAGGATTTTTGTAAAAAAAAAAAAATAATTAAAGATTGAGATCAAGAAAAAAATTAACTTAATATTGGTATTTTTCAGACTTATTTTTTTCAGTAAGCTCTCATTTCCAAGAAGATAAGAATGAAATGCTTCCCAAGAAAATTTCTTCATATTGTATTGCATGAGGATTATACTCTTGGTAGATTGCACTGTCAGTCGGTTTTTCTCCTTCGTCCACTGAGCATTGATCAGTGAAAAAACTATGTTTGCATCGTGTCCTGGATGCTGAAGAAAAATCCACAAATTTTTAACAATTTTGTAAAGCAGTCTGCATCTGTACAGCTTTTAAAGAAGATCTCCGAAGATCTCTTCTTTATTTTGTATAAATGTTTTAATATTGCAGAACTGGTCAAATAACCTGACATCATCAATAACGATACCTTTAAGGTGTTAGGCGTGGCAATAATTCATCGAATTTCGTGTTTTTATTCCTTTTGAAAAGCATCCAATCAAAACACTCGAGTTCATCAGAAGATTTAACCCTAACTCCTCCAAGCAACTGGTGCATTTTTGACAAAGACCCTGACATTCTTGTTCCATACTATTTTCTCGACATAGAATTTTCATTCTTTCTATTCTAATGGTTCTTCGAAGTTTTACATCCAGTAGTTCAGATACCGGAAGCTGGTGAACATTTCGCTTTTAGTTTAATCAATATAATTTATCTTCATAATTATTTATGAACAATTTCTTTTTTACTTTAACTTGTATACTGCAATTGATCACTGACAGCCGAAGCAATTTTGCGATCGTAAAACAACCGGTTTCCGATGCTATCTCAGTGCTGTTTTTCTTTTTCCTCTCCATAACCTCTTTGTTTATCTCCTAAACTACACAACGAGAATCTTAAGCCATCTATGGTCACGTGCACGCGTCTGGGAAATCTCTTATGTGCTCCGCAAATATTTATCAATGAAATAAAACACTAACACACGATTATATTTAATATTAGTATTAATAATAATAAGATTTTAGTTTTAAAATACAAGATAATATTAGTTGAATCGATGAATAAGTAAACAAAAAGGTTGTGTTTTTGTTTTGGACGGGTGGGTTCAAACGGAGAAAATGTCGTCTGCTCGTAATTTTTGTAGCGAAGTTTCACTAAACATTTAGCGTGAATAACCGGTTAGTAACTCTTTATAATGTAGAGGATTCTTTTTATTATATATATGGCGTGGTCTACCCTACCAACCAGCGGGGTGGGGGTGGGGGTTGTGATAAGGCGCCGACGACTGGGGTCAGGCTCCCGTCTGGGAGGGATACGTGTTACAAACATGGCGATGCCGACCGAGGCGCGGGGAATCTGCCAGGATTGAGAAAAAGTGGACTTGGAGTTTCGAGAGATTCTTCAACGCTGTAGCTGGAAATTCCTGGGGGGGGGAAAGATAAAGATTCAACACACGCGTTTTTATTTATTAATCCAGTCGCCGACAAGTGGAATGGCGGCGGTGAGCCTGATCGTGGTTTAGTTCTGTCAGCTTGTTCAGGAATAATCTATGCCATAAAATACAATACGGATGCTTAAATTATTATTATTATTATTATAGTATTATTATTATTAGTATTATTATTATTATTTTATTAGTAGTAGTATAGTATCAAGGGTTAAGGGAAAAAATCACGATAGTAAAACGTTAGAAATAGTGAACTATTCTAAGGGAAGACGGACCGACGTCAGCCATGACACCAGACAGCAGTTCCGTTGGGTTTATCTTTCATAAACTGCTGTTACTTTGGTCGGGGCCTCAGCCTAACTCGTAAGCATCCGACCTAGGGAGAGAGTTTTATTTAGCTATACAAAACTTCTGCTATGCCTGATTACACACCCACCTGCATCATCAATTGGATGCTGATTATGGCTGCCTCTCCACAATAGGAGTCTGCAGATCTGCTTTCATCAAATAACCTTCAATACTTTGATGGTAGACATCTAGTCAAATGGTCTTTTACGTGTCTTGCAGATGATATTTCTAATTATTCATCATGATGCTGAACCAATTTTCAACAAAGGACCCCTTTTCTATCAACCATGGGTAAGTTGGCCAATCTTCACGCTCCCAAAGACGACATATTCTAATAATTGCCGACCCTTTTCATATTTCTAAAATGAATTTTTGTTACCTTGCCCCGGAGAAATGAGGTTATAAAATCTTTTCCTTTTAGATGGTTTTAAGAGGCAATGATTAGAGAGAGAGTACCTTTTGATAGCACTGTATGCACCCTCCTCATTTCTGATTTGTTTATACAGCTACACACAAATTATATTACAAATACTTTTTTCTTCTTCAAACTTTTAGAATTGAAACTAAGTCCTATTTATTTCCTTATTAATTAACTTACTTTGTCATGCCGATTTTTTTTTTTTAACTGTTAAATTCATTTAATTTAATAACATTTTCCCCTTCCCCCCAGTGGTGATAAATATGGTGATGATGCTGCTGCTGGTATGGGCTTCAGTAGCCAAAGTTTCTCCCAGCTACCAGATTCACAGAACGAGTTTTCCCAACTGACTTCTCAAGATTTCTTCTCTCAACCACATTCTGGTGGTTCCCAAACTGAGGTTAGTCATCTAAAACTATTTTTAATTTCAAAAAGTAAGTTATGGTACTATAATTAACATTATTTTAAAAGTATTATTTGTAACCATAACAGATCCTTACATTATTACATATAATTCTTTCAAAAATTTAGTATCATCTAATTTCATTTTGATTATTTTTTTTAGAAATGTTGTGAAAATAAAACGAAACAAACCTAAGAGGCCTAAATATGAAAACGAAGACAAAAGGACATATCTTTTACTTGTTCATTAGAACTAGAATATTGAGGACTGACTTGGAATTCAACATCCACTTTGTCACTTCACCAACATTCCTGTTTTTTTTTTTTTCAATTTTCCTAAATACTTTGATCTGTATGTTGTGATGGTTGTCTGTTGATCTGACAAAGACCTAACATTCACTTCTCTGGTGTGCAGTCTGATTTTCAAGGTGCAAATTTGTGAACATGTTGCACAGGAAAATGCAGGCTCCCAACAGAGGATTGGTATGTTGCTTAACCCTCTTTGGCAACAAGTTTTCTTGATCTGATTTATTCAGAGCATCTGCCATCTTCTTTGGCAGTGTTATCATAATTGATGCCAAAGGTGTGACGTTTTGTTCAAAGGGGGGTCTTTCTAGCTTGTGAGGACCTCTGCATGGGAGAAACCTCCCTCTCTTGGCTGTAGAAGTTCCCTACGAGTGGTGTGAAAAATCACAACAACTGGGTACCTTGATGGTTGAAGTGGACGGACATTGACATCTTTTGTGCATTGTCAAATGTTATGTATTTCCCAATACTTTGCTGCATTGCCATTCCATCCATTGGATCTATTAGCTTCACCTGTCTGCTCAGCCAGAGCAAACTTCTACATTAGGGATAGACATCCTCATCAAGCAGTGTTCTGGGGTGTGGCTACTGCTGCATGCTGGCATTTTGGGCAAAGTGGTAGGTGCAAAAAAAAGTCCAATGAGAGAGAACCCCCTTTACTGTCATTCTGAGTTATTTTTTGATCTGATAAAGTTAAAAGCAAATAACAGTGGTTTGAATACTCTTAAGTATAGCAGAAATCAGTAACTTGGTTGTGTATTTTGATGTATTTCCTTTTGCCATACAACTAGTTTCTATCTGTAGCTCTAAATCTGAAATAGCACTAACAGTTCTGCTGTGAAAGGAAACAAATAATGGGTTTCCCTATTTTGTTTAATTTATTGTGTCAAGCTAAAAATTATATTTACAAAAGTAGATTGCATAAGAACAAAATCAATAATCACTTGACTTAAATATTTTTCTTTCTTTTTTCTGGAGGGAATGAAATTGTATCAAAAGTATGTAGCACAGCCTCCTCTTTTTAGACCAGTTGGACAATTGAAAAATCAGAACAAACCAGGAATCACTTTTCAGTATCAAGAACTAAATAAGGCAAAAGCTAAAGAAAAAGACGAAAGGTACACTATTCAGCTAAAAAATTTTCTTCTTACTGTTTTCATCTGATTGCATACAATTTTTTAGTGGCTTTTAGTCCAACAACCTTAATTCTTTCCTGTTCAAGTTGGCCAAAACTGGCCAGGCACTGATGAGTCATCTAATGACTACTTCCATCTATTTTATAGATAATACATGTAGAAGGATGCTTGCTGGTCTACATTATCACTTCCTCTGGCTACTTGTATTGCTTTGTTTTCCTTTAAAAATGATTTTACTAGTGAAGCTACTAATGTGAATCATCTTTGTAGCCTTATGTGATGGAATTCAATAGTGAATCCTTTCCTTCTGATGATGGTGAGGTTTCAAGTGTTTATACCCCAAATCTCTCATTATTATGTGGTGGACAGTGATGGAGAAACATCGAGAATGCATTGATGGAGAGCAGCTACAATAACAAGGTGAGTGAGGTCATTGAGTGGAGTTTTGAGTCATCTGTGCCCAATCAATGTGCCAGTGTTTTCACAGTCTGTTGGTCCAAAGATTGAGGTCTCATGCAAGGTCAGTGGATTTATTCTACGAACTGATACCATTCCACTGTGTGACTGAGAAGTTTAACCACTATGGCACACAGACCCAGAGGGAGCAGGCAGAGATGACAACATCTGTACAGGTAACACCAGGGAGGAGATGAACGAGTCTGCATCAGTAAACAACTATAATTCTTTGCTGTCTATTGAGGATTATTGGAGTGAGGTTGAATCAAGAAATTCAATCAGTATTGACACCTCTGTGACAATCAGGTGATTTCACTATATAATTTTTTGGCTTTCTACTCTATAAATTACATTTTTCCTATCATTTTTTCATTTGGATTACTGAACTGTGTGCTAAGTCATCGATGCTATTTGAGTCATTCCATGACTTTTTACTGTTTTTCAATAACTTCAATCAAAAAAGATGCATTTTGCGTAGCCATCTTGGAAATTGTTGAATGTTTGTGCATATTAATTAATTAATTTCCTAAACAGGAAAGGATTAAGAATGTTGCTTTATTTTAGACGATCCCTACTCGACAATAGTAGTAAATCTTTATTTTGTACAAACTTATAATACAAAATCCCCTACACAACTCATGATTTAGTTGATTGTTGAAAACAAACATCCAAATTGTTTTCATACAGCATTTATATAACATGCTGAAGCTTGAAAATCTCAGATGAAATCATACATTTGTTACTTTAGATGGTGCAACAGTTTATAAAATGTGAACAATGCACAAGTTGAGAGAATTGTATGAAATAAACTGAACTCTTTTTTTTTTTTATCTGACAGGGATCTTTTAAATTATATTGCTACAACAGTAAAGGACTGTTCTGAAGAGGTTAGTGCTTAAATTTATTTATCTTTGATTATTTTATTAAACTTTTGGTTTGATGATTTTGTTACTAATAAACAAGAGAAATCTAAATTTATGGAATTTTTTTGCTTTCTATAAACTATGTTCAGAGAACACATTGGAGGTCCAATAAGTTCTCTCAGCAAAACTCAATATTGGTCTGTTCCCTACCCAATGCAAATTAAGAAAATAGTCTTATGTTTAACCAAAAAAAAAAAGTGGTGAATTTATCTTTTCAGTGGTGTCACATTGATTTTGGTGGAGTTGCTTCATTTTTAACCTCTATTTCTCTGCTTTGATTTGGCAAAAGAAATGCTCTTGTTTTAAGCTGAAAATAGTTTAAAATAAATAAATAATTTGATTGTTTTGTTTAATTTTGATAAGATTCTATGGCCCAACAGATGTTTGCAGCATAAATAAGCACTTAAAGTGAACATGTTACTAATAAACATTTGCATTATAAGAACCAGTGCCTGCTGACCTGCTTGGCTGCATTTGGAGGTAAGCATCTGTCTTTGTTTGTTCAAAAATTGATAATTAAATTTAATGTAAATAAAACTTTTCTTTTTTTCCAGTATTCCACATTTTCTCTGAATTCTTACCATTCTGACAATGCTCCAGGCATTGAGGCTTTATAATTATGTGAATCTATTATCTTTATAGAGAAAATACTGCATTTGAAATGGAAAAAATTGAGGAATTCATGTTTGAGTTAGAATGTACACCTAAAAAGCTAGATAGTAAAAAATATAATTGAAAAGTCTGCTGAATTTGTAGAATTAGAAAGGCAGTTAATAAGCATATATTGGTGTCAGTTCAGTGTAATAGTTGTACAAGAAAAGATTCATTTACTAAACCTTTGCACCCATATTATTTGTGTCTTGTGTAATAAGAAACAGCAACCACAGATAAATAGAGAGTAAAATGACTATTTATAAAGCTTTTAAAACAAAGGGAATCATCTTTTAGGATATATTTTATTATAAAATTCAACATTTACTACTATAAACTTTGCATTATTTGTTTTTCACAAAAATACATTTATTTGGACAGTCGTGCATTAAAAATATATTGATTTTGGCTTGCCAGGTTGAAATTTATAGACATTGATTGTTGCATTTTATTTTTTACACAAATCCTAAAACTTCATTTTCCTCTGGTCATAATTCATGTTAAAATTTTATATTTATTCATTAGATAATCACATGTTTATAATATTACAATTTTGTTATTGTTAATAAATTTTTTTCTCTGATGGTTTTGTTTTTCAAAGATCTAGTTATTCAAAAGTTGTCACAGTTTTATTTTATTACATTAAAATCCTGAAAAACTTTGCTTTTTGTTGTACTGCTTTCACGCAGCAATTGAATTGTTGTTTTAACCTATTTTGGCATAATTTTTATTTTTTTAAGGATTAATAGCAGTATAAATGAATACATTTTTTGAAGGAAAATATCAAACACTGTCCTTCTTGCAAACTACTTTGTCTCATGGTGGGATCATTTTATTATGAAATATCGCCATGTGAAGTGAATTTTATTCCCTACTTTATAAATCATGTAAAGTGAATTCATGTTAAGTGAGACTTTACTGTACTTCTAACCTTCCTTATTCTGCAGAAACTTTTGTATTGTTATATTATACCCATCATCTGTGAGTTCTTAAGTGGTTTCACAAGACAATCATGGTGCCTCAGATCCTGCAACATGGGTGAAGAGTGATGGGTGTGATGGCAAGCAAGTTCCAGGTTTCTTTGCAATTCCCCTGTTCTCATGTCTAGATATGTTCAGCCTCAAAGGTTTTTAGTCCAAAATGGCATTTGAAAGTCCATAGTTTTCTGTCTCCTGCTACTGACACCCTTGTCACATGGTCAGTTTTGCATGCTTTACATGCATTTTTCAGCTAGGCAAAAGAAATTAAAGAGGCCTAAAAGAAGAGATTGTAAATATAGTATAAGTTAAATCATCATAATCCTAAATTCAAATAAATTAGGTTTTTAAGAAAATACAATATTAATTAATCTAACATATTTTCAAGTGTTTGTTTTTGTTTGTTATTCTTTCATGGCTGAACTGTAGCACCTAGAGGCCCTGAATTTGGTGTGTAGGTACTTCAGAATCTGGACAAGGTTTTTAAGCTACTACATGTTGGCTTAAAGCTATTTTTTCCTGTGCAGCACCAGGTATCCCAGCTAGTAACATTATATAACCAAAATATATCAATAAAATTTAAAGAATCAAAGAGAAAATTATTTTGAGAAACTAACCATACTTTATTGTTTTTAATCATGAAAAATACTGTATGTACAAAAAATAATATATTATTATACTATATTTAGCCATCTAGTTGCTTTCAAATTGATCTAAAATTTAGGGATATTGGAGTTTCAGATACTTTTTAGGAACCAGATGGCTAAGTGCATAGCATACCTGACTGCTGTGACTGAGAGTATGGGTTTGATCTTCTGTTGGTAAACCACTTGATTTGTCAAACTTCCTATAGTATGGATTTTTTCTGTACTAGTCAGTGGTTGTGGGTTTCCTTCAGTACTCTGGTTTCTTTTCAAAGCTAAAAAAGAAGAGTTCTAGTAGGGACTTTCCATTTCCTGCAGAAGGGAAGGTGGAAGTGCCAGGTCCCTTAAGGTTCAGGAATGGCTACATTTGTTAGCAATAAACATAGCACTATGCAACCTCAGTTACCATGGAAGAAGAATACATTTTATTAAAATTATTAATGCTGATCACTCTTATAAACTGCCATAGATGTTAGCACATCTTTGCATTTGACATTGCATGATCCTCAATCTAAAAAATAACAGTTGTGTATAATATACTGGATATTAGCTTAGGTAATTATCCAGAAGAAACTCAGGTGTAGATCTGCTACTTTGAAACTTTATTTTGCATTCACTGGAGATCTGACTTTTTTGTTGTTGATAAAATGATACACTATACTATTCTCTCCTTTAAAAAAATGTGCTACATCAAAATAACATAGTAATAACATGATTAACATACACACTATTAATCCAGTTTTATTACTGGGTGCATAATCCTCTCAGACAACCTGAGAAAAATTGTTGAGGCCACCCTGTCTGTGAATGATGGAGTGTTTTGACCATTATATAAAACTTTATCAAATTCTACTGAAAGTTTATTCACAGTGAATGGAGAGCTTTGAGTATTTATAGAAACAATTTGGGATGCCATCCAACATTGCAAAGTGTGACCTTTTCAATGGTTCTTTTAGGAATAAGAAATCCAATTTGGACATCATTATTAATATTCATTGGTGGATGATTATCATGGGCTACAATCATCTGATTTGAATGGACACATTAGTATTTACCAAATAGTTGTTCTCTCCACACACTCTTCTACTGTTAGTAGTGTTCATTTCTAAGGCCCTAGTTTATTACCTCCAGCTAGGTTGAAAACACACACAGTCATTTACTTCAAAGGTCCTTGTTTGTTTTTGTTTATCATTATATTATTTCCGTCCAAACTGTTTGTTCTCCACAAACTCTGCTAATTGGTTTCACAAAACTTAAATGTCTTTTGGCCTTAACTTGGCTGGTGTACACCTAGCAGTACTAAGAGGGGTGGTTCTGTATTTTATAAGGAAATTTTTCAACTCATGTTTTATTAATATTCATTTTTTCCTCTGATACCTGTTTCTAAAGGGCCTCTTTTGCTATGAACAGATCTTTTGGTTGCCTCAGATACAGAGTGATAGTAGAAATGTGTTTGACACCATTTAGTTCCGTGAATTTAGCAAATTTTTCAAAATTAAACACATCCATCATCTTATGCCAGTTCTTCAGGTTACTAATAGTTTTTAAACATTAACTGTAACTCATCAATTGTATTCTCTGCTATTATGCAATGCATGTGGTTGAATTTATTCACTTAGACTGGCTACTAAGTAATAATCTCTACCTTTTTTCACAAAAATCAACATGAACTCTAAGATGGCTTTGTGGGCCATCTCTGAGTATGTAAAGACACCTTCGATGGTACATTTCTTACATTTTGATATACTGTGAAAATTTGATCCATCCGTTTAATTTTGTTATCAATTTTTGGCCACCATACAAAATTCTTTGCAACTGATTTCATGGAACAGATCCCTGGGTCCTCCAAAGGTAATTCTTCAAATATTTTCTTCCTAAACTTTGGTGGAATAATGATGACTCTCAGAGTAAACAACCCCGTTCACACAACAGTTCATACTTTTGATTGTTATAGTTTTAACTCCATATTGTCACAAATGTCTAGTCAACCGTTTACTGTATGCTTATAGGCTTTGCTGAGTACTGTTTCACTTTGATTCTTGTCTTGAACACCTCCCTATGCTTTTCTAACAGTTTATCAAGTTTTTCTTTTGTAGTAGGTGAATAACCTTACTGTAGTATGATTTGATGTACTCTTAATGGTTGAAATTTATCCCAATCAAGTTTTATTTCTCTTAGCCAGTTCTTAACCAACAATGTAGGTGTACTCAAATGATCAGCAGTAATCATTGAAAGCTGTTTTATTTGTTCATTGTATTTGACAATGCATGATATTGCATCTAACAATTTCAAATTATCGTCAGTGTAAGACTTGAGCTGTACTGGGATAATTTTAACTGTCTGTTTGAATTTATGCCAGTACTCTGTAGAACACACGACAAAATAATCATTTGCATTATCCAGTTCCATGACAGTGTTTTTTTTCTGAAAATTCTCATCAGCACTTCTTACTGGAACATTTCTTTCTATCAAACTAGTTGCATATAGTAAATATATGTCTATTTGACTACTCTGTTTTGGACTTTAGTGTGCTGTTAATACTACTTTACATTTTGTTGTTGTTTTTCACTTTTAATTTAGGCAACTCTCCTGCTAATGCTTTCGCAAGTTGAGCTCATGTGGCCCATTTTAAACACATTACCTTTTTGAACTTACTCGAATGAACTAAATGTTTGCCATTACACCTGTAACATTTTAACACACCTTTGGCATGAAGTTTGTTAATGCTGCTAAAACTTCTATTCTGAGTGGCTAGACAAAATTCCCTAGCATTCCTGTTCACCATTTCCATTGCAGTTATTTTCTGACAGGTATGTTTGGATATTAAATCTGCTTTATTTAATAGTTTGTTTTGAACTTGCATGTTGTTGGTTCAGCATAAAACCTACCTCTGTTTAAAAAGTCATCATAGTTACAATGAATGGATTAGTGCTAGGATAAACTCACTGACTGATTCATCCACTTTTTGGTTTTTTCCACAATGGAAAAATTTGCCTATTTCCAGTAATGCTGAAGAGAAATGACTCTCCAATGGCTTTATAATATCTCTCAATGCAGTGTCTCTTGGTTTTGCTGGCACTAACAAATTTACATTTGAGGATATACCTCCAGTTTTGCCTTTGTCAGGAAGGTATTACAGTTTATTGTCTCTGACTTAGTTGGCTTCTTGAGTATTACTTGGGTCATAAAATTATTTTAGTGAACTGACTAGCCACATTCCAATTCACCTACTGAACATCTTTGGAACATCCTCAATAGGTGTATATGGCTTAGGAATCCTGTTCAAAGAAGCAACATGAACTGGCCTTTTCCTTAATCTAGGAATGGCAAGCATTACCAGATAAAGTAATCAGGCATCTGACTGCAAGTAGGTGCAGACTATGTGGAAGCTTCATCCAGTACCAAGATGGTTACATCCAATACTGAATGTGCCAATCATGTGACTTTTTTTTTTACTTTATAGGGATCTTTACAAATCATGGTATTATTTCCAAGAGTTAGTCTGGCTAACAACTTCACACACATACCCCAACAATTGCACCACACCCCCCCAAAAGAAATAAATTGTTTTCTAGAATTGTTGATTGTGTTTTTGCAAGTGGAATTAAATATATGATATCATATTCCAGTATTCCTAGATTTTTGTGCCCAGTGGTATAATTTGTATAATTGCAAGTGCATGTGAGCGCACACGCACACACACACACACTCTCTCTCTCACTTCTAACAAAGTTGATCTGATATTGTTGTACCAAATAGAAACAAATGTGTAAAACAGTTCTAAAAGTTTAAAACTTGGTTAGAATAACATTGTTGAGTTTTAACTTCTAAATTTGTATCTTTCCTGTATCAGTAATTTTTATCATCATTGCATTTTCTAATTACAGTAATTAATTATCTATTTTCAACCCCATAAAAATAAGTGTTGCATTTCTGACAGATTTTTAGAATTAGGTATTCTCTGGGGCAAATGTTATCAAGAAAATTTTAAAATTAATTTTGATACTTTATTTATTTTTAATTTAGCTGATGTTAACTATTCATTTGGTTTCTTTTCAGGTTAAAATAATTTTAAAGAAAAATTTGGAAACTATGAATCATATGATTTCTAACACAGATAAAAAAGTGGATTCCTGCTTGATAAAAAGTACGGTTGGCTAATACACTAAATGCAATACATGAAAATTTATAGTACAACAATGAATCACTGACAGTCTAGAATAATTCACAAGATTGGATAATTAATTAGTCATCATTCAATATTTAGGAATCTATCATATTCATACATTTTATTTAGTTAACCTGCAAATTAGCCAAGTAAAACAATCTTGAACTATGCTGTTATAATAATACTGCATCCAAGATTTTACATGCCACCAGTGAGCTACCAATAAATCATTTCATCAACATAAGTTATAATAAATTTGTTAATTATACAGCAAAATTAACTATGTGCTAGGTATCACATTGCCACAGCATTAACTTAACAACCATTGTGTGTCAAAATCTTTTAGTACTTGACCAACATCAACTGGGATATTTTGATGTAAATGCTGGAGAGATAAACCTGAGAGACTATTTTTGTTCATAGAATTCTGTAGACGTGTGTTTAGTCTTTGTAGTGCACAAGATCTCTAACACAGCAAACGTATTGATATTGGAGCCAAAAAACAGAGAACTATGTTATTTTTTGAATAAAATCCAGAATTTATCTGAGAAAATGTGGAGAGGATGTTGCTTGGCTTTTTTGTTTTTCATCCAGGACAGACATTCACTTTGTTTTCCATCTAATTCTGCTTAAAAGCTTTCCATGCTTGGGATGTCACCTTTGTAAGTATCGTATGCAGCAGTCACCATGGCCTTAGTGTCCATAACATGCATCTTATGTGGCAACAAATACTGAGCATAAAAATGAAGGCAACATTCATTCAGCTGCTTTGTCAGCTCAGAAACTACACTGTCCAAGAAAAGTATAAAGATATTTTCCCTGTAGTATTTTTGTGGGTTTGCTGCATTGAAATTGTTTTTCTGGGTTTTTCTTCCACATATCCATTGTAAACATTCTTCAACAAATGCGAAATTTACTGATGTTCCACCTCATCGTATAGTGCAGAAAGTATGGTATTGGCATCTACTTATGCTTCTCAATGCCTCAACCACAACATTTGCTTCTTCACATACATCATTGAAATTGATATCCCATGTTGCAGGTACAAGTGTTGAGTTTTTTAGAGTTCCAGAATAGACTATAGACACTATACTGAAAAGGAAATAAAACTTATAGATAGAAATTATAAATCTTTTAGCATCTCTGTCAGACTCTGCAGTTTTCTCAAGGATTTTGATTATTACAACATATTTTGCTTTGAAATATTGAAGTGATTCTGTCTGGCTAATCAATCACGTATTTCGTGGTGTAGTTTGACACCTCATCTTCCCAGTCACTTGGCGAGTTCATGAATTTCTTCATTTTTGTTTAATATGTATTATGATTTACAGAGGATTAAATCCTGACTACTATCTTCCCACAGGTGTAAAACATGTTTGCAGTCGGTCATGTTCAAATCATGGGTATTGCAGGCAGTGTAGGTTGCTTCAGGAAGGAATGCATGGACTGGCTTGCTCTCCTTTGAATCAGCCTCTCATATTGCTTCCTCCATCATATTTTGACCCCTTGTATCCCATTACAATATACCAAGCAGTCTGAAAAAATAGTTCTGCAAGTGTTTTTTTTTTTTTTTTGCTCAGTTGTTTCTGAGGCTTCCACTTCCACTAACTCGATAAAATCTTCTTGCAGTTCTATAGTTCTGTTTTCATGCACTTTCATGGAAATGTCAGTGGGGGGTAGGGTGGTCTCATTTACAATCAAGCTGAAGAATTTTGCTGCTTTCACTTGTGCCAGAATTTTTTTTTTTATTTGTAGACCTATCGGGTATCAGCTCATTCTGAATGTGTGACTATATGTACTGTGCATTCCATGGTCCCAAATCCAGGTGTTCTTTGAAGACCAGTTATAACTCAGGAGTGTGATGCAAAACTGCATTGAAATTTCAAGTGATCTGGAACCTTCCTCTCAGTGCTATATTATTTCTTCCATAAAGAATAAGACAATCACCACACAGCATGCATTTTTTGTTCATTTTTCCTGATCCTCCTTCAAAAGACAGAATACAAAAAAATGGCCTATCAGTATCACATGCACATATTAATGCATCAGTACTGCAATGGCATTCCCAAGTTCTTTTGACTTGCTGTGCCTTTCATGAACCTTTTTACCACTGGTCTAATCTGTCATCATTGTTGATACAAAAACTGCCTCCTTGCAAGTGTCAAAAACAAAGTATGATCCACAGTAGACTCAATCCAGATCCTTAGAGTATTGTGCAAAACTGTACTCTTGAAGGAGTGGACACTGAAACATTGATACTGTTGCTGGCTACTTACTGATTCCATGTTTCATTTTTGAAACATATCAAGTTTGTAGATTGTTGCCACTGATATAAGATTGTCTTCTAGACATTTGTCAATGTGTGGCATTGTACAGCCCAATTTCACTTTTATCCTGCACAAGCTGAGATCTTCCATTCTCTGATGACTGTCTGTGCTGCTGCTGTTGGGTTAAAGATTCTTTACCAAAGGATTTTTCTCAGTTTTCAGAGTTGTTTTGCATTTATAAATGTTTAGTGTATCAACTAAAAGGACAATCGTTCTTCAGTGACTGGTAGATCAACTTATGGCACTTCAAGATATATTTTTTCTTTAAGTGCATATCTAAAATGAAAACAAAAAACATAATCAACATCAAAGTGGAATAGTATCAGGTGTGTTATGATAGAACATGCAGAAAGCTACATTTTCCCTTATCAATTCAGAAAAGATGCTATCATCTTTGACATCTGTTCTTTTTCTTCTCAGATATCAGACATTTATTTTCCTGGTGTGGATTTTATCTTAAGTTTATCTCAGTTTGTAGTGTGGTGTTGGTGTATTGGATTAGCAGCTAGTGACTCTGAGCCAGCAGGGAATCTCAGTGCCTAGTGGTCTTGAGGCTTGCACCTTTTCTCCAGATTTTCAGGCAGTGGTTGGTAGGCCTGGACTTGTGAAAGGCATCAGTGAGTAGTGTTTCTTTTCTCATCTCCTAGCAGTGACAGCCACAGGGGTCTCAGCACACACTTCTCTGGGCCTAAACAAAAGCTAGTCAGTGAACTACAGTTTCTGTACACCATTCACACAGTATACAACACAAACCACCACCTTGGAGGATGGCTGTTCATTCACAGGAGTAGACCCATTGTGTTGCAAATGAATGAGACCGACAATGGTTTGGTGAAAATATTATCCCTATCCAGAATGACCTCAGCAACATTTCTACATGAAAAACTTAATGACTCTGGAATGGTACAATCATAGCAGATTTCCTGTCTTTTGTTACCTCACTAACAGAAAAATTGTATGCAGATGTGTACAGTGCTGAAAAAATAACTAGATAGGCTTTGATTGCCTGCACCTATAAACATCTTGGTAGCAATGTGATTTAATAATTTTTTTTTTTAATCTGGGAAAGAATATAATAGATTAAATAAAATTTTTACACTAATGGCATGTGATATATAACTATAAGTCATTTGTAAGATTTTAAGAAACATTTAAAATTAAATATCAGGAAATTTTTACAGTAATCATAGTATCATCCTGTAATATTTCACTCATTCAAGTCATAGCAGCAGACTGTACAAATATTTTTAAAGACAGATTGTACAAGGTGTCTATATATGTTAATCTCCCTGCCCCTATAACTATGCATGCTTAATAGGCATGTTTGTCTTTTCTTTGAATAATATACTGGCTGAAACTTTTAAGAATTATCATAAAAACTAATGTATTTATAAATGCTTTGTTTCACAACTCCTCCATATATATTGAAATTTTTTTCTTATAGTTTTACATGAACTGAATGCAAAATGTGATGCTATGATGTCTTCCCTTCAGACAAGTGAAGATAAGACAAGACTATGTGCCATTGAAAAGGAAGTTGATATGGTGAAAATTTTTTAAAATTGAAATACAGTATTTGCATGAGTCACATTTTTATGCTAAGATAGTAATCTTTTTAGTGAATTTAATTTATAAATAATTTTTTAAAAATTTTCACTTTCCGATGTTTTGATATCTTGTACAAAACTAAGGCAGAAGAATATAAATGACTATTTACTTAGAAACTCAATTATATAATTGAACAACTAAACTATGCTGAATTTCATTGTACCAATTATTTAAACAATTCTAGATTAATGATGCACAACTTCAGAAAGTATCCCAAAAATTTTTCAGACATCACTCCAAAAATGCACTTTTTTGCATTAAGCTAAATGTCATACTCATTTAATTTCCTGAATAGTGTTGAGCCTTAGACTAGGATACCATCTACGTAGGTGATGGCAGTGGGATAGTGAGAAATTGTCTGGACCACTAGATACTATAATATGCTTCCAGAGTCCTTAAAGCCCATTGGTAGCCACTTGCAATGATACAACCCTGATGGTTTGTATGAGTGTTTTGTGTGAATGGGAGACTCTTTAGCTAAGAGGCTGTGGTAGTATCTTCAGCACAAATTTAGTTTGATGATTATTTACATACCTGGCAGATTGAGAAATGGATCCTTTATATGCAGCTGCATATGGTTAGCATTCAGCAGCAAAAGTTGTGTTGTGGTGCATGGTTTTGGACGGACTCTCATATGGTAGATGAGTGGCACTGGTCATAACTTCTTGATAGACAACTTCACCTAAGGCATTAAATTGATGTGGTGTACAAAGTCAGCAAAAGGTGGCAATCTTGTTCAAAAGCATGTCAGATAGTGCTACCAAATATTAGCATATGAGGCAGAATTATCAGCATGTATACAAACAATGTATTACCATTGAGGATCAGAGACAGTAGCTAAATGATATTACTACCAATGATTGCACGAGTTGGTTACAACATGAATAGTTGTGATGCATTTTCAATCCTTATTGAAAATGGAAGTGGTAAACCATCCACAAATGGCTGTGATCTCTGAATTGTTGTAGTTCAAAATACACATTAGTACAATAGGTAGATATCAGAGGATAGGATTTTGTGCTGAGCCTCAGTGATCACTATCAGGTTGGATCCTGAGTTGATTTCTCCCACAGGTTTGTAGCAGCTAACATTGTCCCAGATGGTAATATCATAGATTCATGTGCTAATTAACAACTTACTTTAGAGTATCAAGGTAGGTTTTAGTGCTTTCTTGGCAAGTGTGCCTTGTTGTCAAGAAGTTATATCTCACCTCCATAGCAGGATAGTTTGAGTCATTGTAGATAACCATCACCACAGCTTGGGCAGGCAGTGAAAACATGCCTGTTGGTGCAAGTTGTCAAGCAGCTGATTGGCATTGCCTGCTATGAGGTTCTTTCCTTGAATAACTGCAGCACTGGTTCTTGTGCTGTCTTCCACCTGCATTATGCAGAGAAAAATATTTGGGGTTGTGTGTCAGTGCAAGGAGTTTGTTTCTTGCAGTGGCAACCACTAACAGGCTGTTCAGTAAGGTACACACTTTTCTCCATTTTGAACTGCCAATCACTGGTGCTGTCTGTTGCTTCCTGTTTAGGTGAAAATCAAAGTGTATGCATACAACAGGTACTGGCTAGTCAGAGAGATGCTTTCTAATTGTGGTAAGGTCGGTGAATGGGCCATTTTGAGCACTGCTCCAATGCTGTGTGTGGAAATTAGATACAAGCTCCATTGCCTAAAAGCATAAAGAGGCGGCCATTTCTCAACTTATCCATCATTGTTTGATCAGAGAAATTGAAGTAAATTTGAAGGAGTTTGAGCCAAATGTGAAATGGCATGGAATGATTACCAGAGTATTCTAGGAATTTTCCTGGTAGTTGCAATCACAGTTTGATGCTTGTGTTGTCATTTGGCATACTTTTAGCAATAAAGAATGTCCAGGTGCAACACATGGGTAAAAATTTCTCAAAGGTTTGTGCTTTGCAATCAGCAAAATTTGACAATATCCACTTGTCACAAATTTGATGTTTAACACAAGACTATCTACTTAACTCCATCATGTTTTCCTGGGTGGTATAGAATGTTTGTGGTGGTGGTATGACACCACACATCATTTCAACAGTATGCAACCTGTTATAGTAATACTCAACAAATTGTGGCATAAGTGCACATATATATCAGTATCTACCAACAAAAGTTTGATGAGAATTTATACTTTGGTGGTGTAATTTTCTTTTATCACTTGTCAGACTTCAAGGTGCCTAATACAGAAAACCAAGCAGATCTTCATAGTATTAAAGAGTAATTTATAATTAAGATGTTAGGAGAGTTATTGACAGTCAGTATTATCTGAGTAGCTTCTTTCTGGGGCCACACCAAAACAAATGTTTTATTAAGTTTTAAAACAGATTTAGTATGCTGCCTTTTTATTTTTTTTCAACACCTGATCATAATACGCATCTTTTATACAAATATAATACATTACTAATCATTCAAAATACATCAACATCCAAGCTATTTAGTTTACTGTACATGAGCACTATTATTTGCACAATGTTAATATTTGGCCTGTTTTAAAAATTGATGTTTTAAAATATCTGGGCAAGTACAGTGTTAAAATTAACCTTTTTTTTTTTTAAGAAATTCATTTTAGTGATTACTATTTTCATTGTAATAAGTTTTAAATTTGTTTTAAATTAGTTATTTCATTTTGTTTTGCTTTTTTAAATCTAGGAGGAAAAAAAAGAAGAGGTATCCGAGTATGAGAATTCATTCTGGAAAGATTTGTAGTTTTATTCATCAACTTGCTGTTTTTTATTTCCTAAGCTCAATTGTATATAAACTTTCCTAAATACTTTAGTAAAATAATAATAATAATAGATTTTAAAAAGTAAAACAAATCAATATTTAATTGCTTAGTGGAGGCAAATTTCACATATATAATATGATTTTCTGGATGAGTATTTTGTTACATCTTCTGAAGGGAAAATTTCACTTGTTCAAGATAACAAATTAATAAAAGCCTTAGCATTAATAAAGTCAGTCAGACCAATGTAAAAAAACTATATTCACTGTATGTTTATTTTTTTTTGTATTATTATTTTGATTTTGAATTTTTTTTTGTTTTTTTTTATAGAAAAATGCAAAAATAAAAGACTTGGAAAACAAATTGTTGCTCGCTGAACAAAGTCAGAATAGAAAGGTCTTGGATGTGATGAAACAGTTAATGGAAGAACACAAATCTTTATTAAACTCTAAAATACAGGGTCTTTCTGACACTCTCTCTCAGCATCTGAAACAGTCCAAAGAGCATATTGTTATTCCTAAATCTTATTTTGAGAAGATTAAAAAATGTGATTTACTAAATGCATCTCTTAAAGAAAATAAGGATGTAGTAAAGAGGTATGTGTTATTTTAACAACACATTAAACATTTCTAAAAAGATTATTATTAATTGTATTTAAATATTTAGGAGTTTTATTTACAAACTAAAGACAACAAAAAGCTAATACAATTTTCCTTCTATATTTATGATGGAAACACTTTCATACTATTTTTAAAATACATACTGCATATAATGTTGCTTTTGTAATAGTATGAAAGTGTTTGGATTACAAAACAAATTTAAATGGAAAATATATATATATTCTTGACATAAATAGAGACCCAAGTTAAAAATAACACTTATTTTAGTGCCATTCATATCACTGGCAAAATATGAGTGGTTTTAATACTTTGTTGTGCTCCTCTTTGCCTTATGTAAAGCAGAAATGTTCTGACATGGTTGGACAGGACAAGCAGTCTTACTCTGGATTTATGGAGACATTTTTCCAGAGAAGTCAAGGATAGTGTACATACTTATTTGGAATCTCGTTTTGTGATTGGCAAGACAATGGTAGAACCATGATACCCTGATTCTCCATCTTTGTGTTGCATGGGCAGTTTGAGCAGAGGCATCATATCTTCCATAAAAATACTGCCCTCTTTGGACAATTACCACTGACATAGGCAGAATTTACACTTCCTTCACAGACCAACAGCTGTGACCATCCAGTGGCCTATATCATGACAGTTAAATTGCCATATTTTATTATGGCTTGCAGATGGTTCAGTGAAATTCCTGTGCTGGATACAAAAGTGAAAACCTGGTGAAAAAAATGACTGTTTCAAAATGCAAGAAGGTATAGTAGCATCTGTCTTCCCATTGTGTGGGGTGAAGATTGTTTTATATCTTCTCTGCTCTTCTGTTGTAATCCAGATTGTGGAGATAAGATCTATTGATTCTCATAGATTAGTACATTGTGTTTTACTGCATTTGCAACTAGTTGGCAGGCTTCAGTTTCCATGTTCCTTTTTTTACAGTGAAAAGATAGTTATTTTGGCTTTGGGAATCCAGGCTGCACAAATGCACATAAATACTGTTAACATTTGACAGTAGAATATCCAGTGTATCGCAGATTTCCCACTGGTTTGCCAATATCTAACTGGCAAATTATGCATGGCCTTTCAAAGCCCATCAGTTCTGTTCATGAAATGGCTATCTGAAGATTGAGTTTCCTCTGACTTGTACCTGTTCTCATAGTTTGCAACCATGTGTTTATCATGTGAATGAAATGGCCTACTTGATTTCCAAAGGTGTTTAATTATATTGTGTGTTTGTGCATGTCTACAGATACTTCTAAGTTTTGTAGTCTAGGGTTGATGCATTATATACATTTAATTTTAAATAGAAGCAAAGTAAATAAATCATCTCCATCTAAAACCAGATAAAAATAAAAGGTTATGTAAACCTTATTTTATGTTTACGAGATTTATGAGGTGGTGCAGACCTAATCTTTTTACAAAAATGGTATAATACTAAGATTACATCACGGTCAATAATTTTGTGTTAATGGTATTTTAAAACCAAGTCACAAAAAATTTAAAAAGAAAAGAAAAAGGTAAAACAAGCATCTGTTAAGTTTAATGAAAATGTTCAAAATATTTTAGTAATATGGCATAGCAGCCACATGTAAATATTATATAGCTATAATGAATAATGATAGGCATATGAACAGTGAAGCAAATCTTAAGATTTTTTTTTTACTTTTTCTGTTTAGAAGAAATTCACAAATAGTTTAGATTTACATTAATTTTACCTAAATGTTTTGAAATTATTGTTTCATCCAGGCATACAAATCTGAAACAGACCTGCTTTTATTAATTTTCTACACGTGAATCTAAATGATTTAACTAAAACATTCTCATTTTTTTCAGGATTTTAAAAGCTGTTGAACATTTACCAAGAAATCACAAAATGGAATTTACTGTACAAAATAGACAGCTGAAATCAGACTTACATGGTTGTATGATAAAGGAAGAGAGAGACTTAAAAGAATACATCCATAGAGAACTTGGATATAATTCTCAGAGGCAAAGAAATGAAACAGAACAGGTTGTAAAATCTGTGTGTGATGAGTATTCAAAAAAACAAGAGAAAGTTATCAACATGCTTTCTAAGCTAGAGACCAGTGAGAAAACTGAAAACAGCAAGACACTTAATACTCTAAATTACATGAGAGTGGATATAGAAACTCTTTTCAAACACATTAAAGTTCAGTTAGAGAAGCTTGAGGAATTTTATTTTAAAAGTCACTTCCAAGGAACATTAGATACAATGATTCACAGCCAAAAACCATGTAAAGAAAGTGAAAAGGGATCAAATGAGACTTATGAATGGCAGACAACAGATTTCATTCAAGGATCAGGCACTAGAAACAATGTAAGGCCATCTTTACCACTTACAGTTACGTCTAAGTCTCAGCTGTCATCAGATACCAGGGATTTTATTTATCAGAAACTTGTCACAGCTCCAGATGCAGATTCTTACAAGCATAAAACAAATCTATCTTCTCCAAACCATTCAGAATCACTTTGGAATTCAAAATATCTGTTTTCGAAATCGAATCTATCACCTGTAGCAACTGTACTACCACAAAAACAAAATAACAGTCAAAATTTTGACACAGTTAATCGAAGCAAAACTTCAAAACTAGTTGCTACCAGAGATAAAAGGCAATCAAAGTATGCACAATTTAAACCTCAAAGGTATTCTAAACGAATTTTACAAGGAAAGCATTTGGAACAAAACATAAAAAACCCTGAAGTGAATTTTCCTTTTCATGATTTCAAGCAGGGACCACTGTCATCCAGTATTTCAATAGAGAAAAAAAAGTGTCTTAAGGAAAATTCTTATTCAAATGATATAACTGAAGGTGTTAATAAACTATGGTAAGAACTTCTTAGTATTTTAATTTGATTAATGAAAAATAAAAAAATTTTAAGACATGTGTAAATGTTTTCGGGATGTTAGTCAATTATTTTAACCTCTATTCATAAGAAACTTCTACTGATTGTTTTTTTGGAAAAAATATCCCTGCACAAACAAAACCAGCGGAATATAAATTTCTCATGTATCTGCTGATTCTTATTATTCTCTTTGCATGAACTGTTAATTTATTTAACTAAAAACAGTTTTCTTTCATTTGACTTTTCCTTTCATTATCTTTCTTGTACCTGATGTAATTGCTGCAGTCTATCATTTTCACCTTGTTAAATCCTTTTAATAATTCAACTGTATGCTCTCAATATATTTAAGCACTTCATTTATCAGATCTATCATAGATAAGAATCATTTATATGCCAATATGGCCACTGATTACCTTAGAAGGCAATGGATATCTACTGACTCACTAGCAAATACTGCAAATTTTTCATTAAGAAAATTCAGACTTTTTAAAATAGATTTTTAACCAATTTCATATTGCAGATGAAACTCTCATGGTGTTGCTGCCCTGAAACTTGTAGCAAAAAATAAATGCTACTTCTCATTGCATGAGATTATTCTTAGCTGTCAAGTCTTTTTCTTTCTATTTATTTATATATGGTTAATGACATATTTTTATCAGAGTAAATAAATTTACTACCTAACTTGGTGGAAGCTATTGTGCCTGAACAAAGAAAATTTCCAAAAAAAAACAAACATTTAAAGTCACTTGTAAGCTCCTTTATTGGCCAGCAGAACTTAAAAGAAAATATGTAACATTAAACTTATAAAATAGTAATCAAGAGTTTGTGTCACTCAGCAAGCTTTCATTAAACACACTGAGCAACTATTTACCAGCTCAGCAAAGCATAAAATGGAATGTGAAGCTTATTCAAAAAATGACTAACAATGAGATGGTTTTCTTTTGTGTAAAAAGTTTTAAATATTTTAAGCTTAAATTAAAAAAAATGTAATAATTAATGAGCAAATGAAAAAATTTACAAAAAAAAACCCTTAAACATTTTGAACATTACTAACATTCATTTCAACCAAAAATAATAAAATTCACCAATATAACAACAATACTTTTGTTATATTAAAGTTTTTTTTTTTTAAATTTTGTTGAAAATAAAAAAAATTAGTGTTTGAAATACCCTTGGTTTGTTTTTTTCTTTGTACATCTTTTTCCTTGTTCCATATACAGACTACCTACCACCTTACCTTTTTGCCTTAATTTTAAATTTATTCTGCCATCTCAGTTAATTAAAACATTTCTATTTGCAGCAGCAGATTTGGGGAATCTCAAAAGATGAAATCAATGACAAATCAAACTGAAGGTTACAACAGTTCAATAATTGCGGAAATACTTTCAGCATCAGATCTGGAAAATGTGAGTTTTTCATAGCTTTAAGGCTGTATGATTCTTAGTATCTGCTTTTCCACATCTTCATCAAAAGATAATTACAATATTTAATTAATCATTTTTTTTTTTTTTTGTTTTTTACATAGTAGTTTTATCTCATGGATAATCACAGAAGACATTTGATGTGTCTTGAAGTTTTAGTTTTACATTTAGCTTATGTGAAAACATTTACTTCAGATATACTATAAACAATTTTTATTTTAACCTTCTGGTATAGTTTGATGTCTTTTAACACTTTTAATTCAAATATTTTTCTTACAACTGTGTGTTTAGTATAAAAGGTAAAATTAAGATTTTAGAAGAACTTGACATTAGTTATCTATTATTTTCAAGGCTCATTCTGACTGCATTTTTAAGATGCAAAAACAGACATTTTTCATATTTTTAAAATTGTAGTGAAAAAGTAAAAAAAAAATTGTATTTTTTTTTTTTCAGAATAGCAGCAAAGAATCATCACCATCGTTATCAATTGTGGAGGCTGTAATCAAAAGGAAAATTAAGTTTGAAAGCAGAAATTCAATAAGGAAAATTCGATTTGATGGTAAAAAGTGACAGTCTTTCAAATTTTAAATAAAACTGGATACCATTTCTTAAAACTGATTATTGACATCACAGATGCCTTATTTAGTTTATTAGCTCAGACATGTAATTTTTCATAAACTAAATCTAAGTGAATTTTCAGTGGATAGGGATCTAGTGGCAACACCCTATAGGGGATGAGAATTTTTCTCGAACAATGCAAAATAGCAAACCTGTTCACCTGTTCTTGTTAGATTTTAGTTTATTCATAGAATCACTGAAGAAAAAACAAAAATGCAGCATTAATTTTATTCAGATTTTCAATCAGAATGATTAAAAACTACCAAAATATTAAGAATAAATCATCTTATTTTTTCTTGGCTTTCTTTCCAACAATTTCACAGACAAAGCTTATTTTTAATTTGTTGGCTTTTTAAAGCTGATAATAAAGTTTTATCATTGTCTTAGCTATAAACTAGCATAATGTTTTGGTATACTGACAGGATTTTTTTGTTATTTTTTTAAAGAGATAATCAGATCAAAGTATCATTTAGCAGTCATTGTGCAGATTTATGGGCACTGGAATTTTTCTGGCAATTTTAGTGAATTCCACTTCTGCAGACAAGTATTTCCATAACAAACGTCAACTAGCAGAATTTATTTCTTAAATAGAAAACCAAGGAAAAAATTTAAAAACTCAAGATTCAAAATTCTGATTAAAATAACAAGTAGTCTAGAATTATAAGATGGGGTATTTTAAACATTGTTTTAAAAGATAGAAAAAACACTATAATGTCATGCTATACAACTATTTCAGCTGATACTACTAATTTGTATTTTACATTTCTAACACTAAAATCAAATTGAAAACATTCTAGTAGAAAAGAAGGTAAACTGTAATTTTTCTACCACAAAAATACAGAAAATGAAAATATTTAAATTGCTTCTTTTTTTTGTACAATTTAATTTTTATTGTTAATAGTTGAAAAACCTCTCTCCATGCACCCATAGCTTCTATTAAATCCCCTCTCAAATGTCAGAGTTAAACAAGACTGATTTAATATTTTTTATCCTTTAAAATATTAAGTATTTTAAAATCCCAGAAAGACTTTTGAGAGCCAATGTTCTTTCTTAAATAAGTTGACAACTTTCAAGATTTTGTACAATGGCATAACAGAATCTTGCTTTTGTATTAAGATTCAAATGAAACCAA
Source organism: Nautilus pompilius (assembly GCA_018389105.1). Lineage (NCBI taxonomy): Eukaryota > Metazoa > Mollusca > Cephalopoda > Nautilida > Nautilidae > Nautilus > Nautilus pompilius. The sequence goes on along the minus strand of JACATO010000980.1, from coordinate 693,374 downwards.
GCTTGATACCATTATGGAGATGCTATTTCAGCCAGGTTTCACTTGAACATCCTTAATATCATCTAATCATTCTTAACAGTTTGTTAGCTTTCAAACAAAATATTTCTTTAAAGACTTTATTGTTAATTATTCTTAAATCTACATCCTCAGTTTCCCTCCCAAATAAATGATAGGATTTTTTCTAGTTGAATAATTTTACATTTGTAAGTGTAAAAATGGATATTTATATGTCAAATGCTTTATTTTAAATTTTACTACTACAGGTGCTCCAGCAACTGATGAAAACTTTTCAACCGATCTTTTAAGCTGCCTCAACAGTGATTATAAGAGTCCTGCAAATATACATATAATGGCAAGTTAAATGTATAAGTTCTTCTTTTCTTTTAAAGCAAACATTATATTGAGCAAAGTTATAAAAATACAGGGTGTAAATATATTTGTATACCCTGTCATTCATAACTTAAGTACAATAAAAAAATTAATCTAAGGCATTAGATTTCATTCATGCATACATCCCAGTAAGATTTTTAAACAGTTGCTCTAACTACAATAATTATCTTAGTTAATCTGCCTGTTCACTAATGAATGCCTTTTGTTATTATTGTCAATGTGTAAGGGGACACATTTAGCAACTCGCATTATGACCCTCCAGGAAAAGTTTAAATCTAATGTTATGCATTTTTGACGGGAAAAATAGTTTAGGATTCTTACACTTAAAATTTCTTGGACTTGTTAAACTAATTTGTAGCAAGGAATAGTGACTACAGTCTTTTTGTATCATCTTCCAGGAATCAAGAGCTTATCACAGATCAAGCCATAAAGGAAGGGTGAATGAGTGCAACTTCAGTTCAGAAACAGCAAACATAAAGAGGAAGAGAATGACTAGACAAATCTGATATACTGTATCCAAATTTCATGCAGTATTTGGAATAGCAAATTAATTGTTCATAAATTGGATTAAAATTCTATTGTTCAAGTAATGTTCATAAATCCTTTTAAAAGCTATCATTGTCCAGAATTTGATCAATGTACTTTTATTTGTTATTTGAAAAAACAAAAATAGAAAAACATCTAATTTTATTACAGCACTACCCTTAGAAGTTTCGGTATAATTAATTTGAAATTTAAACATTTTAAAATATGAAGTATCAGCTACACATCTGAAAAAAAAAAAAACAACAACAAAAAACGAAGTTTGTTCATTTAAAAAAAAAGAAGAATAAAAATCTATTACTCACTGCCTGTACTTGGGTGAAGACCAAATCAACCATGACTAAGATAGGCAACTGTCAAAAACCTAATCTCAGCTAAGAAACTAATTTGAACAATCCAGTCAATTTACTAGATGAGATTAGCACACATGGTTCAATTTAAACTTTCATCCATCTGGACAAATTTCTGGATAAATCATCCAGTGTATTAGTAAATTGTTATTCCAATAATAACTTTTGCTAGCAGAAAAATTTATTATTAGTATGGAAAATTTTGCTTTTCCAGTTAACTGTGTACACATGCACATGTATCATTGTTTAGTTTAGCTTACACAAGGAGACAGTTTTCTAGAATATTTCCTAACTAAAATTTATTTTACTATGCAACCTTCATTATTGAAATATACTGCTGAAAGATAGGAAGAAAAGTGTTCTGGTGACGATCTTGCTGCAGTATATATTGCATAATTAAATAACAATGACGACTAATTTTTTTACTAATTATATCATTTTAAAGGGTGACAGAATAAAATATGATCAATTTATTTTTTGCTATGTGAGAATTAATTTTGAAAAAAAAAAAATTTCTTTTCAGCCCATTCCTCTCATATCAGTAAGTATGAAACTGCAATATTAATTTCAACTTGTATTTTATTAAATTTTTAACCTACAAAGAAACTAGTAATTTTTTTTTTCTTTTACAAGAGAACTTTAAGCAAAAACTTTAATTTATTTGGATATATAATACTTAGGAATATGGTACATATAATTCTTTTAATCAGTCACCAAGACTATTTGAGAGAAAAATACAATTCTTTGTTTGCATCTATGTAAAATGACATTTAAACTAAACTATTATGATGCAAACTTGAAAATTCATTTTTGGTTTTAAACTATAAAACCATTACAAAAAAATCTTATACTATTTAAAATTAAAAAAAAATTCTTATCGTTTCAGCAGTAATTTTTACAATTGGCCAGTACCTCAAATTTTCTCAAACAGTTAGTTGTGACCACGTAATAGCCCACTGCAGTGATGTTACATTACCCATGTGGGTCATAGAAAAGAACAAACCATGTACTGCCTTGTTCCATTACTATTTATGTGCTAACTACTACATTATAATAGTGATGACCACTCTTCTACCTAGATCATTTATTTGTATATCTACTTTAGTAGTGGAATAGCTTCCATATCTAACCATATAAGGCACTTCTAGTTGGCTAATATATCCAAATTCATTAAAATCTTAGCAGAGAATGAAAAAAGAAAAAAGTATAGTAAGTTGCTTTCCAAAATTAAAAAAAAAAAATTTAACACACATGACAAAACACATTACAATATGTTGGGACTTTGATATTTCTTTCATTAAAATAATCTTTTCATTTTTTTTTTTGGCAAATCCAATTATGGCTTTTGGTGTACATATGATCAGAAAGGATAAAAACTTCCTCGTTTTAACAATTAAACTATTTTAATATCTTAAGCATTATAATTCTCTCTTCCTCATTGAAAAGAGCTGAACAACATTACTTATTATAAGACAATTAATAGATAAAAGTAAAATCAGTTTACTGCTGTGGCTATATACATCTGGTGTCAACGGGTCTTTATAGTAATAGTAGCAAGCAAAAATAATAAGATAAAATAAAATTTTCATTTACTTTATTAAAAAAAAAGTTTAAATTTATTATTAACTTCAAAAAAGAAAAAAGTATAGAAAAATTTTTGGCTAAACTGTGAATATTTGTCTGGATGATACTGCTCAAGTGCTGAGTTGTAATCCCTGTTCCTACAAAATTAATATATTCAAGTAGTAGTTAACATTATAATTAATGGCAGAAAAACAAAATTACAAGACAGAAAAATGGGCCCGTATGCAGGGAATGAATAGAAGCTTAAATATGAAAGACCTCTACAGAGTATGTACCCAAAGAACTGTGGAGCAAAATTTAACAATTTCGACCGCTAATAAATGTAGAAAAAACTTTTTAAAGTCCAGTTAACAGAATATCAGGTTTTTCTTAAAATAAAAATATATCGATTTAAAAATGTTACTAAATATAATTATGTAATGTAAATTTTAAAAAAATGCATCCATAGTACACAAAGAAAGAAAAAAGTCTGCCATTATTTTTTGTCCCTCTAAGCAGTTTAATGAACCAAGACAAAGAACATTTTAACAAGTGCTGAAATTTAAACACTGCACGCATAAAAGTGACTGAGTTATTACTGCCCACAGAAGATACAGGTTTGAAAAAAACCACCACAAAATATTGGAGCAAAGTTCGAGTACATGGCAACACTATCACTTGAAATCTGAAACTAAATAATCTGGAGAGGTTAAGATTAGCAATAGCTTCAGCATCTCTAACATCTAGCATAAGTAGACCATTCATAGAAAATTGAAGAGGAACATTACTGAACAGACTTTCTCTTTTTTAATGCTGAAATTGAACTATAAAACCAAAGACTATGTAATAGTCTAAAGTTAGCAAAAATGATGACATTTGAGTGTGCACAAAATCAAGCTACCACATTTGTAGACCATAAATATCAGCTGACTGATCCTGTGGAGCAAAAAAATATTTGTCATCCAAGAAGACTGAACACATGCAAAGTTGCAGGAATTATTTATATTAGTAATCACCATCCCTAACAATTTATTCCATTCAAAAAATTTTAAGCAATTATCCAAGCTGTCTGTATCATTAGCAAGTCAGTATAGACTATGATAGTTGCTGACGTTGCATTTTTACTAGCTTAAAACAGTTTTATATAGAATTCAAATATAAGTTGGCTATTAGCACAAATGGAAGCTCATCCAAAAACACAATTACAATAAATGCAAATGAAAATAAAACTGATAATTTAGAACCAGATACTAATGTTTTTTTTAAAAATCTGATAACTATGTTATTTTATTCAGGTGATGAAAAACTAAGTTTTCACAAATTAATCATTTTCATTAATTCTTTTTCAAATTAGACCAATAAGAAATCAGTGAAGATTGATTTTGTAAATATGTTTTGCCAACTTTATACAGAAAGCTAGTGGAATAATTCGCATGCAAAATCTTAAGATGCTACCTGTGCTTTCAAAACGTGCACTAATTTTATAAAATTTTGATTTTAAAGTCAAAATGTTCATATGAATAAAATCTAAACAAAGAACTTTAAGAAAATTGGAGTTACTGTGTATGTTATAGCACCTTTGCATATAAATCTAATCACACCATAAAAACCAAAGTTTACTTCAGTTCAGGAATTCCAGAAGTGATCTTTACACATTCTACAAAAGCACACATACAAAGCGTGACTTTGCTGAAGTAGAGAATTCTGATGTCAAATCACCAGTCTGCCAGAAAGGTAAATTTAGATTACCATCAGACAATGAAAATGATATCAACTGTTTATGGCTACTGCGTTTCAGAGACAGGTTTATTAAAAACAGAAATTTCAATTCTATCAAAACTAGTTATCAAATCCTTAAAATTTCAAGATTTTTAGAAGCATTTTATCCACACTTAGTTAATACTACTTTGCTAAGTATTTTTTTGTTCATTTTTCATATTCTCAGCATAAAATTTTTGTTAGACTTTGGTTTTGGAAAAAAAATCTTAACTTTGAAATAGTGACGTGAAAACTGCTCCAGTTATTTGCCACTTAACGTTTTCTAATTTGTCCGTAATAACTAGTCTTTTTTCTTTCTCTTTTCAACTGGGTCTATTGAAAATACAAATCAACAACTTCCCTAGAAATATCCAGCCAAAGCCCTGACTGCAACAGTACTCATGTTTGCTTCATCCAGGTATCAATAGCTAGATCAATTTCAGTGCTAAGTACCTGTCAAAAATTATTTATATTAAGGATAGTCCAAGCATTTCGATTAATGTTGAGTCATCTACATCAAAGCAACCGGTCATTTAGATTCTTCTAGTAAGGATACTTAGTCTTTAGTATTACGGTAGGCTGAGAAAACTTGGCTAAACACCAATGAGGTAGAACGACTATTAAAATTTTGATTTCTCTGTAGGTAGGTGATTTTGACAGTAAAAATGAAAAACAAACAGGCTTATTATGTTAGTAAACACCTTACCTAGCAGGTGGCATGGACAAATAAATTTTTTTAGGCTGATTACTGGTATTCTTCAATTTTATAGGAGTTACTTCTGGTTTGAAACTGCTGACATTTTGGTGATTGCTGCATATGTTCCTATGAATATTTCATGTTTTTGAAATGAGGAAAAAATAAAATCTATACTCAAATAGGTTTTTAAAAAATGTTTGGTATATTCAAGCTGCTGTTCATAATTTATCTTGGAGTCTGAAAGTATGAACTATTTTAAGAAAACTATTTAACTAACCAGGTCATTATTGCATTCGATACTAATCTTATTTTCTTTCTGCTCAAGACTAGCAGCACATTAAAGCTTACTTAAAGATCACTCAATTTTGCACCTGAATTCTCAAAAGGGCTTACCAGGATTTTAAAATAGATTTTGTCTCTTCAGGAAACTAGTAGAAACCAATCTCTTCTGAACATCAGTTTTGTTCTTTTGTGGGTCTGTTGTTTGAAGCAAATGTGTTTTTACCAAAGAAGTGCCACCCACACTATCTTGGCTATTTTCAGATCTCTGGAAACAATAATAAAAATACAAAACTATCAGAAAATGTAATGCAGGAAGAGAAAATATGATAGTAAAATTCAAGACTAAATATAATTTTTTGGTGTGCAGATGCCATTATTTTAACATTAATGCTGCTTTAGTACAGCCAAACATTTAATCATCTAACTTCTTGACTGAGAAATAACGTATTATTAAAACATACCTAAAACAAATGTTAAAGATTAGATTTTTAATAAACTAATTTAAACATTTAATACAGACCATGAGTTCAAACTATGGAGATACCAGAAGATTTAATGTCTAACATGGAAAGAAATTATTTCCCAAACCTTTAATTAAACATGGCCGCAAGTTTGAAAATGAAGGCCTAGTTAGTGCATTTAAATTTCAGTGGCCCTATTGTCAAGTTAGATTAAATTACTCAGCTACCTTTACTTTCAGCGGCACTAATGCAAGTGGTAGCAATCTGGAAGGCTTCTGCTGACTAGGAGTTGTTACTAAGGTATCCAGGCATTTACGCTTTGAAGGGACAGGAACCAATGGAGAACTTTCATGCATCTAAGAAAGAAAACAGAAAATACACAAATCACATAATATAAGCAACATTTTAGCAAATAACAATGTATAAAGTATATAATAATTAAATTTGAAAAATGATTTCATAACTGGAAGGCAGTTTTAAATGATCAAAGCAAAAAAGAAAAATATATGTATATTACCAGTTTTGTAGTAACATTTTTATACACTGGAAGTTTAGACTTGAAACAACTAAAAGTTGGTTTCTTTTTCTGTTTTGTAGACTTAATCACCACTTCAGAACTTTTCTCCTCAAACTTAATTATACTCATCTTTTCCTGAGGAAAGAGACTCTGAATATCATCAAGTTTTTCCTTGAATGAAGGAAATGGCTTCTTCACTGGCTGAGGCTGATTTTTCATGCAAGTAGAACTATTCTGCAGCTCCTGTGTATTGTCTGTGCGCTGTGGGTAAGTCAAATCTTTGAAGGCCTTTCTAATAGCTATTAATGGATGTCTGCCTGCCATGATATCTTCATCTGTTTTAGGTAGAATGTTTTCCTTGTCCTGTGAACCTACATTGAGAATTTTCTCCAAATCATTAAAGCCCAGCTTTCTATTTTTATTTAATTTTAAATTGATGAAATTGGATTTTTGAAGAACATCATATTCTTCTCCAGCTTCATCAACAATGCCTAAATTTTCCAAATGGAAAGCAATGGCATTTGCTTCTATTGCTATATTACTGAAGTCTTGTTCCATTTTAGCAAAATCTGACTCCACCCGATTTGAAATACAACTTTCACAAAATGTCACAGGCTCACTAAACATCTCCTCTTCATTCCTTCATAAAAAAAGAAAAATATGCATAAATTTTAATTTAAAAAAAAAAACAACAAAATGTTATTTTTTTTTATATTTAAGAAAAATCTTACTATGGAACAGTGATGCATCCATTAGATGGTAGCTTATAAAATGATTCTATTACCATCTTTACACTCAGTAACAATCAAGTTTTTGAGAAGCATATCACCATATAGAATTTATATTTATTTAGTATTTTTTACTGATTATGTTAACAAACAACTCATCTCCATAACAAAATTATTTTTAAAAAGAATACATTTAATGTAGGATAGTTAGAGAAAGCAGTGCAGATTTTAGGATAAAAGTTGAATACATAAGTGTTTCTTTCATGAGCTTGTAGCACAAGTTTTACAATCTGCTGAGCTTTTCAACAAATAACCATTCCACATAGGTTAAGCCATATCAGAAATCTATTCTACTTCTGCATTAACACACTGGCTTTGTAGACAAGAGATGGAGATGCACAACTAAGTCTTCTAATTATTTCTTTTTGTTTACCAATTTGATTATTTGTCTTCCAGTAGTCTAATTAGAGTGCAATGCCACCTAAAACAACACTTACAATTCTGAGAATGAAGACAAGCCAAAATCAAAGACTTGATCTGTAATTAACTCTGCAAGAGAAAAGAAAATCAAAATGGATTCAGTTGCTTTACCCCTATTTCTCTTTCCTTTCAAATAAAATATTAAAAGATGTCATCTGTGTAAGAAAAGTGTAGTGCACATGCTCACTACCTCACCACGGTTTCTTGCACTCTTCTCACCAGAATGAAAGTTTCCTATGGACATGTCCTTCCTACTTGTGAACAGGTGCATGCTATCTTACTGGCATACCTCACATTTACACACACAAAAAAAAAATGTCAGCCCATACAACAAAATTAGTAAACAGTCGAAGTTGGTTAGTTCAGTTAGACAAGTAACGAATTATAAACAGACTATGCCTGTATCTACTGATTTCATAACAGCACATTTATAATAAAGAAAAATAAGACAGTTTCTATGGCTTAAATCGATTCCACACGTTTTGGCTTCGTACTATACCATTCCAGTCCTCATTAATATTACTAGTACTAGGAAAAACCTACGGGACTTGACAATTAGCTCTTACTGCAGACAGGGAAGTGTTTAGTAGCTAAACCTGACACTAAACATCGCCAATAAGCACCTGTACCTTAAAGTCTAAACTGTTATTTTTTTTTTAAATAACAACTGTTAACTGTTCCGTTCTAATTCTCATTTTAATTCAAAGAGGAGGTGGTTGTTTTCTAATTAGCTAGTACTATTTTAGCCGCGAGGGCAATCGTTCGTCATTTCGCAACGATTTTCTATTTTAAAGAAAGGAAACGCGAAACAGCGAACGAGGGAGGTAGAGGGAGAGAGGAAGGGAGAAGGGGAGAGAGATGGAGGGGTAGAGGGAGAAGGGGCGAGAGGGAGAGATGGAGAAAGAGAGGGGAGAGGGGGAGAGATATAGAGAGGGAGATGGAGAGGGGGCTGGAGAGGGGGCGCGATATAGAGAGGGAGATGGAGAGAGATATAGAGAGGGGGGGCCCCTTTTTTAAAAATGTCCAACGGTTTGTCAGGAAGTGTAGTTCACTATCGCAAGGCTGCTGTTTCGTTTGCCGGTACCCTAATCGTTGTGAGATCAAGGCACTACACCTCGTTAACTGGCCCCTGGTCCGCTCCCTCTTTTGAAAAGTTGAGCGAGTCTGCGGTTGATCCAGCTTACCTTCACCATTCGACATCTTTGGGACGTGCGGTTATTTTCATGCCGAGTACGAATCTATCGTTTTCTTCTCGACCAAAGCTAAGCTATCTTACGAGAAATAAAACCCTACATATTCACACTAGAATCATCTACTTAATAATTCATACGTTTTATTTCCCCCCCGATTTTCTCTCTTAATCTAAACGATTCGTATTTTAAAAATTCTAACACTGTTTCGTATTTTAGTTTTTTTTTTTAGAAAATTTTCTATTAATTTTGTTTTCTAAAAATGAATTAAACAAAACAGAAGAAATATATTTATACATATTTTCATTTATACGGGAAAACAAAACAAAAAAAAAGGGGGTAATTACGGTCCCGTTCGTAGTTTCCGGTTCCGGCTGTGGGAGCCATGTCGGTTATGGTCGACAGCCCCGGCCTCTTCGACAGCGCGCTGGCCTATGCGCTGTATGTCGGCTGCTTTTTTCCAGATTACTTGCATTTTTGCTGTTATTTGGTTGCCGAAAAGCTTACAGGAAAGGTTTTGTATTGTTGTCTCAAACTGTCCACGTCACCTCACCTACCACCTTCGTGTCTTCTGGAGTCCTTGAGACTGGCTCCACTGTGTCCAAGCTTCACTAATTATAGTGTATTTAACAGGGCGGGGAGAACATTATACGACGGGCAAAGAAAAAGCTTTTGGTCTATGTTTGGGGTAAATCATTCCGGACCCCTTGCTGAAAATGGTCTAACTTCCAACGCTGGGTGTAATAAATAACCTATAATTGGTACCGAATAGGGGATCTTCGCTTCCACAGCACCCCTAATATCTCCTCCTAATCTCGCCAAACTGAGCGGTTCTAGGGATCTGCTTGGTGCCTATTTAAGTTTTTGAAGAACTCCCCCTTTTTTTTGGTCTGTTTTACCTCGATTGCCGAAGAGAGGTGAACCGAAACTTTTAAACGCATCTCTCTGACTTTAGCAGTCCAAGCTGAACGATTGTTAAGGAAACATTTTCCATTGTCTAATAGTAACATTTGAAATACAAGGAGGAAAATAATGATATCCCCAAATGCCCTTTTTTTTTTTACGGGGGGGGGGGTTTGTTTTTCAAATCTTTTTGTTGGCTTGAAAGCATAGGAATTATGGAAAAGGGATTAACTGAAAAATGATCCCAAAATCCACTTCCTCTATTAAAAAATAACAAAAATCACATTCTAATTTGATGAGCATTATTTGTGATTTGGCAAAAATAAACTGTTCTAGTAGAGCGTATAACTCTCTTTGGTTGGACAGGCTGCAGACGAACAGCTGAACAAACCGGTGGAGATGAGCGCTTCAAGTCGACCAAGCCACGATCAGCCTGCCAGAGCCAGGAAGAGAGGAAACAAAAAGAACCGGTGAATAAGAAATACACATTTTTACAATGCAAGTATGTAGTAGTTTTCCTTTTCTTTTCTAAATATGATTTTCAATTATAAATAGCCATTAAAAATGAAATGGTAACTATTAATAGGAGGATTTGAAATAAAATGCGAAAATTTACTGTTGGAGTTTCTTAGCAAACATTCAGAAATAGCATAAAAATACTGCTGATTATATTAAAATATAAACATCATTTAGTCTGCTTAAATCAGTGTTCAAATCTAGATGCATAATTAAGAGAAAAAGTGCCATTAATGGTCTAGTTTTGTTGTAATTTTAAAAAAAATATGTTGCATACTTATAAACAATAAAACAAATTTTTTAAACATAGATTGATTTCTTGAGAAGTTTTTCTTAAGATAATTGCTTAGCATCTTGACAGATATTAGTTTGGTTGTAACTATAGCCTTCACTTAACAGCAGTAGTTATGTACACTAACTGTTAATGGTATCATAATAGCATTTATAATGGCAGAAGAATTTTTTATTCTTATGTAAATGATTTTGTTATTGTAGATGTGACCAGACATCATCCAAAACAAATGTGACTACTTTAAATGTAAATCATGAATTTCTTTTAGAATATATCAAGATACTGGTCACATATTGTTCCACTTTCAAACTTCAAGTTCAGGAATCTTTCTTCATTAGAGATCAAAAACATTTTGAATGAATGGAAAATTTTTGTTTCTGTTTATCTTTCCTTAAATCTGCACATATTTTGCTTTTGTGTTTTTTTTTTTTTTTTTAGTTCTATGTAAGGTAATATTTCCTTTTTGCAGCATTTTGTTTGTATGTGTAAGTTCTTGAAAATTAACTAAGGTATAGTTTGGACTATTCATTTAGTCAAATTTATACTTTTGATATAGTTTTTTTTGTTAATGTTATGTACATAATTTTAATTTATTTTTTATTATGACTTAGTTTCACATTAATATATTTTACATGTTCTTTATCATAATAGAGCACATTACTTATTTGCTTAATGTTATACTCAACAGATGAACTTGGCTTATATTGCAGCTGTCATTCCATATCATCACTTCTATCAACTTTTTAGATTGGGGAGACCTAAATGGGAGAATTGGATATATTTTACCTTTACACTTGGTTAGTGAGCTTACAAAAAAGAAAAAAAAAAGGAGCACATTTTACTTGATATATTTCCCAAAACTTTTTGCCATTTTGTGAAATAAAAAATTTTCAACATAGCCAAATTGTTTTATTTTTATTTGCATTATCCTATTAATGATCACTGCTACATGTTGCTTTGTGAATGAGTTTTATTTTATAATTTTCTAAGATGTTTTTGTATGCTATGATTGTTGATGCATGTGATGGGACAGAAAAGCTTACACTATACAGCTATAGCAGCTTCAGTATTTCTCAATATATGTAGTCTACTCCAATTCTATAATGTAGTATTTTTTTACCCAGCCATCTGAAAACAAAACTTTAGTAGAAATTCTAATTATTAGGCATCCATGTATTTTACACCTTTCATAAAATTTAGCTCTCAAACTACTGCTAATTGTCTTATCTCAGGTGTTAATTGATAACTCTCATTGTTCATGATAATAAAGAATGTCAGGAAAATTGTTTTTGGTTTGAATGATGCCACTGGGTGTAGGTGGGCCTGGGCTGAGCTAAATCTGAAGAGGTGGATGGGAGATGATGGTTTCTTTTCAATATACTTTAGATCTGCAATATAACCTGAGCATAAGAAATGGGCAAATCTTATGGAAGCCAGTGAACCAACTATGCAAAATTCTTAGAATTGATACCAATCTGGTTGAATTCATAAGACTTGGAAGATAGAAACTGTCCTATACTATATTCTGCCATTGCCGGTCTATATGACCCAGTTCTGTGAGTTTGTCAGCCCAAGATGACAATGAACCAGGAAGGAATCAGCAAAATTAGTTGCTGACTGGGTGTGCAATTTCTAAGATAGCTTGCAAAGCCCTGACTTGCTATCAGTGGGTGACATATCTGATGGTGAGCAGCAACATTTTTCCTTTTCTGCCTACCCGTAGCCAGGACAAAGTGCATGTCTTATCTACCATTTTGATGTTTTATTTCCCCACTAGCCTGTGGATCATCCACCATCTTTGATGCATTTTGAGAACTATTGATGTTCCAATGGTTGATGAATTGCATCAGTATTTTCTTGATGGAAATGCACATTTTTATCTAGGTAAATAATTCATGGGAAATAATGACACTGCAACACAATCAGCTAGAGAATATTGTCTCTGTAGAACACCTTTTACATGTGCTGCTCTCTGACTTGCATCTACAAATATTCTACCATGCCTGGAGTAAAGAAGAAACCTTGATTCAGCAATTGGCCAGCATAGCCACCTGCAAGCTAAACTTCATTAGTCTCTTTCTTTGATGTCTGTTAGTAGGGCGAAGTGATGTATGGTTTGTAGTCATTTAAATGTTCAGCATGTTAAAAGCACATAGGTATCACAAAAAAACTGTCTGACTTCAGCTGATGTAAGAGCTTTGACCATAAAAATACATTTCTTGGGCTTCCATTCACAATGAAGATCAACCATCACTGAACAAACTGCTTTTTAACTGTCTGGTACATCTGCCAAAACCAAATAATTACAGACTTAAGAGGTACATTTTCAGAAAAAATGTTGCCTGTGTAGTCCCCATCTTAAGGATACCAACTGCATGGTCAGTTTTTGTTAAATATCAACTTTTGAAAGAAGTGTTCAATGTCTGCATGACTCTTAACTTAATGTGTCCGCATATAATGCATATGCATAAAACTTTCCTATATAATATAGCTGATGCATCACACAAATTTTAGCAGCAGTAACGAGCTACAAGTATGAAAATCTATTAAGTGCACATGATTTGATTTGAATAAGCTATGCACTATTTGCACAAGGAACTTCTGAATATTATTCAAACTTTTCCATTGAAAAAAGGTTAATATCCCTGATGTTTAGTGCAATATATATCTCATCAAAAGTTACTACTTAAAGAATACTAGGTGATGTAACAAAATTTATCTGAGGGAGAGATTTCAGTTTCAGTTTGGACAAATAATCCTTGGGATTTGTACCTGTGTGTGTGTGTGTTTTTTTTTTCCTCTATAGCTCATTGTTGACAAAATTTTTAACAACTCTGGAAGTTAAACTGGGTGTAATTTTCAACTGATTTCAGGTAGTGATCATTGGATCTCAGGCTGAAAGGGTTGACTTAATTGTCAAAATAATCCAAAATATGAAAAAAAACTAACAAAAATTCTTATCACTGTTATTGCCATTTTAGAAAAAAAATTGGCTTTAGAACAGAATTTATAGTTTTTTTTCCTAATTTCCACCATGTCAGTTTATATACAATATGCATCTAGCACTCTCTTTATCTCATGTAACTACAGGGTGCCCCACAAAAAACCAGGGAATTTGGTACAGTTTATGTAATCGTTGGAAATTTTGGTAGTTATTTAAAACAAAAGCAAAGGATAGAAATTTGGTAGCTTAAAACAGAACAAAAACACAAATGTTAGATGTGGTGTTCAAAATGCTTTCCGTGGGCAGCTGCACAACGACGCAGACGGTCCAGCCAACTTCCAGTCGCCCTTTGGATAACTTCAAGCGGGATATTGTTCCAAGCTTCCATCAACACAGGTTTTAAGGATTGTATGTCTGTGACGTCTCTCCTCTGTAATTGAAGTTGATGTAACAGTAAACCCCACATGGTAAAATCCATTATGTTGAGATCTGGACTTTTAAAATTTCCTGGTTTCTTGTGGGGCACCCTGTATTTTGGAGCAATTTAATTTTACTATCAGAATAAGGATAGATATTTTAATCTTGTATCTGATCTTTTATTAAGATATGAGGCAGCACATTTTTATTTACCAATAGATACATTTTCTCTTCTTTTGGGGAAAAAAAAACAAACATCACACAATTATTGTGCTGATGGTTGATTTTAAACAAAAGGATTTTTCTTCCAGAACATTTAAAGCAGATCTCCCTCAACAGTAAACAAACGACAGCGAGATGAATGTGGATAGAGTAATCTTCTGTGTGGACATGAAGTATATTATATGGTATTTAAAAAAAAAAAAAGATCGTCTCTACATTAGCATGAAGCATTGTTGTTGTTGCTGTTAGTATTGCTAGTACAGGGTTATCTGATGACCCCCAGACCGTGACATGTGCTGTTGTCTTATTGGCCAATTTCTCAACCAATGAAATCACGCGACGTAGAGGCGACTTACGTTCCGAAAACCTTTCGGGTTTCAATATTTCCGTGTTCTGGGTTTAATTGTTTTGATAAGTTTTTCTTCTGCCTCCATGCTATGGTAATAGATAAATCGATTATACAACATAAAATCAATAATCATTAAAAAAAAAAACTAATCTCGCGTTAACTGACACGTGAGCGGACTTCGTGTGGGGGGGGGGGGGGGGGGAAAACGTTGCCTAGCAGCGCATTGCAAATGGAATCCTGTGGACTGCGTCCATGTCTAGATTCACAAATTTTCTTGGATTCATCTGTTTTAAATGTGCATTCATTTGAATTGAGATCCTCAACTTAAATTTCGTTTCATACAAATTGTGACTAACAGATGCGACACAAATGGCATCGATGCTTGGAAGCACTGTGGGCCCCCCGGACCTGAAGAAGACGAGCCCCACCTACTACGCCCTGGACAGGGAATTCAGGGCGTATGTCGGTTACACCAAGAAGAGGAATTCTCCTGGCTACATGAAGCCAGATGACGCATCTTTCTGCAGACCGTACGGGTGACGTTACTGCTTCTGGACCACTGTTTGTTTTGTTTGTTTCCCCCCCCCCCCGATAGGCAGCGATTAATTACTTTAGAAATAGCAACAGTTTGCTTGTCCACCAACATTGCCTCGGTTTTCCTTGCCAGTGCTAAGGATAAGTCCTGGAAAAGGCTGTTGGTTCAGTTTAATATTAAATAAATGCTAGGGTTCTATCTTTGTATTTTAGCAAGCAAAATATCTGTTGAAAAAATAAAGATTTTTAGATTATTTCCCTGCATGGTGAAGTGTAATACAGCTGATTGTGTTACTGTGATGATGACAATAATAATAATAATAATAATTTAGATTTTTTAAAAACACCATTTCTGAAGTACCCTCAGTTCAGTTTACTTTATAAGATAATAGAGAATTAACAACAACAACAGCAAAACAATCTTTTACCAGAAACTTAACATTATGCAACTTTAATCCTTTATATTCAAAGATCACTTTTCTAATAGTATTTTTCTGTTTATATTAGATTTTTATTTTTAGCAGAACTACTACAAACTAATCTATAATTTTAAGAAATTCTGTATATAAAAAAACTTAAAATGAATTTGTACCTTTCTGATAAATTTATATAGTGATTAGTAAATTAGGAATGGAAGCTTTTGTTTACTTCATTTTGTAGTTTTTCTAATTGTTTTTGTATGTTTTGAAATTGTTATAATAGAAGCTTTGGTATTCTTACTGAAACTTCCAATTTGTCGAGCAAAAAAGTTCTTGGAAATCAGTTAAAATACTTTTATTACAGTGTATTTTAGATAACTATTTAAGATTCAAGTGAGAGTAGAGAGAACTTGCTTAATTAACCATTCAATTGTTTTAGTCATTTATTTGCAGGGCTGTCATTTTGTTTGAGTTGTGGAACAAGTATGAGCCTAGGCTGCCACAAGTAGAGTTTCACCAGAAGCTTTTAGAAATGGGGGACTTTCTAACATCAGTAAAGGTTGTTTGTTACTTCTTGAAACATTCTTGTTTTAATCTTTTCTGTAAAAATGTAAAATTAAAAGTTTGCATTGATATATAGCTGGATAATACATTTTGCTAGTGTTTTTATACATTGCAATGAAACTCTACTAAGAGGACTTAGTTATATCTTAGTTGTAGCCTTCAAACTGAAAACAGTAACAATTAGTGAAGAAGAGAGATTTTCTACTTGTGTGTTGAAAGGCAGAGTACATTGATCGGTAATCTACACAGTCTACTGATTGTTTATTTTTTTCGAAGATTTTAACTGAGAATTGTGAATATATAAAATATTTATTTTGTCATTCTTATGAATGATACTTTCATCCAGTGAAACCAATGCTAAAGTTAAAATAAAACATTTAGTATTGAATTGTAAAATATTTCTCTTCATTAGTTTTTTTGAAGTTCAGAATATGACTACATATTATTATGGTTTTAGAATATAGATTCAAACCAACAAGAATTTGTAGTTGCATATTTTCCAGCATGTTCTTTTTGAATGTAAAATTGATTTTATATATTTTATTTATAGGAATACAAATTGGCACTATGGGGGTGTTATGATCGATACTTACTTGGCTTTACTTCAACCTCTATCACAGACTGCAATATTGATGTAGAAGAATTTAAAAAAGCTTATTTCCTGTATGATCTGAAAAATGATGCTGTGCTAACTGTAAATAAATTTGCCAAACTTTTCTTATATAATATATATTTTTAGTAAAGTTACCCTGGTAATTTACACACTGATCAGAGAAAAGTATAAACATACCATAAAGGTATTTTCAAGATAAAGTGATTTAATGCAGTACATCTCTGCAGAATGAAACTAATAATTAGATTTAGTTTAGTTTAGCCTAGCAGTTGCATGAAGGCAGGAAGTCATCATGGTTTGTGCAAGGTTCTTCAAATCAATAAATATAAAAAAATGTTTTTGAATTATGGTCTTGTATTGGTTAAAGACTTTTTTAAAAGATGTACAAATTTTACTTACTGACTTATGGTTTTTAAATATTTTATAAATCAGCACATTGTAACAATTAATGTATAAAAAAACAAGTAAAGTATAACCAATTAAATTGTTCTGTCTTACAGATTCAAATTCTGCTAGGAAAAGTGACTTGCACGTATGAAATAATTAAAATAAAAGATTTCCGGTTGGTGAATAAGGAGTCAGTTGATCAATGTCTTGGCATTCTGAATTTTTTGACTGTGTTGTCACAAGCAATAATTTCAAGGGAACCATTCTGTTGGCTGGTGTATAACTGTAAGTTTATAAAAAAAACAACAGAAAACCTCTTCTTGTGAAAAATTTTTTTGTTAATCCTATAAATCTAGTTTATTATGAATTAATTGTATTTTTTCTAACTGAATTATTTAAGACAAGGAATTAAATACTGAATTTTTAAAATTTTTTTGTTTGAAATAATATCTACATTGATTTTTGAAAAAATTCATTGCTCTATCAGAAAAGTATGCTAAATGAATATTAAAAATTGTTATTGGTTATTAAATAACTAATATTATGAAGTTAATTGCTTTTGATTTTGTCTTAAGGTACCATTCAGATTTATACCTTATGTAGATATCTAATGACGCTGGGACATTCTGATAAGGTATGTAATCCATTGTTAAGATTACAAAATTGTATACCGTGTGACTTGTAGTCAGAAATAGTTGAATTATCATATATATATATCAGAAATTATGCTAAAAAATTAACTGTTTAATTTACAAATGACTCACAAGTTTATAGTTCTAAGTAGATTTTCCTTTGTATTAACTTTGGTATTTTATCTTATGAAATATTCCAACAGTATTTGTCTACTGTTTTTTTTTTTTTTAAAAAATCTCTGTTACTGCTTTATTTGTGTGGATCTACAGAGATGGCTAAAGTTAGATTTTTTTTTTAGTGCTCTTATGTCTCAATTATCTCCTTGAGAATTAAATACCAATAGCACACACAAGACTATTTTTACCAATTCGAATGTACTTATATAATATTAATGAAACGGACTTAATTTTTACCCGACATTGATGAAGATCAATTTAAAATATTTGATTGTTAGTAACATTTTGGTTTTGGATGTGGGTGTCTGTGTATGCAAAATCAGACTAGACTCAATTGTTTAAATAATTTTTTTACTTTGTATCAGGGTTTCGGTGATTCATTTCCTGGTTCAGTTTCCTGGCTGGCCCAGCTTCACCTACTACCTTACTTATTATAAGTGATGTAGAGTTGTATTGTTTGGTGTTGCTGCACTTCATGAACTATGACTATACTGTGTTAGTTACATTTAATTCATTTTTATTCATTGGAAATTCTAAGATAGCAAAACACTGATATTGTTTGGTTCTTTGCCAGTTTGTCGTGGATGATGTAAATGACATCGCAACTCTAAACCCTTAGTGCATAGTTCTCAGAAGAGATACAATTGCAAAATAAACTTTAAGTTTTTAATTTTGCTTTTATTAATTAAAGGTTTCTAAGTTCCTGTTATGGGCATGCACATGTATGGAAACTTGTGTTCCATTAGCTTGCGTAAAGTTTCTTCCATGGAGGAGTACACTGTATACTGCAGTGTGCCAGTGTTTCTATGACTGCAGAAATGGAGAAGAAGCAGAAGTGAGTTATCAATTAGATTACTTTTAGCACCATGCTGATTAACTTGATTTGTTTTGCACATAATATTTTCACTTTAACAGTTAATACTTTTGACTTACAAGTCAAAATTACAAAAAAATAATATTTCTTCTTTTACTTTGTAGGCATTTTTCAAGAGAAAGTTTAGTAAATGATTTGTAGTTGTTTTAAAGTGATTTACTTGAGTAACTTCCAAGAGTCATATTTAAAAAAAAATAAAAACTGTTAAGTTAAAAATTTTACAATTATGAATCATAAAAACAAATGGCCAAGACATACTTAGTTCCATTGAATTTATTACCTATTTTTAATGGCCTGATATGTACTGTGGGACATTCTTTAATTGGCTGATAAACTAAAATATACATGAACATAATTCTCCTAATAAGATACTATTAACTTTAATTGTTCTGATACACTTCAATGTTTGTTCCTGTTTTTTAGTCAGCTTTGTTTTTTCTAAGCAATACAAACCACTCCCCCTGCTTATAAACTGAATTTTAATTTTCCTAAATTGTCTGGGTTAAGTTTTATACAGTTTTTGCCTATTGAAAAAAAAAAAAACATTACAGTACTTGACTGGAGGTAGTGTGTAATTTTTTTTTGTTTTATGTTTTGAAAGCTAGTTATTTTATTTATAGAATGTAAAGTATTTGTTTGATATTACTGCAGGCTTTTGCTCGAAGAGGTTTGGTGCAGATCTATGAGTTGAAGAAACTGGAGGAGATGAGTAGTGCAGGAAATGAGATAGCTCAGTGTCAGCTGTCTTTCCGCAATGCTACTCTGCGGGTAAAAACTTACTGTATTTTACAGGAAGAAATAAATCTACTTTCTTGTTGAAGTTATTTTACAGTTTCTTTTATGGATGTACTGGTAAAATTGTAAAGTAACCAATGATGTCATTTTCTTTTAAAGATGGCCATTATGGTGTTCCGTCGGGCTGAAATTGAATCTCGCAGAAAGCCAAAAGGTGCGATTTTGAGACCAAAAATAATGAAAGTTACTACTATAAAAGAAATGCCTGTAAGTATTATTATTATTATTATTATTATTTATTATTATTATTATTATTATATTATTATTATTATTATTATTATTATTATTATTATTATTATTATTATATTTTTGTTGTTGTTACAGTGGCACAATTTGTTCAAAATTTTCAGGATCTTAAATAATAGCCAATATGTTTCTAAGTATTTAATTTTTTTATTTTATCTAAAGCTTGCTGTTTTTTTTTTTGAGATATTTCAAATAATGACAATGCTAATTCTGATTATCCTATTTACTGTTTTAAGTGGCCTCACTCTGGCACAGAAAAGCTGTTAGCAAACATGTTTGACTGTGGCTCAGCTCAATTGCTAGCAATTCTAGAAAGTCTAAAGGACAGCAACAGACGTGTTTTCTTAACATGTCCAATGTCAACCAGTGAGTTGGAGATACAAGAGGTTTGCACTGAACTCTTTCAGGCTGCTCAGGAGATACTTTCAGGTATGCTCTGTTCTCATCCAACTTTGTGAACTTGATAGAACATACATCGCATTGATATTTGGTGTAATAAATCTCCATCTGATTTCTTTTTAAAAAATCTCTTTTCAGGTGGTGGTGGTAGTAATCCATCAAGAAAGAAGTTTCTTACTGATCACAAAATATCAGCTTTGGCAGGAGTCATAGCCACTGATGTTCCTCTTTTTGACCTTGCTCTTTCTGGTAAAAAATGCTGTTAGGGAATGGTGTATTATGTATGTGCAGCAGTATAATGGGGGTCACACTCACCTGTTTACTGAAAAGTTTCCTTCATGCAGTATTATATAGGACATGTTTAACTTAACTGTAAATCTAACTGACACTTCATAACACATGAAACTTAATCATCTTGAAACAGCTTATCAAAAGTAACTTTTATTTCATCTTCTACATTACATAAAATTTGCAGTAAGGCTCAGTAGACTAATTGAATGCACACAATTTTCGTTTTCATCTGCATAAAGAATATTTTTATTATACTACCAACTAAAATTAAAATGCTAAAAGTCAGCCATTTCACCATGTGTAACATACGGGCTTCATATTTTATATTTGAGAAGATTTTATTGGCATCTTCAGTATGAAGTATTCACCCAAAAGTGTTTTTTTTTATATAGCTTAGTAAACAAACACATATTGCTAGATAAAATTTTTTTCTTTATACATTAGACACTTCAAACATGATACACTACAATAGGTGTTCAAAATGTCTACTGTCAACCAACATCCACACAGGCATTGCGGCATCTGAAAACAGAGTGACATGCAGCAGTACATGTTATCACAGGATGGCTGTTGAAGCATCAACATTTCCCTGTTGGAGTTTTTAGATAGTACTTGGTTTTGTGGTATACACCTTGTCTTTTGACAACCACAGGAAAAACTCCGTTAATGTAAGATCTGGAGAGCATGGTGGGCATTCATCTGGTCTGCATCTTTCTCTCCATCTACTAGTGAAGCATTCATACAAATTCCTGTACATTTCCACATACTAGAAACAAGTGATGTCAGAGGTATGCTGTTGTGTTTTATGATACTTCATCTTTGAGCTTCTGAGTAAAATGTTTTAACATTGAGAAACAAAATGTCTCTGTATGGTAGCATACAAAAGTGTTCATACATCTTTTTGGGATAGTTGTCTTTAGTGTCAAAATTATAAACAGAAAAGTATGTAAGTTTTTTAATAATAAAATAATAAATTGTTAAACCTAACTTTACAAATCCATTTTTCATATATATTTAGAAGTCTAGAATTGGAAAAAAATCTTTTAAAAACATTCTGTAAACAATGAAGGATAGTGTAACATAAAGTAGATTTAATAAAACAAAACTAATTTTTCAGTTTTATGCTCTACTTTACCACACAATGAAATTACTTGTTTGCTCACGTTTGTTATTACTAAACAATCCATTTTCAGCTGATGACCGGGTGCCTATCAAAGCTGTTGTCCAGCTGCTCAAATGTGCCTACAATTATGAGCAATGGTTTTTCTTTAATTCTCTTTTTGACCCAGTCATGAATTTCCTTAAGGTAAATTGATGCATGTTTTTCTTTGCATAAAAAACTTTAAAAAATTTATAAAAATTTTGAGTTATTTGATAATTGTATCATACACTAAATAAACCTAAAGAAACAAATTTAAAAAATTGTATTTGGATGATGCATGTTCTTGGTTTTAAAAATTTATGTTCTATTTATGATAAGTAAAATAATAATAATGCACAGTATGATTTTAAGTCATTATTTTACAAACATAAAAACTTTCCTGAGCTATATATACTTGTAAATTGAAAATAGAGAAAGCTCATTCAGAAGTGCCTTTAAAAGTCATGTCTCGTATGATTAAATTTGGCAGTACATAACTTTTATTCTCGGTTTAATTTTGAAATGAGAACTAGGATCGTGTTAATTTTTTCCTTATCTTATGCATTAATTAAACCATCACACAGCATGGAGGTCTTGATAAAGCTGACTCTTAATAAAAATGAAGCTTGAATATTTCATGTTTTTGGTTCTGCTTTGGCTTTATATTTTATTTTTATATTTTAGATAGTAATCACGGTGCTTTTCTCTTTGTCTCTCTCAAGTTGTACCGGGATAATTTTATTTGGGAAAAAAAAATGCTGGAGATTCTGTCAGTGACTGACCAGTTGAACAGGAACAGTAGAACTAGGAAGTTACCAGAGGAAGACAAATCTAAGTCTCCAAAAAAGGCAAGCAAAAAGCAGCCACCACCTTCTCCAGGTACTTATTTACTGCATCAATTAAATGAAACAAAGTCAATGTGGTTTTGCACCAGAGGCAATTGTGCTTATCGTTGCTAGGTTTTTAATCATACTTTTGAGTTTGAACTACTACTTAATTCTCCGGCATTATCTCTCAAGTTTAGTTTATGGTTGTACAAGCTAAAGGTGGAAAGCTGCAACTGTGCCTTCAAGGCATTTTTATCCATCAAAAATGGAGTTTTTCTGTTTGTTTTTCTTTGCACTTTTACTTTTCAGCTTTTTATTGTTTGGTTTATCTTACTGGCACCACTTATTTTATTTGTTAATGGCCATGTTTAAAGTGATAACTTTACAACTACTTGGCAATGACCAACATGGTTGGTTAGACTTGGAATTTCTCAGTTGATGGTTTTGGTTATGGTGATTTTCCTTCATTATCAGTTTTTTATTTCATGAGAGGTATGAAGGGGAGCCCAGTTCTTGCTTGGTTACTTTTGTTTATTTTTTTTTTACACAACAAATGATGATTAGATGGCTCTGCTACCTCCAGCCAGACAAGGTGTGTTGTTAAAGCACAAACATATGAAACGTGTGAGCAGGCTTTCACAAATGTAACAGGTCAAACTATCAAAAAAGAAACTTTTCAAGTATATCACTCTGAGACTTAGATATTTCAAAACTGTTTGAGTTTTGTTGTTGTTGAGCGAGTTTGACTTCTGAACAAGGCTCTTTCAAAGGCATTGCATCCTGTAAAGACAAGTGGCCTATTCTCTGTCGAGTCGTCCTCGTGATTGAGAGATGTTTCGTCGAGCCGACAAGCGGCCCGGCCCACGCGACACCAGCTCTCCCGCCGGGCTGTTGTTGTTGCCACGGATTTATTTATTTACATTGATTTCTTTGTTTCAGCTCCAGATACAGTCAAATTTGAGTTGACAGGAAAAGACATTTTTCATCTAGCTGAAGTTGTCAAATCTGTTGTTCTTGGTCCATTCACAGTAAGTTTTGAGAGATATTTTTTGTATGAAATAGAATGGTAACTAAGTTACTACTTACTGAAGTAGTTTGGGTTCTTTAAATCACTTATCAATTGAAAATGCATCAGGACAAACATTTCATGGGAGGGACTTTAATTTTTAATATTCTTTATTAAAGAATGTGAAGCAGCCCACTTTAAACAAAAATAAATTTTAAACTTTTTTTTGTTTATGCACCTTTAAATTATGGAATTTTACAGTGTGGCAAGAAAATATTTTTTAATGTTATTTCAGTTTTTCACAGCGCAGTATGAAATTTAAGTGAACATCCACACAAGTGATCATAGTGGAATGGCGATCACGGTTGGTGAATGGCAGCACAATTGTTTTAGTCAGTGGATATAGTTTCATTTATCAGTTACAGCAGAGAGGTCTTGTGTCAGGTTGGTTCAATTCATGCACAGGAACCAATGTTTTGGACCAACAATAAATTAAAAAATTTTTCTCATTGTAGTAAATGCAAAGCCTCCAGATATTTAAAACTGTTGCACTTCTTTTCAGCCTGAAAGCATTGATATTGATATCATGATTGATGCCACTTTCTACCTTTGGAATAAATGTAAAGGTATTTTCCAACGTTTTCAAGGTGGACCTATAGAAAATATACGATATCTTCAGAAGATGGACAGCCCAAACAAGGTATGCAA
The DNA here is from genome assembly GCA_018389105.1 of Nautilus pompilius. Taxonomy (NCBI): domain Eukaryota; kingdom Metazoa; phylum Mollusca; class Cephalopoda; order Nautilida; family Nautilidae; genus Nautilus; species Nautilus pompilius. The sequence continues at coordinate 669,159 of JACATO010000980.1, read as the reverse complement.
GTCCTTTATTTAAGTTGTATTTTTCATCCCTTTCAACATGAATATTTATAATATTGTCTGTCCATCAGTTTCTGGAGAAAATCAGAAGCTATTTAGTGTGAGACTATAGTTTTGTTATCCTGTTGTCCATTCGGATAACTGGATGTATTATGCGGGGTGATGAGACAGACAGTGCTGAACAGGTTGGTAGCTATGGATGTATAATGTGGATAGTGACATCTTGTTACTATAAATATGCTTTAGTATAATAGTTTTCTTGATCAATTATGTTATTGCATGTAATAAAAAAGTTTTAAATAATGACAGCTGTTTTTATTCTTTTATTCTGTTACAGTGGATATACATTTTGGATGTTGTTTGTCTGTCATTTTGCTGGTGTGACATTGGCTACACAGATCCTGCACTGATTTCAGATGTATGCTTCAGAATGGCACTGGTGATGGAAAGCATTGCATATTTTAACCAACATAATGGTAACAGTATGGTTATGTTGATTTGATATTTTAATCATAGTCTCTAATTTTTTCTGATAAGGGTGCATTCAAATTTCCTATACATTGATCAGCTAAGTGAATGTGAGACAAACACAGATATATATAGAGAAAAAAATTCTGAAAATGAGTAATGGAGCAAAAATTTTGCTCATTGAAATTTTGTTTTCCATAGTATTCCATAGAGTCTGTTCAAGACCTGGTCATAATCTTGACATCATCAAAGTGGAACATAGTTTAGTAAGGCCTCACAGCCCAAAAGATGGAAAGGAAACTGCTTGTAGATAGATTGAATAGTTTTTTTTTCTGTTTATGGAACTACAATTTCTACATTTAACAGAATGAACTATGTGAAATTTCTCAGAACATGAATACAGTCTTTAAATAGAAAAAGTTGTACTATTATAGCATTGATATATGCAGAAATAATTTTGAAACTATTTTACTTAATCATCTCTTTAAAGCAACGCTATTGGTACCTAGACAAGTACTGCATCATTATAATTATTTTAGAAACAATCTGCTCTATGCTTGGATCAAATTATTTTGTTAAGTACTTTACATACACAAGAATCTATAAATTTTTTAGGGGAAACCATGAAGACATAAAATGTAAAGTTCAGTATCTAGTAGCACCACCTGATACATCAAACAATAAAACTTAGATGCAATTAAGCATGGAATCAGTGAGGTTCTGATCACAGCCTGAACAAGATTGAACTGTGGGCGATTGTAGCCTTCAGTTTGTTTTCACTACATGGATGTCCTGACTAGTTACCTGTTGAAATGTTTCTGAAGATTCATATCTGGACTCTGTGAAATCCAGAGGAGAAACTGCAGGTCTTATCATGTCTTTCATTTCATGGTTATTCAAGCAGCATGGCACATTACTTCATTTCGTCTGTGGAATGTGTACCATAATGGAGACAAAACTGTGTAAGTCATGGTAAGAAATTGACTGTTGGGTTAAGTTGCTCTTTTATGAACATTAGACAAATTTTTCTGTCATATTGACCATTGATTGTATACAGAATAAAGATTTTCCATCTTTTCTCCACTTTCATGTCTGTCCATTTGATGTGTGCTGCTTAAATGCCAATGTCAACTTTAAAATAGCATTGCACCATTTATCATTTGGTGTGTCAATGCATGTGTGTGGATTTTTAGTATTTCATGAGCAGGGAGTTTCTTTGAGAAACTTGTCCATGATAGCCAAGTTTATGGAGAAGTCTTTGATTCATTTGTTGGCTTAATTAATGCTTTCATTGAGTTTCACCACGGTTTCTCTTTGGCCAGTATAATTTTGGCAAACAACCTTTTGTTTGGTGCATGCTCTTATTGATGATAAGCTGTAATACTGGAGGAATGAAAATGTTTTAGGATGTGGTGAGCACCCATTTGATAGCCCAAGATGTTGGACATTGCATCTTCATTGTGACCACTCTTTAAACAACAAATTACATGACCATTTTTAAATGTAATGCCTTCAAAATGTCTGTTAAGAGGTTTGTTATATATCATTTGATTAAATCCTAGAAATATGAGTGAGGCAAAGGTTCTTACTTTATAAACATCTAATCAAAGCTCAGATTTTAAACAGTGATTCTGAATTATCAGCTGAAATAAAAAATATTCTATCAGCTCACTGAATATTTCTAAACTATGGGTCCAGCTTGGCATTGAAATCAGCCTCTTGTGTACCACCTGGCACTCCAAAATTTTATCCTTGTGTCTTTCCAGATAACAAAACTGTTGGTGATGAATCAAAGCTGTTCACACAGACTCTGGAAAAGGAGAGCAGTCCAGATGCTGAAATTTTTCACATCTGTCTTCTCTGTGGACTTCCTGCACCTGAATCCACGGGAGCTGCTGCTTGAGGCTCGTGCAGTTTTGGAAATGGCGCTGAACACTGTTAAAAGAGCTCGCACTGCTTCAGCTTCATTTGATGGAAAGTTTACTGCTGACATGATTATCAAAGTTGGTACCTAAGTTGATGTTGCATCATCTTTACATCATACCAGTTACTCTTGAATTCATTCTTTTTGTGGAATCAGAAATATTATTTTTACTAAAACTTTTTTTTAACAGAATATTAACAAACAGTTTTTGTTGTTGAGTGGCTTGTATTATTATTTTACAGGATTTTTTTCCTGTGTCATCATCTTCCATGGTTTCTGGCACTCAGGAAATAAACAGTGAGACTGTGGCTTCACACTCTCAAACATCCAGCAAAGGCTACAGTGTGTTGTACCAGAACATGATTATGGATCTCCACTGTGAACTGTTGCTTGCCAGGCACAGGATGTGTTTACAGCTGGCAGAACTACAGTCTAGTAAGAGCCACTTTTATTTTGGCTGATGGTGGGTGGGGCGAGTAACTTTTCAAACTGGGATATAATCCAGTATTATTTTAAATGTGCTGACAACAGTCAAGTTCATAACCAATCAGCCACCAAATATGTCTTTACTTATCATTCCAGGCCCTGTAAATTTTATAATCTTGTCTGCTGGTTGTGTGAAGAAGACCGAACAATAATTATGCTCATCACTTATTTTAGATTATTTCTGTTACAGATTTTTTTCCCTTTTTCCTGTGTCAGATGATTAAGGTTTTTAAAGACTCCCTTTATTTGAAAAATCTTTGTATCATTTTTATGTATATTTCAGACACTTATCAAATTGAAGTGAAACATTCACAGAAAATTAGAAAAGAACTGGTAAATATCATTTTCATTTTTTAAAAAAAATCATCTTAATATGTTGGAAAATTTTATTGAATTGAACATCTCATGAAAATGATCAACAACTTAAATTGACTACTTTCTGATGCTGCAGTGATTTTTGTTTGTTGGATTCATTTGGCCAGTATTGATAAAGGAAGGACAGTTGTTGAGGGGGGTATCGAGACCAGGCTTTCTTTCTTGTATTGTCTGAATCACAAGGGTTTTTTTAAGAACTTTAGTTCTTATTCAGCCAGATTTTAGGTAAGGCCTTTTGCAGAAATATCTCTGCTGCTTTGAACCTTGATTATTTGTGGTTGCATATTGTGTATGACTTGGCTGACCAGACCAAATAAACAGGGCAAGCATTTATAGTCCTTCCTTTAGCTATCTAATCTGATAAATAAACTTAAAATGAAGTGAACTAAAATTTTGTTTGTCTTAGATGTTTAGAATACTTTAGATAATTTAACGTCCATAGTCTCTAGTTTATACCAAATTTCACTACATAGATACACGTAATACTAGACGTATTATGGAATTATCCTAGACAAGCTACCATTGTACCCAGTATACTTTCTAATTATTGTATTTTCTAAGAAGTAGCTGTTTTATTGCCAGTCTAAAGACCAGTATGATGCCAGTTATGTGGAAAGCTGGGATGAACTAGTTGCTCATTGCAACAAGAACATACTGGAAAAGGCCATGCTGTACATGCAGAAAGCTAGCACCACTACCAATGGAGATGTGGTTACTCCGCAGCAAAGATATCTACTAGAGGTAACAAACTCAGCAAAATTCTAATATTGGTGGTGCCACACGGCTTTGGCCACCACCCTCCACTCCCTTCTCCTTGAAGATACACACGCATACAAGAACTTTCACACGCACCCTCACGCAAGCACCACAAAAAGATAAAAAAAAAAGTATTATTGTCTCTGCAGTCAGATTGTCAGATACCACTGAGATACTACAACTTAGTGATGCATATGTGAAACATTTCAAAATGAGAGGTGCAAAATTTTTCAGGGGAGTGTCTTATTTATGATAGAGCTTTTGTATATCATTACCCTAAAATGATGTCAGCACAGGAACAGCCTTGCTAAGGTAGGAAGGGATACTGTTGGCATGTTGCATCGTGTTTGTTAGACTTTTAGCTTGCCTCTAGCAGCCTAAAAGGGGGTTTTTGTGGATGATATTTCCATTTCAAATTGAACGCTAAGACAAAAGAGCTGTCTGGTTATGTGTCTTGCAAAATGGTATGTAAAAGATCTTTGGTGCAAGTCTTTCTCACTCCAGAGAGACTACTATCTTTTGTTAGTGCGTGATTTTCCAGATGGAAAAGTGAATAATAATAAAACTAATAGGTGACCAGTTGGTTTTAAAGAAGTCATTAATTGATAAATTAACTACATAGTTACAAAATTAATTCTGGCAACTTTAAAGCTTTGTTTTAGTAAAACAATTTTTCAGCAATAAATGATTTTCCAAGAAAAAAATTTTTATAAGCAACTAAAATCTTAAAAATTAATATGGCATGGAAATATTTAATATTATTTGATTTGTCCTTTGTTGAACCTCTTTTTTTCTATCACCAGGAGAGGTTGTTTGAAACTAGTCAGCATTTTTACACAGTAGCATATATTAACTACAGCTTGCGAACAACAAACTGTCAGAGGATAGTTTGGTGTATAATCTCTTAGGCAAGCTACTAGGCATTAAAGTGGAACCAGCTATCTTAGAATGAAGTTAATTTGCTTTATTTCAGGAGGCATTGCTTTTTATTGAAAAAGCTCAAGCCAAAGAAAAACAGATATTTTTTGAAAACATTGTAGAGAAAGAACTGAAGATTGCCAAGGTCCCTCCTCCACCTCTGCTCATTTGCCGATCAGACACCACCATGGTCTTTAAACCAATGCCCTTCCAGCCAGAAAGTGGACAAAAGGTTTTATTTTATTTGATATTAGCATTTTGGGCCAGCCAGGGTAAATGCCAGTCTTATTTTGTAGAGTTTTTCAGTTACTCTTTGAAGTATCTATGTGTAGTAGCTCTACATTATTTTCACAGGTGAAACGTTTTCACTTTCGCAGTCCGCCAGTGTGGGGCCCACTTGAGACTGATGCTTGACCATGAAATTGAAAAATGAGAGAATTTAAAGGCACTAGATTGATATAGCACCACATCTATCAATTAATTATTATTTCTCTTAAAAGTAAATATGGTAATTTTGGCATGGAAACAAATAAACAGAACAATTATTACTTTATTACTATTTCACCAAAAATTACTGCAACAATTGATTCAAAAGATTAGAAACTCGCTGAAATACAGGAGAAGTAACTCTAAACCAATTCACAGCTATTCTACAACGAAAGTAAATGCTATCTGACTTCAGACATGTGGTATACCCTTTTGGGAATTTTAATGGAATTCACAATCACACTTAAACATTTTATGAAATTTTAAAATAACAAATTAAATTTAACTTTAAACTAAATTAAGAACAAATATTTTTTTATTTGGTTATTTAAAAACTAGACAAATTAAAAAGTTTAAAGTTCTAAAATAATTAACTAAGGAGTACTTCTGAAGGAAACTAAGTCATACATGAGGTATGGCTAAAAATTTTACATAATAAAAAACATCTGTGCAAAAACCAGTGCCAAATTAAATCTTAGGGAGACAGGTTGAACCTCATAGTGAGATCTAGTAGTGGCAATGCCTGGATTTTTGGAAGAAGATGGGGCATATTGAAAAAAAAATATATCTCAAAAGGACTTTAGTAGCCAAGCACATGCGTAAAACATGAAAAAACTATAATCTGATCTTAAAGGCTTATAAATACAATAGCTAATGCACACAGCACAACAAGAACAATGAAAACAACTCAAGAATTTTACTGGTATGATACAGAAATTGCATTTCATGCATAATGATAATCAATGGAGAAGAAAAAATAAAAGGTTCAACTACAGATGAAATGATAATGCAGCAATTACCATATTTATGCAACTACATAGTCAAGAGGTATAGATTACTATAGGCAACAAGAATCTGACATTTCATGTTCATTAGAGAAAATATTAAAGAAGGCTTAATTAAACATGACAATGATTTTTAAAAATTCATATAATAATAATAAAAATCTAGTCTATCATTCTATCTTTCAATAATAATCATTTATTTATTGAGAAAATCATATTCTTGTCTATCTTTTATTTTCAAATCCTTGACTGGGGTGTGTGACACCTCTAGTCTCACCTAATTGGCATCTCTGGCAAAACCTCTGTTTCAAATTCTTGAATTGAAAGGTATGATTGAATTTTGTTGGCTGTAAACATCAAAATTCTTGTAGTTTGCTATAGGACAAATATTTTTATTCATGGAATTTATGAGCCAAGTTTCACTAGATATTAGCAACTTTAATGACAGATGTACAATTTCCTAACTCTATTGGTGGTGGAAAAGGTTAAATCTATTACGTTTTCATTTTTTTCCCTTCCATTCAGGTTTGTGGTACAAGTTGACATCTTTTACAGACATTAAGCAGACATTTTATATGTACCACCAGTTTTTCTCATAATATAATTATTTAAACAAATTTTCCTATTTGTAATACATTCAGAGATATCTTCTTGTTTACCTAATGTTATTGTTATTATTAAAGCTTTGTTGTTACACAGTACTACTAAAAATCAGTTTTCACAAACATGGAATAATATACCTGTATATCAAAACATTTTTACAGAGAAAATGTTTTGTAATTGTACTGTAAGATTTTTGTTTACTTTACACTATATCACAGTTAAGACCCCTTTTTCTAGAGCAGTGGTTCTTAACCTTTTTCAGTACCCGTACAACTTGATATCTCAGAAAATGTTCTCGTTACCTCCATCCAAATATTGAAAAAGATAAGTGATACAAACCTTGCTGAGAAATTATTGGATTTTTTAATTACTGAACAAAGATACTTTATGTTTATTTCAAATGGAAAGTGTCAATTAGTAGGATACAATGAATGCAAATTATATCAGTAATTATGAGTAATGCTACAAAATACACCAACACATTTTTAGTGGCTCTTTTGCTGTTGTTTCTCATTAATGATGATGTTCAAAGACGAGGTTCTTTCTTTGAAAGTGCCAGACGCATGTCATCACTTGCATCCAAACGATTTCTGGCTTTTGTTTTGATGTGTAATAGCGCTGAAAAACCTGCCTCGCATAAGTATGTAGTTGCAAATGGTATGAGGACCACCAAAGCTCTCTCTGCTAACTGTGGGGAATGTTTGGAGCTGTGCACACCAAAACATATCCAGTTGCATTTTTTTCAAACTCCATTCGGATTCTGTCATCCATCTTTGTGCCACATAACCTTCTCAAGGTGAAAATACCCTTGGAAGGACTGAATCAGTTCTTGCAAATGTTCTCTTACTTCATCTCATTCACAATGGGCAACCTCTTCTTCGGCACTAGCAGCCTCATCAAGAGAAGGGAAATTTGCAAAATTTCCGCTTTCAATGCGCTTTATCCACACTGGAAGTTTCTTGGGAGGACAGATAACTTTTCTCTGGCAGTTATCATATTCATCCCTGTTCCTTGCATAGAGACATTCAGTTCATTGAGGTGCGGTGAAATATATCAGCCAGATATCCAGAGACAAAAATGAACTCCCTGTTTTCAAAATGGTCAGCAATTTCACTGCCTTGATTTCTAAGAAACTGCATAATTTCTTCATGTAGTTCAAAGACACGTGTAAGTACTCTGCCACGGGAAAGCCATCTCAACTTCTGTGTGGTAAAGAAGAACACTGTGCTCAGCTCCAATTTCTTCACAAAAAAGATGCAAAAAGACGGTGATTCACTGCCCGTCCTCTGATGAAATTTACAGCACGCACAACAATGATAAAACAGTCTTCAATTTTTCTGGCAGTGTCTTTGTAGCAAGTGCATGACGATGCACAACACAGTGAGTGACAGTTACATGGGGAGCCTCTTTTTTCACCATGGTAGCAAAGCCTGATTTATTTCCAAGCATGACAGGGGCTCCATCAGTGCAAACTGAACCACACATGTTGAGAGTCATTCCATGTTCCAAGAAGAACTCTTTCACAAGACTGAACACATCTGTTGCTTTTGCAGTAGTTTTCAGAGGTTTACAAAATAAGAATTCTTCCACCACTTCTTTCTCTTTCACATACCGAACAAACAATGCCATCAACTGACTGCAAAAACTAACGTCAGTTGACTCATCCAGCGGAATACTCACTTTGACAGGACTAGCTTTCAGGTCTGTTATCACCTGCTGCAAGATATCTCGACTCATATCATTAATCCTTGAATGGATAACGTCATTTGACAGAGGTATCTGTTTAAGCTTCTTTTCAGCTTCTGCCCCTAACACTATTTTTGCCATTTGTAATGCACAAGGTTTCACAAGCTCCTCTGCAATAGTGTGGGCTTTTTTCTTCTTTGCACACAAAAGTGCAACTTCAATAAGATGCTTGCAACAAAGGTTTCTCAACTGGCACAAAACCTAGCTTTGGACAGGGTACCACGACGATCAAATCGTTCCCGCTTGATCTTCAAGCTGTTTAAGTCATGTCCAGTATCTAAGCCTCCATGCCGATTGTTGAAGTGCTCATTCAGTCTTGATGGTTTGAGATTTGCATTTGCAAATACTGTGTTGCAGAGTATGCACTGTGGTCGTTGAGTTCCATCTGCCTCAGTCATACAGGTAAAGCCGTAATGAATGTAAGTCGTCGTTCCCACTTACGTTTCTTAGACATCGTTTACTAGGTCTTGATCACACCGATACCTGGAAAATGGACAAATAAAATGATAATACAAAACATAACGCTTCACAAACCAAATGCCACACGCACCAGTAATTCACCTCAATACTATCAATCACTCGAGCACAATCAAATACAATGCAGACCCAATTCCACACTGTTCACATAAACTCTACTACTCACAGCACAGTGCATGTGCAACACGTTTCTGTGTCACGTGAGCTGTACTCGTTGGCTCCTCTCTCAGCACAGAACCCTCCCTCACCACAATCAGTGATCCCCACAGCACGTGCATGCACAACACGCCGCAGGATCAGAAGCAGGACCAGCGCAAACACGTACCGTACCAGCACGTTACTGACTTCTGATCAAGAAAAAAACGTACGTATGAAAACATTGAAACCGTGAAACGTAAGAAATTGTTTACAGCACTAACTTAAAAAATTGAGAATTATAGTAAGAGAAAAATTAAGAAATATATGTTTTGCTGTTTCATGGTAAATATACGGTACCATTGCACTGGCTATCATGTTTCGTACCCCCAGGTTTAAGGTTTCGTACCCCTTGGGGGTACAGGTACCCCAGGTTAAGAACCACTGTTCTAGAGTATACGGACTAGTCATCAGAGCATTTAAACCACCCTTGTCAACTGGTTATAAGAAACAGGTTGTTGGTGTAGTTTCTGTGTAACTCGGCTACCTCCAGTTTGAAAGCTGAAAAGGGACCATTTAGAATTTCTTTACTCTTTTGTTCACAATTTACCTAAATTTTATTTATAACTTTTCCTTCCATGAAAATTGGCAATCATTTGTGTTTGTATATTCAAGGTTCTCTTCTATTTTCCTTGTTTGACAGGTTGCTTGGTACAAACTGTTTGGACGATCAGCAAGTATGGTCAATGCAAAAGTGAGACAAAATGACAATGACTTCCCTGGAACAGGAGAATTGGTAAGAGGCGTAGGCTTTCATGATGGCCATAGCAGGTATCTTAGAATGTTCAAACAAAAATCAATTTAAGAACCAACTTATATTAATAATGCTAAAAGGAAAAATGATGAAATAGTAAAAAAAACTAAAATCATTAATGTCTGAACTTCAGGGCTTCTTTGAAAAATTAGTTTTGATGGTCATTTTTCTTTCCGTTAGAAGTAAATGCATTAGTGTGTGTGTGTGGGGGTTGGGAGGTGTGAGTGGTCACCATTGAAAGACTTTGAATTGCTTTTTCGAGGAAATTAACTGCTAATTGAATAATTTATTTTAATTCACCTATATAGCCTTAATCATCCATTTCCACAGGTTAATTAATGTTGTAGGTAAAAACAGAGAAAAATCTCTCTAGCAGCAAGTTTCAATGTGCTGTTTGTTTCAGGTGTCTGCTTATTGCTCTGAGATCACCGTCACTGGACTGGTTCCAAATGACTGCTACATATTTGCATTGGCAGCCTACAGTCCGGAGGGAGATTTGATTGGAGGAGAAATTGGCGAGAGTTCCCAAACCTTTATTGCTGCACACCCACAAAGTATTTTTATGATGTGGGGATTCTTGAATCAGGTAAGGATTTGCTGGTGTGAATGATGCTATTTGACAGACAGACATGAAATTAACATCATCCCAGCCTTTTTTTTAGGAGAGTTTTCCTTAATTATTTGCTGATAAATATAACTTTCTTACTGAGATATTCTGAAGTAAGGCAATTTTAAATTTTGGCACACATTTAATGCTTAATAAATTATTTGTATAATTTAAAAAATAATTTGTTTCAAACAAAACTAAATTACTTAAAAAATGCAAAGAATTGTAGCTACAGCAGTTGAAGCATGGTCAGTAGGGTGTTGATTGTTTGTGGCTTTTTCAGAAATTCATGAAGGCCAGTGTATGAAAGGATGAGTCTTTAGGTAAAAGTCATGGAAATAACTTTCATTTTTATTATTTTTACGAAAAACTCCCCCACCACTGCAACTTTTATATTTGCATCTGTTTACATTTTCAGATATCACTTATTCATTTGTGCAATTATCTCGACAAGTTTACATACTTTATGATGTCCTTATAAACGCAGCAAAAAAGAAATTGACAAAAGTGGAGTGATATGGAGCAAGAATTTAATCCATTACAAAAAGAGCTGCTCTTCCAGAAAAGGCTTAAAAATTATTAGTAAAGCCTTGCATGAATATGTGCGAATGCCAACACAAGCCATGATTATTGGCAGATACAATATCTTGCTGAGCAAAAGAAGGAGAGAAGGAAGCGAGTTGATATTATTTCAGAAGAACTGGTGACTCTTTGGTCAAAATTGAACTTCCATGTATCACAAAGAAATCAGTAAGGAGGAAAATTGAGAATCTGCTTGTAAAGCATGACAAGCACTTAAAAAAACCAAAAGCCAATGATAAAGAATTTTTTGCTGGAGTTTTTGACCTCACCAAAGCAGATGGTATATGGCTGAGTGCTGAGGACAAGAAATTACATCAACTACAAGTAAAGTCTAAGGGGGCTATTGGTTATGTCACTGAGAAGACTGGGTCCATCCATCCAAGCAAGATGGCTTTGCTAAAATCTCAGGCAAATGAAGTGGAGCCTTAACATTAGCAGCAACATCATCATCAGTATTGAGTTCTTCCTCCAGTGGCCAGGAAAGTGATGCTACTGACACCACTGCTGAGGATCAACCACCAAGAGAAGAAGAATGGGAATTGTCACCACAAAAGAATAAGCGAAGATATGAATCTGCCAGAACTGCTGCAAGCTTATCACGAAAACAAAATATTTCTCTGAGAAAATCTGCTAATTTGTGTCGACAGCTGTCAGATGAGGGCTACAAGATGCCAACTCCATCATATGCTGCTGTTTATAGAGAGAGAAAAAGACAAATGTTGCAGACCCAGAAAAAGTACAAAGAGACCCTGAAGAATGAAGATTGGGTGTTGCACTTTGATGGAAAGAAGATAGGCGAAAAAGAACTCCAAGTTGTTTTGCTCAAGAATGCTGAAAAAGAAATCCGGTTGAAGGTAATGCAATTGCATGATGGCAAAGCAATAAGCATCTACAATGGTCTTGTTGAAGTTCTTGATGAGTTTCAACTTTGGCCAAGAATTCTGATGATAATAACGGACACTACGGCTGTGAACACTGGAAGACTTGGTGGTGTGGTAAAGCGGTTAGGACAGGAATTCACAAGAAGAGGGCTTCCTTTACCACAATATGTTGGGTTGTCAGCACCACATACTGGACACAATTCTCAAGCCCCTCATGAATGACAAGCTTCCTGGGAGAACTACTTCATCTGAAATATCTTATGAATTTGCTGATCATCTAATTCGGAACTACAATGAGCTCCGCCAAAATTTTCTTCAGAGTGAAGAACTGTTGAAAGTGAAGGACCTCAAGTGGAGCGATGATATGCAATATCTCTATGAACTGTGCTGTTACTACAAGTACTATTGTAAGAACAGAGCTTTTCCCTTCATAAAATTTAAAAAAACTACCTGCGATGAGCAATGCTAGATGGAATTCACGGGGCATTCTTGCTCTTTTGTCTTTCATTCTTTTGCCTGAGTATAGAGAGCAGCTCAAAGCAATCTGTGATTTCCTGTCTGGCGTGTGGATGGATATATGGTTTTCAGCTCATCAATTCTGTGAGGAAGATGCTGCCAAGGTTACGGATGCAGTAAAAGCATTAAACTGCCAAAAGCTTTAAACAGTTTGAATAATTTCTGGAGCCGTCAGGCCTCAGTGATTCCAGGTGTTCAACGATCAAATATCTGTGCTGAACGAGCTATAAGTTACTTAAAAGAGATCACGTCTACTTGCAAGTCCATTGACAGTCTCAATTTACGATTTCTTGATTCTAATTCTAATTGATGTGTACTTTTTGCGTACTCTCTAATTGCATTTGTATTCCTGTAGTTGTTATTTCATGATTACCAGTGGAATAAAACAAATTTCTTACCATATTTTATTTTATTATAAAAGACTTATTCATACAATAGTTGTAGACAACATACGTCTTTTCATTATAAATATATTATCTGAATTGTTTTTGATATGCTGACTTTCATTTACTTTTGGGGGGGGACATTTTTCCAAAAAATATTTAATGAGACTTGTTTTTATTCATTTTACCCCAAAACTCATCCTGTAGGACCATGGCCATAACATGTCATGACAGAATCAACACCCTAATGGTCAGTCAGTAAGACTAAATGTTGCACAGTAGAATAAATATTTCTTACCTGTCAGTGCTCTGCCTTGTTGAACTAAAATTTTGTTTTAATGCATCTTAATTACCCATGATACCCAAAAGTGAAGATTGGGCAATTGAACCTGTCTTTTCTGTTATAAAACCCAACTGTGTAATAAACATCCATCAGCTTAAAATTGTTATTCACCAATTTTTTAAAAAGCTTTATTTTTATTGTTTAATCTTTTTTTAAATTAACATTTAAATGCTTTTTCAGATTGCCTATCAGGTGGGGTGCTATGAGATTTCTGAGAAAGCTTTTGAAGTCTTGTGGAATTATTTTGTGATTTCAAGACCTCAGTCAGGCATCAGCATGATGCTGCCAGTAGTAGGGCAGGAGTTTTCACTTTCTCTCTACAGGTGAGATCACATGATTAGAATTCTCGAGCCATGTATATTACTGATTATGTAATTATTGCATGAGCTAGAGAGTTAGTACATCAATTTTCAATAATTTTCAGTCATTCCCTATCTGTTAACCAAAAACGAAGATAAATATTTGAGCTTTGTTGTTGTTTTTATCTCTAAGTATGGACAAGAAGCTTTTGAATGTGGTTTCCCCAGTGCTGCTGAGACAGTTTATATCCAGCCTCTTTGTTCACGTTGATCTCAGCATACAAGAAGGTGAACTGTTCTGTGACAGCATCTGTGATAAAGGACCATTGTTTCCTGGCCAGGTGAGCAGCTTAAAAATACAAACAATCTTCCTGAAAACATGAAGGATACAGTTGGTTGCTTTTGTTAGTTTAACAGTAGATAAGAGAAGGGAAATTCAGTTAAACACATCAACAAATACTTAACTAAGAAATTTTTCTCTCCAAAACCTGAAATGTTTAACAAATTATTTGGTAAATTTTTCAATTTTGAAATGGTTAAAATATATTAAAGAAAGAAAAAGAATACTTTTAATGCATAATAACAATACAAATTGATATTTATTTTTAAAAGAAATATTTTTAAAACCTTGTTTCCTTTAACCCTTTGTATACCACCTGAGGTGCATTTCTATTACTCAGTACAGGTTGAGCAATAGGGGCTATGCCACATAGTATCTTTCTCATTAATATAACTCTATGTGATGAAAAATCCATTTTGCTTCAACACTGTGTCCTGAATTTTTATTTGTCTAAATATACAGCAAGTTCAAGATAAATAATAGTTAGAGTTTCTTGGTTGAGATGCAAATGCTCCCCAGGAGGTATAATTAAGGTGAAAACTAATGTGGTATATGGAAAGTTAAAAGATTATAATAATATATTTTTTAAAATCTACTTTAACCAAAAATCTAGTAAACCAAAATCTTTGAATTCTAATCACAAATTTAAAACATCAAACTGTATTCTGAGCATGCAGTTCTGAGGTATCAAATATAGAAACAAAACATTATACAGCTGACCCCCGCGTAATCACGGCCCCGGTTATTCGTGGGATTTTTCTTAGAACCTAACTAATAATTGTTCATGGAACCCCCCGCATATTTCGCGGAATCACAAATATCTTCTGTGATTTTTTTAATGCCTTTTTTTCGTGGCAATATATATTTTTTCACGCTTTTTAACACTAAATTATTAATAACAATATAATTTACTAATTTTGTAATATAAATACTAATGTAAATTCAGCAAAATATCAATATAAAATAAATGCTATTGGCTGGAGGTTTGAAAGTAGCCAATCCGAGAGCGTTATTCATTTCTCCTTGCTGCTGATTGGCTGCTGTCCACGTAGTGCTGTCTCAGGCAGATGCAGCCCAACAGCCCTGCATCATCCCAGTTTACCGCATGTAGCTATCTCGAGTGTTTCTCTGAGTGTTGTATTTTTTATTAACTTATTATTATATATTTACTTATATTTTTTAATTATATTTTATGTTATATTTTGACGTTTATAGGCCATTTTATGGACCACGTCCAATATTCGCGGTTTTTCACTCTTCGCGGGTGCTCTAGGAACATAACCCCTGCGAATACGGGGGGACAACTGTATCATCATTTACTCTCAGCATACTGATACAACCATATTGATGACATCACACTGGCTGTTTATATTTTTACAACATTGGCAACATCATGTTAACTGTTTACAACATTGTTTTTTTGCTGGTTATTATCTAATGTTACATTGGTTATTTTTATAACATGTTGTCATTTTGTTGACTGTTGACCATTAAAAGTATTGCCATGTTTACTAGAATGATTGATGCTTTTGTTATGATCTTTTAAAGGTTTAATATGTAAAAATAAGGAAGCATGGTTTGCTATAAATTCTTACTGTTTTCTAAATTAGCTTGTTTCTCTGTCTCAATTAATCTGTACATACTTTTGCATTTAACCTAGAGTATGTGCTACAGATGTATACCCAAATATGTTAAATATTAATTAAGGACATTCAAATTAAATCTGGCTAGATATAATTATGACATCTTCACAGGTTAAGAGACTGAAAAAGTGTGAAAAACTGCTAGTGGCCATGGAACTAGCATGCTGGCTGAATGATGCAAACTTAGCCTTACAAGCTGTTGTACAGTGCTATGGACTGCTGTCTCCCTTTTTATACCACCACATCCCACTACCAGCTGTTATACAGGTATGTGGCTACTTTTCAACCAAGTCAGGGTTGACTCAAGAATCAAGAAGAAGAAGCACAAGAGAGTGAATTTTAATTGAGAAATGGAATCCATTTTGAATCATGTCAGAAATAAGAAGGCAATTTATTCCCTACTATGGGTTTGTCACATTTTAATTAGTAATTGTTACAGTTTTCATCGCTAGAAACATCTACTGAACATCTTTTAGGATGGATGGAACACTTGACTATAAAAACGTTTTATGTGCATAATATAAAAATCTTTGCCTTTTTGTTCCTGATTATAATGAGTGTTACTTGGGTGTCCTTATAAAATATTTTTCTGATTTCTGCTGTTTGAGATCCTACATTAGTAGCAGACACTATTACTGGAGGCTGTGTGACATCAGAGGTGGCGGCCAATCATAGTATACATCAGCCTGCCTATCCCCATTAGCATTTTTCTCCAGGGCCTTTAAAATCAGTTATTATCGAATTTTCTGATATCTTAGCCCAGTCTTTATGCCATTACATTAAAGAAGTTATTTTATATTATATAAATGATTTTAAATATTTATAGTAGAATGTAGTGCATTCTGTTATAATTTTCCTCACTAATTATTTTGATTTAATCTTTGTTTTTCTGTAAAAAGTAATAATATTTATTTAATAATGGTGCTATGTTTCACTGAATAAAAAAAGAAACAATATTTTTCGCCAGTTATTTTTATTATTTGAAAAGTACTTGTTTAAAGGTTTGTTTTAATTGCTTTTCATGATACTAAATAGTAGCATTGTTTTATAGTAATAACAACAGCAGTCTGTCACATGCGCATCCATAATTCCAATAGAGATGTATGTTTCAGATCATCCAGCACTGCCTGTCTGTTCTTGAAGAGGTGTCTGCTGCCTTTCGCCAAAAACGTGTGACCAGCATTAATGACAGCATGCAACACATGACTGCCTGCATGTCACACCATGCTGCTAGAGTGAGTGCTCTGAAATACCTGCACTTGAAGATTTAATTACGCCTTTGTTTCTAGGTGTGACAACCTTAAACGTGAATTCTCAGTGACCTTGTATAACTAGATGTGAAATTAAAAAATAACCCTGCAAACACAGGAAATGTTCAGGTTTGAAAAGCAACATGCTACCAGTAAGATAAGAGAGAAAGAGGGTACTGAACTCAGATAGCTTGCTCTCTGAATTCAGTAAAATACTTTTCCTCTCTAATAACAGAAAACCAGATGGACGTGTTCAAACTATCAACCAAGAAAAAAAAAAACCATACAGTAAAGCCTACAGGTTTGGATTATGGAGTAATTGAATTCAAGTGAAACTTGAATGAGCTTGAATCTTCATGCCTTGGCAGAAGGGAATTAAATTGCTCATAGATATAGGATTGCTGTTCAATCTTTGTGGAACTCCAACAGTGGCCTCTGTTAATTACTGCACAAGCATTTTAGAGTTCAATTTTTAATCAGAAACAAATTTTTCTATTCCAACTTCTGTTTTGAGATAAACTTGTAACAAGATTTGGAAATAATTTGCCAGTCATTTTAAAAAATGACTTTTTTTGTTTTTTTTTTGGTTGGTTTTTTAGAAATCTTATTTGAATTTACTATTTTTAAATCTTGAACAGATTAAATCTCTGTATATTTAGCATAAAATAACATTAATATTTAAATGTTCTTCATGAGGGTAGATATATTACTATTTATTATCTGTTAATTTTGCACTGGATGAGAGTTCTTCTGTCTGACAACAGGGAGGTGGAATGTGTTGACCAATCTGTTGATTGGGTGTAAAAATTAGACTGGTGTTTTAATTGACACAAAGATTGTGAAGTGATAAAATTAAGGGAGAACATGGAACATGCCAAGTCATTCAGCAGAACCACCGTAGCTTCATTTTTTGAGGGGGTAGGATGTCTTAATGGATCTGCTACCCTTTGCAGGTGCTAATGGGCTGGGGACAAAAGCAACTGGCGTATAAGATCAATGAGATGGGACGGAAGCTGCTGACTGAAGGGAAGAAGAGAGCTGTTGATGATAAAGTGGAGCAAGTTGATATAAACAAAGACAAAAAAGGAAAAGGTGGCAGGATAAAAGATTCAAAAAAGTCCAAAAAAGGTCAGAATAAGAACCAGGATAGCGAAGACAATGAAGAATTAAGTGCACTGGAAGCTAACATGCTGAATTTCTCAGAGCAAGGTATGAATGAATTAAGTACAATTAGAGTTAGAATATGTAGGAAAAATGAAAAATATACATTGGTTATTTGTGGCCACTACTTTATACAAGTTCTTAAGTCTAGAACATTTCAGCTGCCTGACTTAGTTTGTGATGTTTGATGCAGCTGCTGATAATGCACTTTTTCTTGCACATTCCTGATACAGACATTGCAATGTGTTACGATGAGCTCAAACCTGGTTTAAAATAAGAAAACATGTACTAACCACTTTGGCTGCCTCTCACTGCTTTTCCCACAAAGACAGACAAGACAGACTGATTTTAAATAATTCTCTGCATCTAGTTTGAAGTAGATATTTGAACCTTTTGAAGACACTTCCTTTCTGGCTCAAAGAGAAATGATAATTTTATGTTAAATTGGCTAGCTATTGGCATTTCAGTTTCTAACATTTTGTTGTTTGTTTTTTTTTATTAAATATTACAACCAGTTTGTAAAATGAGGTAGCTTTCAACTTTTAGGTTTCAGTTTTAATGCTGTATCAATAACTGTATATTAGCTTATTGATGATAAAATACACTAAGACTTGTAGAGAGAGAGAAAAGATATGTTCTTACTTCCTGTCTTCAGAACTTTGATATATGATCAAGTACAGATAACCCTCCCCTTTTTGAAAACAAAAGAAAAGGCTTGTTTCATTAACTGATCATTGAAAAAGTATTATCATTATAGAAATATTTGATATGTGACTTCCATTGGCTTGTGAGTGAATATATATCATCTTTATTTGTTGAGTGAATAACATAGAGTAAACACACCATTTTCAATATGATGGTAATGAGTTTCTGAATCTTTAAGAAATCCAATATCATCTTTGCTAGCATCACACATTCTGTTACTAATTCTTTTGATAGATTTTAGTATGGGAATTGTAATGTGGAGATAATGAGCTTTTTTATTTCACCAAAAGCATGGTCTTGTTCATTTGACCAGTGCCAGAGACTTTCCTTGTTAGATGTCAAATAGGTTTCATTGCCTCAGATAGTTTAAGTAAGAATTGGGAGAGGTAATTAATAGTTCCATTGAGATGTTGAATCTCTTGAATTGGTCAATTTAGTAAGAGAACAGTCTCAACTATATCAGGGCCAGGCTTCAGTTATTCATTGATCAGAAAGTAACCATGAAAGTTTATTATAGATCTTTTTTTAAATTCCACTTATTTACAATGATTTCATGTTCTTTAGCTTACCTTTCATGGAGTAATGTGAGATTTTGGTCAGGAATTTCATAGGCCTCTGCCTCACTTTAACCAAATCCACAAACATTCATGTCACAAGCAATGCACATAACATTGAGATTTTCTTACATCATTATTACTTGCTTTTGAATGTCCACAATCAGAAAGAGTACAGGGTTAGAGTTGTGGATTTTAATGATAAACTGTTCATGATCACTTAAATAGGAGTTGTTCCATATTTTCAGAGTAACAGAACAGGACATAATCTCTTAGATAGAATGATAAGGATCATATTGCAGAAGAAACATATTTACTGTTGCATTGCAGTCCCCTTGTAACTTTGTTGACTTATTTTAATCAAGCATCTCACAGTATACAATTTTTGAGTTATCCACGCCAAAAACATTTCTGACTTAATAACACTAATTATTTCATCATCTTGTCATCTAAAACACAAGTAACTTCATTACCAAGTGTATTTACTGTTTTGTTTGGGGATAGGCTGGAGCTTTCTCAAAATTATTGCTCTCTTTGCATATTTTACAACATTAGCCAAAAGCGGAGCATAGTCCATTTTGTGTCTTACAGGTTGTTTTTATTCTGTAATACTACACATTTGTGCAAGTCCCTAGCAGGATATCTCAGTAGAGGGGCTGGTATCTCAGCAACAGGCAGGCAGACCAATAATGAGTGTGGAACACACACATGCACAACAATCCCCACTAGAGATGGGGAACCAGAGCACCTGTAAGAAACATGCAGTAAACTGGCGAAGAAGAGCACCTAAAAACTGTATCAAGGGAGGTGGTTTCAAGCAGGAATTGCACTGGTTTTTCGACTCAGTAGTTGAATAGTCTAATTGCTGGGCTACTGGCTGCTCTAGAAACTACATTTTTAGATCTCTTTAAAGAGCCCTTTCTCTCAGTGTTCTTCACTGCATTCGAACTAGCACTAGAAGCAGATTGGTCCAAAGTTTTGCTCTATTTCTTCAAGAGTTTAATTGCAAAGCACATTTGCACATGCTTGTCTAAAGTTAGATCAGCTTCTTGCCATTGATGCTCTCTCCCTCCGAGACCAGGGGTTAATACCTACAATTCTATCCTTAATCAAAGGGTCACACAACTGTCCAGAATTACAGGACACTGCCAGCTTTTAAAGTCCAGTTAAATGATCAAACGATTCTCTGTGTGATTGATTTTGTGAGATGCATTTGTACCTTTTTTACACTCTATGATTTTCTTGGATTTTGTGTGCATCAAAATCAATGAGAACCTGTACAAGCATTCATACATTCTTGGTCTGCTGGAATAGGCTCTAAATTCATTTCATGGTCAGCCTATGTATGAGGTATTTAAATTGTTGTATTTTAGTGGCTTCATCCCAGCCTGCTAGGCAGAGCAAGTTTAGAATAGAGCTGGATTTCTTTTTGCAACTTTTTTTCACTCTGGATAGATTTTCCGCCTGATAGTTGAGGTGTTCTGAGTTGTATTTCTTGTGCTATTATATCTTGGTCACCCATCTTGATAACTGATTCACTAAATGTTATGCACTAGGTAAATGACCAAATAAATTTAAAAAAAAAAAAAAACACTTGTAGCTTGATATACAAACAATAGTAAGCAGAAGAATGCAGTAATCAGTACAGATTTTTAGTAACATACTTGTATACTTTTAATCTAGTAAAATAGCTGTTTAAAGGTTTCAGTTACTGACATTAACTTACCTTCGCCAGGCAGTGAACAAAGAAGAAACTGGTACCAGAGCATGTGATGGGATCGACAGTGAAGATCCTTTTTTCAGTTAATGTACAGTTTCTGGGTGTTTGGTAGCGAGTCTGAGCATGGTGCTTCCTTAGGTCCTTAGGTTCTTTTCACCACCATCATGTTTCAGTAGCTGTACATATACTGGGTTATTTATGGTAAATTACAGAGAGAAAAGAAATGTCTTTACTTTTATGCCATGGGAGCCACAACTACTGAACATACCCGACCTAGTTACTTACATACTCAGCAGGAGTTGGAACATTAACTTTGAGATATGCATTAGACTAGAGGATACAAAGTTGTCTCTAAATTTGTTTGTAACAGACAATGCCATGCCATTGTCTCTTCTTTTTTTAGCCTTTTTTTTACATCATCTTTCATAATGTGCATGCCTGATTTTAATATGATCTAACACCAGCCACTGTACATGTAGTGGTGTGATCCACTTCTTTGCAGCATTCCTGGGAAATTGTTGTTTTATGATATGATATTTATTCTGTACATCAGACAGTAAAATGTTTGGATGCCCATCTGACTCCTTGTAAATGACTATGAAAAATTTAAGGAGTTAAAAATTTTTTTAAAAAAGTAGAAATTATTTAGAACAAGCAGACAATTTATAAAAAGGATATTTATTTAAATGTATTTTAATCATAATTCTTATATTCTTCTCAGTGGAAAAAACTGGTGAGGCGATCAAATACAATGATACTGATGTCATGCGAACCTACATTTCATTGCAGCCTAGTGCTTTAGCATACAAAGAAGGTAAGACCAGTATAAACTTGCTTGGAATATTCACTTTCATAATACTACTAAATCAAGATTTAACCATTAATATACCAACTATGGTGCTAGTTTTTCATGTTTTAAGAACAGTTTCTTTCAAAATTCAACTTTGTACAAAAAAGAGAGTACCTTGTTCATATGCACCTATAATATTAGAAAATTTTAAAAGCAGTTAGATAGACCCTTCAGAAAACAAATTAAATGGTTAGATCTGTTTAAAGTATCAAGGATAATATTGCTTTTAATGTATGCCTATTTTTTGTATTGTATTTATATCAGGGATTATGAACAAACTTGGCAGTAAACAGTTACAATGGATGTATTAATCTGCAGATGACAAACTATTATCATATTTCAGAGTTCATATTATTCTAATGCTGTGAGCTATTATAACCAATCTACAGTAAGATTTAGCAAATTAATGGGAAGTAAAAGCAGAAAATTTACCTGTTCAACATGTTAAATTCAAATTGAATCTTTTTGTTCAAATTGTAAATATCCAACGTAAGAAGACAAAGATAAAACAAACAGTCATTTTGGTCTTTCTGTGTTTTTAAAGATATCAACAGCAAAGTTGGTGTACATAGAGTTATTTAAATGATATACGTACATAGAAGCTTGATCTTAATGTTGAACATATTTTATTTGTAGGTGCCAAGGGATAAAATATAATACTTTTTCAAATACATTTCTCAAACAAATTTAAAGGTTTTATAGTTTCTTTATTGAAAAACTTGCATAAAGGCAAACCAATCTGACTGTTATGAATGGTCAACAGATTACCAGATAGATCTCTCAGTAGATTTAATATATAAGTTGGTTATAATACTATAAAATTTAGACTGTTTTTAAATTTATTGTTTATTTTTTAATTGACAGTTCCAGATTTAAAAAAAAGGGCCCTTACCTAGAATTCATTGTGAAAGCAGTTGAGAAGGCTTTAAGTGAAGGAAACACTGATAATGCCATCTCATGGTGTGAGGAAGCCGCACATTGGTTTACAAAGTAAGGAGTGAAAATACTACTCATTTAGGACATGACCAGTCCTGATATTAGAAAATAGTTTGTTTAGTTAGAGTTGTGGACAGACCTCTAAACACTGTTGTGCAAGTGAGAGAAATGGTTTTCAACTCAGGCTACACAGAGACTTACAGTACAAACAAAAGTCTTTGGTAGGTATTGAATCAATATTAAGTGAACACAGTATAAATGCTACATGAAAATCTTGGATAATAAACTAATGCCATCATTTCACATTGTCATTAAATTTTATTTGGAGATTTTAACATTTTGCATTCACTTAGGTAAAGATAATATAAATATTTAACTTTTTTATTTTAGGAGAAATGAAACTAATTTTGGAATTAAAAGTAATCAGATCATAAAAAAGGAACATAAAGAAACTGTTGTGAAGAGCAGTAACCCAAAGAAATTTTCTGCAGCTATGGTGGAATACAGCAAGAGTAAGGTAGGTGAAGGTGTAGGTGTGTGTGTGTGTGAGCTATTTTTCTCTTCTTTAAATTTTGTTCTTTTTTTCTTTATCAAGATAATACCACTTTACTGATTCATAAGGTGCTTGTGCTAATAAAGTTTGTAAATTACAGAAACATTGTACCAATATATAAATCATGAATGCAGCAGCTATATCTTTAACTAAATATCTCTAATTGCTTTATAAGCAGTTAGGGGAATGATGAATAGTTTGGTATACTTTAATTTTGATTGGCATGTGATATGGAAATTTAATTATAATTTATGTTCCTGGTATTAATCGTGTGTCCTGCTCTGGATATTTACATATTTTTTTATTGTTTAAGAAGATTTCACAATTAAACAGTTACACCTGTCTAGCAATCACAACAAACTAGGAGAGAAAAACTGCTTTAACATTAAAGAAAAACTTTCAGGGTTTTTTCTTAGATGCCATTTTTATTTCTATTCCTGATTTTGAAGGAAGTTTCTTCTGGATCTAAAAAGAAAAAAGAACCATCTGGGACATCAAAAAAGTTGAAGGTTTGTTTTGACTTGTTTCCAGAAAGTAGAACAGCACACACCTGTAAGTTTGTGGCTATTGCCTGAATGACTGTGGAATATCTGTTAACATTATTATAACAAGTTCACAATCTTTTAAAATCCTTGAATCAACAAATACCGTAAAGTGCTGTGTATTATACGCTATCATATATAATATACGCCCCAATTTTGATCTATAAACCCCCCCAAAAAAGTATAATTCCCATTATAATATGCAGGCATATTTAGCTCATATTTCAGGCACCATCAGATTGGGCCAATCTGAAGGAGAACGGGTATTATATTACAGACAAATGGCCATCTTCAACTTAAAATCGGCTGAGAAATTATGACGTCTTTCCTTTAGTGGGGCCATCCGAAATAAATTAAATGTGGAGATATTTTATGGGACATACTTAATAGTTTCACAAAAATCAAAAAAATTCACTCACTCAGCTGCAGTAGACATAGTAAACCAAGTCACTGGAATGCACAAATCAGGTTTTCATGAATACCTTGTGTATTATACCATAGCATTCAAAGGTCTTTGCAAAAAATTCCATTTCAATTACTATGCCATCCTCATTTATTATGCCACCTCACCTACTATTCCATGGTGTAGAGACAGATACGGTAACATGAGTATAAACTGTGCATGGGTATAATCTTCATTCAGTCCCTGTTTCTACATACTGTTACACACAACCATGCTGTCAACACGACATATGGGCTACATTGCTGCAGATAAACTCCAAATGATCAGCTATGCAGATGAACATAGCAACAGAGCTGCAGCCCGAAGGTTCATTGTGAAGGAGGCCATCATAAAGTCCTACGCCGGCAGACCACCACTACCCAGAAGCTACCTGATGATGACGAAGATCAGCTGTTGAGATACCAACAGTTTGTCATCAAACTGAGAAAACAACATGACTACTACCTGACTCACATAGGGAATGCCGACTAGATGCTCATGATTTTCGACCATCCCTACAACAGCATAGTGGCCCCAATCAAGTCAAAGATCATCACCATGAAGACAACTGGCCATGACAAGACCCGCCTCACAATCAAGCTGGGGTGTATGGCTGATGAAAGTAAGCTCAGGTGCTGTCTGTCCAATACCATGGAAGGCAACCAAAGATGACATCCTGTGGTCTGAATCGAGGGATGATGAGACAGTAGAAACATCAGAGGGCGACAACAACAATATCTACTATGACACCACTGCTACCATGACTGATGAACAGTTCTTGCAGTGGAGGGAAGAACACAGCAGGGATGAGTTTGATGGGTTTTTTAATTTTTTTTAAAAGTTATTAATTTTCCTTATCTCTATTTCTCAGAATAAAATTGGGAAAGCTGATCATTAAAACAATAAAATAAAATAAAGCAGTTTCAAAGTAAAAATAAATCTAATGTGTACTTATGTCCTCACTTCCATAAGAGATGACTATGCAGGGAAGGTCTCCACTTTCATTTTTCTACATTGTTAATTATTTTCACTTGCTTGCAATTATGTGTTATTTTTTTTTATAATAACAAAGCTATCAGAACAAACACAGTTATTGTTTTAATTGTATCTTTGCACTCATCCTCCCACAGGCTTGGACCCAGAACACTAACTGAGTGGAAACTATGGCATGCCCAGTGCACTTTGACTGATTTAACCAACCTTCTGGAAGTCCCTACTAGAACTCTTCATTTTTAGAAGTGAGAGACAAAACTAACACAGTATCAGCAATATAGTAGACCAGTAAATTAGATTTTTATTATGCTGGATAAATGCATCTTCAATCAAAAGTGGCTTAGCCAACTTGATTTCTGAATTTTGGGTGGCCAGCTCCAAGAACTCTGCAAAGGAAATTCAATAAAAAAAATTATATGCCTTATTTTTTTGGAAAATAAGTCAATGTAAAGTGTAAGTCAAATTTGCTAATTTTCCTCTTTTTCTCCCCTTCATCCATAGATAAGTTGACTTGGAGTGTAAGATGAGACTAGATCATTTATGGTAGTTAGCCAGACTTTCAACAGTCAGAACAATATACCAAATCTTTTATAGCACTGTCACATTGCATTGCTGTCTATGATGCTACCAACTCATAAATATTAATAAGCTGTTTTGTGCATATCATTGAACTACTTTGTGGGATGATCTTACAGATAAATCAGGTGTTGAAATAATTTTACAAAATGTTTGTAATCATAGAGAGATATTTGAAACAAACAGCAAACATTGTTATCAGTTTTGGTATTGAAAACCTGGTGTCATTTTTAGTCAATGCATGACATCAGTGATCATCAGGTGATCTTGTGTTGTTTGTATTTTGTTTAATTGCTTACTCTAAAAAGCCAAACATGTCAGTTTTATTTATCTTTAATGCCTTTATTTGATTTTGAAATATTACAGCACACTTAAATTTATAAATTCAGCTCTGTTTCAAGTTGTCCAACATTTGGGGTTCATAACTAGGTCAACATGGAGGTCAACACATGAAGGTTCTGTGCCATAGTTGTACACTGCCTAATACAAAGTCTTTATCTATGCATGAACCTGAAGTGCTTTAATGTATCACCTCTGAAACAACCAACTCTCAAATTAGTTGCAATTTGTTTGACTTTTAGTCTCAGCTCTACAGTACTAAGTCCACAACATGGAGTGTGTTGGGTTAGCACATATTCCTTCAACTTAACCTCAGTGTTAGTCATCTAGCTTTGCAGCTGTGATTTTCCTTGGTTTTCTTCATAGTCTGTAATGTATCTTTTGTTTTATGCTAGCCTCTGACACATTTCTTGCTGACATTATCTTCTGTGACTGGACATATTACTACATTTTGTTCAGCAAACTTAGCATCTTCCAGCTTAAAAGCTGGAATGTACAAATTTTGTTACTCTACAAGAGGTATTTCTGATGGGGCAGAGAAGTTGTTGGGAGTATTTATGCATATAGTTAGAATTAATTGGATAATTTTGCATGTTTCAGTGAGTTCACAAACGTTCTAGGCCAGGGGTTGACAACCCAAAAGATAAGAAGAGCCATTTTTTTAAAAATTACTTCAATAACCAACTATTTTGAGAACCACAATGAGTAGTCTCCTGATTAAGAAATTGAACAACAGAAAGAGATGCATATTGATTTTTAACAACAAAACACACGGTTTACTGATGTCACAAACAATTTACACAAACATTTTAACAATGTGTGATGTGTTTTAATGACTCCATCCTCCTTTACATTATGCTTCCTCATACCCCCCTCTCTATTTCTCATGTGTCCCTCTTAAGACATCAGCAGTCACACAAATGTGTCTGGAAATATGTCACATACGACTGATTATGTATTAATTCTAAAAAAAAACTACAGTGTGAATGTAAAGTCACATCAATGAAACTCTTTTTTGCATCTATAACTAACATTTTCAGTACAGTTATTTTAACACTAAG
This sequence comes from Nautilus pompilius, assembly GCA_018389105.1. Classification (NCBI taxonomy): domain Eukaryota; kingdom Metazoa; phylum Mollusca; class Cephalopoda; order Nautilida; family Nautilidae; genus Nautilus; species Nautilus pompilius. Next base: position 641,913 of record JACATO010000980.1, on the reverse strand, counting down.
ATTCTCTGGCCAAGTTAGCAGTTTGGTGTGATATCTGCATCTCTTTACAGAGCTGTTCAATACAAGGCAGTACAATATTGCCTTCATTTTCAAACAGGACATGTTTAGAATCACATCTCTCAGATTCTCATTTTGCTCTTTGAATTGTTTCATTGATGGGAAATGAAACAGTGAGCATGTTTCCAGATCTCTCGCAAACAGTTAGTTTATGCTTGAATGACAGTATTTCTAAAAGCAAGAGTGCTCTGTTTCCCCTTCCTTGCAGCTTTCTGTTGAGGTCATGCAAATGTGAGAATGTCAAACATCAGGGCAGCCACAATGGATCTTCAAGCTTTGTGTATTTGTGGCCTTTCTGACACAAGAACATCTCCACTTCTTCCAGACAGGCAGCAAACTGCTTCAGCACCTTTCCCCTTGACAGCCACCATATTTTATTGTGTAAAAGCAGGTTGGAATATTGATATTTGACCTCTTCAAGAAGTTTGCAGAACTGTCAATGGTTCAGTCCTTTTGCCATTGTTCTTTGACAGTTTGCAGAACCAGGGCCATCACTTCCATGATCTTGGGTGGAAATGTTTGGGTGCCTCTTGGTAGATTATACAGTGAAATGGTATCACATTTTGATCAAACATTTCCTGCAAAAAAGTCACAAACCCCTTGTTTACCCCTTTCATAATTGGTTCCCTGTCAGTTGCAACAGAGACCAAATGGCTTGTATTGATTTCTTTAGCCTTGAAACAATCTACATCACTGTGAAAATATCCTCTCCCCATATTTGGCCTTTGAGCAGCAATAATTCTTTAAGCTTCTCTTGGGGACCCTCTGAATTCACACCTGCAGAGGGGAACCTGTGCTATGTCATCAACATCACATGATTCATCACATGCATTTGAGTAGGCCAGAGCTGAGTTTGTGTCCCTGATTTGCTGACTGCTGATGCCTGTGGCCATTTTTACTGATTGGTCCCTAACTGTCTGCAGACAAGATATCTTTAATTTTCTGAACGATTTTGTTTTTGTTTTTGAAATCCACAAACAATTTCTTCGGTACTTTAATGAAGTCCTCCTGTAAGTAATCGCTGTCTGTGAATGGCTGTTTGTGTTTCATAATTTCTTGGGTTACCACAAAGCTAGCGGAAGTGGTGCTATTTGGTGTTTTCATCCACTTTAAGAAGGTATTCTCGCTCTGCTCTGCTTTGCTTTGTGCTTTAGCTCCTCAATTTCCCTCTTCCTGGAATCTCCAGTTGGATGTTTTTCAGCAAATTAAACATAACAGGAGCCCAGCTTAGGTGGGTATAAATGCGAACAATTCATTTCTGAATTCTTGTCTTTCATCTTCAGTCTTACACTTTTTTTTGAAGCCATCTGACCCTTCATATAATTTCATTTTAATGTCTAAAATTCAAACACTACAAAAATTATTCAATGCAGCAAGTAGAGATGCTGGTGCAGAACGTGAAACCAGAAGAGATTATGGGGAAAAAAAAGGAAAAACTGATCTTCATTCTACATCTGAATGTGCTGTTATATTTTTAAATCACCACGGAGCCATAGGGAACAGCCAAAGAGCCACAGGTTGCTGACCCCTGTTTTAGGCAATAATAATTTCCATGACTATTATAAATAAGTTGAGGCCAATTCTGGCAAAAAAAGTATCAACTTAAACAATGAAAAATATGGTAACAAATATTTTAAATCAATTTTTTAATGAAAAATATTGATATAAAATGCTAGAAAGCCAGCAAACTAAGAATAAAATATTTTTTTTAAATTTAATTCATGTTTTCTTTCTTATTTTCAGAATATTTTTTGTTCAGAGAAACCAGAAGTCGAAGCAGCTAAGATGAAGGTGAATTGTTATCACTAATACTTACTGAGAAATTAAGAACAAACTACAAAATAATGGCCAACTTAAACATTAAATAAAAGACAGAAAGTGTTTAAATTCAAAGAAAAATTATTTGTTGATAATATGTTTAAAATTTCTGTAACTTATAAATCAAGTCACTCATTTTTAATCCTAAAAAAATAATTGTTTCCATTTGTATGACCATAAAATATGTAACAATGGGAATTTATACTTGAATGGAAATAATGGCTTTCTTTGGATGAATTGCAACCATTACTTTGTTTTTATCCTCAATTACATAAATATGGATATGTTTTTAATTAAAATGTCTATCTTTCAGATGTCAAGATTATTATTATATTTTAAGTTAGTAGTTTATGTTCATATTTGTTTTACAATGTCTAAAGCAGCTGTATTTTGTTGTTTCTTCATGTTACATTTAATGAAACCCAGATTTTTTCAGTCAGATTGCTAATTGTTAGAACAGTGATGGGTGTCATGTTGAATTAGAATCATATTTTCATATTATCTATCTGAGAGAAGAACTAGATTTCTGCTGAAGCACATTGTTGTTATGAGAATGGAGGGATGCTTGCTTGGACAGAATTACAGAAAAACAAGCTACTGATGCTGATTGATTAACCAGATTTTAAATTCATTTTCCAAATAAAGTAACTGAATGACTGTGGCAATTCCAACTGCTGTAAAAAATTCACCACCATTATCCTCATCATTCTGTATTCATGAGAAAGTCTTTTGCCCTATTAAGAACTTAATATTTTATGTACACTCAGCCACAGTAGTGTTTCCCTACTGTGTCACTGGTCTCTCTCGATGTTTTTGTGTGTTGAGAAATTGGTAATTTTTTTTTTTTTATGTGTGTAAAAGGAAAATGATAACTTTACAGTATACTATGATTTAAAAGAGAAATGATATGTTGCATTTATGTTTTTAGTCAATGGAGACTTTCAATAAATACCTTGCTGCAATGGTGAAAAGTTTCTATCGAAGAAGACATCTCAGGAAGACTCTTTCAGATGAGAGGCCTTGGAAAACCCAAGTGAGTAAATAAGAAATTACAGTTCACAATATCAGGCCATAGTACACTGAGGAACCTTGTTTTGATGATTGTATGGCTGTTTTCATTTGAAATTAAATATGGACCTTTCCTAACTTTTGTTTTAGTTATTACTATTATTATTATTATTATTGTAGCTTCACCTTATGCAAGGAGTTGGCATCTTTACAAACATTTTACAGAAGCTGGAACAACTAGAAAAGAGCAGTGCTTCAAAGTTTTACATGCAGCTGTAAGTAAGGTGGAACTAATGTGTTGGATACAAACGTTATAGCCAGCCCAATTCAAAGTATAATCTATCATAAATAGCCAGCCTCAAGTAAGCAGGCAATTTTGAATGGGAAGGAGTGGAGTTAAAAATGCAATTTAGTGTTGCTCTTGGTAAGATTTCTTATTCTGAGCATTTTTCTGTAAAAATGCACATCTTGAGAATATTCCCAGATTCATGTTTTTCCTCATCCAATGGAATATATAATGGAGGGACAGTTTGATATTACAGCCTGCTTATTATAAAAATATTGGCAGAAGGTAGAAAAATTTTTACCTACATCATGCAAACTTGTTATAGTTTACTTTTTTCCTATATTGTTAGAACCATAAAAATATTTCACAATAGAATATTGTAACAAGATTTGACTATATATTTATTTATTAGTTCATTTATTTATTTTATTCCTGCCTAGCACCTCTATGCTAGAACATGAATGGTTTTCATTTGAAACTATGGGGGCCATATTGTCAAGAGAGAGACTGTCCATATCTGAATTAAATTTTCCCATGAGGAAGCTGACAACACAGCTTTCAGAACTGGATCTTGCTGCTGCTGAACCACGCATCTCAGCTCTGGAAAAAGCTGCTGAACAAATCATAGGTTTGTGAGATTAAACTAATTCTTGATGAACTATTGCATTTTCTTAGTTCTTGTTTACATGGGGAAACTCTTATACAGCAGCTCAATCACACACACACAAAAAAAAAATTGCAGGGTAATATTTTAACTCAAGTTTCTTAGAAAATTAGGTTGTTGTTTACTGTGTTCTGTTTCCTTTATTTGATTCAGTCTGGATGTATGGCTTTATTCAGAACCAAAACTACAAAATCTAAACATTAAGTAACTTTGTATCATGAGTCTTGTTACACACATTCATATATCCATAGTCAATTGTGGTTCTCATCTTGGGCAATGTCACACATATTTGGTTAATGCATCTCACTATTCACTTTTCCAACAGTAAAGATTAATGAATTTTTCTGAAAGTTTCTTTAGTCTGTTGCAACATTTTGGAGTGAGACTCATTGAAAGTAGTAGCATGGACTTTTGGCTCACTGACTAATCTAGTACTGGGATGTGACAACCTCTGGTTTGGAATTTACATCAAGCTCTGTATTGTTGGCAGGTGGTGGTTCTTGAGTCTTTCTTTGGTGTACTTGGTTGAACCGGTATATTTTATTGTTTTTTTCCTTGACTTTATAAGATCTCTTGTCAAGTCTTTGAATAATTTGGCCCTTTTTTCTACTCATTTTCCCTCCAACTTAAATGGCAGGGACATGTAATGTGCTGACTTCTTGTAGTACTTGGCTTTGATTTTTTTTTCAGTTGCTTACTTTCACTTTTTGATGAATTACTAGGTTCTAACAAGGTGCTCATAGTTTGGAGAGTTTTTGTGCACTGAAAGAGGCTTCTCTTGTGTTGGAGTATTAGGTATGTTAAATAAGGACAGATATTGGTCTTAACCAGATTTTTTGGATTTCCATAGCATCCACTTGGCTGTTTTGACTGAGGATTTGACTTTGCCATTGAATTGGTAATGGTGGTGGGGAAAGAGTGTTTCAAAACCCCAATTTTTACAAGTATTGAAACTTTTTAGGTAACGACTGACTGCCACAAATGCAAAATAAAATGCCAGGATATCATGGCTGACAGTCTTTGCTGATGTACTGGGTAAATAGTCAGTTTCTCAAAAGTCAAAAGTTGGGTCTGCAGTCAGTAATAATTGGACAAGTCTTTCCTTTGAGTACCATCATGTCCCCATCCACTCTCTGCAATGGCCTGCTTGGCACATCATGACTTCTAAGAGTTTTTTTTGGCTTGGAAATCTCACTTTTGGAAGATTTCATGCATTTGTATGCACATTTTGATTTTATTGTTCATTTTTATCCAATAGATTGACCCACATCCTGCTTACCCTCAGCATAAATATTCCTCTTTATCTAAGATTTTATGACTTAAGGTATTATCAGTTTTTCACATTGAAACAATGCAGACTTGTCTCTTATGTCAGTGTGGTATCACCATTGTTTTTCATTCTAGCCAGTTGCATTGGATAACAATACAAGGTTTTCTCCATTTCTTGATGGTTTTGTTGCATTCTTTCATCACTTTAGTAAGTAGTTAAGGGCATTGATATTCTCCAACTTTTTGGGGCATTTCTTATTGAAAGGAAAATTGTTTGGCTGAGGGTATCTGCTAGAAGCATCATGTTTTCAAGATATCTGATCTCCATGTTATAGGCCAGTGCATGCAGAAGCAGTTCTTGCAGGTGTTTGGGTCTTAGAGGTTTATGGGTGATAGATTTTAGTGGCTTACAGTCACTGTAGATGATTACCTTGTGACCATAGGTGAATTGGTGACACTTTTCCAGTGAAAATGCTATTGCAAGCATCTTTCTATTGATAGTCACATACTGTAACTCAACATCAGTTAAAGCTCTGCTGATATAGGAAATGAGCTTATCATCTTGGAGTAGTGCCACTCAATGACCCAACTTGTTAACATCATTACAAATACAGGTACTTCAGTAAGAAGTCTACTTTAGTGAATGCCTTGTCTTGAGCAGCATCCCAGTTCCATTCTACATTTTGGTTGGTGAGTTGCATGATGGGATGGATGGTGTCAGTTAACCTGGACATGAAGTGACATGGTAACAGCATTCTTTTTCTCAGGTTTCTCTATCTTCACTACAACTTTAACCTTTTCCTGATCAGGCTTCAGTACATTCATACAAATAATATGCTCTACAAATTTGATCTCAGTCAGATCAAAATGGCATTTCTTCAGATTTAATTTAACCTAGCTTAGAATGATGTTTCAAGTTTATGTCATGATCAGCATCATTATCTCCATCAACAATTACATTATCATCATTACACTGTACACCTTCTAGACCTTCCAGGGCCTGCTGCAGTCATTTTTGGAACATTTCACTTGATACTTTCAGGCCATACGACAAACAATCAGCAATATCAACTGAAAAGAGTTGGAAAAGTTGTTAATAGTCTTGACTTCTCATCCAGTTTGTGTTATAGATATCCCTTCTCTAGATTCAGCACAGAGAACTTATTTTGAGATTTTAGGCAAGATATCGAGCACCGGTAGTCTATGATGCCCATCTTTTAGACCCATGTTCAGTGGTCTAAAGTCTATACATGTCATCATTTTCTTTTGAGCTATAATCTGTTTGACCAAGTCAACCTTCACAATCATGTCTGCACTTTCAAGTTTATGTAGCTGAGATTCCACAGTAGTTTTCATCAACTTTAGCAGAGTATGTGTAGTTTAATGATAAGTTCTACTTCCAGAACCAGAGTCTGTTGCACTTTACTGCCAAGCAGCAATTCCGGTTTTGAGTTGAATATTTGTAGAATCTTCTCCACCCAATAAAACAGATGACAGTAGAAATGGGCTCAAAATTCTCATAGTTCATGCTTATCAGGCCAATTTTCTCATCAGCTCTACAGCTATGTAGTGATCATAAGCTAGTTTTGTTCAACTATCACTTAGTCTACATTGTATTTGTGCTTGTCTTTTGTTATTGACAGTTTTCACTTTACATTTCCCATGAACAGTCATTGTTGAATCATTTCACAGTCATTACATGGATTTTTAGGCAATTTACATAGTTCCTAGTTAGAATGTTTACAGTGGCCCTAGAATCAATCTGCATTTCCACAGGTTGTTTGTTGACAAGCATTTCAATTGACAGTTATCAGAGTTCACATTATTCACATCAGCACTTGTCTCAGAGTTACTACTAGTACAAGAGCTACTGTCTGAATAGATTCATGGACCACATAATCCTGTTTCTTACTGCATCTGTCTGATGTACTAAAGGGATTTTTCATGTGACAGGCATACAGGTCTTTCTGGGTACACTTCCTTTCTCATAAAGTGAGTTTAGCAGCAGAACTTACATTTCAGCACTTTACTGGACTGAAATTTGCTCTTGAGCTTTGTTTGGGTTTGCTTGAATTATGCAACTTGAAACCTACTTTATGTAATTTCTTGGTTTGAGCATTCAAAGTCATAGCTTGAATTTTCTGTTGTGCATTTTCCATTCTTTGACAGATATCATTTTTTTTGTTCCAACTTGTTCTGCAAGATAAATTTTTCGCAACTCTTTCAGTTACTTTCTCCTTTGTGACCATCAACAATTTTCTCACATACACTGAAAAATCCCAAGGTTTCTCAAAGCAACAACTTACCGTTCAGTCATTTCCCCACTCTCCTGATCTCTTTAATTGAACTTAGATTGCCTATGGAATTCCTTAGTTTTACTGACAAAATAGTCATTAAAATTTTTAATGATGTGATTTGGATTTCACTTATTTTTATCTGCACTAAACTGCATGCAATTGTAAATGCATAGTGCCTCTCTTCCAATGCACTCACATACCTCTCTCTCTTCTTTTGATTGGGTATTACATGTGTTTCCACCATGATGCATGTTTGTAGGAAGCAGTAGAACAACATTACTTGTTTCCCAAATGCAGTTCATATGCACTTTCAGAGTCTTTGAATCCCTCCCAATGATAGTAGGATGGTACCAGTGAGTCATTGGTAAAACATTGCAGCCAACATCAGATATAGATAATCAGGATTCAAAGCTTTTTTTTACATTGTTTTTTTTTTAAAACACATTCCATCATGTAGATGTGTGGCTTTATTCAGACCAAGACTACAGAGCCCAAAATAGCAGACTGGAAGCAGGCATTATTTGTAATGGATTGGAGGCAGTGTGTATGAACATAAACTTGTTGACAGAGATTTATAGGATGATATTGCCATTTCTGGAAAGCAGCAAAATCATTTATCTGCATTTTATAACTGAAGCAGTAGTATCTATGAGTTAAGAACCTCAAAAAAATATCTAAGAAAACAATACTCATTTTAATTTTTTCACAGATATTTAAGTTAGAATCTATGTAACTAAATTTTACCTCATTACTTTACCACCTATGGAAATAGGGACCAGTACTAAATACTATGTACAAGCTGGTAGATGAATGTTTTACATTATTATTATTTTTTAAAATTTATTTACAGCAATTTCAAGCAACGATTTGAGTCCAAACAAAATTCTGGATTTACAAGAAGAGCCTCTGTTTTCTAAAACAGACCCAAAATATGCACATCTTACACAACTTGAAAAGCAGTCATTTTCCAGTGAGATCACAAGAGAAGCTGTCAAAAAGACCTTTACTTCCTTGAACAAGGCACTAGTGAGTTTGAATCTGGGTGGGATACATTTTCCCACTGTCTTCATTGATTAAAGCTTGAAAATACCAAATTATTGCTAAAAATTGTTTACTTAAATTGTTTGTTTATTATTTTTGCTTCAAAAATTATAGAAACATTTATAAGAACATTTGCTTTGATATTTTTAAGTGAATGGCTATGTATACAATGAATTCAGGTTGTTTTTTGGTCTAATAACTTTTAATGAAATGAATGTGGCATACATTTATATGGTCATATAACCTTAAAATATCATCTTCTTTTTTTGCTCTTGTGTTTTGTTATTAGGTCTCTGCTCACCGAGGCCAGCACTGGACCCTTTTACAAAATGTTAGCAAGGTTCTGTGGGACTGTGCTAACACTGCCCTACTCAAGGTGGCTACTCCCTATAGGATAACCACCAAGGAGAAAAGTCGAATCTCACTGGAGACACTTCACTCTCTTCTGTGGAATGTATTTTTTACTGCAGCTGACGGTCTGCTGGACATGTTGTGGCAATTACAGAATAACTTAGAGAAACAAACTGCTAAGGTCTGTACAATTCTATCAACTGTGAACCAGTGCAACTTGTAAAGCACTACTGTCATCTCATCAATGTCAGTTAGTTTATTTACACTGAGCATAGGTGACCTGCTACATATGAAAATGGATCACTTCTGAAACTTCTAATAAAATTCTCTCTTTTGAATTTTTAATCACAATTTCAGTTTTAGATCTTAGCAAAAAGAGTGAAAGTTTTTTTCAAAATCATTTTTATAAAAAAATACTTTTGGAAAGCATCTATTGCAGCTAACCATGATTGATTTTAACAATTTTAATCAGAAACTTTGGTGAAGACGAAACAGGAATTTTTACATATTGCTGCTAGGTATGAAGACAATATTGCACATTTGTACTGTACAACTGTTTGACTGTGAAATCTTGGGGTGGTTCTACCGTTTTTATTGTCTTATTTCCATTGTGCAATGAATTATGTTCAGTTGTTTTCTGTATACTGATATGGCATACATTTCTCCTTTGTTTTGAGGAAAACACTAGGAATGAGCACATGCACAACAAATCTGTGGAACCCATCCATATCTTTCTTGGTAAATCTGATGAGCTGGTGGATGGAAGATAAAGTCATTGAAAGCATAGACCACCTTTCTAACCAGACATTTTCAGAGGTACTACAGCAGTATTAAATTTGTGATGTGTTTTATGCCACACCATCAGTGTTCATAGGTTCATATGTAAATATTAAGGATAACTTGCTAGTTGTTACAAATGTCTTGTCTTGGTTTTGTTTTTTAGTCTAAAAAAAGAGGCAAGAAAAAGGGTAACCAATTCAAATCTTGGATGGGCTCAGTCAATGAGGAGAAAGGTGGAGCCTGCTTGAACTTTGAGAGGCTGCTGGATGACACCAGTGTAGTGGACAGTCGCTTTATCAGAAAGATTACTCTGCGCGCTCTGGAGATTCTGCTTCATGAAAACAAATATGAGAGACTGGCTGACATTGCTCTAAGATTCACTGCTTTGACAAAGTATGTTATTAAATTCTTCCTCTCATCCAGGTTTTAATTCAGATTTAGTTCTGTTTTACCTGCACTAAGTTTAATGACAGTTTCTTGCTTTTATAGTAGTACTAATTCCTGCTAGACATGACTCTACATTCACCTACCTTAGTCATTCTTTAAATTAAATGTCCCAGAGAGGTACATATGGAGGTAGATGTATTTTAGTTTAGGCAGGTGACTCGAGCATGGTAGAAAAATGCAACAACAACATTGAGGGAAAATTTGCTAGCATTCATTTCATCAGTCAAAGAGGTTTTTTTTAATCTAAATATAGCAATCAAGTAGATAGATTGATATTTTGTTACTTTCCTTGCTTATCTAAACATCAATGAAATTTTCTTTTGAATTCAGTGAGTTAATTTTTGTCAAATCATTGTTTCCTATTTAAATTACTATTGTGGTTAATGTGCAACTATAAAAATATGTATGCATTTTACAAGATTTAAATTTACAGCTTTAATACTTTTGTAAAACTGAAAATTCTTGTAGTGAGAAAAATGATTCTCAGTTTGTAATAGTTAATGAAATTAATATGTAAAGTTGAAAATTGGCAGTGTTATTTTAAAAGGGTCTCTCTGTATCTCTTAGTATGTAGAACCTCTCTGTTCACATAAAATTTGGCATTGTTATTAAGCTCTCACCATTATTTATTGTTATATAGGAAGTATAAACATCTGTCACTTTACAAGTTGATTGTTGTTTTAGAGATTGTCATCATCATCATCATCATCATCATTATCAGTAGTCCATAGCTCAGAGCCATACCAGGGGGATTAATAGCTGATGTAGTCTCCTGTGGCTTTCCTGAATGAATGTAGGTAGGCAATGGTAGGCCCTATAACTTTTCATTTTTAGTTGATGGAGTAAAACAGAATAATGTGGCTAGCTGGTGAAGAAACAATCCCACAGAGGTACAATGTCAAAATGAGCTGGTCCTGTCAATAGTATACAATTGAACCACCAGTTTTAGAGAGAGAGAGAGAGAAAACTTTTGGTCATTTCAAATGATGATGAGAGGTATACAACTATTAATGCACCAATTTGTGTGCCAAAAAAGTGAAATAATATACACTGGCATCCAAAATTATGAACAAACCACACACAGATACTGCTATCTGCTTTTCCAAACTTTAATGTCAATGAACACAATCTGAGCCAAAAATAACACCCACTCAACCAAGTATCAAAACACATGCACCATTAATTGTGACACTTTCATTTCTTCAGTATTTTGCATAGTTATTTCAGCAAGTTTTTTATAAAAATTAAATTTAGTTAATACTGAAAGCATGATATTATCACATTCAGCTGATATTATTTCTTAAAACTAATTTGAATGATTGTTAGTTTATTCTATGCTTTTTGTAAATGTTAATGGACTCATTATTGATGACTACTATTACTTTGTTTGGCAGGTGAAACTGTCATCTAAAATTCTCAATGAAACAAGGCTATCGTCCATTATTGCCCTTCATAAAGTTGGTTACTCCCAATTAAAAATTTTTGGAGAAGTTGGCATTTACACAGGATGGTGTGCAAACAACCATTTATAGAATGAAGTCAATTAGCTCAACCATAAGGATTAAGGAAGAGTGGGAAAAAATATATAACAGGAAGATAGATTGCTGGTTTGAAAGTCTAGAGCAAACCCTTTCTTGATAGCTAGCCATTTAACTGATTATCACATTTTGTCTGCAATGGTCAGCATCTAAACATCTACCACAAAAAGATAAGATTGCTATGAGAGACTGCATTAATTGGCTGGGTGTCATAGCAGTTTGAAAGCCCTTGCTTAGACATAGTAACAATAAAAGATGACTTGGTTGGGCTAAACTACATCACTATCCAGATGAGAACAGGTTTGATGTATTTGATTCTAGGTGATGGCAGTATGTTGGATGAATGACCAGAGAAAAGTATGAAGAGAACTACATTTTCACTACATTAAAGCATATTGGTGGAAAAGTGAAAGTATGTAGTTGTTTTGCTGGTTATTTGCCTGGTGACTTGAGAAAATAAAACTGATAGTATTCTCACAAAAGACAACCATCAAGATATATTTCAACACTATGTAATTCCATCAGAACATTCTTTGATAGGTGATGGATTTATGCTGCAACAAAATAATGATCCCAAGCACACTGCAAAACTTAATACAGGTTACCTTGCTAAAAAGAATTGGAAGTACTTCTTAAAACCATGGGGTCCTACCATTATCTAGATCTGAATCCCATTGAATCTTTTGTGGGATGAACTAGATCGAAGAGTCAAGGAAAAAGGTTAAACCAATGTGAAAAGTTACTGAATGGAATGACCAAAATATTTCAGTAGTTATTGTGAAAGGTGGCTATTTTGATGAAAAACGTTTCAAGTGATAATAATGTCACAACTAATGAATTAATGGTTTATGTATTCTGATCTATGATTCATTGGATTTTGTTGCTTTTTTGTTGTAATAATGCACTTTCTTTAACAATCAAATGTTGAAAAGGCAGATAACAGTGCTTTCGTATGGTAGACTTATAATTTTGAATGCCAGTTTCTGTGCAGTCTTTAGGTAGAACTCAGGTGATAGACTGTACATATATATACACCATGGAGATTCAGATTCCAAACAGGAGAAACAAATAAAAAGAAATAAATTACACAAATGGTGGATAACAAAAGCATACTTGAAAAAATTGGAATGTTTAACTAGGCAAATTTTGTAATCAACAAAAATCAAAATTCATACTAAAATAGTTGCAAAACAATCCAATGTATTTATGAGTGATTTGAAAACCATCTTCCAGGGTGTGAGGATTTGCTTTGCTTGTACAGATCATACATTTATTTGAACAAGTTAAGGATTCTTGTCAGGTCTTGTACTAATTTCAAACTAAGGATTATGGAATCCTTGTTCAACAAACAAAATAAATCTACATCTGTATTTGTACTTCACTTTAAAGTTGCAACTTTTTCAGTTATTTTGTCTTTGGGTGATAACAAACTTTGTTTATGCCTTTGTTAACTGCCCTTTGTGTTTCTTTATTTATACTCTGGGGATGCTGAACTGTGTTTTCTTCATCTCATTGTCAAAATAAAAAGCAATTTATTCAATTTTGAAAAAGGAAACAATAAACAATCTGAGTCAGGTAGATAACATGTTTTCAACTATTTCTTCCAGTGACAGATATGCAGAGCAGACTCTTCCTTTGCTCATTGAAGCTCAAAAGAAACTAAAAGAGAAGATTGAAAGTGTTGGTGGTCCTGTGCCACCCCAGCCTCACTATGTTAAGCTGATGGCACAGTTGAAGGACATTGTTACAGCCCAGAACTACCTGTGTGTGCAGTTGAGAGTGTGTGTAGACAGGTGTGCTGTCAAACTCATACATCCTGGAGCCTGCATTGATCCAGGGAGTCATCACATTTACGATGGTAAGAGGCACTGACAGCAGTTTTGCACAATATGAAGATCAAAAACCTTTTATGAAGCCCATATTAATAATGGTACTAAGTTATTGACAATCTATTATTTCTTGTTTTTGTCCTTTTTTATGTTTTTACATGTCTCCCATTCTTGTCATCTACCATATCAAATAAAACTTACAACCTGTACAAAACAAGCAAAGCCAACTCCCTAAAGATGAGCTTAGCCCTTAAATATTTTTTCAACAATTTTTTTTCTCACCCCATTCAAGTTTTTTTCCAAAAGACTCTTCATTTTTTTCAGCTTTCCAGCTTTAATGTTTTCCACCAGATAGAATCCTTTTATAATATTCCATTGTGCCATCATCCAGCAGCATCTACAAAACTGCATGTTTTTTTACAGAATTAATAATGCAATGAAAACTTCATAGATTCTTTTATATATTTATTTTAGGTAATCTTTTTGTTTATTTAATTAAATTAACTTTTTTACAGATACTGATGGCCAGAGACTGGTGTCAGTTCCACTGGATGTTAATGCCACATGGAACATGATGTGTAATGCTGTAGACAGCTCCACCTTTACAGCCAGAGCCTTGAGGCATTGCCGCAAACTCCTCTGCCTCTATTTAGCTGGTTATCAAGAAGGTCATTGACTATCTTATTGTGACTTCATTAATGCTTAAATCTCCTTTGATTTTGCCTGCACAAATTATGTACATGATGTTAGTAATGGTTGTGTTTCTGAGAAAAAAAAAGGTTATTTGTCTCTTTCTTTTGAATTGATGGTTTTTAAGAAGTCTTGTATTTTGAGTTCATAAATTGAAAAATACAGTCTACTACTCTTGATTATCCTTGGGCAGATTATCCAGATTGTGGATTAGCCATACCACACACAAAAAAAAACACAACTACAGAGCCATTATAGGTAACCTGAACTGGTCTCTCCATAGAAACCAGTTTACATAGTCAAATCATTGATCTTTATTTTCTTTTATCCAGTACATATTTATTTGCACTTTCTATGCATGCACTAGTTTTATTTTCAGACTGTCTTTACATGTAGCATGAATTGAAAGTCAACCAACTGGTACCATTCTAATCGTGTCTACTATTATTGCATGTGTAATTGGCTAAGTGATTTTTTTCTTTCTATTGAATAAGTTTAAGTGTTTTGTACTAACAATTCGAGAAAAGCTTGAAAATGGTAGTACAGTGAAACAACATTCTGCATTATATGGAATTGACGGACAGATGGGTGATTTAAAAAGGAAAAAGGAGCAATTAATTTCATATGCAAGTAGGCCAGACATGACTTGTGCTTTATCCAAGCCTAAATAATGAAGAACTCAATGTACAAAGAACTGGAAGGGTAATGCAGAGTGGTTCAACCGACAAAGAGCTGAAGGAGCTTTGGTGACTGGACTGATTTGTGTGAAACAAATGTGAAGTTTTTCTTTGATGCATTAGATGGAAGGGGATTTTGACGCCTTCTGTGGATGGCTTACACAATTTAAGCAGCAGCACAGCATTCGAAAGATAAACATTTAGCATGAAAAGCTGAGTAGGTTTTCAGTCAGCTTTTGATGATCTTTGTGATGTTTCCAGAAATTTATGGAAAACAAAAACTTGAAACTAGAGCAGTTATACCATGTGGATGAAATTGGACTTTGTTGGAAATGTTTAGGGAGAAGGACTTTAGGATCTGAAAGCAACCACCGCACTCCATGCCACAAATCTGGTAATTTTGTAATCAGTAAAGCTAAAAAACCACTTTCATGCAAAGGAACTGAACCAAATATGGCATTAGAATATTTTAACCATAAAGTTGCATGGATGCAGCAAGCTATTTTCAAAGAATGGTTTGATAAAAAGTTTGTTCCCAGTCACAATACAATTATAATGAAAATTCTTACCAGAATAGCTGTTACCCTTTATCCCAACAAAAGTGTTTCATAATCCAAAGATGGAAACATTTTTGTGTAATGTCTTTGATTTAACCTATAGACCAGTGGGTGGGAGAATGTATGAAGAATTGGAATTACTGCAAAAAATGGACAAAGGAAACGACTTCATTTTGAAAAAAGTTAACAGTTTTGGATGCAATTTACAAAGTGAGTAGAGGATGGAATTTAGGAAATAATGACAGGAACTTGGTAAGGAAGAAATTTTGTCAGCAATTTTGCAACAGTTGGTATGTTTTGAAAATGTTGATGCCAAAAAGCAGTGAAGCATATAGCTGAGTCAAGCAGACATGAGAGAAAAAAGCAAGAGTTGATTCCTGTGCAAAGCATCAGTCATAGTAGTGCACTCATTTATGTTGAAAAATCTGTTTGACTACTTGGAGCAGCAAAAGGATGCACTTATGACTATTAAACCACTAGTTCTATGTAGACTATGAATATAGGAAGAAGGAAAACCAATCAATGAAACAAAAAATCTATGAATGACTACTTCAAAAAATAGTAAAAGAATGCAAATCTTTACTATTTTTCTCATTGTAATGTATTTTTTCTTAATATTTATGCCTTCATTCTATGTTTCAACTGAATTTTTAGAAGTAAATATAATAAATGTGTCATCCTCTAGTTTACATATTTTGTATTATTTATATTTCCCCAGATAATCAAGAGTTGACTGTACTTTGTTTTCATCTTCAAACCTTTACATTCAGCATCAGAATAGAGAAACTCCCCAGAAAAGTGATCTTTTAAGACATTAGTAATAGGCATCTTTAAAGATAAGTTTCTCCACTTTCTGTTAACTTGTAAACAATAATATTATGATGTCTATAAATCTTTTGCTTTAACAGAACTTTCTGAATCTTTTGCTCAGTCGCAAGGACTGAAGGTTATGTTCAAGAATGATCCAGCAAAGATGCTGCACAGTGCACCAGCGAATTTCAACAGGGATGAACCATCTTCAGAACATGTGCATGTTCCAATGCCAGGCTCTCAACTTAAATTGGTTGTTAATGCATATGATAAAACCATAGGTTTGTTTTTTTCTTATCTAGTATTTTTTAAAAAAAATATTTACTTTTGATTTAAAAATGAAATGGATAAATAATTCTTATAGATGAAGCCTTTCTTTATTTTATATTCCATAAGTTTAATGAGCAAGCACTGCCATAAAGATTATGGACCAGATGTGTGTTTGCTCATTTTAACTGCTTTCTCTGACTGATACTCATTGTTCTAAGTACTATAGAAGCAAAATATTTTGTTTTTCTTTAGAACTGCTGGTGGCCAAAAACCAAAATGGGCTAGCAGCACAGGCAATGCATGAATTGGGATGTTTACATTTTGATGCAGATAATATTAGGTAAATGACAGAGTTTTATTTCAGTTTCTGCTGCTTTTAGTGGTCCAAGGGATCCCTATCTTGTCTTTATGAGGGTCTCATTGAAACAAAGATGCTATCAATATCCAATTACCAGAAGCTTTCATAAGTACTAATCACAATATTCCACCACGAAAGAGAAATTTGGCAAACTACTCAACTTGGTGAGCATGTTGCATGATTGTCAGTGTTTGTATAACTAGTAGGAGATTTACTAGGAATATCTTGCCAGTGCATAGATGATGATAAATTGATTGATTTATTTTTGCAGCCCCCAAAATTTTGAGTTCTCTTGCTTATGTTTTGACTAAGTTGGTGAAATGACTCATTTGTTTGCAACATGTGAATCCATCTAGGAGATAATGACATCATACAGTGAAATTGGGTTGAATTTGATCACTTTCTAGGCCATGACAAATGCTCACATCCTTTGTTCATCCAGGAGAAATCAATATCTCTGTGGAAAATTCTAATCTAGGAGACCACAAGACATTGCAAAATTTGTGCAATTTGTAATATGTCTTGTTTAAGAACCATTTTTCTAGTAAGAAATGGGAATTTTGTGCATCCTATTTGAGGAAATATTTTATTTTTAAATAGTTTGTTTCTTTTTGTGCATACAGAATGGAGGATCTTGTGTCCGTTAAAGCTGTGCACCAGTCACATCTATGACTACTGAGCAAATTTGCCTACCAACTTCTATGATAGAAATTTGTCACTGATTTTAGAAGAGAAGTGTTTAATTACAAAGGTTAACACAAAAAGACACATTAGCATTCTTAACCACATACCTGTTAAAACAAATATGGTTTTCAAAGATTTCAGCAAAGATTAGTAATTGCTGCTTATTTTAGATATGTTAAAATAAAACAAATTCACTTTAGTCTATCCATACAGTAAAATAACTTTGAATGGTAATTAGGGTGTTTTAGATGTAGACAAAAAATATAAGTAGCTGTGTTACTTTAAAGTTTGATGTTTCTGGAACCTGTTTTGGTAAGTTCATTTTTAAATGACTTTTATTTTACAGGACTGCTTACAAATTGTGGACTAAATCCCTGGATTTGATTCTGGATTGCTCCAATGCAGTGAATGATTGGAGACACCACTTCAGTGACGAGGCTGATCTTTGCCAAAAGCTTCTGAAAAAATGTGGAATCTGGGGCTGCTTGCTTGGAGGTGTTTTGGCAGCAAATATAGCTCAGTGAGTTATCACAACTTCTTATATTAATAAATAAGATTAGTGCACCACTTAGATTGCCTGATATGCTTAAGTAAAACAAAGAAGTGTTGTAAGCTGACTTATTAATTCCTTCAAGTACAGGACACCATAAATGGTTGTGGTTAAGGTTATTATAGTAATTTCTCTTATTTGGTAACATTTACTAATTAGCCATTCCATGTCAACTCGGAAAGCAGTTCCAGCAGAGCCATTTCAATCTTTTTAAGTAATAGTTTTCATTTTATCGCCTATTTAAATCAGGGGGGTGGAGTTTGCTTTTAAAACAGATATCTTTGACTATTTTTGTTAAGCTACTGTGAAAAATTACTACAGATATTTTTGAACTTTTCAACAATTGCTAAAATCTAGCCAGAAGAAAACTGTGACATTGTTTGATAGTTATGTGAAAATTTTTAATTTTGCATGCATTGTAGGACTTTTGGACATATTCAAATAATATGGACACTATTAAATTACAATGAGATCTTTTTGTAACTTTGCATATCAATGACTTTTCCTGTATCACAATAAACTCAGAATTTCAGTTTACTTATTTATTGATTATTGACCCTTAAACATGTGACTAATTTGAACACCATTTTCAGGATGTGGGAAAAGCTGGAGAAACTCAATATTTTTACCCTGAAAACATTTACATTTGAACTCCTTTTACTCAAGATTTCAACAAGCTTCCATAATTTTTTTGCAGATTTCAGGAATAGTATAAATGCTGTTTTCTAGCTCATCAAAATAAACCAATTTGAATGCTGAATGCCTGTATTGGTTAATAAACATTTAAAAAATGAGTGGATTATTAAAAATTACAGATTACAAATAAAAATGATTGTCATTATTTTAGTTAAAAATCGAAACTCAGTTGGCTAAACATTTTTTTTTAAACAAAACTATTATTGCTTTACTATATACAGTTTATATTAGTTAAGATTTAAAAACAACAATATAACTTTAAAATCTCTATCTATTGGGCATTATTCTTCAAATAAACATTTTCTCTATGACAGGTACATTCTTATCACAAACTTTGGAGAGAAAATTGAGTGCTGTTTTCTTTCTGGTTACTTTTTTAAGGTAATGTATTTTGCTTATATTTATTTTTATAACACTTAATTTTTTACAAGCAAAGAACTTGATTATGTACTATGAAGTTTTATTCAGATCTGTGGAACATCATTCAGAATTTCAATGCACACAGTATGTTTTTTTTTATTTTTTTCTGAGCATGGGAATCATTGCAGGCACTTTTTCGTAGCTCAATGCCACATCCTCTCTCAGACAGAGATTATGCATTATATGACATTGGAGAAGAATTTGGGATTTCAGAGGTTGTGCCTGGCGTGGACTTTTTTTCAGAGAGGTTTCGCTGTAACAGCAGACAGACTATAGCAGCTCTAAGATGGGTGACAGAAGAGCTTATCAGAGGGAGACATTATCTCTTTGTGAGTTACTTTATTTTTTTTATATAAAAATTTTGTGATAATTGATTAAAGTTTCCTTATCTGGGAGTTTGTGTACACATTCTTGTTAAAAAATATTTGTGTATATTTTATTCTGATAAAAGCAATAAAATCTTCTGAGTATTGACTTCCAATTTCATGCTAATCCTAAGAGTCAATAGGCTGTTTATCTTACAGGTTTTACCACTACTGACACTGCATCAGTATTTCACCACAGTGAGATGTCGAGATGTCCAACGGACAGTGGATGGTCAGATATTACGGGTCCGTGCACTGACAGATCTAGGGATGTTTTCAGAAGCATTGGTCATCTTGCAGTACTTGTTCTATGGCCAGCGGCTTCCTCAAATGGGAAGCAAAAGTTTCCGAGAGGTAGATATTCAGATTGTCCCAATGAGACTGGATGCAACCAAACGTATTGATGACTGTTGTAATCTGCCGGTAAGTAGGCTGAGTTACAGAAGATGTGTTATTATTTTTTCTAATATTGATGGAACATATAGTCAAAAAAAGTCAGTCATCCTACACTTTCAAAGTCATTTGTCTTTTCAGATGAAATTCATTTTAAAAATAAAGTATACACATACAGTTTGTTGTAGATCATATCTACCTAAATGTTTTGTGTAGCATGGTCACTTGGAATTTTAGTGCTGTGATATTCTGTTTACTTGTGTCATTTTGAAGTGTAGCTGTACAAAACATCATGAGACAAGATTAAATCTGTTTCTGCCAACCTGAAGAAGTCATTCTTTAGATAATTATGATAATTAATTAGTGGTCAGTAATATTCTAGGATTAACTCCAGAACTTGTGGACTGTGATGATGAACTAAATATAATATATGGTTATTCTCAAAAATAAAAAAGAATAAATTTTTAAAAAATTTACTTATAAACAATTAACAATAGTGATTTTTTAATGCCATATTCTTCTAGACACATTTATTCTTATGTCAGACGTCTTTTTTATATTGTTTAAGATTCATCGTGTAGAAATGTGTGCTTTATTTGTAAACCGTTTCAC
Organism: Nautilus pompilius; assembly: GCA_018389105.1. Lineage (NCBI taxonomy): Eukaryota > Metazoa > Mollusca > Cephalopoda > Nautilida > Nautilidae > Nautilus > Nautilus pompilius. Next base: position 621,446 of record JACATO010000980.1, on the reverse strand, counting down.
TCTATAACCTAATAGAAAATGACTTAGCTTACTTTGCTTGCTCAGAAGATTTAAGAGAAAAATAATGTGAAACATACATTATATATATCCAAAGACAGTAGAATAGTTTTTCAATTTTCAATAGAGTTGGTAAAATAGCCCCAAGAAATCTGTCAACTTTTTTATCTTCATTAAAAATTACATTAAATTTAGATAATTCATTTGGTTGAAATGTTGTCATATATATTATTTATAAAATTTTGTAGAATTTCAATTTGATTGTAATCACTCCCAGAAGATAGTCTGGATAGAAAGCTAGTTAGAACAGATAAAAATTCACATTTGACTCATTTGTGATATACTGATTTTTAGATCATAACTTTGATCTTTTAAAACTTTTTTTACTTTTTATCATCTTTTAATAAGAATTATAAAATCACTATGTAATTGATCTTTATTCACCCTCAAGTAACTTTACTAAATACTCTTATCAGTTTTACTTTTGATATTTGAAAGCCCATGAGAAATTTAATTTTCCATTTATGGAGGGAGGACTTTAGGATCTGAAAGCATTTTAAATTAAAGCTTTTGCATTTATTTCTTAATCAGTATGGCATATATAGAAAGTTGTTACATACTATAACTAGTTCATAGAGGGGACTCGTGAATAAAACATCTGATTAGCAACCATTACTTTACTGGTTAAAATCCAGTATGCAAAAAAAAAAAAAACAAAGTTGTCTATAACTTTGCTTTCCCCTTTTGATGTGTTTTTTTCTGTATGTCCATGGTGTGAGTCTGCTCATTCCCATAAATCATATATACATTTGTGTTGTCGTGGAAGGGGAACAACATAGGAATTAACCTACCAAAAAAGAGCGTTAAATAGTCTTTTAGCATCAAAAAACATTGTAGACTAACTGGCAGTCAGTCACTGACAGAGTTTGTAATGCATGCTTGGGTTGACCAGTCATATTCTGATGATGATTGCCAGTTAGCCTACCATAATTTTTCACTTTTCAGTATATAAACAAATTATTTTATGAGGAACAGAAAAATTTTTTTCAACTACCTTTAGAAACCAGCAAACTTTATTCATTTCTTTCAGAAATACAACAGACAAGCATAATTTCGAGTTTTAAAATTCTACTCAACAAGCCACCTCAATTTTTAAAATGAATTTGTTACTGCACCAGAGGATTGACTTTTGTAATAATATTTCCAGTTCATCTGTCTCTTAAATTTTCTGCACAAATGATATACTGCTGATGTTCAGACATGACTTGATTGTTTGATATTGAGGTGAAAGAACATAACTGCTAGATGTTCAGCTTGAACTTTACTTTTATGTTAAGGAAGGATTTGACTGTTAAACATTCAGGTTGAACAACTTTTACATGTTTCAGGTTGAATTGATTGCTAGATGTTTGGATAGAAAACCATTTTCTAAGTAAATCTCTTCGTTATACTGGGTAAACTCTGCAGTACAGTCAGAAATTTTAAATCACTTTAAATGAATTGAAAAAAAAATGTCTACAGTAGAGGAGACTGTTGCAATGGGACAATTTTCATTGTTATCTAAAAAGTATTTCAAAAGATACAGACAAAGAATTGCACCATGATTTGTACTAATTTATCACACACATGCATAATCAAAACATAATATATTTACAGGATCTTTGTAGAATTACATTTTTACACTTTTTTTAAAACTTTGACACAGGCTAGTTTTTGAAATTTAAGATAAGTCTTCAAATTCAATGTCACCAAAATTTTCTTTCTGGAAAAACAAACAGCTCTATATTTTGGATAGCTGATGACAAAGAAATCAGACGTATATTTTATTCAGTTCTTCCAAGACCACTTTAATAGTGGGAAAGAAACTGCTTTGTTGGAAGCATACTCAGTCAAAACAGTCATCCTTGTTTAGATCTTTCAATAGTTCAGACTTTTCATAGATTTCAAGTTCAAATGTTGTCCTGATCACCTGTTTCACTAACTATTGAATTTATCATTTTTAAAAATTTTCTTTACTTCTGAGTCATTAACATCATTCTTCATTTCTCAGGTCTACTTGTCTTCTTATTTTTATATTCCCTTTTCATTATGGCTTTTTCAATTTGTTTTTTTTTTTTTTTTTGGCAGAAGTGCATATACAGTCTATCCTCCAGCCTTTGGTTAGGGTTGCACATCTTCTGGTGAATAATAATGTGTAGTAAGCCTAGTATACTTTCCATGTCTTGTTCCAGGAGGTTTGTCACATTTAGGCATGTAAAATTGGTTCATAACATTGACCTCTAGACCCTCAGGTTTCTTCATGGAAAAAGCAGGGATAATTTGAATTTAAGCCATAAAACAAGTCATCATCTAAAGCAGAAAGGAAATTTAAAATGTCATGCTGGTGTACGAGTTTGAAATTATAATGACTCTGGGAGTGTTACTAGAGTTATCCAATGCAAGAATAGGCCTACTTAGTAATACTACATTGCAAGGATTGTTAGTCCATGATTATGCTTTGATGCTGTTAGTAAATATTGTTCTAATTCTCTTTCTTCATTGTTGCTTAAGATCCAACAATTGTCAAAATATGACATGAAGCAGATAATGTCTCTTCCATGTTTTTTAGAATTTGGCATGTAATCTTGAAGTGTTGATTTTGAGATTTGCAATGCTTTTGCTGTCTCTCAGATCAAATGTCCATCTTTTAGTTTTAGATCTACTTATCTCATTGTTTTTTTTAGATGTTTGACCATTGGTCTCATGTTTTCATGTTCTGTAGCAAATCATCTCTTAAATTTCCACAGCAGTAATGCATTGTCAACTTGAATACAATATGGATATCTCAGGAAAATTTTTACCTGCTGTTAATGATGTTACAGTGACAAAAATAGCTGATAAAGGGGGTGTCCCAATGTACCTCAAGTCCCAAAGTACCCTAGTTTTCCCTACATATACAAATAATCATTGGTAAGGCTGCTGGATAACTAAAATATCTTATTGTGTGTATTTCAGGTTTTGATGGATTGTGCTACAAAATGCCTGCCTACTGATCTGAGCATATTGTATGGCCCATACCTGACATGCCATTTGTCACTGGTTCATGCTCATCTGCTTGTGGCCATTGCAGATACCTTGCATACTTTGCCAGACAAAGAAACTTGGTATGTTTGTTCTTAGTTGTATTTCTGACAGTTTAGAATGGTTTAGCCATTCTTATGCCTGTCCATCCAGTTGAAGTCGGCCACTGTACATACATTGTGATTATTCTATTGAACTGGACAGAAATTTTGGTCTCATCTATTTTTCCTACTCATTATATATACATGGGAAATGTCACGCTTAAGATCTTTTATAGTGGATAGGCATGTTTGTTCAATCTATTCTATTTTTCAAGATGTCAAGAAGATGCTGACTCTCAGAATATTATCTTTCTCTCCAAGAATTTTTGAAAGCTTATGTAAATACTGAAGAACTGCCTCTTCCATATAAGTTATTTCAGGATTAGTAACATCTTTATATTTATGTAAGGCTGCCCTCTTAACTCATGGAAGATTCAACTTAATTTCATATTATTCAATGGCCTAATTCTTCACAGGTAGTTTGCTCTCACTATAGGAACTAAGTCTGATCTCTTCACGTGCCAGACTTGTTTGGCCATAAGATTGCAACGAATGGGTACGCACTCAGAAAATGGTTAAATTGAATTGAAGAGTAGCTTCCTATCTTTCTGATTTAACTGTGACAGATTACTAAATGTGAACTAAAAGATTTTTACTTACATGAAGTTTGCATATGGTATAATATGTGAACTTAGTATTGTGGGACAGAATTGATTGCCCAGGTAAGCTTTAAAAAAGGGAGGGAGATGAATCTTCCTCAAGACAGATATTTAACTTGTTTTTTAGTAGTTTGGTTTAATAGCTGATAATACTGCTATGAAAAATGGTGTGGTTACAACTGGTAATGGTTTTTATTTTTATTGCTGAATATTGTATTAATTTCTGATCATGGAATTTAAAATTGATTAGTAAATCTGTTGTCAGTATAATTCCATTAGTAGAAGTATCTTCTTTGTAAAAACACCTCAGTTTTAGATGCTGTATATTGGTTATTTTTCACACTTTAATAACTAACATCCCTTCTTCCACTTTTGGTGGCTTGGCAAGTTTAGAGTATTCCCAAAAGGGAAGGAAAAGGTTCCTGTTTTGTTTGTTTTTATGGAAAAATAGTTTGCCATAAACGTTATTCCTTGTCTTCAGGTCTCCATTTGCGGGCTCATTATCTGAACTTCCAGTCCTTAGCTTTTCCTCTGGGATAACTCAAGACTTAAGAGGTAACACAATTAAGCATGTCAAGTTATTAGTTCAGAAGCACCCACACAACTAAATTATGATACACTTATCAATATACAGGGTGTCCGTAAAGTTACTATACAGTCTTACAGGTTACTGGTCGTTGTTTCAATGCCGGTACGATGACATTTCTCAGTTTGTCCAGGTACCTTTCTCCTGTAACAGTTCCATCGAAGAACTGTGGACCCACAATTCCATCAGACGATATTCCTGCCCAGACAGTTATTCCAGGCTGGTTCAATTGGGACGTGATCGTAAACTGGTAAGACTGTATAGTAACTTTACGGACACCCTGTATAGTACATGCTTCCATTGAGATACTGTACTTACATGGAGCACATTTGTATCTGGGCATCTTGTACTCCTTAACTTTGGAAGCTCAATCGTAAATAAACTGAAAGGTAATATGTTTGAACTTTCCTGAATACTAGAAATATACTTGAAAGAAGGGCTGTTTCTAATTTATTTTTATTATTTTATTTTTTTAAACAAAAATTTAAAATAAAGGCCAAAGATATAGTCCAGATATGCATTGGCGAACAAAGAAAGGACAGAAAAAATATTTTAATTAATTTTTTTGGGAATGACATTTTAAGTGAGAGAACCTGATGATCCTTTTTATTAAATAGTCGATAAAAAATAATAATTTTGATATTATTATTTAGAATATTAAAATTATAGTTCAGTTGAGAGATGATTGTGTCAGTTAAAATATAAAAAACTTTTTTTTTAAAGAAGTATTTTGTCCATGGAATTGCTTTTTATGAAATGTTTAGCCATTGTTTAGAAAAACTGGTGAAGTTCAAACTCTAATAGCTAGAAATATTGCAAAATGATTACATGAATGAAATTAAGAGCATGCATTCATTGTATAAATAAAATGGCTTTTTATGGAAGAAATTAGGTTTATGAAAAAAAAAAAGTTTCCAATTTTTGGACCACAAAAGTTTCTTAATTTGAAATTTTAATATAGTATGTGTAGTTTCTGTTATTACATCATTAAAAATTGAAATGTTTATATCTACAATAGAAACAATTTTTTGTACTTGTTACAAAAAAGTTTATTCACTAATTACTAGTGACGTTCAAATAAAACCCAGATGGATAATATTACAGCAATGCTATTTCAGCTGTTTTTCATTTGAACGTCCCTAATGCATTATGCATTTTCCAGAATAGTTTGTAAAGAGCTCGCTTGCTTGCAAATGATGTTGAGCATAATAGTTTGTGTTTTCCTGCAAGCACTGATGGATTTTTAAACCTTTTTTAATCTTGGTTGGTATACACACATTCTAAAAATGTTCTTTCTATTTTAACTAAATGTAACTACTACAAAAGTTTCTTAATAAATTCTTTCTTCTATAAGTTTTCCAAAAAACAGGCCATTCATTACATAAAGAGCTGGACCTATAAAGTTAGAGCTGCCTTTATTATACATCAGATCTAAAAAAACTGATGTTTTTTTTTTTCACTCCAAGGTAATATGCTCCTGTTCTTTTGTAGCTGACAAAACCTCCAATTTTACTCTGTGCAGCAGTGAAATTCCATTCATTGGATCAGCCAAACATGTCAATCTTGAAAAGATTAAAACTATGTTACTCTCAGCTGCTAATCGAATCCTGAATAGTTTGGCACATGTTTTTCTGGAAAAATACAAGTCAGAGAGTGGTGAGTAGCTGACTATTAATACCATTATTTGTGATCAGTTTTCCTTATGCTGTGTCCTTCCTCTCTCCACGTGCGCATGCGCACGCACACACATACAGAGAGAGAAACACAGACAGACAGGACAAATCAATAATAGAATATCAAAATAAACGTGCAAAAATTATTTATTTAATAAGCATTTTATAAATAGACATAACAGCTTAAAACTAATGTCTATTAACTCTACCAGAATTTATAAGAATGCATATTTAAACCAAATACCCAAATGATATTTAATATTTAATGTCACCCCCATTTGCTAAAGACAGACCTCTATACCTTTTGTGAAGCTTGTGCTATTTCATTTCAAATCACTTATAGTGGTTTCCATAGACCTTCAACCATTTTTTCACATTTATTTTGATGTTCTGTTGTGTGTCCACACTATTTTCCATTCTTGTATGCAAGAGATATTCAAATGAATGGTCAGATATGATTCTATTTTCAGCCAAATTTCATTTGAATGTCTTCAATTTTTTCTGACAGTCTGATTTTATTTTCATTATGAACTAATATCAGTATTATTGTTGTAGGGAATCTGGAAGCAGCTGAGTTAGAACTGCTGGTACACTGTAAACTGGAATTGTCTGCCATTAGCTGCCAAAAGCTGCATGGTCCAATGGCTGCTGAACTTGCTCTAAGTGCAATGAAGCTAATTAAAAAATCCACAATTTTCAGTTCAAAGCAGTTCCAGAAGAAAAGTAGAAAGTGAGTCAGCTTCTTCTTGCTCAAATTACTAGCAATTAATTAGCAGAAATGTTTTGTTAAAAGATGACCTCCTTTGTGAAGTAGGACCATTTAAAAATGTTTTAACTTTCTTATTGTTTTGCTTTTCTTTTAAGAGACTAGATATGTATTATGGCAGCTGTCTGTTTATTATGGTTTGCAGTCGCATGAAATCTCTAAGGTCTCATTTATAGCTCAGAAACTGTTAGGATTTAGGAAACATTAAAATTCTACCTAATAAATTCTTGCTAAACAATTTGTATTATTATTATTTTAGTTAATTCATCTTTTGTTAGTATTTTAAATAAAAGTAACTTAACATTAATACATTATTGAGAGTTCTTATAATAATTATTTACTACAAAAAAGAAACTGGCAGTTTGTTTTTATTTGTTATCTGTCATCAGTTTTTTTTTTGTTTGAAATACTTATACTATTAAGTCGTTACAAAAGTTTTGTCTCTTTTTACCGCAACAATGAGACTACATATCGCTGCTGAACATGAAGTTTATTAATCAAAATAAGTTCCATTACAATCAATACACTTCTGCCAACAAGTTACAAGAACATTTATACCATTTTGAAAAAATCTGGATTTCTGGAGTCAATAAACTGTTGAAGGCAGTTTCACTTGCTGCTTGGCTAGAGAAGGATTTCATACGGAGGAAGATGTTGAGGTGTTTGAAAAGGTGGTAGTCCATAGCAGAAAGGTCTGGTGAATAGACTGGGTGATGAAGAACTACCTCAACGTGTTTAGTTTTTAAAAAAGTTCCTTTTACTACCTGAAGATGAGTATTGTCATGGGCAGGATTTGACCTCTTCGATTCACCAATGCTGGCTGTCATTTGGAGAGTTTCTGATGAAAAATGTGTAATTCACAATACCTTTCAGCTGTGCTGGTTTTTGTTTCTTATGGCAAGCGAAGAGCAGATCTCCAATTAATGATTTTGTTGTTCATTCAACTCGTGAAGTACCCACTCATCAAGCTTTTTCACCTTGCCTATTGCCTCAAGATGCTGTAAACAGTTCTTATGTCAAGCCCTCCAGCCATTTCTTGCACTGTTTTTCTTGGATCGGCTTCATCTGAGGCTTTCCCTATTGCCTCAAGATGCTGTAAACAGTTCTTATGTCAAGCCCTCCAGCCATTTCTTGCACTGTTTTTCTTGGATCGGCTTCATCTGAGGCTTTCAGACGGTTGTCATCACAGCTGGACAGATGTCTGCTATGTTCTTTAGCTTTGAGGCTCACATCTCCTGATTGAGACTTTGCAAACCGTCGTTGTACTGTTGGTTAAAGTTATGAGTTGCCTCACTCACTCTGTGGCCTATTTTGAACTCATGAAGCAAAATAGCACAAAAAACTTTTCTATCCATGCTTCACTCAGAATCCCGAAACAAATATCCATTTTATGATTCTTTAAATGGTAGGTTTTGCATATTGTATGCCAAAGCACATGCTACAAAACGCTATATAACTTACACCTTCACAAGCACGTAAAAAATGAACCTCTAATTAACATAATATAAAACCGACAAAACTTTTGTAATGACCTAATAGATAGAATTGTATCACAAATTTCCTAAGCTTTTTTTTTTTTTTTTGGTCAAACTTCTGGTTTAATTAATATTTAGTTCCCCAAAAATTCACATTTCTGAAAAAAGTTCAGTTAAAAATATTGCTAATGTTCAGTTTTACTGACACCTGTCTGTCACATGACATTTAATTTAGTTTGTTTCTTGTAAATGATTGAACACAGTACATAGATCTGCTCTTAAAAATGTCTTTGACCAAAAATATTCCAACTGCATCAAATCAAAGACTGGAACTATTTCTGCTGATAAAGAGTATCTCCTACCCAATATAAGAAGGGGAAAAACATTTTACATGTTTGACAATGTTATGTTTTGTTCTACATCCAATATTGTTGCAGATCATTAACAGAAAGCTACATGGAGTCACTATTTAGAACACCTTACATGTAGTGAAAAAAAAAAGATGGAATCCACTGCAGTTTTCTCATTTTCTCAACTGCAAAGCAAGTAACATTGAAAGAGCTTTTCGCAACAAAATCTGTGCAACATGAAACAAGAGAAGCATCCTTTTTTTAATTTTGTGGAAACATTTCGATTTAATGGTGTCTCTCAATTCTCTGGATAACCCTGTACTGTATGGAGGAAAACCTAAAGACAGTGGAAGTAATTTCAACTTATCAGCAGCTGCATATTGAATACCTTCCAAAAATATTCAATTACCACCTTGCAGATAAAAAAAAATAACTGAAGCTGCTTCTGTACCATTGTTTGTGTTGTGTTAGAAAAAGTGGTGTGCACAGTCAAAGAGGTAACACAGAATGCACCTTTATTGGTTTAATGCTTGAAAAATATAAGAGGGATGAAATCTTGTGTGATGAATTGCTTGACTTTGCTACCTTATGAAAATTGAGAGGAAAACTTTTGATTACCTGGCAACATAAAACACTGGCAAGTTGTGCAAAAAATATACAAGATTATTTGATATATAAACAGTCAATTACATCAGTCAGCTGCAAAGTTTATTAAGCAGTGAACTTATTCGACCAAGTGAGGTCAACTGCACTTGCATTTTCTGATATAATCTATTCCAGCATACCAACTTTTAAAGATAATGTTAGAGCAAAGACACAACTAAGAAACTACATGTATAAAACTTAGTGCAGTCAAATTGGTTTAATGATAGGAATATCATTAAATTCTGGCAAAGCAATGCTGAATGCTTTCCAGACTTGACTAACATCACAGTTAGTTGCCTTAGTATCCATCCCAATCCATAGTGTAAGCATTGAAAGTTTTTTTGCATATTTTGTAGTGCTACTACCAGGTAATCAAAGGAGTATCAAACCAGAGTTTGTGTATGCAGCACAATTTTGTAGTGAGACTGTCTTTACTTATTGGACCCAACATCTCTACTTTATTTAGAAAACTTCATTTTGGTGATCTGAAAATTTTATTTTTATTTAATTTTTCAGTTTTTATTTATTCATTTGAAAATTCACTGAATGTTAAAGTAGTATCTTTAAAAAGTGTACATACTTTAGATGTCTGTTTTTAGATTGTGACGAGCCTTTAAATAAGCCATTTTTTAACTGCAAAACAGCTTTAATTATGAGTTTAGTTTTTTCATCATTTGATGATGAATCCATTTTTTTAAAATGCTTTTACAGAGTTGACAAAAATGTGAAATTTTATATGTAAAGTTAAGAAAAGAAGAATAAAAGGAACACCAATGAGAGATCTGTTAGGAAGGGATCAACAATTTTTGGCAAATTCAAACTTGACACAGGAATAGAAATTGGTTCTGGCTGTAAAGTGGATGGTGTGAAAAAACTGGAATAGATCCTTGACCTATTGCTAATAATAATAATTCATATTTATTACAATGCATTTGTTGTTAAGTGTGTTTCTGACAATGTACAACTAGCAACAATCAAGTTAAATTTGACCTGTACATTTTTCTTTTCTCTCCAGTTTTACAGATTTTCTCATCACCTAATGTGCTCACAGGTGATGAACAACTACAAAAAAACAATCTTTTTTTTTTTAAAGCTCAGAGAAAGTACTGCAGACATCACTGGAGTTTAGCACAAGTCAACAACTGAGCTCTCTTCAGCTACACAACTGTCTTAGTCAGTCTCGCCTTGATGGACACCAGTGGCTGCTGTGTGGATTAGCTCTGGTGAGAAGTCTGTTAATACATATACGAGGGATGGGAGATATCAGAGGTAGGTCCAGTGTGTGAAATTTTTGTTTTTGTCTCTGAAATATACGTTAGTTGTATGGTACACAACAATTGTGTAAATGTGTTCACGGTAAGGACATTTCTTGTTCGTAGTGGCTTTTAACAGCAGATTTCATATATGAAAATGATTTAGAATAATGTGTCTCCCACACATACACTCCTTTCATAAAATCTGAGAAAAAGTAAAATGTAGCAAATTATTTCTATTAGCATATAAAACTATATCACATAATTGTTGGCTTACACAGAGTCAAATAAGGGTGCTTTATTTTGGTAGTTGAGGTATAATGTATGAGCAGGTCAAATACAGTTAACTTCAGCAATGGAGGAACCAACAAGAAATCATCTTATCGGTGGCTGCACACAAAAACAAGTGAGAGAAAAGCACCAGCTAGAGAGTTAACATACCCAATATCCTCACACTCAGGAATTGAATCAAGATTGTCACTATGACAAGCAAACACTCTACATGATATGTTAAACTGCCATTACAAACACAGATTTCTTTATGTTGAGGTCTCCCCCATAAACTTTGCTACTACAAACACGTTATGTTATATTACAGCATTTTAAATCTAGAAATAAGAGTAGTTTCATTGTGTTTTGTACATATTATCTGGTAAATTATACAGTATTGTGAAACATGAAAAGTAGGTTTCTTAGTACACAAAGATCAAAGCTACCTAGAAATCCATCACAAGTGAGGAGTTTGCCTAGTAAAAATCATCAAGGAGCCAAAATGGGTGGTGTACAAATCTTGGAAAATCAAGTATGGAAAACAAAACCTAGAGAAAGAAGAATGAGAGGTTAGATGTGAGAGAATGTTTGTAGGAAAGGAACCTCACAGTGATAGTAAAAACAGATGGATCCTTTAATTAGGATATCACAGCTTGCTTGGGGTAGTTTGCTGATGTAGCAAGAACTAACCATGTTCATTCAGAGCTAAAATTGAGGTCTTTGAAGATGCTTTGACATTACTAGTCAGTAACACTACAATTGAGGGCACTGTGTTGGTCCTAGCAGACTTGCTCAGCTTAGTTAGCAGAATTTGGAGGGCAAAGTCAGGAGGGGATGAATCACAGCTTTTGAAAAACATACAGTGATAAGTAGGAACCATCAGATGAGGATAGAATTATAATGGAAAGAGCAGGAGAAGCAAGCAAATGTGATAAACTATGAATTTGCAGGAAAAGGGATAGAAATATGGGGATAGTACCAGATGCAAACTTAGGGGAAGTAATAGACATGTTTTCAATCAACATCAGTTTGGTGTGATTACTAGCGGTAGCCTCAGGGAGTTGCTTGAAAAGAAAGGGTCTGCTAGGGTCATATTCCTCTAGCATCACAAGTTTAAGTGAATGCTTATCACTTACTGAGATCTGACGTAACTAATCGTGTGTGAAATGGTCTTCTACATCGCATACCTTATTCAGAGATTTTCCATTTGGTTGACTTTCAGAAGTTGGCCCCGATAATTCATTAATTTTCACCATTTACTTTAGTTCATTTTATTCAGTTAATTAAGAGTATTTCAAAGATTGCTTCCTGTAGACATTTTAATTGTAAAGCTTGGGGTAGAGTTAGTATTTTACTCATCCGTACTGACAAAAGAGATTAGCTGAATTTATAAAAAATTTTGTTTAATAAATTATCAAAACAATTAGTAGCAGTGCTGAGTTTTGCAATGTTTTGTTTTTGACTACTTCACAACACAACAACATGAAATTATCTGTTACAGCTTACCCCTCTGTTTTAGGGCCAGAAGAGAAAGTTTTATCTGAGCTGGCTGACTGTCACCAGTACTGTAGTATGGTTCTGACTGAAGCTCGGGCATGCACAGATATAGAACTTCAGGCTGAGACGTTGTATCAGTTAGCTCTCCTCAATCTGATTGAAGGCAGGGACTTGCAGATGGTCATTTCACTACTTCAGGTAACTGGCATCTTCAAGTAGTAGCTCCTTGTGAAAAATGAACATTGGAAAACATCAGCTGCATTGTTCCTGAAAAATATTGTCTTAATTGAACTGTATGTTTATTAAAGAAACTAATTAAAGATGTTCTTATTGTTTAGGATACAAGGAATATACTCCAGCAGGTCCCGCAGCTGTCGATACCTGGTGTCCACCTTCTGGCCATAGCTACAGTGTTCATGACTGACTTATGTGTCACAAGTGAGCAGGACATCAAACAAAATACACTCTCTATGTACATCCAAGCTCAGACTCTTATCTTGGACCAGGTATCTGCTATCCTACAAGTGTATATAGGCAAAAACCTTGTCATTCAAAATTATGTACCCATTATACAAACCATTGTTATCTACCTTTTCATCACATCATTGTTTTTAAAAATTCATTTTACAAGCAAATAAACAAAAACTTATATGAATCATGTACAGAACATTAATTATGATGGCATTAGCAACCTTTCATGTGAATAATAACTGCTGACATATTTTGCAAATTTTGTTTAGTAACTTTTCAAAATACTTCCTTAAAAGTAACCCCCATTTCTCTTGCAAGTACTTTTATAGGTATCTGGCATTGATTGGACCCCTTTCCTTGACTCTTTGATTTATTTTATTCCACACAAGTTTAATGAGGTTTAGATCTAGAGATTGGGGTAAAACCATGTTTTAAAGAGTCTTTCCAATTCTTTTCCAGCAAGTTATTATGTATTGAGCTTTCCAGTGTACTTCAGATCATTATTTTGTTATACTATAAAACCATCACCTAGTAAATGATAGTTTGATGGAATTACATGGTGTTGCAGAATACTGTGATTGCTCTCTTTTGTAAGAATTCTTTTCATTTTATTTTCTTGTCACCAGTCAAATAATTGGCAAAACAACTTTTCCACTGCCATGCTTAGTTGTAGGGCAAATCCAACTCTCATACTTTTGTTCAGTCCAGTCAAGTTGCCTTTTCTTGTTACCACACAAGCATGTGCTGACTAGCTGCAACTCAACTAATCAGTCTAACCTTTTTCAACCTTTTTGTGATAGTAGTTTAGGTGATGACTGTTGCAGATTAATTGTGGTGATCAGTTCAACAAAGGGTTTAGTCTACTTTCAAACTGACAAGCTATCTTCCTGTTACATGTTTTTTTTTTTTCTTCCTCAGCTGTTTAACTTCATTGCTGAGCCATTTGACTTCATTCTATAAATGGTTACTCATATGCTACCCCACTTATGTCCAACTTCTTTTACATTTTTCTGTTGCAAGAACCAACCTCAAAGGAGGCAATAATTGATGAGAGCTTTGTTCCATAAGGAATTTTGTTTTTGGGGCTATTTTTATCTGCCAAATGTCTATTAATATTTATAAAAATACATTGTACGAACTAACAATTATTCAAATTAGCATTAAGGAATAATAATATATCAAGTAATTTAACAGTCATTAGAATAACTTGCTTGGTCCATAGTTATGTGAAAAGCTTAGTCATAGTAACATTACAATCTATGCTTTGTGGTTCTGATGCATGATTCTTTGAATTTTTAATTTTGTGTTCTTTTGGTTGGTATGATGCATTTTCATTAAAAATAACATTTAAAAAGCAGGAAAGTGTTGGTGGGCTCAATTCTGAATGACAGTATAGTTGATATTACAGATATCAGTGTTTCTGATTGATATAGCCATGATAAAGACATGCCTTTTCTCCTACACCAATGCCAACATGTTCTCAAATGTCACCTGTAACTGATAACGTTTCTTTGGTACATTTTAAAGACCTACAGTAGAGTCTTACAGCCACTGATGTCAGTATGCTTCTACTTCACATTTTAACTAAAAAAGTAGAAAAAAACCCCACATATTGAAATATAGAAAGCTGACTAAATTGTTTCTGGAGAGTTTTCAAGAGCAGAAACTTAGGATGTCATTGATTTTTCTTTTTTGTTGTTTTAAGGATGTGTTATCTGGTAATTTTGTAATGATGTCTAACCTTTATTGATAAATTTCTTTACTTCCATCACTTGTGTTGACTACTGAGATTTTGAATAATGGTTTTTTCTGGTCAGGACCTTATTCCATTGTAAGATTGCTTAATTTACCAATAGGATTTTTCAAGAAATTTATTCATCTGGTGATGTATGTCATCTTTTGAACTGCTGCTGCAGTATTTTATATATACATAAAAGTGTGCCCAATCTCCATACTGGTTTACAAAAAAACATTTCTTTTACTAAAGTTCCTTTGGCACTGTATTGTTTTATTTGAAGATCTGTATTTAAACTTTTGGTTAAACAATCTCCCAGAAAAGGTTGAATGGATTGAATTGTGTGTCCACTAAGGTTGAAATCTGCACTGTGTATGTTAAGTTAATCATTATTGAAAGTATTATGTACTATTTTATTGATTGAAGAAATTAGAATTTAACTCGGAGAAAAGGACTATGTTAGACACATTTTTTAGTGGAATCACTTGCTAATCACTACAAAATGGCAGGCATTGCTAGAAATTTTTAAAAAATCTATACAAATACCAGAAAACTATAGAGATTACTTCAAATCAAATGTGTGAAACAAAGAATTGGCTGCTTACGGGTTTCAGGCTGCAGAGATTAAATTAGTATTTCCATGATTTCAGAACTCATTTTTCTCATTTCATTACTAGTTTCATTTGTCAGCAGTTTACATAGTATTGTGCAAATTGATGTAAACATAAAACAAAAAATATGATTTTTAATTGTTTTTAATGAAAAAAATTAGGCATCTTAAATATTTTAGTTTTCATCAATAATTTATGGTATACAATGTATTATTGCATCATCTTTTAAAGGCCATTGTTTTTTGATATTGGGCCTATCATTCAGTTTCTGCTTGAGTTATTGTATTCTTATCAAGTGTGATATCTGTTATTTTTATGTTTAAGAGTTGAGTGTGGACATTATATACCAAGGAAAAGAACTAAAATAATTACCTTGAACAAACACACCTCTCACACAAAGATAAAATGTGATGAAGTATGCAAAGTTTGTATGGGAGCAATCAATAAGTATATTAAGAAGAAACAAACGAATGGTCAGTATCTCCATCAAGTAAAAGACAAATGTGGAAGAAAATGAAAAACATCACTCAGAGATGATGCAAAATTAATACAATTAAGCAAGCAGTATCTCAGAAAAACTAGTGGCATGCTTAACCAGAAATTAGTAGCAGGTGTCCAGACATCATTAACAACTGTAAGATGTTGGTTGCTTGAGATAGAGTGCCAAGCCAAAAAGCCTATGAAAAACCAATTGTTAACAAAAATAATGAAGACAAAATGATGTAGGCTCAGAAATATGCTGTCTGGTCAAAAGAAGACTGGTGCTATGTGTTATTTTCAGACAAGAATAATTTTTTTGTTCAGAGTCAACTGTCGATTTTGCATGCTATTCATCTGATAAACTCTCAACCAGTTTTCACTATAATAAAACTAAGAGGCATCCTGAAAATAAAATTTTCTTGGGTTATTTTTCTGCAAGAGGAACTGCCTCATTTTTGCATATGCAAGGCATGATGAATAGTAAGTATACTGAGGTTCTAGAACACCATGCCAAACCAGAAGTGCTGAGGTTATCCCAGATGTGGTTTTACAACAGGATCTGGCTCCTTACCATGCATCAGCATGTGTTAAGGAGTACTTCAGGATGAACAATATTAGCTGTTTAGATTGGCCAGGAAACTTTCCATATCTAAACCCAATAAAAAAATCTAGCCATTGTAAGACTTGACTTCGAAAACTGGATTGTACAACTAAAGAAAAAAATAATCAGGCCTGTCATCCAAGTCTGGTTTCATGACAAAGAAATAAAGAAAATCTATGATTAGCTGGTACATTTCATACCAAAGCATGTTCAAGATATTATTAAAGCTCAAGGTGGTCATATCAAATATTAAGGTTTGTTCCATTCTTCAAAATATATGTTGTTTACTAAAACACTTTTTTTTTTATCTTGTTCATATTAATTTGCACAATACTATATATACATATTCTTACAGGTAGAATTATCAAATCTGAATCTGGTTTATATTTTATTTGACTGAGCAAATCAAACTGAATCAGCATGGTATACTGTTCCAGGAAAGAGAGTTTATGTAATAGGACAAAAAGGATTGTTTGTAGTTGTAAAAATTCAGCAATAAAATAACATGTAATAAATTTCTTTAATATCTTTGCATTGGTCTTGTTAGACTAAATCAGTTAGAGAAACTTTATAAAGGGCTGCAATTACCTAAAGTGCTGCCTTTATCAGGCAAATAACCTTCAGCTCTGGATTTGCTTCTGACTGTTTAGCATAGTGAGTTTGAAGGATAAGATTTTCCTGCTTTTATCTCTTGTAGCTCCAGAGTTTGGGAGAAAAGATAGATGATCATGATCCACACAAACAGTTCCATTGTCCTGTTTTTCCACTGAAGAATACCTATCTGCCAGAAGTGTTCATCCTTGCCCAAGTCAAACTACAGTGTGCTTTGGTTGTAGCACAAATCACAAACCAGGCAATATATACAACAAAGTAAACACTTTTAACCAAACGTACTAAAAATGAAGCACTCTTTAAGCATAGCATAGTTACACAGTATACATAAGCATACAGAAAATATGTATTATTAAGTGTACTATTATGAATGTACAGAAAAGTAAACTGAAGAATATATAATATATCAAGAAAAATACTAATTTTCAAAAATCTCTTAAAATATGAAAATATCATAAAAAATAAAAATTAAAGGGATGTCCCTCTGTCTTTAGAGTTTAAAAATTAGTTCTCCACTTTTATGGCCTTTTTAATTTTTATAAATATGGATATACTTTTTATTTCCAAGCTTCATAACTTGGTAACTGAATCATCTATAACAAATACATTTTTGTTGTTTTTTTAGTGTAGCAGCATCAGACGCTTGGATTAAGGTGCATGAGATGCTGATCACAGCCTTGCAACTCAATATAAACAGCCCATGTTGGGAACCTAGCTTGGAAGCTGAGATACTTTTAAATATTGGTAAAGTAAAACTAATTGAATTCTAAGGCATTTGGCAACTACACCCTCAGCTTATAATCTCAACACTAGGTACAGCATCAGACTGATATTGCTGGGCTAGATTGCCACGATGCAACTGCCAGCTGACTAGATGATGTGACTCTGGACATTGAAATTGCCAGATGATCAGACCTCTATTGCTTCACTGCCTGATGATTAGATTTATATTTTTACACTTCCAGATGACTGGATATTTGTTGCTACATTGCTAAATTAGATTTCTATTGCTATACTGCCAGATGATCAGACTTCATCTCTGCTAGGCATACTGTTTGCTTTACTAGACAACATAAGAAAACCACAAAACTTCTGATACTGGTAATCTAGTCACGTGAGACAGTCAATCTGATTTATTTGTGGAAATAAAATTTTATTATTTAGCAGAATTATGTGGCAGCAGCAATTTAATTGTGACAATTTGTTTGACTATATATAGCTCAGCCATAGAATGAGTGGATTAGGAAATATAGAGTATTCATCTATTCATATTTTTCTTTGTTTCAGAGTAAAACTTTTTAAAAACCATTGAATCCTCTACAGTAAAAAATTACACTACATGGTAAAAGTTGTTTATGAATATATATATATATTTTTTACCCTATACCTAATTCCATCTCTGATAAGAAAAGAATGCTTGCCTGCTTTTCCTTGTTTACTTTTGCTAATGGATAACTGAAAATGAGATTTTAGTCCAAAAGCCAGAGAAAATGTACTGAACATATCTCATTGAAAAAAGGGTAATTAAAGAGAAGTAATTGGGAAAAGGTCAATTGTTTCCTGCTTGATCATGTACATGTCCCTTCTATCTGAGCACTTCCTGTGTAATCTTTTGCTTGTATTGTAACACATTCAGTTTTCTCTGCATCATCCTTTTTGCAGTTAAAAATAATTTGTAATCCAGATTTATTTTCTTCTAATATTTGAAGATCAAACTTTGTTTAGCAGTTAGGGACATCAGTTAAAATGTGGAACAGAACCCCTGTTGTTAGTTGTTCAGACAGGCTCTGTTTCCACAGCTACGACTTTTATTACATCCTTTTTTTTTATCCTCTTTTTTTTTACTTAAGTTTAATTATTATCAATTTCTGTGGTTGAATAGAAAAACAAAATTTCTTAAAAATCCAGAGACTCACATTGATGGTTCAGCCTCAGATACTTCAAACAGTAAATAATTCTAATAATAAATTTTATTGGTTCTGAAATTATATATCATTTTTATCAAAGTAAAATAAATGAAAATTTCAGCATTGATTTAATAACTTTCAGGATATTTAATAATACAGCCAAAGTGGTGTTATTTTTAGGTGTAAGGATAACTTTTTGTTGGATAAATACTATTGTTAAAATATTTAAGAATAACTTGTGTAACAATATACTCTTTAAATAATTTTCACAGCAACATTCTTACTGTTGATTCAAACAAACAAACTTGCAGTGTAAGAAACTCATTTACTCAGACAAACAGTCATATCTGCTGTGATTTTTTCCAGTGTCTTGTCTGACAAAATACTGAAGTTATCTGACATTGAAAAAAAAACAGTCTGGAGGATGTGAGCTGCAGTGACCTGCTCTGTGGTTGTTACTGTCCTGAGTTCACAGAATGTCAGCAAGCAAACCACAAAATCAATTTTGACAAAGTGGCAGCACCGTGTTGGATGAATTTCATGTGCCATCACTGTACTAGATCAGTTGTCAACAGAGCATTTGTCATAACAGAGCCATGGCTGTTTATGTCATGTTGGCCAATTTGCTAGTATTATTGTATGGGAAGGAATGTCTTGCAACCATCAAACTGATTTGTACATATAGAGGGAAACTTATGGCATTCAGGTACAAAGATGAGGTCTTACAGCACCATTCTCTTTATGCAGACCCATGTTTAGATATTTCAAGAAGACAACACTTCACCTCAGATTACTGAGATATTTTGGGGGTTTTTTACACTGCAATCATCAGCATGCTACCCTGGCATCTCGTACTCTAGATCTGAACTCTATTGAATATCTTTGGAATGAGCTTAATCATCATATCTGATGTCACCAGGTAGTGCCTCAGACACACTAGTAACCTTTTCAACTCATACAGGGATGGGTTACCTGTCATGGTACAGACATGAAGTACTAGACCTTAAACTATCCCCTCTGTCTTTGGATTTATGGATTTGCTGTAATGAGTTCCACTGATTTCTTTTGTACTATTGACTTTTGACCACACTGTAATATCTGTGCAAATTTATAAGGGCAGGTGCCAATGACTACATTTATTATGAACATGAACATTGTTGCCTCATGTTTTTAGATGAGTACATGATTATCTTAGTTTTATTTTTATTCATGATAATGCCAGAACTCTCAAGACTTTTCTTTTTTTTTTTTTGAACATAATTTTTTTATATTTCCCAATAGCAATTTATAATTATAGTTCTGTACTTTTTTCAATTTATATGTAACAAAAACATTTATATTAATCAATAATTGATTATTCTGTGATTGAGTATTGTGATAATTTAAATAATGTTTGTTTTGTAGGCAAAATAGAAAGACAGCTGTCAGAGGAAGGAAAACTTGCACCTGCTTCAGTTATCTCCATGTTCCTAGAAGCTGTCAAGATCTCTTATGATACTGACCACAACCTGGGGTAGATAAGTTTTTACCCATTTATGTGGCAGCAATTTAAGGCTTTTCAATTACATGTAATAATCTATTTTTTGAATGGCTTTTCAAACACTTTAATGATGTTGGTGATGTAAAACCTTGTCCTAGGATGTAGTGGAGTTTATTTTGACTGAAGCATAACAATTTTTTAATCAAGTTTTATCTATATACATTGACAAACACATGAACTCACCAGTAAAGTACTTTATCAAGCATAAGGGAGGAGATTCTGATTTAACAAAAAACTTTTTGTGATAGAAGTTTGAAAATAACTTTCTTATTTTACATGTATGGATTTTTATAATAATTATTTGATTATATACATAGAGTAATATATTAACAGATTCATTTATAAATTAAATACTTTTCATTGTTGAGTCCACAATTATGGCCATCAGTGTATGTATACAGTATCCAATCCAGTGTGTTTGGTACGATGTTGTCAGAGGTAGTACCATGAGACAGGACTACTGCTACTGATTCTCTACATAACTCAATTCTTACCATTGGCTCCAAGCAGCTTGCATATGTGCAGTGGGAATGAGACTATTTGCTGCAGCCAGTTTTCCACTAGGAAAATACATTGCAGGTTTGTTTGACCAAGATGTGATGGTGTGTGGACTTACAACAAAACACAATGGACAATGTGGAGTAAATTAAGCATGAGAGAAAATAAGGAAGCAATAAAATTAGCCAGCTTATAGAGTATCTTTTACACTAAAATTTTTGGGTGCCATTTTATCTTCAAGGATTAGCAAAAAATTACTGTATGGAGTAGCAGTTGTCTTAAATTTACTATATTAAATTATTGTACTGACTTAGATTTGTGTAAAATTAATTTTAAAATAAGATAAATTCTGTCACCTTTGAAATTCATTTTATTTATTCAAATATATTTCCACTTTTTTTAAAGTGATTCCAGAAACATCGCTAGGCACTGGCACACAGTATGTATCATGCATAGTAACCCTCACTGCAAACTGGCATGTGGCTAAATGTCTCATGGTGAATAGTCCTAGACCCCTGTGCAGCAGTGGTCATACTCAGGGTAACTACATTGTTTTGTTGGCTAAACCTGCTGATAGTGGCAAGCAGATAATCTTCTAAGTGCACAAATCCCCTACCTACTCTGGTGGACCTGTTTGATAGGCTATTTCATCTGGGAATCAAAGCAGCAGATTTCCTGTGTTGAAAGGCAATGCTAAAGGCATTGCAGCTACTGTAGGGCTTACCTTGTCAGAGGAAAAGGACCTAGAGAGCAAGCTTGTTTGGTCACAGTGGGGTATCTTAGTGAATGCATTGGCAAAAGTCCTTTACTGGTGTTTACATATCTGACTTTGAACTGCAGGGTCACCAACAATGCCATTGAGATGGTCATTGCTAATAATGGCTGGCGAGTGTTTGTGTGTGTCTCCAATAAATATTTATCAGAACTGTTACCTACTTTCAGATTAATGAAGCAAGCATACCTGGAAGTGGCTTTACTAAATTTGTCAACTATCAGCAAAGAAAATGTGACTATACCCTCTTTGGAAAGCAATAGTGATACACAAAAATCTGAAAGTAAATCCAGTGTAAAGAGCTCAAGGTCCACACTTAAGGTACTGTAAATTTTGTTCATGTTTATTACATTGTTTCTTTTGTAGTAAGACTTTAAATTACTGCTCAGTTTTGCTCTAGATAGTTTTACTTAAGAAATAAAACCAGCATAGCTATGAGGTAGATTTTAATAACCTTTGGCACTCAGTAGAAACATCGCATGTCCTTTATTTTGATTCTGTTACATCAGGAAAAGAGAAAAATAAAACATAATTGAGATAGAATGTCATCCCCTTGTTTATTATCTATTGTATCCAAAATTCACTAATGGCCACAAAAAGAGAATTTTTTTGTTTTATGCAACTTCATTAAAAATTAAGGTTTTAAAATAAATACTCCATCTAAGTTTCTGGCAGTAGTCACTAAACTTAAAAGGATTTGATTTAGGTCTTGGGTTTTTAAAGTTTCATGCCTTTGAGTTATAAGGAGTCATAACTTAAAAATGTATAAGCTATAAGTGTCTTTTTAGTAATAAAGTGATAAATACATTAAACAGTCTGTCTTTGGATAGATGGTTTAAAAGAATGGGGCTTCACATCCATTAAATGATTTCTCTCCTCTATAAATATCTATAACTATACTCCGAAGAAAGTAAGTGCTACAAAAAGTTAACTATTTTATTGTATCTTATTTTAAAGTTTTTTTTTTATTATTTATCATTTAAGTATTGGATATTGAATACCTTTATTTTCTCTGCCCTTTTGTGATTCTTTAATTGCAAAAGGTTTGTTTACTAATGAAAACACACACACACACACACCATTATACATAGAACACACAGAACTAGCTTGGAGAAGTTATAATGTGGCAAGTTAAATCAGACTTGGTAGCTGAGGATATGTAAGCATTAACTTAATGTTTGACAGGAAAAGAGAACAGAGGAGTGGAGCAACAAAGATATGGCATACAAAGTTCAATGTGATCTTCAGAAAGCTGCCTGGCTGGCCGTATGTTGTGCAGCATCCACAGCTCGGGCACAGCGAAACAAATGTCTTCTTAGTGGTGAAGCTTCAGTATCTTCAATGGAGTTACCGGAGAAAGCATGCAAAGAGATTCCAGATTTTATTGCTCTTGATCTTCTCAGCCCTTATGTACTTGGAAAGAAGAAAAGAGTGTTTAAAAGTAAGAGCTCAGAAAAAAAAAAGAAAACAGACAGGCATTGACATTGCTGTGTTGTTTTATTAAAAGTTAAGTATAAAGAAGTAAGTGTTGACAATATCGAGAGATAACTGGAAGAAATTTCAATGGAAAATTAAATTGTTTGTTACTACTAAGACAAAACCTTATTTAATTTAAAAGTACTGGATTATACTTTTTTCTGTATCTTGAGTTGCTACATTACAATTACATGTTAAATCTCTGGTTTTAAGACAATATTTAGAAATTTGTCCATTCATATAGAATGACAGTAAATGGTGTCATATCATGAAATTTAAAGAAATGTTTCAAAATCTTACATATACATGTGCAGCTTGCTGTTTTTTATTTACATTATGCATTATTTAGATATTTATGGGCTTTTTTAATTTTGTTGATAATGTTTATCTATATATTTATAAACTACCATTTTTATTGCTGAAGGTGAAGAGGAAAAAGAACTGGCAATGTTTTTGGACCAACAGGAACCTGAAGAGGTGGAAAGTTATGATGAAAAACTGGCTAAAATAAGAGATGATGTTAGAAACCTCAGTTGGTCACATATACTAGGTAGGCATATGCCTTGTTTGTTTTATCTACAGTCTCTTATGGAAACTCAGGAAAAATTCTAAGACATAGCTATTTTACTTAAGTGTTTGAAGAAAATATTTAAACAACAGTGATCTTTTAAAAAATAAAATTTAAACCAAACATTTTTATTGCTATTTTTTACTGTAGTCATATGCAAATGGGACTATTTGCCATGGCTGATTTGGTGCAGCCAGTTCTTCATGAAGACAATTCGCTGCAAGCTGCTTAGCCATGGAAGCCAGCTCGCTGTGAGCTTGTTTGACACAGATGTGATGCAATGTGGACTTAGAGAAAAAGACAGTTGACAATGCGGAGTAAATTAAGCATAACATATTTGATTAGTGAAAAATTTTCAACAATATTTTGCTGGTGTGTTTTCTGTTACATCCATATCACATCTGCTTTATGGCATAAAGTGAGGATGAGGTGTACGAGGTCTGTCCAAAAAGAAACCAAACTTTTAAAACAGCACGCCAACCAGCCGGCACAGCATACTCACAGTGCTGTGTATCAGTGACCTTGACCTTCAGTCTAATAATAGCCACATCATGCCACGTCAATTAGTCATTGATATACACACGCTAGAGTGAATGTATGTTTAGTGCACTTGGCGATTTGTCACAGTTGAACAATGAAAGATCTTGAAGAGCAACATGTTTGTGTGAAATTCTGATGCAAATTGGGAAAAACTTTTACAGAGACTTTTCTAATGTTGCAACAAGCCTATGGAGAGGATTGTTTGAGCCATACGCAATGTCACGAGTGGTATCAGTGTTTCAAATCTGGAAGAACATCCACCAAAGACAATCCCAAATCTGGATGACCTTCCACAACAACGGATGATGATCACATTGAGAAAGTGCATGCTGTGATCCATGGAAGTCGTCGCCTGACTGTCCATGAAGTTTCCGAAGAAGTAGGCATCTGTAGAAGTTCGTGTCACATGATTTTAAAAGAAAAATTGAACATGCATCGTGTAGCCGCAAAATTTGTGCTGTCTGCTGATAGATGAACAAAAAGAGAACCAAGTCACAGTCAGTCAGGAGCTCTTTGATCATTCAAATGCTGATGAAAGCTTTCTGAAAAGCAAATCTGAAGAGTAAGGCAGTTGGGGGATGAGTGTCGTCTCGTGCTTTGCCAAAAAGTCCCGGATAAGGAGTGATGCATGAGCAGGTGCATTGTCATGGTGCAGCATCCAGGTTTTGTTTTTCCATGCATCAGGCCGCCTCTTTTGCACTGCCTCTCTCAACTGCCTCAGGACATCCAAGTAAAACTCTATTGATCGTCTGACCATGTGGAACAAACTCATGATGAACAATGCCCTTCTAATCAAAAAAGCCGATCAACATCACCTTCACATTTGAGTGAATCTGACATGCTTTTTTTGGTCACAGCGATGATGATCCAACCCACTGTGATGACTGCCTTTTTGTTTCGACATTGTAGCTGTACACTCACATTTTGTCACCTGTTATGACACTTTCAGAAAGCTTTCATCAGCATTCGAATGATCAAAGAGCTGCTGACTGACTGTAAATCGGTTCTCTTTTTGTTCATCTGTCAGCAGACCGGCACTAGTTTTGCAGCTACATGATGTGTGTTCAATTTTTCTTTTAAAATCATGTGGCACGAACTTTTACAGATGCCTACTTCTTCGGAAACTTCACGAACAGTCATGCGACAATTTCCACGGATCATAACACACACTTTTTCAGTGTGATCATTGTCCGTTGTGTTGGAAGGTCATCCAGATTTGTTCGGTGGATGTTCTTCCCGATTTGGAATGCTGGTACCACTCGTGACATTGCACACGGCTCAAACAATCCTCCCCACAGGCCTGTTGCAACATTGGAAAAGTCGCCGTAAAAGTTTTTCCCAATTTGCATCAGAATTTCACACAAACACGTTGCTCTTCAAGATCCTTCATTGGTCAACTTGCAACAAATCGATGACTAACTGACATGGCGTGATGCGGCTATTATTAAACTGAAGATCAAGGTCTCCAATACACAGCACTGCAGTCGTGAGCATGCTGCACCGGCTGGTTGGCGCGCTGTTTTAAAAATTTGGTTTCTTTTTGGACAGACCTTGTACATTGTTTATGCCATTATCATTCAGACATCCTTGGCCATTTTTTGTGAGCAGAACATCGAGATCTAAACACTCAGCCTTATTTCTGTGTCGCCCCTGAGATACGCACAGTAACCACTCAACTACTTTTTTTTCCTGTCCATGTTTAACTCATTATGATTTCTTCAAAAAGTAGATACTATATTAAATTATTTTATTAACTTAAATTTGTGTAAAATTAATTTTAAAATAAAATTAATTCTGTCACTTTGAAATTTATTTTATTTATTTAAATTCAAATACATTTGTACTATTTTTTAAGTGATTCCAGAAGTGTTGATAGGCACTGGCCACTATGTGTATCGTGCATAACCCTCATGAAAAACTGACCTGCAGTTAAACAGCTCACAGCAAATTGTCTTCATGGTGATTTGGCTGTAAAATATAGTCCTAGACCCTAGTCATACATTACTTGTGGTGTATGCACAGTTGAAATGCAGAAGCATGAGATTACCACTCATCAATCTTAATGCATAGCCTATGTATGTTTTGTGTAACTGAGACAGCAGAAAAGAATAATAACTCTATGTAGTTAGGTAAGTAACAAAAGCTGGCTCCATTCTAAAAAGATCTGCTGCAGTTTGTATCGGTTAAGGTTTAATGTTGGCACACCGGAAATATCTATATATTACTAAAACTCTGATCTTCTTTGTATGTATGTATGTTCCCGAAACTCCGTCTAAACGGTGCACGAAAGTGTTATAATTTTATGGTCACCTTACTCACCACCCGACTGCGGTGTGCAGTAGCAAGTTTTGTTTAAATCGGGCAATGAATAATGGAATTATTAAGACTTTTGTAATTATTACTAGCAATATAGTGTGTTTTAATTTATTGGCTGTCAAGAATGTCGTGATTAAACTCGTGCTTCATTAGACAACGACTCCTGATGTAAATGCTCAACTCTTCATAAAATTAAAATTTGATCACTCGATAATATTAAAATTGTGTGTTGTCTTTTTGTCATCAACTGCTGTCACAATGGGAACCCAACGGGTTCATGGGTCGTCTAGTTAGTAACTATGATTCTAGAAAGAAATGAATAGCTAGGGGCCATAATTTTCATGTCCATATATTTAAAAAATGTTAGTTGAGAATAAACCAGTTTTAAACATTGTTACTAAAATAAAATTTTTATTTTCATTTTTCAGGATATCATCTGCTGATTCAGCAACTTTTTAGTAAGTCAGGTTTGGTTGCTTCTACAGTTGAAAACAAACATGTAGAATCAAGGCAGTATCCTGATATCCAGCTGAGTAGTGCACTTAGCAATCATTTTGTGTGTTCAAGTGTTTCAGCTGGTAAATGGAGTTTACGCCTTGTACACTTACACAGCTATCTGTGCCAGAACCTGCCTGTATATTCCAAGTGCTGCACTGTGTATCCACCTCAAGACTTGGAGTTGTTGTCAGCTTTCCAGAAACACCCATCTACGTCTTTCAGTGAAACTCTGACTAATATATCAATAACAGAGTTGTTGGGAAAGCAGCACCTGTTCTCAGCATACACAAAAATTGCAGACAAAACGTTTTTTAATCTTACTACAGATGAAGTGGCATTTGTGTGGTACCAACCAATACTAGGCAGCTTTGCAGTCTCATCTAAACATGTTTTACTTGTGTATGCTACAACAAATAACACTGTTACCCATACTAGTGCTGGCCAGCTGGCGCTTCCTTTACAGCAAGTGGAAGATCTGCACAGCAGGTAAGATGATGAGCACAATGACCATGACAACAAGAATCTTTCCAGTTTTACAATTGTTCTTTCTTACATAAAAAATTAACCATTTATTCTTGCAATAACCAACTTTCAAGTTTATCCCCATCATATTTTGTCATCTAAGCAAAAAGCTTAATAAATTGTAAACTGCTTTCTCTTGTTTAATCTTCATGAAGTTTGTCTTTTCAGAAACTTAACCAAGTATGCTGAATAATTTAAGTACATATCATCATTCATTTCTTTTTTTTTTACCTTTCTTCATTTTGTAAGGCACTGAAATAAGCAAATGCAGCAAATTTAATTGAAAAAACAATTTTTTAGCCATTCTCTACTTTTAGCTCAGTTTTTGTTTTGCAGATGTTAAAGATATTGACTAATCAACTCGCTCACAAACAAACATTAATAGTAGCTACAAAGGGAGGTTACTTTTTTGCTATGCAGTGATGGATGTCTTAAAACAAAATTTTAAATAATATATTATTTGACTTGAAACTATTGAAATGAATTTTTTCATCCATATATATATATATATATATGAGTTTCAAAAATTTTTAGTTTAAACTTACATGGTCAGATTGTTGTATTTATGTGCTATTCAAGTTATTGAAAACATGTGGGACTGCATTGTTCATACACTAAATTGACTTTGATATGTTTTGTGGTAAATGGTAAATCTGACTGAAGTGTAATGAGATGACTTCCATTTTTCTAGTAGAGTAACATTAAGTAAGATAACAGGCAGTAGATTTGGATATGGATAATTTTTATTTTGAATTATTTTGGAAGCATAACTAATGATTTTATACCATAGTGTATAGTAAAAGAACAGTTCTTTATGTTAAGAGGTTGGCATTCATTTTGTTTTCTGACTAACTGTTCTGTGCTTTGACAGTATAGTTTTGTTGCTCTTAATTGATGTGCTAAAATTGAACTCAATAAATCATGAATATGGTCTTTAATGGTTGAGTTCGTGGATCCCAAAAAATTGATGTGGCTGAGCTGCTTTTTATTTTTGTTTGCACCTTAAACTTGTAGTGGAGATTGTCAATTTTAACCAGAGAAAAACATCTGAGATCAGCAAGATTTAAGAACAGTAGGAAAAAAACTGATCAGAATTGAAGAAAAACAATACACATTAGAATGTTTTTTTGTCTACAGCTTCACTAACATTCATTTAATAAGTTTCCGGATCTATAGCATTTAGATCGTGCAGGATGATTAAAGTATCAGCGTTACTTAGGTTGTTTATCTTTAATGTTTGCTTTGAGAGGAAACTTGTTTCGAATGTGGACAGTTTCAGATTCTTAGTTATCTATGATTTTTTCTAAAGTTTTCTTCTGGTAGTTTTTATTACTTATATTTCTTTTTGCATAATTTTATTATTATGGATTTTTTTTCTTCTTTTTCAATTAGTTCTAATTCTAGTTTTTTATACTTTTTTAACTCATAAAATGTTATTTCAAATACTGATTAAAGTCAGTGATAAATTATTGCTACAGACTTGCCATGCTTACTCAGGAAGGGGAGATAATGCTGTCAGATAATGTAAAGCAGAAAACAAACAGCAAATCTTTGAATAAAGATTTAACTGAGGATGTGTTTCAGGTAAATATGGTGCTACCTTTGACAGAAGTAAATCACATAAATAGTTAAGGAAGTTCAGAGTTAAGTGTGTGTGAGAGAGAAATATAAAATAAATCATCTTTTTTTTTTTTAAGATTGTGCAGTCAGATAATTAACTTAGCTACCATCACCAATTACTCCATTTCAGCATGTTTTTGGACCAAGTATGTCAAAACCAGTAAAGAATAAAAAACTTGTGACTTGCTCTCTTTCATCGCTAAACAATGAAAACAGACCGTCCACTCCAAATAAAGTGGAGCGTTATTTGCTAGTGCAGGGTAGAATCAACTCTGCTGTTGTTCGTTAGGGAAACATCACCCTGATTCATTTCAGTTGCTTTCATTCTGAAAGCTCTTTCTCAAGATGAGGATCTCAGTATTACTAAAAAATCATTTTAATTTAAACTATTTTTAACAAATGGCTTGTATTTTTGGGAATCAACGATTAGTATTTTTATCTGTTTGTTGTTAACACTGAAACCATCACATTTTACCAGTTTTCAACCGTTCAGCCAAATCTAACAAAACAAATGACAGGTGGTCAGTGGAAGATGCATGTAAGATGTTTTTTTTTTTTTTCAATTTCCTCTATTATTTCCCTTATCATTAGTTAGTTTTTAACTCTATGTGTAGTACTGCCTGTAAATAAAGTTTGAATGATGGAAAGCTGCTCTCTCTATCTCTCTCTCTACGCACACGTGCGCACGTATGTATATTCTCCATATGTAATCTCTCTCTCATATATACATAATTGTTCTTTTATTCCAGAATGACTTGCTTGACTGTATATGCAAGATTGAAAATTTGCTTTGTTCAACAGACCCTGATAAATCTTTAACTGAGGTAAGATCTACCTAGAATCTAAATGAAAGAAAGCTTTAGATTCTTTGCATAATCAATAAAAAAAAGTGTATAGTTCAGTCTCACTTTGGTCTAACACAAACAGTCCAAAATCAGAATATAAAGACATTAAAAATCAGTCGTTAAGAAACTCTTAGTATCAGATTATTTATAAGTTAGTATAAAGTTAACAACATAAAATTTTCAAACACCACAAGTTGTGGAATTTAAAACT
Organism: Nautilus pompilius; assembly: GCA_018389105.1. Lineage (NCBI taxonomy): Eukaryota > Metazoa > Mollusca > Cephalopoda > Nautilida > Nautilidae > Nautilus > Nautilus pompilius. Next base: position 591,351 of record JACATO010000980.1, on the reverse strand, counting down.
GGGAAAAAAAAAACAGAAAGTTAATTAAGTATAAACCAGCCTCATCAATATTACACACATGGAAGATAAGACACTTGAAAATACAATACCTAACTTATTGTTATTTGTGACAGAGGTTAATACATTTACATTTTGTGTCATTAAATTTCATCTGCAATGTTCTAAAATCAATTATGTAACTAATGCTGATCAGTTTGTAGTCTTCTCCATTTACCAGTTACCTTACCATACTCTTTAGTAGCATCAAAATTTATTAGTTCTTTTCTGTGCTGTACTCTTTTCCTCTTAGTTCTATTTTGATTTACTATCATATATTAAGAAATGCATGTATAAAATAAACTATGGTATTGGAGATTTTTTTCATGTTTTTAAATAAACATTGCTTTCACATTGATAATGTTAGGCTTACACCCACATTTAAATTAAATTTTCAAAATAAAGTAGTTAATACTTTAGGAAAAATTTTTCATGTCCTACCAGCTATTGATTTTCAGAATTGGTGTCCACTAACCATGTTAGAATCTTTCCATGTGAATATAGCTATTTATGAACTATGTTTGTATGTGTAGTATGATTTTCAGCAATTCTTTCCTCCCTTTCACCACACCCTCTAGAAAACACAAAGACTTGCTTATAACTAAATATAATATAATAACTGTACAATGTCTCAGGCAACATATATGCTGCAAGTAAATTTGTCAATAAAGACAAAAAAATCAGTTTATCAAAAGCTTTTCAAAATCTTTGGCTTACATTGGTTGGTTTTTGAAAACTTGTCACAATTAATCTGATAGTCATTGATTTAGAACTGTAGCTGGCTACTTTATTAGAAACTATATTTGATAATGGAGTGCCCAAATAATAGCCATGACTTGACTTGACTTGGAATCCACAAAATGCTGGAAGGTATCGTAGTGAATATTTCTCCATTCATTCATCCAATATTTTTGCAATGTGTAGAGTGAGGAAGGCAGATGATTGTGGAGTGTGTCTTTCCAATTCATCCCACAGATACTCAAATGGAGAGATTATGCTGGCCATGGGAGATGCCTGAAATTGCATCATGTTTCTCAAACGATGAATGCACAATATGGGCATGGTGGATGGGACCATTCTTGGTAGTAGTAGTCTTTCTCAATACGGTACACATGAAGCAACATTAGAGGCGCTTGATTGGTGGAAATGATGCTGAGATGATAAGCTTAGGCATTCATTCTGCCTTCTAAAAGGACCAAGAATCCATGAATTTCATCACTAGAAGACTGGACAGTTAGAACCACACAAGAGGAGTCAAGTGTTCAATGTGGCTTTTTCCATATCTGACCAATGTCTGCACTCCTTACACTGCCTGGTCTTTTCATGTTGGTAATTGTGATCAGAGGTTTGCACAATGGTTTTCTACTGCTATAGTCTATTCATTGCAAAGTTCTTTGCAAGGTACAGCTGGTGACAAATGGGATTGGATGTCTCTGTCAGTAAATCTGTTTGATGATAGTTGAACTCTCCTATCTTGTCTAATTGCCTTTTCCTCTTTCTGTCATTGTGTTTGTAGTCACAATTTCCTTTTTGCAGCAGAAATTTTAATCACCTTTTGACTTTACTCACAAACTCAAATGGCCGATGTCTTGCCAATGAAGCTATCTTTGCCAGTGTGGCACCTGCAAGACGCACACCTATTATTATGCCTCTTTTGACTGTTGTAATGTTTTTTTCTTTCCCCATATATATCTGTTACACTAACTTGTCACATCATGCAATCAACTTAATTTTCATCTGCAGCTCAGATCATGCCCAAATCTGAACACATGGGTCTTATTAAAGTTGTTAGCCAATATAGTTAGCTTTTTTTGAAAAGACTTATTTTTTATTAATAGAAAATCTAGAAAAAACAATGACTCAATGAGGAAGTTTTTCATCAAAACAAACCTTGACTGTTGTTTAATTTTCTTTTGTTAAACAGACAATTCATCTAAATTAGCTTATACTATAGTATGCAGAACTATAAAAATTGATATGCAACTGTCATCAGTGTTGTTGCTTTTAAGCTTTTTATTTATTTTGGTTTTATTTTAGGTACCATTTGAAATAAATATGAAAAATCTGTATGATCTGGAGCAACTGTTTGATCTTAGCTTGGGATCTACAGTTGTAGGAACAGACATGGTTTCCTGGATTATTGAATTGTTGCTTTGAGGTGATATTACATTCCATTTCTTTTATTATGTATCTATTATTATTAGTTTACACTTTGTTTCTTACTAAATATTTATTTAAAGTTAATTATTTAATGCAAATTAAAGCTTAAATACTTACTTACATGTAAAATTTTATAATGGATAAAATTTATTTAAATTTTAAAAGCTTCTGTATCTTTAAATTGCAAATGTTCTTAAGGTAAACTGTGGCAACTGCAGTGAGTCATGAGTTTTACACCTACAGTAATTGGACTGTTTCCATGTACATCCATCACAAGTGAAATATGTTTTTTGAGAGATGTTCCTTATGACACACAGCTCTGTTTTCATAAATCTGTTTCATCTAGGCATCACCTATAGAAGAACCTAGTAGCTAGAAAAACTCAGTACTCTCAGGACTGTAGGTGTGTGCTGCCATGATTGGTTGGTACTGAACAAAATTAACATACATTTTCTCCAACAACAGATCATCTTATTAAATAGCCCAACTCTCAGTTTAATTTAAAATTTATTGATATCTTCACAACAAGCAGATCCAAAAAAATTCTGCCAAACACCTGAAAATTATCTCCTTTCCAAAACTACAGTCTCCAAAGTCACTGAATAAACCCATACAGATGCAGAAGAGAAGCTAGGTAAAGAAGTTGGGAGAATTCAGCTGGATTTAAATCTAGGACCTAAGTTGAGGAAATTAGTACAAGACTCACAATGGAAAAACTGAAGTTATGTTTAAATTAATGTTTTGCCATTTTTACCTCTTCATAAAATTCAACAATATACAAGTCAGTGCTAAGGTAAAGGTTCTATGGTAAATCAATGGCATTGGCTCTGGCACATGAGTTTCAGACTTTATTTTGTTTATGACATCATTGTGACATGGAAAGTAATTTGTTTGTTTCTTTGGATTTATTTGTCATCTTTTCTAATATCAACTTCCTGAACCTTTTCATCTCTTTTCTCTGATGCTAGAGTAACTAATAGGAGATGCAAAACCATGCTTATCACTTGAGTTAACTTACTCCGCTTTGTTCCTTCTTTTTTTTAGAGAACAATCTTATTGAACAAAATATTTTTGAGCTTTGATCACCACTTTATTGATTTTTTCATCAGTACAGAGGATAGAAAGTATTGAGGTTAAAAACATATCAGATGGCATGTTGGAAATATCATTGTGAAGTCATAATTTTTTTAAAACCAAATGGTTCTTAGTGATTATCCTGATGACTGAAACAAAAATTTCATTGAGATATCAGTAAGGGATAATTTTCAGAAGATGATAAACCTAAAAGATAATACATTATTTTCTTTTTCCCTAAAACAACAAATTAATTTTTTTTAAATATTAAATACATTTTTTCATTCTTGATTGACTTTTTTTCCTCTTGTGTTTCTTGTTTCTTTCTTCTTGGGGAGAACTACTATCTTGTCTTTTTACAGACAGTGTTGCATCTATGGCAACAACTTTATTAAAAGAAGTGTATGCCAACAAAACTTAGACTTTGGTCTTCTATTACCTGGAAAACAAAACGTTTTAACACTGCCTCAAGATGTAGCAAAATTTTTGCACCTGAATGTCTAAAGTTTATAAATTCAGGCCTAAAAAAATAGAATGCTGGTGAAATTACTATTTAAAAAATGATCTTACGAAATAAACTTTATTCCCTCACAGGCTAAAGTCTAAATATTTAGTTTGTAATGCTATATAAGAGATTAAATGTAAAGAGAATGTTGGGTTATTTGTAAACAATGAAATAAAAAGTAGATCAATGTTTTTTTGTTGTTTTTCTTGAGAAATAACTCATTTAGCCAGATAGAGTGGAGATGTGATGAACAGAGATTTGGAATTTCTACATGGGTTTAATACATGAACAGGCGGGCATACATTCTACACATCTGCATACAGTGTTTCAGTTTGGGGGTAGCAAAAGACAAGCATTCCGACATCCATTTCATGCTGAAATGTTGCTGAAGCCATTCTGGATAGGCTGTAGCATTTTTGCAGTGTTGTCGTCTGTCTTATTCATTTGCAACACAATGGGTCTTCCTCCTCCAGGGTGGTGGATGATGCATAGAACCTCTTTAGTCTGCTGAATGGCCTTTATTTAAAGAATGCACTGGATTTTTGCTAAGCCTAAAAGAAAAGAGTGTGCTAAGGACTTCTGTGCTCACTATTGCTAAGAGGGGAGAAAGAAGAGAACTCTGCAGGAAAGAAAAATATGGAACAAAGAAATGAAACTACTCAAATGATGTCTCACGCAGTCCAGGCTTATCTGTAGAATAGGCAGAAGTTGCTAGACCACCAGACACTCAGATTTTTTGCTGACTTGGAATTAGTTTCTGTTAGTCCACTACACCTACTCCTTGCTACAACATGATACATACTTAGGATGAAATCCATACAGAAAAAAAAAATGTCTAGTGTCTGAGAAGAGAAAGAACAAAGGTTATGTCATCTTTTCTGAAATGATAAATGAAAGTGTAGCTTTCTACACATTCTATCATAAAACACCTGATACCATTCCACTTTGATGTTAATTATAGTTTTAATTTTTGTTTTCATTTTAGACACACCAAGAAAACAATCTCCTGGAATGCCACAAGTTGTTTTTTTGACTGCCATTTTAGATGATATCCTAAACATTTCTGATGCAAAAGTAGCTCCTGAAACAGAGAGGGGAGGATCTCAGCATGTGTAGAATCTGTAACATTGGGCTTTATAACTGCCACAGAAGACAATCTTATAATATCAGTGGAAACCACCTACAAACTTTCAGTTCCCAAAATGAAACATGAAATCATGTAGTAGCCAGCAGCACTATCAATATTTCAGTGTCCACTCCTTCAAGAGTACAGTTTTGCACGATACTCTAAGGATCTGGATTGAGTCTACTGTGGATCATACTTTGTTTTTGACACCTGCAAGGAGGCAGTTTTTGTATCAACAATGATGACAGATTAGACCAGTGGTAAAAAGGTTCATGAAAGGCACAGCAAGTCGAAAGAACTTGGGAATGCCATTGCAGTACTGATGCATTAATATGTGCATGTGATACTGATAGGCCATTTTTTTGTATTCTGTCTTTTGAAGGAGGATCAGGAAAAATGAACAAAACATGCATGCTGTGTGGTGGATTGTGTGAACCATTATTCTTTATGGAAGAAATAATATAGCACTGAGAGGAAGGTTCCAGATCACTTGAAATTTCAATGCAGTTTTGCATCACACTGCTGAGTTAGAACTGGTCTTCAAAGAACACCTGGATTTGGGACCATGGAATGCACAGTACATATAGTCACACATTCAGAATGAACTGATACATCTGATAGGTAAATGGACAAATTTCTGGCACAAGTAAAAGCAGCAAGACTCTTCAGCTTGATTGCAGATTGGACCACTGACATTTCCATGAAGGTGCAGATAGCCCTTGCAGTGAGATTTGTTCACTGAAATGAAAATAGAACTGTTGGACTGTGAGAAATTTTATTGAGTTTGTTGCAGTCCTGGAGACAACTGGGAAAGCACATGCAGAACTATTTTTTGCAGAGACTAAATACTTGTTGCTTTGAAAAGGAATAAAAAGGGTCACGTTAAGATAGAAAAAGCAGTATAAGAGGGTGAAGCAAAGAGCAAGTCAGAATCTGTACTGTCCTCCCTCAAATAACCTACACTGCATGCAAAGCCCATTAACTGAACACAACTTTACAAAGCATGTTTGACACTCGTAGGAAGATCATAGCAGCATTGAAATTCCCAGAAAAGCACAACAATACACAGTTAACAGACCTGAAGAAATCCATGAGCTTTCCATGTGACTGTATGCTATAGAATCCACAAGGCATAAGGCAAATATATCTTTAGGTTTATTCCACAGATACTCAATTGGACTGATATCCAGAGATTGTGCCTCGCATGGTAGATGCTGCCCGAAATCTGTCTTGCTCCTCAAACTATAAAATGCACAATGTGAGCATGGTGGACAGGAACATTGTTGTCTTTGGAGATGATGCTGAGGTAAGCTTTAGCATTCATTCTTCCTTTTAAGAGGATCAAGAAGCCCAGAATAAGCCAATAAAACATGCCCCAAACTGCATATATTTTGTAACAAGCAAGATTAATAATCACTATATTATTCTACATATTGATCGACTTCTACTGGTTTAGAACACTTGTGTGATTTTTAACAACAACAACTACTACTACAACTAATAATAATAATAATAGTAATAATGTAGATACTCTGAATGTAAAATAGGATTTTGATAATTTTGGCATAAAGGGAATTGTGGAATTCAGAATTTTAGTGCAGTGAACCAGATTTGATTTTTCTACCTCTCTCAGAATGAAATCTCATACTGATACTATTAAGTGAATGATCTCATGTTCACCTGATCCTGATCAATACACAAAGAAAGTTGTTTATGTTCACAAATGATGGTAGTTCATTCATGGATTCTGCATATATCTGTTTAATGAAGATTTTCTCTCTCTCTCTCTTTCTATGTGTGCTATCCTGTTCTGCTTTACAATGATTAACAATTTTCCAGCTGAAAATGCTAAGAGAAGTGAAAACTTTACCAAATAATTCATTGCTAATAACTTGGAGAGATTTCAGCACATCTTGATTGACAAAGCCAGGTTGTTGTTATTGGCAGACTATTTCACATAACAGTATGTCGTCATTATCAGTAATATACTGTGCACATGTAGCTCAACTGATAGTTTTCTAAACTGCTATTATTTAAAAACATTATATATTGTAAAATATATCACAGCATCTCCAGAATTTTGTATCACAATCTCTATAAATTAACTCCCTATCTCAGAACAGTTTTCAATATACTCCACAATAGTAGAGTGCTGCAGGTGACAAAATGATGTGATAACAGTGGAGTAATATCTAAAATGACAGGTCTGTCCATAATAACCTAAAGATGGTCATATCTTTGTAAGATATTCATAGGACAGTTGCATGTACCTTACATAAACACAATCAACAGTTGATTTTAACTCATAATTTCTCGTTTTTTAACATTTTAGTGTTATTCTATTTTTTATACTTATTACTATTTTTTATGAAAATAAGTAAAAAAAACTATTGTCAAGAGTGAAAGTGAAAGTATAAACTACATATATTTTTTTGTTTTTATTTTTGGTGATGTATGAATAATAAATCTATTCATAAAGATAAATCATTGACAAAAAATGACTCATAGGAAATTAAATATTAATTATGTAATATTTTAAAATATTTTATCATCCCACATTTACATCTATGTTACCATGGCAGTCAAAGTAATAAAAATGGAATCTGATGCATCTAACCATTTTACTAAAGACTGGAGATGAATTAAGTGTGTAGCCATGTGATTAAGCCTTGGTAGCAGACCTCTAAAAAAACTGCTAAATATCAAGGAATACATCCATAGAGGCATCCATAAAAAAAAAAAGATTTCATTTATCAGGGCAGAGTACAAAATCTGGCACTTTGCTGCAGAGTGGTAAATTCTTGTTCAAGAATTCATTCAATTTCTTGAGTAAAAGTCTCTAGCAGAAATGACAGCTTGGCACTGGCCTCTCATGCTCCTGGTGATTTTTTGTTGATCAGGGGCCAGATAAATTGTCCTCTGCTCTAGGTAATGGCCAACTATCCAGTCACAATGTGGACCAGCATTATCATTCATGAAAATAGTTATCCCTATAAGACCAGCATATGGCCTCATATAAACATCAAGGATTTCAGCCCTATTCCTCAAAACCTTTCCTTGTGCTGTTGTCTTGGGAATTCCAGCTAATCCCTTCCTATACCAGAAATAAGCCATCTCCATGACAATCATGCTCATTAACACTGGCATCTTGAAACCTCTCCCCTTACCTTTTATACACTTCGGAATGTTGGTCTGTAAAGTCTAGACAAAATTTGGATTAATCTGAGAAAAGTATGGGAATTCGGTCTCTCACAGTTGACTATACATGGTCTACAGCCCAGTTGCATTGCACTCTTGCAAATATAGGCTTTTCTTGACTGCATACCATTAGCCCAAAGCCAATTATGTACAGTTTGTGGTTGAGACATTGGCACCTGCTGCATTTTTTAGGTTAGATTTAAACTGATTTGCTGTCTGGAAACCTTTTCTTCTTGCTTGCAAGATCAAAAAACAATCATGGTAATGTATTGTTGACTTGCATCAATTCCACCATGTCATCTAGCAGCACTGCCTAATGTTTAATACAGTCCAGGTCCTAAAAACAATGCTGTGGCTGTGTGCTAAGCTTATGTCACATGATGCTATGATTATCCAGCATACCAATCTCTCTGAAAAGTTCTTGTGTAGTCATTCTGTATCAACAAGCATTATAAAATGACCAATTTGGTGATGAAGTATTTCTTAAATGCCAAAATGCCAAAGAATGAAATTTATGAGAAAATCGGTGGGCCATATATTCAAGTGTAACTGAAATCTTGACACATTGGAAAAAATTTGATCATTATGGGTAAGGGTACAAAAAAAGAGGGTCAAAAGACAAATTGTACTGGTATTACATGTAATATTCATGGTTTGTTGTTAATATCTTGATCCTTAAACATTCTGAGTAGGATAAGTTATATATTCTTAGTGAAGGCACAGCCTACTAACTTAAAATCTAAAATCCTTTTTGTATGGCAAACAGTTGGTCTTTGAAATTATAGAACTAAAAAGCTAAAAAACAAAATCAGTCATTCTTAACACTGGAAGACAAGGCTTTAAAGTATCACTCTAGTCAAATACAGAAGAAAAGTACTGTTTCTTAGTAGCAACAGTACAAATACAGTTCTTATATTCCGTTTAGATTTTGGAATGTTTCACATAACTAGTTTATGCATACTTGCAAGTAATTATTTTATAGGAAATAGTTAGTTATCTTATTTTATTGATTCATCTGTAAATCCAGAAAAAAACTCTGTTAACTTTTCCAGATAAGTGATGAAAAGTGGCTAGTATAGGCATGACACAGAATTAATGGCTATGAAAAAACAGAACCAGCAGTCTTGAGCTGGGTTATATCTGATGATTGCTTTTTCATGCAAGTAGTGGCCTAACCCCTAACAAAGATCCATCTGACTTCCAGGTAGATCTAAAGTGAAAACTCAGCCAACTATAAGTGCCTCCGAATTTTTCATTTATTCAAAAATGATGCAAAAATAATAGCAAGAAGAAAACAAATATCAGGTCGTTACAGAAGTTTTGTTAGTTTTTTACTGCAACAATGAGACTTCATGTCGTTGCTGAACATGAAGTTTATTAATCAAAGTAAGTTACATTACAATCAATACACTTCTGTCAACGAGTCACAAGCGCATTTATACCATTTTGAAAAAAATCTGGATTTCTTTAGTCGATAAACTGTTGGAAGACAGTTTCAATTGCTGCTTGGCTAGAGAAGGATTTCATATAGAGGAAGCTGTTGAGGTGTTTGAAAAGGTGGTAGTCCATGGAAGAAAGGTCTGGTGAATTGGCTAGGTGAGGGAGAACTTCATACCCCAAAGTGTTCAGTTTCTGAAGAGCCACTTTTGCAACATGAGGACGAGCATTGTCGTGGAGCAGGATTGGGCCTCTTTGATTCACCAGTGCCGGCTGTCGTCCAGAGAGTTTCTGATGGATGACACCAGTTGCAGTCCACCAGACAGTGACCACGACCTCCTTTATGTGGAGGCTGGGTTTTGAGATGTGGTTAGGCGCCTGGTCTCTGTCGAGCCCCTGCGCTGATCGTTTGCGATTGTTGTAAGGGATCCATTTTTCACCACAGGAAATGATTTGGTCAAGAAATGGGCCGTTTTTGTTTTACGACAAACGAAGAGCAGATCTTCACTGTTGTTCATTCAACTCGTGGGGCACAGACTTGTCAAGCCTTTTCACCTGGCTGATTGCATCAAGATGACTGGAAACAGTTGCAGTGCTTACATCAAACTCTCCAGCTATTTTTCTTTTTCTTGGATCGGTTTCAGCTGAGGCTTTCAGACGGTCATCATCACACCTGGAAGGACGTCCGCTTTGTTCCCTATCATGGCACGGAAAACTTTTCTATCCATGCTTCACTGAGAACCCTGAAACTAATATCCATTGTGTAATTATTAGAAAGGTAGGTTTCGCATAATGTACGGCAAAGAACAAGCTACAAAACGACATATAACTTATCTACATACACCTCACAAGCATGCTAATAATGAACCCCATATTAGCATAATATAAAAACCAACGAAGCTTTTGTAACGACCTGATAAAACTGTCAATCACTTTACTGGAAACTACCATAAAATTACTATATATTCATCATTTATAGTGTTTTTTGTCATTAATGTCACCCCCCCCCCCTCTATAAAAGACTCAAATACTTACAAATAAAAGTTGTTTTGTATGTATTTTCGACCTGTGAAGAATCATTCCATTTAAAACCTATTTTTGTTCATGTTTCTGTACATCTAGTTTTAACAAAAACAATCGGTAGTATTACTGACATAGCTGATGTGTTTTGTAGTTAATTTATGTGCAATGATATTATAGCCTTTCTCTTTTAAAACATCTATTTGTGTTACTTAATCATAAACTTCATTTAAGCAGAATGTGAAATTAAGAACATATTTGGAGTTAACAAAAGCAGCATCAGAATAATAGATGGGGGAAAGAAAGAAAGCGAAACCGATTTCACACTCTTCCTTCATTCATCCAGAATATTATAGTTTTCTTCTGAATTTAGATTCATCAGTGTAGGAAACTGTTTTCAGATAATTCCAGCTTTTTATTCCACAGGTGGGTTTCCGGCTAGGGTTACCTGTATCTGCCATGACCGTATTATCTTCACAGCGATGTCAGAAGCATGTGCAAGCACTTCCCCACGTTGAGACGTTAACCGCTTGTGTCGGGGGAGTTTATTAGGGCGATATAAACTTAATCCACAGAATAGGTCAGTGGTTATCTCTAAAAACGGGATCCCAACCAACCGATTTCAACAGCAGGATTACCAGAAGAGCCAGATATCGTGTTTACAGGAAAGCCAGCCACAGAGCTGTGAGAGTGGACCAAATGAGCAATTGGTGCTGTGGCTGGGTTTGTCTGGAGTGGTCGGGGTGACAAGACCAGTCCTCAACAGTACCTGAATTATTCCACCGCCTATATCTACTAAATGACAAGTACTGATACTGCAAAACTATTATAACAAATTTATTTCTTAATTCTGTTACATACATGGAATAGAACACTGGATTCTGTTAATACTCTTCCTGATGCCAGCATCCGTCGGGGGGCCCGACCGGGTGGTGGTCGTCCGTCCGAGTCCCCCCCCCCCTGCACCCCGCACTCCTCCGCTTTACTGTTGTCGCGTAAATGCGGCGAGTAACAAACCCTGTACCTCATAAGCGGAGTGAGGATAATTATCCAGAATGGGAAACAACAGTTTCTCTTTTTTCTTCCTTTTAAAGCGGCTTCATTGGAATTTGTTAAGAAATATTCCAACTGTATGGATAAACGGCGTGTTTACCTTAAGAACAGTACTTTTGAGAACAAGAGTTTCATTGGCTACCTGGTATTTTATTTGGTTGTTATGAAGATGCTGATTGGCTGATAAAAAAAAAGTGGGAGTGACGATCGCGAGAGTTTCACGCGCGATCGAGTCGGGGCTCGGAGTCAGTTTCTGATTTGATCCCTTGCTGTGTTGATGCGAGTGGCGGCGAAGCTCGTTCATGAGGCGGGATTGAAGGATCTTCCCCTGGAATTACAATGGCTCTTGAGAGAAAGATGAAGAAGGAAAAGGAAGTACTTATCGAGTTTGACGGCAACGTTAAAGGTGAGTGGAGTCGTCTGCTCCCTCCTCCCCATCTTCTTCTGCTGATCACAGCATCCTCTGTCCTTTCCATATTGTCTGCCAGACTGCGCTTCGTGCCCGTCTATGGATCGCTCGGTCGGACATCCCGACCGACGCTCTCCCCCCTCCCCCAGTCTCAGTATTTGCCGAGGTCTCCCCTCAGACATCCCGACCGACGACTCTCTCCCCCCCCTCCCCCAGTCTCAGTATTTGCCGAGGTCTCCCCTCGGACATCCCGACCGACTCTCCCCTCCCTCCCCCGTCTCAGTATAGTGTATTTGCCGAGGTCTCCCCTCAGACATCCCGACCGACTCTCTCCCCTCCCCCAGTCTCAGTATTTATTTGCCGAGGTCTCCCCTCAGACATCCCGACCGACTCTCTCTCCCCCCTCCCCCAGTCTCAGTAGTATTTGCCGAGGTCTCCTTCAGACATCCCGACCGACTCTCTCCCCCCTCCCCCAGTCTCAGTATTTGCCGAGGTCTCCCCTCAGACATCCCGACCGACTCTCCCCCCCTCCCCCAGTCTCAGTATTTGCCGAGGTCTCCCCTCAGACATCCCGACCGACTCTCTCCCCCCCCTCCCCCAGTCTCAGTATTTGCCGAGGTCTCCCCTCAGACATCCCGACCGACTCTCTCCCCCCCTCCCCCAGTCTCAGTATTTGCCGAGGTCTCCCCTCAGACATCCCGACCGACTCTCTCCCCTCCCCCAGTCTCAGTATGTATTTGCCGAGGTCTCCCCTCAGACATCCCGACCGACTCTCTCTCCCCCCTCCCCCAGTCTCAGTATTTGCCGAGGTCTCCCTTCAGACATCCCGACCGACTCTCTCCCCCCTCCCCCAGTCTCAGTATTTGCCGAGGTCTCCCCTCAGACATCCCGACCGACTCTCCCCCCCTCCCCCAGTCTCAGTATTTGCCGAGGTCTCCCCTCAGACATCCCGACCGACTCTCTCCCCCCCCTCCCCCAGTCTCAGTATTTGCCGAGGTCTCCCCTCAGACATCCCGACCGACTCTCTCCCCCCCTCCCCCAGTCTCAGTATTTGCCGAGGTCTCCCCTCAGACATCCCGACGACTCTCTCCCCTCCCCCAGTCTCAGTATGTATTTGCCGAGGTCTCCCCTCAGACATCCCGACCGACTCTCCCCCCTCCCCCAGTCTCAGTATTTGCCGAGGTCTCCCCTCAGACATCCCGACCGACTTCTCCCCCTCCCCCAGTCTCAGTATTTGCCGAGGTCTCCCCTCAGACATCCCGACCGACTCTCTCCCCTCCCCCAGTCTCAGTATTTATTTGCCGAGGTCTCCCCTCAGACATCCGACCGACTCTCTCTCCCCCTCCCCCCCCAGCTCAGTATTTGCCGAGGTCTCCCTTCAGACATCCCGACCGACTCTCTCCCCCTCCCCCAGTCTCAGTATTTGCCGAGGTCTCCCCTCAGACATCCCGACCGACTCTCTCCCCCCTCCCCCAGTCTCAGTATTTGCCGAGGTCTCCCCTCAGACATCCCGACCGACTCTCTCCCCCCTCCCCAGTCTCAGTATTTGCCGAGGTCTCCCCTCAGACATCCCGACCGACTCTCTCCCCCCTCCCCCAGTCTCAGTATTTGCCGAGGAGGTCTCCCCTCAGACATCCCGACCGACTCTCCCCCCCTCCCCCAGTCTCAGTATTTGCCGAGGTCTCCCCTCAGACATCCCGACCGACTCTCCCCCCCTCCCCCCCCAGTCTCAGTATTTGCCGAGGTCTCCCCTCAGACATCCCGACCGACTCTCTCCCCCCCCTCCCCCAGTCTCAGTATTTGCCGAGGTCTCCCCTCAGACATCCCGACCGACTCTCTCCCCCCCTCCCCCAGTCTCAGTATTTGCCGAGGTCTCCCCTCAGACATCCCGACCGACTCTCTCCCCCCTCCCCCAGTCTCAGTATTTGCCGATGTCTCCTGCATTCTTAATTAATTCGAGTTACAGGTGTCGCATTAAACCTGCATGAGTAACATCGGTGTTTTAAAAGCTTTCCTCCAGTAGTGCAAACTGTTAAAAATTGATGTTGATGTATCATCTGGTTTTCATCTCCTGAGGGTTCGATTACCATCGAGAGCAGCCAGACCATTAGGTTTCGTAATGCATAGGTGAGACCCCTAAAATATAGAGACCGTGGAATAATGAAAATGATGATAATCGCAGTGTACTGTGATCGCAGAGGGGGGGGGGCTTTAGCCCTTTAAAAATAAACTAGACCTTTTATCATTTGACTTAGAAACTGGGGAGTAGTATCTTTTACAGAATATTTTTCAAAGACTTGTATTATTTACGCATTGTTTTAATTTTCACCTGAAAATAGCTTCAAATAAAGCTGAATTATCATTGAGATGGATGGACTGAGCTTGGATTTGCTTGCTTGTTAGTTCTGTACCGTTCTTACCGACGTGCACCAATAAATGATAACGTGCATGTGTGTCTGTCTGTCTGTCTCCGACTCGAAATCTAGGTGTACTTAACATGAAGAGACTCCATGCATTCAGTGATGCTGATTTTTGATTGATTGATTGATTGATGCTGCTTGTGCATAGTGAAGATTTGGACGGAACAACTTAGACCAGCGAAGTTTCGAAAAACCAGATATTTACCATCAGCCTTCAGTGTCACTAACATTTACCCCGACAAGAGAGAGAATGGAGCTGCTGTAACCATAAGGGAACACAAAGATGAGACGGCCGGGGTGAGGGAGAAAGTGGACTCAGAGACTTGTCAGCCAGCGAGTATTGTGAATTGATATTATCCAAAACCATTGATTTTGGACCATTCAGCTCTTGGCTACATTTCTGCTCTGTTACCATTTATTTTCCGGAATATTTTGAACAGCAGGGATGAAGAAACCTGATTATTCGATATCCTTTTTCTCTGGACAACTAAAGAACATTGCAGTTTACATCAGAATAAAGTAGTTTTATTTTTAAATATTTATTGTTTTAAAACTTCATTTTAATTTTCATTGTTAAAAAAAAACTATGAAATGTTTAAGCACCAGAAAGTGATAATCCTTTAATTGTGTGTGTGTGGTTAATATGGACACTTGACTTTTGATCATCTTCATTATTACACATCACAATAGTAACATTGTAATAGCATTGTTTAGTCTGAGGATTATCGTCATTATAACGTGAAAACAGCCTCTAAATGTTTATTAACATGTTAGTTTTTAGCCAGTTTGTTTTTTAATATCCTGACTAGTATAATTTAGGTGTTTGCATTGTGCTGAAAAGTTATTTAAAATATTCATATGATTAGTTCACATTTTAGGAATTTTAATTTCTATATAAAATTCTAATAATAGAATCTGGTTTGATTAAATAGTTTCTATAAAACTCTTGTAACTGATAAGATGCTTGTTATTTCTGTTTTAGAAATAACATTTGAAAAATCCACTTTCTAGATTATTAATTCTCAAGTTAAAAATAAATCCAAGATAAAACTTGTAGGAGGTCTTGCATTATTAACCCCTCTCCTTTTTGACATTGGATACACCATGACTTTTTTCACTTGCTTAGTTTTTTGTCTTGTTTTCTACTACATCAGTAGTCTCATAAAAGCTGATGGGTGGAACTTGGGAATAGTGTTAGCTGGTAAACCATAGGGTGTGTAGACTGCTTGGAATAATTCTAGCTACTTCGTTTTTCTAGTTTTACTGTCTTTTACCAAGACAAATGGCTGGTTGGGTTCTTTCACACGCGTTGGACCTACCGCTTGTCGGTCAGCCCAGAAACCAGATCTTTAGCTCGATAATACTTGGGTGGGAGGAAGTTATTCAGATTTTTTTCTGTCGTCATAAAACAGCCAGGAAGGATAACTTATGACTGACGCTAAGTTTTTCCTTTGCTATGAACACTTTGGTTGGCATGATTTTAAATTCTAAATTATTTCTCGTGTGAAAATACAAAGGGTTAATTTTTAAATTTGCTGTTGTACCTCCAGTAAAACTGTTTGTTATCCAAAAAAATGGGGGAGGAGGAATCACTTGCCGCTGTACCAGGAAGAATCTCAGGGAAACAGCTGCCGTAATAATAAACTCGCGTAGTTCATTGGCACCAATGCTGTTTTTGTCAAAATTTATGTTCCTTGTGTTTTAAATAGAATTTTAACAAAACAAATTAAGTTAATCTTAGTTTTAACCTGTTACTAGATAAAACTAAGGGTTTTAACATCTCAAACAATGAAGTCATGTTTCCTGTTTGTGGAGAGCTTGGAGAAAGTTTTTTTTATGTTGATAAAATAATGTTTCTGGTTAGCTTACTTAATTATTTAATTTTGTATATTTAGTTAGTTGGACTTTTAGGTTGGTATGTATTTTATTGTATTAAGAAATTTAACTTCGTAAAAAATTGACACCTTCAGTATAATGCATATGATGAGGGCTGCCTCTGAAGTTGTGGTGTTTTCTATCTCTGTCATGCATCAATGGCTTCCTCTTCCTTTTTTTCATGTTTTCTTTACACTTCTATAAATTTTTAAATAAATTTCTCATTGGAACTGGTCTCATGACTACATCCCAAATGCTTGCTGTATCACTGCAATTCAATCTCTTCTCTTCCTCCTCTCTCCAAATTCATATAAAAAATGTTCTACCACTACAGCCAACACACCATCTAATGAAAGTGATCCTTTCCAGAGTATTTATATTGGCCTCATGTGCCATTGAACAATGTTACAGAAAATTTTTATTACACATGAAAATGTGAGGATGGAACAGTGATCTAATGTAATCATTTGCCGAGTAGATGCATTTAAATCAACTGAAAACTGACACTGGATTTTGCATACAATAAGTCAACCGTATCAAATAAATTCACCACAACCCATTCAGCATATTTACTGCAATATATAATTTTTCGTTATAATGTAAATTAAGCTACACAACCAGTTTCTTTTTTTTTTTTAATCTAAAAATAAATTTTAAAAAAATGATAATTTCTGTATTTGTTGAATTTAATTTTTTTTGGAGGAGATAGATATGGTAATTGCAGATATCACTAACACCAGTGATGAAGTTGAGCTGAAGTACATTTAATTTTTTACGGGGATGTAGGACTCAATGCTATAACTCTGGTCGCGTGTGAGAGAGAGAGAGACTGGAACTGATGTAATTAGTATCACGCTGTCTACAGAGTGAATGTTGCTTTCCTCGATCACACACAGTCAAATAGGTCTGCATGTATGCACAAGGACCACAGTCTGGTGAGAGTAGGATAGATGACATTATTTTAGTTTTCTCAAATATATTTTAAAAATTACAAATTAGTTTTAAATGGAATTTAATTGTCCTTTCTGAACAAGGTAAGTCAGTTTGACAGCTTTTAAAGGTTGTAATTATGTGAGCTGGAAATGCGGACTAGATTTTTCTTTGTTTCTCAACATTTTTTGACCTCATAGAGCAATTCTTTATTTACTTTCCCTGTCTTGAATGGTAGGACAGTTTACTTTCTCTCGTGTTTGTGTGAAGAACGGCTTTGCAATCAACATTCAAGTTTACAATAAAAAAAAACCCACCACACTGGTGTCTGTCAAACTAACCCTGTTGTTTCTCAGCGCTGTGCTTTGTCGTTGGCCTCACTTTGTTTCTGACCGCTTTGGAACTAGGTAGCTCTTCTGAACCCCCTTAGATCGCAAGATTTTGTAGGTAGGAATTTCTCAGGAGCCTAGTTACAACAGATTAGCTGGATACTTTGAGGATTTAGCATCGGTTGATTTTTAATGATAAGTGGTAATGTTAATTTTATTTATAATAGGAAAGGCTAGATAGCAAAAATACTTTCAAATCTTTCTAATTGATCAATTATAGTGTGAGTGATCTTGAGGTCTGAAATCTGCTCTTCACAGTAAATATCAAATTATTAATTTACTTATTAGCCAAGTCAAAATCATCTATTCCTAGGGCTTCATTTCCAGTTTTTAACAATGATGGGAGTTGTTACATTGACCAAAGTTTCATGAACTGAAAAGCAAAAAATAAGAAAAGGTATCTCTTTGATTCATTAATTATTTGAATAAATACGCCACATAGTTAAGTATCTTTTTTATTGATCTTATCTTATATTGCTCTTTAATATCATATGTTTATTTTAGTCAACAAAACCAGCCGATGGATAAAAACAATTGTTTCATTTGGTTTTAAAAACTTATATTATTTTGTTGTCTAAAATTATCTTTTGTTCTTAATGGTAAATGAGTTTGTTACAACAGGTAAGATATTAAAATGTTGGTGTCGAGGATACAAACCGGGATGGTAATAAACAGGTAAGAATATGGAGATACTAAAGACCTGCATTGAAGGGGTTGGGGTGAAAACAATTGGAAATGCAGCAGAAATTTTCTTTTTTTATATATTTTCTGAATCGCTAGCATATCGAGGGATGGCCTTTCAGCTACAGTATTTAAAAGAAAATTATTTAAGGTGGAATCAAAGCGAGTGTTGCTTTTTTGGGGGGATCAACAGTTTTGTTCTATGATCTGGAGAAAATGAGCTGAGAATTTTAATCATTTTGGTTCACCTGTAAAACTGGATTCTGTGCACTCGTTGCTCTAATTGGCTATAGCAATGCAGCTCGCTCTCATATCTGTACAAGACCCATTTGGAACTGTGACTCGCATGATTTTTAAATGCTGTACTAACATGGAATGCTTTCTTTTCAGGGCAAATCTCTTTTATGCGAAGAAAAGTTTGTTTTTTTTCACGTATGAAAGCAAGCCAAAGCTGCTGCCTAAGAGAGAAATTTTTCCAAAGTAAATTATTTATTGTATAAATGTACCTCCTTTTAGAAAAAAGGATCTACAAACTTTTTAAATGAGAAGCTAAAATTAAATTATGACTGGAGGAAATTCTTTGCTCCACGTGTATCTGTAGTGTGACGCATGTCCCCCCGCCATCCTTTACTAGTGTTTAAGAACTAATTCACACACAGTCATCAGTCATTTTATGAAGAAAATACTTAACGTTGATTTAAGAAAAAAAAAAAGAAAGGGCTGTCAAGTTTTGATATGTCACCACTGATTTAGAAGCTAGTATTAGTAGTCAAAATTAACAAATGCGTATAAGAAATACTTATTTCCATATATACTTTGAAAACCAGCTTATCTCTTTTGAAGTAAAACCAAAAAGTGACATTTAGAATCCATGCATGATGTCCGTGGACTAGAAAGCTGTCATTACGTTCTTTGAAAAGTATCAATGCTTTAAGTTATAAAATTCTCTTTTATCTGAGTAAGTTATTTCAGAAAATGTTTTAGTTATGCAGTGATCCTAATTAAGATAAAGAAACTACAACATTCGTTATTTTCTTAACACTAACATTCTGCCATCACCTGAAGATGATCAGAGCTTTTATGGATTTTCTTTTAATGCATCTAATTTAGAATCTGCGCCTGTTATAATTCACCAAATGTATAGAACTAAAATACAACTTTAATCAATGAATTTGGCATTCAGGTATAAAACAACAAATGAAGAATAAGTTAGGAGAGCTAGCCAGCAGAGGGAAGTGTGTAGAAGCTTCAGTACTGAGACAAAGTCGGTTGTATGTTGTGCTTAAGGGAAACACAGGGGCAGTCACTCTCACTTACAAAGATGCCTTCAGCGATTTAGAAGCTTCAATGAGAAAAATACATTTTAGTGATTACTTTATAAACACAAAAGGTGAAATCTTGTATAAAATTGTTGATGGTTTTGAGATAGGGCGTTAATATAAATACTGGTCAAAAAACAAAATTAGCCTGATAAACAAACTGGTAAGCAGTGTGTTTTTTTTTTGTTGTTGTTGTTGATGTAGTGGGATGAACATATGAAAAAAAAAAAAGATTTTGAGTATATTGCAGTGATTTTTCGTTTTTGCATTTTTTATGATCACATAAAATCGGTCCAAACCAATTAGTTAAACTGAAGGAACTTTGCTTTGCTTTGGCATAGGTCAGTCTTTGGAGACAGTAGAGTTGCACACTGGGTAGCAGGCTGCTAATCTAAAGTGGCTGTGGTTGGCCATTAACTTACCCTAGAGTAGCAATTGTGGTAAATATGTTCTTAGATCTCTCAAATTTTTGAGAAAGTTTCAGAGGAGAGTGTGTTAGTTCTCTGGTATTGAAATGAATTTTTGAGCTATAAATAATTTTATTTCATCCTACATAATTCTTTCTTGAACTAGTGTGAGATGTAGCCTTGAGACAGCCCCTCAAAGTTTGGTTTAGCAGTAAAAATAGTATACTACATTTTTAAAGAGACATCTAAAGTAGAGAGATAGCAAGACTCAATGGAAACTAGTGCATTGAATTCTGTTTTGCACAAGTAAATCACGGTGAAATGCACAGGAATCTTGAAGGCTGCATGTTGACAAGACAGGATAGTCATTCTTCACGCTGAATCAGAAATCATTAATAGGTAGTAGAGAAAATGTGGCTTAAAGACTGTGATCACAGGAAAGTTTGATGAGCTGCTTTACTTCACTTGATGGTAGGCTCATTGCATCAGGTTAACAATGAATTGGGCCTCGCACTAAATCAGCTTGTGATGTGTCAAAGTTTGGAAAAAACAACCCTAATTGATTCTCCAGATGACTAAAATGGCTAACCATTACTTGTATGGGTGGCTTTCTGGAGAAATAGCCTTGTGATTATAAACTATGAAGCATTCCCAAATATCTGCAACTCTGACTAAAAACAGCAGTACCTGATGTGATTGGTTAACAAGAGAATGTTTGTTTTCCCTGCAGCCTGGTATTTAGCTCATTTAGTTAAGATGTTGCTAAGTTAGGCCACAAAATACATTCGTTCATCAGAAGAAATAAATAAATAAAATACATTTTGTTACAGCTCACTGCATACACATAACTAGCCTTTGAGTTCAAAGAAGTGTTCAAAGAACTTATCTTTTTGAGAGCCAACAGGTGTCTGTGTGGAACAGCTGTACATTATGCTTTAAACCCATTTCTTCACATAGCTTAGCAAAGAGACAGGCATTAAGTGGTTGGGTCTTGATACAGTTCACTGTAAAAGTGATGGTTTGCATCACTTTTCTTAGTTTGAAATTAGTGTTTACATTGCAGACTACAGCTAAGTTTACCAAGGCATGCAAACCTGTATTATACTATCTTTTTCTTCTTCTACAGCTTCTTCCTATTTGTGGGTCACCACAATAGTTCGTCACTTTTGCCCACCACGCTCTTCTATTCATAGTATCCTTCTCCAGTCTCTCACATTCCATGTTTCGTGCCAACACATCTTTCCACTTCATTTATGGTTTGCCCATCCTTCTTTCCCCTTGTATCACCACCACCATTTTTTTCTTATTGGATGCTCTTCATCTCTCCTCTAT
Organism: Nautilus pompilius; assembly: GCA_018389105.1. Lineage (NCBI taxonomy): Eukaryota > Metazoa > Mollusca > Cephalopoda > Nautilida > Nautilidae > Nautilus > Nautilus pompilius. The sequence continues at coordinate 569,980 of JACATO010000980.1, read as the reverse complement.
ACATATCCAAACCACTTTAGCCACTTCTTTTTATCACCTTTTTGATACTTCCTTCACCTTCATAGTCTCTCTCATATAATTGTTCCACTCTTGTCCTTTTGTCACTCCTTGAATCCACCACATCCTCATCTCATTTACATCGAATCTCTCTTCGTTTGTTGATTGTTTCCCCAATACAATTCTGTGTTGGTCTCAGTATTGTCTTTTATTTCAATCTGTTTGACATCCATTGATCACATAGAACCTCACTGCACTTTCTCCATTTTGCTGGCTCATCTATTTTTAATTTCTGCTTCCATGCCTCCATTATCTTGAACCATTGATTCAAAATATTTGAAGTTTGTTATCTTTTATATGTTGACACCATAGTTTTTCTGTTTTTTCCTCTTTTTGTACTTCTGTTTCAAACTTGCACACCATGTATTGTTTTGGGTCTGTTGATTTTTTTCCCTCTTTCTTTTAAGGGCTTTTTCCATATTTCAAGCTTTTTGTTTGTATTATCTTCATTTCTACTGCACATGAGGATGTCATCTTCATAAAACATTGTCAAATGGACCTCTTCTCTCACATATTGCATCAACACATCCATTACAATTATGAAAAAGAAATGGCTAAGCACCAATCCTTGTTGTAGCCCCACTTTCATTTTGAAGTATTCACCTTCACCCACCATGCTGCTTACTGTTGTTGTGCAGTTTTTGTACATATATTGTACCAATCTCACATAGTATATGAGACTCTGCACCTTCTCAGACATTTTCGCACCACCACCTTTGGCACTCTATCGTACTCCTCTAAGTCAATGAATGTCATGTTGCTAATTTTCTGACTTTCTCTGTACTCTTCCAAGATCGTTCACAATGCAAAGATAGTGCCTATTGTGCTATTCTCTGGTATAAATCCAGAATGACATTCCTGTACATTCACTATTACTTTTAGACTTTTGTTTATTATTCTCTCATATTTTAAAAGATGTGACAACAATTTAATACCTCTGTAGTTCTTAAACAGCTGAATATCACCTTTTCCTTTGGATGTGTACCAAGGTGCTTTTCCTCCTCCACTGATGGCATTCTTTCACTTACAAGAAATGTTAGAGTTTAGTTAGTACTTTGATTCCATAGTTGCTTAGATATTTCCACACATCAGCTGGTAACTAATTTGTTCCCATTGCCTTTTTGTTTTTCATTCCCTTCAATGCTTTATTTTTATTCTTTTCCAGTTTGTTGGTCCTTGAATTTTGTTCATGCTCTCACATGACGTTCATGGATTTTCTTTATTCATCAGCCAATTAAAATATTAGGTACACCACCTTTTGATCGTGTTATCTTTACTATAATCACATTATCATCATCTTTCATTGTGCACACTTTCAAAAATCCTTGCTGGTCCTGTCACTGGCTCTTGCTATTTGGTAGATGTTTTTCTGACCACCCTTTGTTTCTAATTCTTTATATAGCTTCCCTCTGTTGCTACAATCTCTTGCACCACTACCTTCTTCATGTTTGCTTTTTGCCCTCACGTACAATGCCCTATTCCCATTTTGTCCTGAGATTTCTCTTTAACATTTCTTTCTTTTTCTTTACTGCATTTTTTGTCTTTTCATTCCACCACCTTGTCTTTTAACCACTTTTTCTCTTTCCTTGTGATCTCTTACAAATTTTCTTCCCCTGAATCTTCTAATCACCTTGGCTGTCTTGTTCCATCATTTTTCAACTTTTTTTGGTGTCACCTTTTATATCTAGCTCAATTTCTCTTTGACTCTCTTTACACAACTGGCACTCAGTATCAGCTCTTTCAAATTCCATCATCTTATAAGCCTCTACTCGGAGTTCCTTGTTGTCTTTTCTTCCTTTTTACCCTAATATTTGCAATAACACCCCTATGCTGTGCCCTCATTGACTATTTTGGCAATTTCTCAGTCTTGTGCCTCCTCTGCATGTTTTTTCTTACCATTGTGTGATCAAGCTCTGATTGTATTTGTCCATTGTTGTATTTTATTCTGTGGTTCTTTCTCTTTTCGCAAACCTGTTTTATACCTAGCATGAAATTCCACCATGTTATTCCATGGGATTTTCTTTCTTGTGTGTAGTCTTATAGCACATCAAGCATTCCTTGTGTTGTTTCATGTTCTGGAAGAACAACGCAAACACGTAAGTGTGTCTTCAAGAATATTTTATACTCGTATGTAGCATGCACAGGCCAAGAAATGGGTATCATAATCTTCAGTGCAGACATTGAATTGAAGAGCAAATGTCTTTGATTTCCTTCAAGTGAATCTTTCTGATCTATAACAACTACCCTGTTTCTGTTTATCCATGTTTTTAGAGTAACACACCTTGAATTGGGCCTTTTGTGCTTCCTCAGAAATAGACAGGGCTTTCTTGAAATGTGGCTTCTGGCACAATAGGTCATACTCGCAACTGGAAGAATGGCTTCCCCACACACATTTTGTACTGTATTTCAAACTGCTGCTTAAGTTTATTTGGCTTTATGCTTTCTGCAGATTTCCAAACTCATATGATCACCGCAAGAGCATGAAGCAGTTGGTTTTCACTATGCGTGTAGACTATGACAAATCAAAGACACAAGTAACACAAATTTAAGAATTAGGTTTGTTGTGATAATTTTTGTGGACCCACAATTAAGAACCCATGGTTATATAATGGCTTAGGTGGATGGATGTGATGATTGAATGTGAACCCAAAACTGAATGCTAGAGGTAAGTGATCTATGATGATTCATGTCAACCAGTAGTTGAAAACGGTTGTTTGGGTTCTCCATCTGTCACCTGTATGATACACTGTTCTGTGTATTAGTTCTGCTCCTGTGATGTCTAGGGTTGCCAATTCAATTTCAAAATATGGGACATCATTTGTGTGTTTGGGAGGGGGGTAGAGAAAAATATTTTTAAAAAAGTTAACTTTTATTTGAAGAATTAATAAAAACATTTAAATGAAAATTTAAAAAAAAAATAACTAACCAGTTATTGTTAATTATTTAAGTTATATTTGTATGAAGCATCTTTCTGCAACTGTTTGTTTTGAAGTACATACTGGTAAAACTCTGGTCGGACCATTCAGCAGTCTTCTGTAAGACCAATGATATTTTGATGGCACTTTTCCTCCTTTTGATTTGTAGGATCTTCCTTTTGAAAACACTCATCAGGCTGAGCCAGGTACAGCAGATAAGCTTTACTCAGTGGATCATTAAAAAGTGTTTCCAGGATTTTAGGAGCCTTTTCTTCTGAAATAAAATGATTTCAGTGCATTGTAAAATTTGAGAATCCTTTCCACTGTGTTGGCTAATAAAAGCCAGCAAGATTTTGAGTGAGAGAATTGCTGGATGTTCTACAGCGATAAACTGACAAAAATCCTTAAGACGTTCAGTTTGCGCAGGGAAGATAGTGAAGTACAGAAACAGCTTCACTTCAATATCAGTAGAGAGTAGATCAGATGCAGATTGCATGTGTTGTGTAGCTTGTGCTAGACACCCAACTCTCTCTGAGCATTCATTCATCCATACTAAGTCTTGAACACATTGTTCGTACCCTGTCAAAGACATCCACCAAAATTAGTGTTTGTGTTATCTTCTCAGTAAGCAACAGTTTTTGCCACATCAATACTTAACATTTTGCAGTATTTCCTTATAAAATTCTGCAATAGTTTTGAGTTTTTCATTAGGTAAGAGACATTTGCAACAATTTGACGTGTATTCCTTTTTCACTTTTTCACTGGTAAAATACTGAGCTGCTAATGGGAACATTTTTTCTGTGTTGTGGTTGCTTGTATCAGTAAATATTCCATAATACTGTGAGTCAATTATTTCTTTGATAGTTAACAGTGTGGGGCACTAATATATTTTTAATAATAGCTGTTGACTTCTAGCACAAGAATACTTGCTAGCAATCTTAGAATCAAAAAGGATAGCTGGACACAGTTTACTCATGCATTCAGTAGAGTAGAAGGAGTGATGATGTTTGATGGTGTGAAAAGCCATAGTTACTTCAGCTGTAATAACTTTGGTTTCTTCATCGGAATCTTTTTTTACAAAATAGCCATCACTGGATTTTGAACATTTTCCCACAGAGTCCAAAGATACATTTAATTTATGCTATATGTAGCAATGGACTAGAATGTCTGACTTACCTCTGTGAACATTGCTAAAAAAAGCATCTGTGTAGCTTACATTCAGCATCGTCACTCTGTTTCCCTTAATAAAATCCCACTGTTTATCATAATCATCTCTAAATGTACAACTGCATTTCAGCATAATAATTGGAAGGATGTACAGTATTTCAGCACAGAAAAAAAGCAATTTGTATATACAGTTATGGTAGCCTATACACAATCATAGGCTCACAGTGAAATGTAATCACACTGACATTTCTAGGTATTTTTCTGACTGTAAATGGGGGCCACCACATGGCAGAATATTGCTCTTCTCTCTAACCCTTAGTGACAAGTGCAGGAATTACTGTCATGATTGACTGTCATAAACAGTCATGGCTACAGGGGGCAAGCCTTGGTGATTTATTGTTTTTTTTCAAGTCTATGTATCTGGGCCACTCAAATACGGGACAATAATGCATCTCGAAAGACCTTCCTGGGACATCAGGATGAGGCAATGAAATAAGCAACAATCCTGTATGTATGGGATGCCTAGCAATCTTAGTGATGTGGCAACACGCATTCAGAGCCGTCAGCTTGCGATGCCACCGATAACCAACAGCAGGAGTACCATCAGACACTGTGTAGTTAACACTCTGCAGCAGATTTTCCAGGTAGAGACCAGAATGACCACTTGGTTAACAGTGTCAAAAAGTTAGATATCTGTGGGAAACATTGCCTGAATATAATGATGGTTTTGGCTGACTTTGTTCCTTTTAGGGAACCACTGCTATAATGGTTTACTGTATTGTATTAATTGAGGTTTGGTTAATACAAACTTATCAAAATAAAGTATGCCAAATTTATTATTTAAACAAAATGTTTTTAACAACAAGAGCAATTACATTGTTAAAAAACAAGCTGTTTATATGCTACAGGCTGGCTTTATATCAGATTAGAAGCTGAAACAAAGGCGAGCAGGAAGAAACAAAATATTCTTAATAATTATAATAGTGTCAAAAGATTGGTCAGCAAGTAGGGAGCTGAGATAGGTGGCACTAGAAATGGTTTATGCTTGTAATATTTCATGAGTTCACACAGATAGGAAGGCTGTTCACTGCCACCTGTTGCGGTAACTAACACTACTGAATACATTCTTGATTCCAGTCATTTTTAACTTTTATGATAGCCTGAAATTAGACCCCTTTCTTTGTACATATATGTCAGTTCCTTTCATTAAGTAGGCAGTTGTTTTTTTTGACTGGGCGGGGTATTTTTAAAATCTAGTTTCGTAGCGAGGAGAGGGATGCTAAGGTGATACTAACAAGTATTTATTCTACTTAGTTTATATCAAAGTAGTTAGATCTCCATTAGTGGAAAACGAGTTTTCATTGTTTCTAGTTAAAGGCTTTTCCTCGTAAGAGATCCTATTAATTCATTTTGGCTGTTGAGCATTTCATGGAAGATCCACAAAATCTGGAAGAGAGAATACTTTGTTAAATGGTTCTTGAACAGACAGAAGCCAGAATCCAGTTTGTTTACTGGAATTATATTCTAAAATCAACCAGGAAGTGATTGTTATAGTTAAGTTATGATCAGGTCCTAAAGAAGAGAGAGAGAATTTAAAAATGTAAAATAACGTGATAGGCTTCAGTTTGTTCAATTGCTCCCATTTAATTCCAGTCAGATGGTAACAAAACTAGGCAATACCTTGCCTGATTCTTTCATTTGCTTCCTTGGAATAATTCTGACTTGAATCCATTATCAATGGGGATTTGATGCCAGTTATATAACTGAAATTGCATAACATCAGAGACAAGGAAAACAAATTAATGGAACTTTTCAAAATAGTTTTGTTGCAAAGTAAATTGCATATAGTTAGTTGACCCCCGCATAATTGCAGTTCCGCATTCGCAGTCCCGGTTATTCGTGGAATTTTCCTTAGAACCTAACTAATAATTGTTCGTGGAAACCCCCGCATTTTCACAGAATCGCAAATATCTTCCGTGATTTTTTTATGGCTTTTTTCATGGCAATATATATTTTTTCACGCTTTTTAAAGCTAAATTATTAATAACAATATAATTTACTAATTTTGTAATATAAATACTAAAGTAAATTCAGCAAAATATCAATGTAAAATAAACGCTATTGGCTGGAGGTTTGAAAGTAGCCAATCCGAGAGCGTTATTCATTTCTCCTTGCCGCTGATTGGCTGCTGCCCATGAGGCGCTGTCTCAGGCAGATGCAGCCCAGCATCGTCCCAGTTTACCGCGTGTAGCTATCTCGAGTGTTTCGCTGAGTGTTGTATTTTTTATTAAATTATTATTATATATTTACTTATATATTTTTTATTATATTTTACGTTATATTTTGACGTTTATAGGCATTTTTATGGACCACGTCCAATATTTGCGGTTTTTCACTCTTCGCGGGTGCTCTAGGAACGTAACCCCTGCGAATACCGGGGGACAACTGTGTTAAAATTCTAGGTAGGAACAAAAAACAATAGTTTTACACTTTTTTCTTTTTTGTGTGTCCATGGTAGTAACTGGGTTTAAAAACCAGTGGGTCTTGGCTGAAATGGGTACTTGTTCATATACAGAGGCTTGTCAGGGGTAAATAGATGCAGTTTTTCTGTCTATAAGTTACATAGCTCACTATGAGCTGTCACAATTAACGAATAGGTGCAAATGGCCTCAATATTGCACCTTAAGCTGAGAATGGTATTTGATGGCTGAATCCTTTCAAATTGGTGATTTGGATGGCAAGTGTCACTAGTACTTTGTTACCAAACCAACTTAAAGAAAGTCCCTACTAGACTTTTCATTTTTAGATGTGGCAGGAAACTAGATCCCCCTAGATCAGGGGCCGGCAACCAACCTTTTGGGGTCTGCGGGCTGGATAAATGGGGAAGTGTGCATGACAAAAGGAAGCCATGCCAATAGGTATGCGAACTGAGCTGCCAACCAGGATTCTAACTTTGGCCCTTAGCTTTGTCAGTTTAGTAGTCTAACTACTAGGCCACTTCATTTGTACCAAGGATAAATGTAAATACAGTACTGTCATAAACATTGGGTCTGCTCTTAATTTCACACACAATATTAACTCACCCATATGACAGGATGTTGGTGTTTCTATTTACTTCTGATAATTCTGTGTAGTCTGTCCTGTTTAGGTCTTTGGATAGTCAGCTGATGATTTTACCCTTGTTGTTGGGCCCCAAAAATGGGTCATAAATTTCATAGTTGACTAGAGAATTGTACTTAGTTAATGTTTATAATGACAGTCTAGGAAGAGTAGTATAAAGCTGTTGTAAAATTATATCAGATTAATGTTTTAAAAACAACCAGATCAGACATGCTAAACTTAGAAAATCTTATTCTTAGCTGCAGAAGAGCTGTCAAGAGTGGCTATTATCTATGGAGGTGGTTCAAAAGGTGGTCTTGGCTTTGATTCCCTCACCCTATCTGTTCCCATGATGCTCGTTAACAGCTTTTAAATGTCAAACGGATACTGAACGGAAAGGTGAAGGGCAAACAATTCAAAATTATGAAGAATATTTTGTGGTATTTTTATCAATGAGATTTGCTTCATTAGTTATAAAGTAGTTTCTTGTGAAATGCTTCCATTTGTTTCTCTACACACTGGTCTATCAATGGAGATCAGGCCCCTGTCTGACTGTTTTCTTGTTTAAGACACCTACTTGACCATAAACAACCTTTTGTGGTAAGGAATTTGAAAAAAAAAAAAATTGTTCACTTTTGTAATTTTGCTTTTTCAGCTTCCTTATCATCAATGAATGCTTATAGGTTTTAGAAAGAATATATTGAGCACAAAACTGATCACTGTAGGTTCTGTACAAGAGCCAGAACTGTTATACCTGACTCTGACATCCTTGAATGTTAACCACTAGAAGAATTTAAAGGGGTGTAGGTTAATTTTAATTTACCTGCATGATTGGTATTTTTCACAAAGAAATCTCTGTAATAATTTAAACAAAATGAGAATAATAATTACATTTTAGTTTCTATCATTTGATCTCTGACACAGCTTTGTTTAATTTATTGTGGTGATATCTGCTTGATCACAGTATCCAGTTCGTAGCAATGCTTCCAACTTGTTTTACTCTTGTTACCAGTTGCTGCAAAGCAAGAATTTGTTTGTATCGCAAACAGTGAGCCATGATTCTTGGATAAGCTTCAGGATTACTGACAAAACTACAATTGATTTCTCTTGCTGAGTTCCCGTGGTGGTTTTTTCTGGCAAAAATGATAAGATTATATAAATTACTAATAAACAAAGCAAAAAAAAAAATCTGTTATGCCATTAGCAGAAGTGCAGGTAAACTCTGTAACCTCTGACTCCATTAGGAGATTTTATCAGTGTGGCTCAGGTAAAGTTTTGCTTGGAAAAATGTTTAATTTAGATTTTCATTATCTAAACTTTAAATGAAAAAAAAAAACAACTTGTTTTTAACAATTATAGTTTCAAATTGTTTTTTATATGCTCTATTATGGTGGATTATACTAGTAATTGGATGTTGGATGGTGCCCATTGGTTAAACTACTGGACTGGTAAGGTTGAGGGCTTGAGTTCAGTCTCCAGTTGGGGTTGACTCGGTTTGACATATCTCACTGGCACAGTTTTTTCTCGCTCTTCTTCATCAGTTGACTGTGTGGGCTTCGATAATGATGTCACTGCACCCTATTGTCAGGGTAGTAGTATCCTCTGCAGAGACAACTGTGTTTTTTAATTCACCAAACACTGAATCTGTATCTTTCTCCCCTTCAGTAACAGAGATATATTATTGCCAGATGTTGTGTATCAATTTTATTTAAAACCAATCTGTCTCTTTGCAAAGCAAAAAAGAAATAAGTTCTCATAATCTGATGATGCTTAGAATATTTTCTATAAAGTAAATAGAGGTGAAAAAAGAGACCTGGTGAGGTGTGAGTGACCCACCAGACCACTCACCCTGGATGTGTTCTCTGCCCTCCCATTGACAAATGAAATGTTAGTGGGATATCAAAATAAAAATGCTTAAAAACTTTTTTAAAAAAACCTTATAATACTATATTACTCATAATACTTACCTTCTACAACTGTAAAATAATGGATGACAAGGAGAAAAAAACTAGATGATACAAAAGTGATTGTCCATGTCAGCATTCATTCCACCCATCAATAAATATATGTGTACTACTCTCACCAGAATGGTTCCTTGTGTATACATGCAGACCTATTTGACTGTATGTGATCGAGGAAAGCAATATTCACTCTGTAGACAGCGTGATACTAATTACATCAGTTCCAGTCTCTCTCTCTCTCTCACGCGCGCACAGAGTTATAGCATTGAGTCCTACATCCCCATAAAAAATTAAATGTACTTCTGCTCAACTTCATCACTGGTGTTAGTGATATCTGCAATTACCATATCTATCTCCTCCAAAAAAAATTAAATTCAACAAATACAGAAATTATCATTTTTTTAAAATTTATTTTTAGATTAAAAAAAAGAAAGAAACTGGTTGTGTCGCTTAATTTACATTATAACGAAAAATTATATATTGCAGTAAATATGCTGAATGGGTTGTGGTGAATTTATTTGATACGGTTGACTTATTGTATGCAAAATCCAGTGTCAGTTTTCAGTTGATTTAAATGCATCTACTCGGCAAATGATTACATTAGATCACTGTTCCATCCTCACATTTTCATGTGTAATAAAAATTTTCTGTAACATTGTTCAATGGCACATGAGGCCAATATAAATACTCTGGAAAGGATCACTTTCATTAGATGATGTGTTGGCTGTAGTGGTAGAACATTTTTTATATGAATTTGGAGAGAGGAGGAAGAGATTTAAAACTTTAAAAGTACCTTTTTTTTAATGATGGGAGGGACTCATCTGTTTCTTGACCCATCTTTCAAAATGACTCTGGAAATCTGGAATATTTATTTCTAGGCCATATTTAAACAGTTGACAGCTAGAGGACTTACACAATGTGACTGTCATTTGGAGGTCAAATGTTGATCACTTAGTTAAATATTAAAGTTTGAATTTAGGCAGATTTTTTTTTTTTTTGTTTTGGCCATTTTGATGTGTGTGAGTATTATTGTCCCTAATGGTCTCATGCGCTGCATGTGGTTTGCAGCCTCTGTCATCATGTCTGAAGACGTGTTTGAACACCTGCCAATACTTGAACTGCAAACAATCTAGGAAGTTGGATTTGTTTAGAAATTGTATTTAGGTCCTATAAAGGTAAAAGATATAAAACAAGCAGGTGTCATTATATGCTATAAGTATCCTCATTTACTATTAATGATAACTAAGAAAGCTATCTGAAAATTTGAAGTGGTCACATTCAATTTTTAGAGTAGCTGTTCATTTCTGTAATAAGTAGCATTTTGTGAATTTGGGCACTTCTACTTATTGCCAGCAGGTGGCAGAACAGACACTTTGTACTTCGTACTTCTTTGACTATAACCACTTTTCCTTGGTAAACAGCTTGGTCCTTACCCTGATATTTACCCATTAACTTTTCTCGATAGCAGCATCAGCATTTTCTGTGCCATGAGATTTCTTGCTAGAAAAGCTGTTATTGATTTACCACTTTTACATAGTGGGCTTTGCAAATCTTGGAGGTGCTTTATCCCACCTGGCTTCATTTCAAGGATTGCCCCCCAAATATGGTGCTAGTTCACTAATCTGCCAGTTCCATGAACAGGGAACTTAACAAGATAAGTTGCCAAAAGAAAAAATTCAGCTGACTTTTTCATTGTGTTTTACTCGTGTTGGGAGAGATATTATACATCATTTTTTTAAACTGAGAGATTGGGCAATTGGATCAAAATGACAATTTAAACAACTTCTGGTAATTCTTCTAGCAACCTGCTCACAAAAGCAATCAGTGTATTCATTCTAAGAAAAATGCCAGAGGGCTACCGTGAATAGGCTCACTTGGTTTTACTTCTAATACACATTTAGAATTTTGTCTTGAGCCATACAGGTAAAGTTTCTGACCCAAGTGCAGCAGCTTATCTTTCCCTCTTGCGATGTGGCTTGTTGTCTCTTAATGTAGCAATGTTTGAGAAACTGGGGGATGAAAGAAAGGATTTACTTCTTTAGGTCATTAGTTGTGCCTTTCTCCAGCTTATTTTCTCCATCATTCTTCCGGACTTACCACAAGGCATTATTTTAATCATGTAGAACATTCTGGTACTTGTGAGTAAACCCTTGACTATTTCTACATTTCAAACACATTCACTCAACAATCTCTGGTGGCTGGTTCATAGAAGAACCTCTCAGTCCCCACTGGAAATTGTGTCAGGAAATCTGGAATGGCTTTGTGAATAGCCTCAATTGCAGCAATAAAGTTTTTATATCTACAAAGGCAGACATTGTGTGGAAGCCTTTTGAGGCAGTCAGATGTTGTTTGAACTTAAGTTTTGTTCTGCCATCTGATTGCTCATTGGTAGCACCCTTTCTCTCTGAGTTCTGCTTACATCATCACACTGAGAGAAATCCCTTGTTTTATTTTGATTGTTTCATCACTCAAAGTATTTGACCTTTTCAGGGATGGTACTTGATGATTTTGAAGGTATTTCTTCAGTACACCCTGTTGCATACAGCTTACAGAAAACTACCCTTCTACATTAAGAGTACTTGGTAGAGCTGCATTTATCATGTCTTTCTCCAGCAGTTGCTTTAGCAAAAGCGATAACATTTTTGAATGGCGAATATTGTTTTTCTCTTTTCTGACAATCAGTCACCACTTTCCTCACCTTTTCTCTTTCTTTCCTGCAATTTTTCTTTTTTAAATAGACTTTAGTAGTAGTTCTTCACTTTCTCTCTCTTTTTTCATAGCTCCTAACTTAGAAATAATACTTTTCTTTGTATGGATAATAATCTCTCTTGTTCTATATAGCACTTCTGCCTTTTAGCACCTGAGAGTGGCATCCTGAAACAAAGTTTCAAAATGGATAGCATTGTTGCTGTGCTTTTACAGAAGCATAATTAGAGTATGGAACAATGCTAAATACTGTTACAAGCATTAAGAATTATCCATGTGTATATCAATTGCTCTGGATGTTTTACTTTGATTCTGTAAGTACACGTGGGCTTTTTTCAATACACTGAAGTTATTATCTTATTCTTGTATGAATAAATATTTAGACAATTCTAACATTTGATGATAAACAAATTTATCCAGAATATTAACTTTTTTAGGATAAAAGATTAAATTCCATGAAAACAGATGCAAGATTTGAAATTTGTAGCTACACCAGGAAGTGTGGGAGTCATGGCTCTCATGTGCTGCTGCTTGTATCGAGCTATGAATAGACCACCATCAAATGGTATCTTTATCATCAGTACTATCTTGTGTCACTTCCGTTAAATGTAAATGCTTGTTGTGATTCACTTTACTAGCTTTAGACTTTTATTCTATACTCTTTGAGCCTTAAGGGGAAAACTTTATTTTCATTGCAGAAGGCACGAGCAGTAAGGGAGATAGCAGTCTCTTAGTTTAATCTTTTGTCCGTCACAAGGAGAAAACAAATTTTTGTCACTCGAAAAACATCAGTAAATCTTTTGGCAACCTGAAGTGAGTTTGCTAACAGATACTAGCATTTATAACCCTAAAGTTTATTTTTATGTATCTACATTATCAAAATATAATATAATTAAACTGGTTCAATTTCATTATTAAGTGGGTAGTGAGACCTGCTTTATTACCAGTGACAAGAAATAAAGGAAAATTTATGCCATGGTAATAAAATGCTTCTGTTCACACCTAGCCATCAATGGAAACAGCCAGATTTGTTGCTTTCCATGTGGTTCACATTACAATACAAACCTTAGTTATTTCTCGTTTGAGTTTGACTTTTCGTGTACTGATTTAAAATCTGAATTGTTTGTGTAGAAGCAGCGTAGTTTGCTTGAATATGAGTTGGCGAAATGGTACATAGGCTAGCGTATAACTAAGACTGTAAAGCATGAAAAAGATATGATTTTTGTTTGGAGAGAATATCCATGAGTGTAGTTGACGAATTAGAATTGGTAGTCTTTTATTCTCAGTCGTAAAAAAGATAAAGATATTAAAGGCCAAGGTGATACGGTTTGAATTGTGGACCTGGCCTGCAGGTTGCCTTATTTGCGATATTCTGTATCAGAAACCTGGGATCTTATTTGCTTTCTCATAGAAAAAGAAAAATAATGCTATTTCACATAGTTTAATTTTTATACAAAGATTTTTTTTTGTCAAGAGAATTGCAAATGAAACTATTTTGTGAACAGCCAATAAAATTGATATTTTCCATATGAATAAATAAAATTTTTTCCCTACTCATTGAACTAGTTATTTAAGGTTTAAATTTTCTTCTGGTTCACTTACCTCTGATTTATTTGGCCCAACCATATGATTTTATATGAACATAATTAATCTACTTGACTTATTTATTTTTTTGGGTTTTTCCTCTTTTTTAACCAAGCCAGTATTGATACAAATACATTAATTTTTAAATAGCATAGTTACATATCTTCAGTGCTCATAACTTCAAAAAAATGTTGTAGCCAGTAAAATTTTCTAGTTGACAACTGAAGTAGTGTTACAGTAGAGAAGAGATAAAGTGAATTTTTTTGCATTCTGTGTGTCCCAAATCTTGGTTAATAAGCCAAGTATCTGAAAATTGCTTTGTTGTTAATGCTGGAGTTTACAATTGCATATTTGTTATGTAAGTGAAGCCTTACACATCTTCTGAAAATGATTTTGGTTGGAGTAGATTCATCCATCCTTTAAAGCCCTGTGGCTACTCCAAGCTACCTGCTGAGCAGTGAAGGTCAGGAAGATCAAAGGGCAATTTTTGTTATGAGGGGTGAACCCAAAGGTGCACTGGAACAGATTAAATCTGCGCTGACAACTTAATTCCTTGAATCAAAACTGAGTCTAAGCCACACAGGTCTTCATGCTGCAAGGGTAACTTATTTCAGTGGGACCCTCATATCAATCAGCCTGGTCATCATTTTTACTATTGGTGTCCTCGATGGTTTTCAGAGAACCAGCTAGATTTTATTTCATTGCCAATAGCAACCTGGCAAACATGTTTTTGGGGCTCTGTGCATTTTAAATTGTTGCTAAAATCTAAGTGGTACACAAGGTATGATTTGAATAAATTCCTAGTTATGATGATAAAACACTTTAAGTAGAATTGGCAAAAAATGATAATGCAGTCACATGGCACATTTCAAGAGCAGTGAGCATGCATCAAATTTTTGTTGGAAATTGGGGAAGCAAATAGTCTGATACGATGCTATTTTATGCACAACATTTGAATGGTTTTATTGATTTGGAGATGGTTAAACATTGACTGAAGATGATCCACAGTAAATGTCATATATAGATAAGTCAATCAATCTTGTTCGTCATTTGATTTTTGTTTTTTCAAACAGATGAATGACTATCAGAGAAGTTGTTGAAATTACCATTTTCCTATGTAACAAGTCAGTCAATCATTACAGGAGATTTAGGAATGTGACAGTCTCTGCCAGGTTTGTTTTACATCTTACTGATAAGCAGAAAAAGCATCATATATTTGTAAGCCAGGATCTTAAAGAATCAACAGCAAATAATCACATTTTTTTCTGAACCCCCACAACGGGTGGTGAACCCAGTGGAAGATATCATTGTCACCTAGAGCAAAGAACCCAAGATAGGTGAAACCAGAAGTGAAGATAATGCTGGTTATTGCACAATAGATTTGCCTTCAAACAATCAGACAGTAAACCAGTCATGTTACGCAACTGTTTCGCAATACCACAAAAGTGTAAATCCAAAATGTGGATGTTGCATAATAACAATACATCAACACATGCATCAGTGTTACCAAATCACTACATTTTAGTTATTGCATCCACTATGTTTAACCAGACTTGGCACCATATGATTCCTTTTTTGTGAAATTTCCACTATTAATAGAAATGTTTGTACACTGGATTCCAAAAGAAGAATAGAAGTGTTTCCAGAAATGACAAACTGATGGAGTAAGTGCATAGGTGTGAAAGATGACTACTTTGAAGGAGATACATAAGTATAAGTATCATGGTATTACCACAATAAACTCAGTTTTGAAACTTTTTCAATCACATCTTACACAAGAGTAACAAAATGGTGTTCCTAGTTACAGCTGCACCAGTTTTCATAGATGTCTTCGTGAAAGTGGTAAGGAGAAAGAAGAATAGAAGGAAAAATGACTACTAAATTTTTGTCTTACATGATAAATTGTTTATGCAACTACATTTAGAAATTCAGCAATGTCCTTTTTTCAAACAAATAACTGGTTTACATCCTTATTACTGCTAGTACAGCACATTCATAGGAACCTCTCTCTAAACAATGAAAGTAATGCAGAAAGGAATTTATTTGATGGGTTTTGTGAAAATGTATTTAAGGAAACCTAATGGGAAAATATTGATCAGAATCTGTTGTGAATTGCTGGTTTCAGCACTCGCTATTAATCGAAGATGAATGAATATACTCTTGAATTGCAATAAATGATTGCAGCTACTTGATCCAACATTTTGAATTCCTTTACAGAAAGTTAAAATATGTATGTATATATTTATTCTAAAGCATTTTTAAGAATTAAATGTGATGTTAATATAATAACGAAAATATTTGAAGAAAGTTTGGGATAAGTGAGAATTGGCTGATAATGAGGACATTTCAAGTTGTAGATTCATGAAACTGATAATTGGGTTGAAAATTTCTTGCTTGCATTCGTTACAGGTTGGTTAAGAAATACATTTGTTTAGCTGGATTCTTGGCAGTAATGATTCATACAGAGACCCATTTAGCTTCAAGCATATTGATTATTCTGGTGTCCTTGTTGATGTATTCATTCCATCCCTTGGTCTCATGCTGCACATTTATATTTCTGGGAGGTATTATCTAAGAGTGGTGAATCATCCAAAAATGAGTCCCCTTTCAAGCAGTATATAATTATAGGATGTGCATCCATCTGTTTGTACCCTAGAGAGAGAGTCTTTCAATTTCTTTTTATAAATTTTCATAATGAAAGGATGTTTTTAGTTCTCATTTTTCAGGTGAGCTGGATTGCTTCACATCTGTCTCCCTCATGCTTTCTGGCTCAGTCATTGTTGAATTTACATAGCCTTTCTTTCATCTTTTGTATTGGCTTTTTTTTTGGTTAATGTTAACTAACAATCACACGTTTTCATGTAGTACATTGTTTAAGATACAAAACAAAATTAAAGATCAAATAAATTCTAGAGATTCATTCACCTGATAACATCATGTGATTGAGATTAAATATGATGGAATTTTTACTACAGGTATTTATTTAACTCTTTCGGACCAACTACCTGTGGTACCTCTCTTCTCTCTCTCTCTTTTTTTTAAGTGGTCAGGTAAAATTATTACAAAAAATGACGTAGATCAGGAAAAGAAATGTTTTTTTTTTCTTTTTGCTTTGGCTAAAATATCCATTTGTATTAATTTCTTGTTGTGACTCAAGAAGAAATTATTCTTAACTTAACCCTTGTTAGTTGTTTTTAAAAGTTAAATATGCTAAATGGGACCACATCATGATGAGAGTAAGAGACAGGTATACTACAATAGCCTGAATCATAGCAATCATAACCTTGTTTTAGCAGTCACTGGATGAATCTACTTCAGATTCATTCGCCTACAGGCCACGTGCTTGTAAACTTTCTGTTTAACATCTTTGTGACATGATTTCTTCTCTCAGGTTCTATGTCAGTCTTACCGAAATGAGATTTATTGTGTGTGTGTGTATGTGTGTGTGAATCATTAAACATTTCAAATTATTTGCTTGTTTTTTGACTGTCTTTAACATCCTAGGGATTGGTGACAAAGTCTTAAAGGTTGGGAATAGCCATATGTTTATAGGTGAAACAAATAGTGGTTTGAATGTGAAACATTTTGCTCACTCAAGTTGCATTACTGAGTAGTGGTATAATGCAACAATGAATGACCAAAAAGTTGAGATAACAAATGCAGACAGGATTAGAGACCATGGGCAGAACCAGGTCACAAGGTGAATTAGGATCAGTAAAACTGATATTGCTCTCTCTGTAGAAAAGCTAAGCTAAAGTTTCCTCAGATCTTTAGTAGAGAAATACAAGGCAAACAAAATAAGATTCTTATAATGCTCAAAGAATCAGATGACCTCATGGTCAGGTCAGCTGTTTAGTCACTTGAGATGAGAAGGAAGTGGAAGGAACTGTCAATGTGGCTGAAGCATCATCACAGTTTATGGAGATTATTGGAACCATGAATGAGTACCAGGAACTTGGCTACAAGCAACTGATAAAGAAAGAAGAGACTAATGGTTGCCAAAGTAAAACACGAAGATTCAAAACAAGTGCAAAAGAACAATGCGCAATATAGGATACTTTACAAATATCTCTATCATGGAATAATTATGGCAATTGGCACAACTGAGGTTTAGTTTCATTATAAGATTCGATCTACAATCAGTTGCCTACAGAGGCATACTTACTAAATAAGCAAAAGAGCAAGCTGGGCAGTAGCAACCAAACCATGGAAGCACAGACTGGCAGTAGATTTGAATAATGTGAAATTTAATGCCATCAGAAGAAGAGCTGCAGTCATAGTTAAAAGGATTTGAAATGTGGTTGTTTCTTGTTGAAGTTAGGGCTCATTAAGAGCATAGCACCACTTGGTAGTTTTGAAGGAATTAAATGAGACTGCCAAGAAAGAAAATCAACATATGAATTTTAAATATTAATAATATTTTAATCTTGATTTTAACATTAACAAAAAAAAAATCAATACTGCAAATTAATTTATTTTGGTTACTTGATCATTTCTTGGTTGGAATTTAGACATTGAGATATGCAATGCTGATGTTCATCAGTTAGTCTTGACCCTACTTTAGACCTATTGACCTTCATTTCAGAGAAATTTGATTTTCTAAGCATTGTCTATCAACACTAGGAATCTTTCTGAAAATAAGGAAGCATAGAGGTTCCCCATAGGTACAACTTCTTTGTTTCTTTTAGGCTAGATGCTCAATCAGTTCAAATTATGAGAAAGTTGTTGACATTGCTGATGAATGGGTTTGAAAACATTTGAATTTTAACTTCATCTGAACAAAAATCTTGAAAGTTTTTCCTGAACTCCTTTTGCAACTTTACAATGTTTTTTGTTTGTAGAAATGAACCGTAACATTGGCATGGCTATCATGCTCTTCAACTAATGTCTGACATGTTTCAAAATGTGCAATTACATTTTATCCTGAGGTTTTAAAAGTTTGTTTGGTAATCCTGGAATGTGGCAGCTCCACTTAACCATCTTATCCCTGTGAAATAAATCCCACCTAGTAGAGATTTGAATTGCTTGTGGTTTAGTCCTCTTGACTTAATACAATTGACTAATTTGATAACTACCCTCATAACATTTTCGAGATGAAATACAGAGGATCCTAAGTTCTACTATTGTAAAATACAGTTGTAGTGAATTGTTAACTGCAACTTTTCTCTTTATATGCAATGAGTCCAATTTTTCCCACATTTGGTACACATCATCAGTAGTTACACCATCTGGCCTTTTCCAAGGTAGAAAATTCAATACTTTTCACAGTATCATAAATAAATTATGGCCTTGAAGGCAATATTTCAAAGAAATAAGAGATAGCAGCTCTTCTTATAGGAAAATTAGCATCCACCCCACAATATAAGAGCCAAAAGCTATGTACTTCCAACATTGGTGCCCTCTTCCAGGCACACTGCATATTTCTCAAATTTTTCTATTTTTGAATGCACCTGATCCTGTAAGTTAGGTGCTATGTTATCTGTTCACTTAGCAATGGCGTTATCGGCTAACCCTAATTGCTTGAAAAATATTTTTCTTCTTTGGGCATAAAATGTTCATAGTCCTGTCCAAACACCTTCAGTGAAAGGTTTAGCATTTTTTCAATCAAATATGATATTTCCAAACTTCTCTCTCTTTGCCCTTGTGAATGTCATGCCTTCCAATGTCATATTCTTTAAATACAACAACTTTATCTTTGTAGATTAGACAAAGGGCTGTATTATTACTAAGTAAAGATGAAGAAATAGTTGTCCATTGTTCTTTGAACATTCAGCACTGTCATCTTTGCTCTCTCTTTTGTATTCATGACAACCCTAGTTTTAAAATCCATAAAGTAACTTGACCAACTTATAGTACTTCAAAGAAACGTTCGAGATAAATGAAATGCCGCATGACAAGTAGACTTGTCTACTTTGTCAAATAGCTTGTTTCAGTATTTTTTCAATCAAGTGACTCCCATTGTGGTGGAAGGCTGTCAGCACGTGAAAATTGCACATCCAGCAATTCCAGCTGCTGTATAATTTCATCTTGACTCAAAGCTGGAAAATCTATTCATTAGCAATGGTAGCTGGTAGCACACTAATTTTATCTTGCATTGCGCCCAAAATTGCTTATAGGTGACTTAACTTAAAATAACTTTTTTGCTTAAATGAGCTGACCTCAAAGACTCATCTGGAGGAGATGTTCATATGGGCCAGACAAAGTAACATTTAAATTTCTGCTTGCAGTTTGGATAGATATTGCATGCTGTAGTTTGGACACTTTTTCCCCTAAAGTGTAAGAAGATTAGGGGCCCAAGCACTTAAAGCAGGGTTTCTTTTTCTGAAGACCTTGTTGGTTCATTTCTCATCAGTTTCCTTTACCCTAAAATCAAATGAAGCATGGTGAGTGTAATTATGAACTGCTATGTGAAGAAATTTTGGGTATTCATTTTGCCACTAATTAATCTTCTATCTGCTGTAACTAATTGGATCATTTTACTCTTGACAGACAGCATGTGTAAAATCAAGTTATGTTAATATTGTTTCAGTATATTGAGATTTAATTAACCTTTTTAGTTAAATAAATGTTTTATGATAATTTCATTGTCATGCAACAGAATTGCACTTTTGTATGCATTTCTATAGAAACAGCTAAGAAAATGTGGTTTTAATATCAAAATAAGCACACCTATTGAAAAATAAACGAGCAAAACAGTTTAGTGAGATTATAGTCTGGATAGTTTGTCCTGATACATCCACTGCCTTTGCTGACAAGGCAGGAGACGTTGGTTAGAGATGTCTTTTAAGGGGTGTTTTTTTCCTTTCAAAGAAATTTGTTACTTGGACAAGAAACTCTTGACATTAGAAATTAACAGCCATACACGAGTTAACGAGGAGAACCAAGATGATACTGAGACGACGTTTGCATCTATTAGGAGATCCGAGACTAGTGATGAAATAGCGCAAATGAAAGACAGCTCTTGAAAGATGAACAAAAAGATACAGTTGAATTGATCTAATATACAAAAGCAAGAAATCATCAATTAAATACCATTAGTACACCTGTGTTTTCTAAAATGTAAACCTTTAAAAGCACCATATTTGTTTTGGTCCAACATTCTGTTCAGTTTCTGATATGAACATGGTTTGCAGAATCATCTATTTAACTAGTTGGCTGTGGAGATCTGAGCATATCCAACTGAAATGAGTTAATTGGTCCCAGAAGGATAATACTGTCGATGAAAATGTGAACCCATGGCAACAGTTGGTTTTAATGTATATATATATATACACATTTTGTATAAAGCAAATAGCTTTGATTATGAATTCTAGCAATACATTATTAGTACCTTTTGAAACTGTGTAGAAATTTTATAACTGAACCGGTTATATTTTAATTTGTTAATATTTAGATTGGTTTGAGAATGGAATTTAGAAATGCCAATTCTTAGACTTGTTTCTATTTATGACAGAGCAAGAAAATGCATTTTAAACTATGCAAACCTTGGGAAGCCGCCTCCAAGCTGGGTACCTGTTGGACAAAGTTTATTATTTGTTGACTCAT
Source organism: Nautilus pompilius (assembly GCA_018389105.1). NCBI lineage: Eukaryota > Metazoa > Mollusca > Cephalopoda > Nautilida > Nautilidae > Nautilus > Nautilus pompilius. The sequence goes on along the minus strand of JACATO010000980.1, from coordinate 548,946 downwards.
CAAGCTACTTTTGTAAATGAAAATAGATTTCTCTGCAGTTTTCTGATAATTTAATCTGTTTCTATATGATTGAATACGTTAGGGAAATGTTTAAATAAAAATATAACAAATTGCCAAACGAGCTTGTTTTAACTGCTGTGAAGTCTGGTAACACTTAAGTGAATTTTATACTTCCCTCTGCTGGTGCTTGCTGCTCGCATGCAGATGGAAATTAATCAGATTTCTACCTTGAAACCTTTTATTTTATAATGCTTTTAATTTTGAGTGAAAATGGTTTAAGTCATAAACTTTTTTTTTTTTATTAATGCCAGTTATCACTGTGCATATATCTTCAATGTGGATTCCTACTCAAGTGGAACGTTGGAGAAGTTTTACTTTCTTTTTATATAGGTTTGTCTCTTTGGGATTTAATCAAATTCCTGATTTTTAATTCCTTCTCATTTTTTTTATTTTTACAGATAGGAGCCATTTGGAATAAAGGATTAAGATCTATTGTGAGCATTCAAAGTATTGTCTCGATCTGCTCATAGCGCACTATTATTCTGTTTTCTCTCTTTTTCGCACCTGTTATTTGTGCTGTGAGTCTATGCGACTGTTTTCCAATCAGTGGTTCGAATGTTCGTCATGAATTTGTAAGACCGATAAAACTGAAATTAGTACAATCAGAACTGAATGAATTCAGTGTAGGGAACATTTACTAGGAAGTCCATTTTGTTGTTGAATGATGCTAAAATTAAACATTTAATGAATAAATATCAAATTCTCTGCCCTCCCCCCCCCCACACTAGCAGAAGTTCATATCGGCATCAGTAAAGTCTAATTTTCTTTTGGTATTTTGCACTTTAAAGAAAATGTATTCATGGACTTTTGTAAATGTGAACAAAAAAGCAACATTACTCGATTAAAATTGAAGGTTTCTTGTTTTCTTTCTTAGCGTGATACATTCTCTTTTTAACTATTGCCACAAAAAAAAAAATAGAGAAGAAGTTAAATGGTTTCAGAGGATTCACGAAGCATTGAAACCAGATGGCGAGTGAGTGCACTCCGAGTCCATTGGGTTTATGTAAATAAATGATGGAAGAACACCAAGAAAAGATGCTGTGAGTTGGCTACATGACCTGGGGATGGGGTCAGCGGGAAGGAGGTAACTGTAAGGTCCAGATGCTGATATAAGAAACTGCTCAAAAAAACAAAAAAAGGCCCTGAATAAGCTAAGTTCCTATAGCAGTTTGGTGACAAATGCTGTTCAACCCTCACTTCAGTTGGGGGAGCTCTGTTTTGAAGATTCCTCTCTTTCTTTAAAAAAAAAAAACAAGAAACTTTATTTTGCCAGATGTGTGTTGCACTTAATGGTTTTTTGTTAGAAAGACAAATAAAAATTACTATTAACAACTGATAATGTATATTTTGTATTTTAATACTAAACTGAAAAAAAAAGCTATGTTCTTTTGACTAATTTTTAAAGTTTCCGTGTGTGTTGATTTAGGTTAAGTTTAGCTTGTAGTTATTTATATGCATATCTTGGCTGTAGACTAATTGGAGTAAGATCAAATATCACAACTAAGGAACCCTAACATTTTTCTCATGAGCTCTCATTCTCCTTTCCCTTCTCTGAGCTGCCTGGCGAGCTGTAACCTTTGAGGTTTGTCTTCCTGAAAATACTCAGGCTGCTTACAGTCTTAGTTATAATTCAGATGGCTTTCCTTGTCCTAGGAGAGTTAATTAAGACTGACCATCTGTCACAGTTATCGAGATGTGATCCAGATTCCCGTGTTTTCTTATTTCTGGATGAATGTTTGTCTTTTAAACATCAGGAAATTCATTCATGAAAAATCTGTTTAAAGAGAGATTTTTTTTTTTTGTTTTGTTTTAATGGATTTATTTCTTCTTTTAGGTCTGTTGGACAAAACCAGGCTTCTGTTTCATGTCTCTCTTCTCTGCCAGAATGACATGGGGCACTTGCTGCATTATGTAGGTTAAACTCGGTAATAAATTGTTTACTTTAATGTGTTATACCTTAGTTTTATTTTTTAACATAAAAAAGAAGAAAAACTTTTTAGTTTTTAAAAAAATATTGTTTTAAATTTTTCTTAGTGAATTCTAAAATTTAATTGAAACTTCCCTGCTTAATTGTTCTAGAGGGGCTTGGAATATTTGAAAGGTAATTTTATGCCATTGATGACTGAAATCCTGCATTAACAACACGTTTACTTAAACAAAACATCACATTTTGAACACGGAAATTAAGAGAAGTTTGTAGGTGAAATAACATCTGATCTGGTAGCTGTATATTCCTGACATAATTATTTATTTATTATAAGCAAAATGTTTTTTTAAAAAAAGACCTTAACTACTGGATGGTGAGTCATCACTTACAGCTGATAACATCATGAACACAAAAAATACAAAATGTGAATTACCTACAACATTTTCACATTAACCAAATATAGTTGCTTTTAGTCTCAAATATGCATTTTCCTGCTTTCATTAAGTGTTATGAATGGGTCTTTACGATTAACTGTTATGGCTTAAACAGATGGGAATTTTTAGGCTATCCAATTGGTCTCATATTGTTGAGACCCAAATCATATATCTTTTTTTTTTTTTAGTTAATTCCCATTGTTTAGTAACCTTTAATGTTATCTGCATGGTGGCTAGGGATATGTTTGTTGTTCAGTATTTAGTCAAAATCTAAGGGTACCTGGCTCAAATTGATTTCATATGAAATGGTATATGAAGCATAACATCAACTGAACTTAGCCTTTTAGTTTGTTAATGGGACCAGTGACCAGTATCAATATCATACAATTTTGATATTTCATGGTAATATTTATTATCATAACACCAGAATAGTTTACTGATTACATTGCTTTTTGAATATTGTACAAAATAATGTTTAGGACCTCATCAGTGTGCTTTTAAATCGAGTGTATTCACCATTATAAGGATTTGCTATTAATGATTTGGGATTATCCATTTATTGTACATCCCTAGGATGATATACACACAAAAAAATAAGATATTTTGGGTTTGGCTAAAGAAAGTTGAGGTATTATTTATGGTGAAATGAAATTTTAATTTGCAGTTAACAACTCTGATAAAATATTACCTTTGAATTTTAGTGCTTATAAAACACATGCAGAAGAACAGACATTTTGGTTTAACCCTTTTATACAAAAATCAGTTTGTAGGAAACGTTCTTTTATTTTGCTTGTCTTGCAATAATGTGATTCCACTTCTATTGGTAGAACACTGGTTTCAGTTTTAGCTCTGATCTCTGTTATGGTTGCATTTTGTTCTTTGGATTGATTTTCATTCTCCATTATTGCAAAGTTGAAATTGTTATCACTCATATTGGTTGAAAAGATGGCTGTTCTTAAGTGTTGATCACAGCAGAGAGAGTGTGTGTGTTACACTGGTAGAAAGGATACAATAAATCTTGTAACCTTCTCTTTTAGAAAGCTGAGCCTATCCTTGTTTGTACTTCAGGATGGATTACTATGGAACACCACTCAGAATGATCTAAAATGTCAAATAGAAAACTAATCAATGGTAGATGTTGCCAGCTGTCTTTAGTCAGAAGATTACATCTTGTTCACTTACCAATGGTGTTTCCATAATCACTGGCGTATTTTCCAACATTTTTAAGCTATTAAGCAAAATTGACCTACAATTTTCAGTAATCCATAGTAATAGATAATGTTTATTATACACACAAGTTTTCTTAAATGGTTTATGCACTATCATTCAGAAGAAGCACAGTTGTGAGAAAGTGGCAGCCAATTCATTTTGCATAATTATTTTAGGTTTTTCTCCATAGATTCTAGGGGTTTTGAAAGCTTTGATTTGGTATTTGTTACCAATTTCACCAAGTTGATTTGCTTTTCTACTACTATTGTTGTAAGTAGATCAGTAATTAAATAGCATTCTTTTATCTATTCCTAGAATACATGGTCTGCATAATTTCCATCAGCAAGGCAAAGAGTTAATACATTTTATACTGTATTAGATTTTAGTTCACAGCTTTTAGTCTGGGGTGTGTTAAATGAAGATACTTTGTATGAGCTCATGATCACTTCTTTTGATTATAAGAATTGAATTTTGCTGGATAAGAGCCGTGAATTTTCTTCACACATCTGCTTCTTCATGACTAAATTTGTGAAGAATTACACGAGTCGTCTTGTGCCAATGGTAAGTTAGTTTTGAAGCTGCTTGTATCAAGCCACAATTTGTAGCTTGAAGAGGAGTGGAAACCCAACGAAAAAATATTGCGCAGATAATGATTTTTTTTAATTTAAGTTTTTGCTAGCAGATATGCATGAATAAAATCAGTTGCCATAAGAATATTTTTTTTTTAAATATATAAAATGGAGGCAGGGTTGTTGCCAAGAAGAAAAAAATATGAAGTTAGTAAATTTGCATTGCATACAGAAATGTACTTAATGGTGTAAAACAAATTTTAATATATTTATTAAATGTGTAATTCTTTTGAAAAAAAATTGATTTTACTTTTGTTCTCTTTCTACTGTAGATTTATTTTAATGTTCTTATTTAATAAATAGCTATATTATGGACTCTTCATCTTAACTATTCTTAGTATAATATTGAGAAAGGGTGCCCACTTGTACAATGAGTAATGGAGTGCTTGAGCTTTCTCCTGTTGTTGCTTTTGGATCAAAAAATGAATGACAATGGTATTCTCACATGTGGTGGATGGATACTTCATTGTCACTTCTCTACTTTGTACGTGCCATTTATTGGAAATGATTTAGCTACGTATTCTACTTGTACTGCAGGAATGTTCTGTAATGATTGACCAATTACACTTTACAATGAATGCATCTTGCATGCCTACCCCTGAATATTTTCTGGAGAATTTGACTACTACAGGACCATAACTTAGGGTGCCTTTTCTGTTAATGTGACTGTTGCAACTATCGATCAGGAATCCAATATGATGCTGACTTGTCAATTACTGTTAGGACAAAAATAATAGGGTATATGTAGAAAGTATTGATAAATAACAAAAAGAATTTTCTGAATGTGTATCAAAGACTTTTATTTTGCCTATTTAACATTAAAGCAGTTAGACATGACGACGATAATTAACTAGAATGCATTCACTACATTTTTCTTCCATCTACTTTATAGTTTCAGCCTTGTAATGAGCAGGGGCGTAGCTAATAGGGGGCGGCATTTTTTGGTCCGAGTGCGCGTTTGTCAAATTTAGTTCAGGACAGTATGTTACATATATAATGTATTTTTTCGTTCTATTTTTCCAGATATTATTTTTTTCCTGAATTTTTCGTTCAATTTTTAATGGTAGTTTTTTGAAAGGAAGAAAGTTTTTCTAAAATTTGCTGTAAAAGAAATTTGCTCACTTGAAGTGAGTCACTTCTAATTAATTTTGAATTGAATATCAATATTTTCTCATTATATATTTGATAATTTTTATTTCTAATAGTACTTTTTTTTTCAATAAATAAATAAATAAAAAATGAATTTTTTGGAGGTTTTGAAATTCTACGTTATTTAGAGGGCGGCAAATTCTACGACCGCCCCGGGCGGCACAAACGCTAGCTACGCCCCTGGTAATGAGACATTAATTCTATTATTCCACATAGAACAAGATTAAAAATAATGTAGCTAACCAAGTAATGGAGATGGTGTTTGTTAGCATAAGATCTTTTTCTCTTGCTAATTTTAATTAGTGACAGTGTTATCACATATTAGATGGATCTAGGAAGATGTAGAAAATCTTTTCTACTGCATGGACTCTTGGAGTTGAGTAGTTTCATACATCAGCAGGTTATTGCTTTACCAAATCTGTCACTGTGGACTGAATGATGATGTTAATGCTGCAAAGAATGGATAGAAGAGGATCTGATTACAAAAGTTTTGTGGAGAGTGAAAGCTTAACTGTTGGTGTGTAAGTTTTTTTGAGTTGCAGGCAACTAGCCTGTAATTGTCTTGCCTCTGATCAATTGTGAAACAAAATTCCCTAATGGGAATGGATAATGGTAAATTTGGCAGGTCTGACATATCTAGGTTAGGGCCCTCGAGAAAGTTGAGTGCGTTGACAGTAATTTGTTCTTACAGGTACAATACTGGAGATCATAATGGAGTTTCAGCATGACTTAATGTTAGAACAACTGTTAAGAAGCAGAATAAATTGGTGGTGGTTTATGGTGGAAATCTAGATTAGTTTAAAGATAGCATTGCTGGTCAGTCTGTAGTTTCTTACTATTAACTTTAAAATCTTGGTGACTCTTCAGCAGTGCTTGCCAGGGCCGCATCAAGGAAATAGTGGGCCCGGGGTAAACAGATATTTTGGCCCCTGATGTGTATTGTATTAATATCTTTTTAAATAAAACTATGGATAAATCATGTTAATTTCATATTTAAAATTTATAAAAATCTAACTTACAATATTATTTTCTTTTAAATTATTGATTGATTAAAACAAGATTAAAACAATAAAAATATACCATTATTTGATAAATTAAAATAAATATTATATTATTCGGGCCCCTCCCAATCATGGGCCCTGGGCAAGTGCCCCGTTTGCCCTATGGTTGAAGCGGGCCTGGTGCTTGCTGAAGGAAAGGACATGTCCATTACTTTACGAACAGTTTGAGAATGTTTGTGGCACGGCATTGCTCACTCGTTTTATATCAATTGGGTCTTGCTGAAGAATTACTCGTATTCAGTCTCTATAATTTTCAGTTATTTATAGCTAATTTTATAAATATTAACAATTTTTTAATAGTTTTACAGCATTTAATGTAGAAATTTCTTTATCCGAACACTAAACATCTGAAAAATTCAGTTATCTGACTTTGCTCATACGCCACTAGTTGGTTCTGAACCCAGACATTCAGATGTACGCTTTGAATGCTTACATTTCCTGCCATTGAAAACATTTTTTGCGATCTTTGCTTCGGTTGTGTGCAGCTGCTTCCACAGGGTGTCCTTGGCAGCGCATTCACTTCCTGCATTGTTTTTAGAGCGAGTGGATGCAAATCTGCTGGTGCCCTTATTTTTTGCATTTACTCTATTTAAGTACAGCAGCTTCAGCTACCATGGTCCCCACAGACACTACAAAAGGTGATATTATCCACTGTAGAGCGTGGTGCGTGTCTCAAACTTATCGTGAACGAATTAAATATTGGCACTGAGAGGTAAACTGCGTTTTATACTGAAATGAGTGAAGGGAGAAGTAATGGGAAGCAAGATGAGGGGATTGTCTAGACATCCAAATTTGGTTAGGTCCTAAGCGATTTGAATAAATGGACTTTTACTGTAGGGTTTTTGTGCCAGTGAGTTGAAATTCTATCATCCATTCATTCCTGATGATGGAAACAAGAATTTCTATAGGAAGCAGCAGTAGATGAATAGTCTGAACCATCATTTCTTTAAGTTACATCTACCCAGCACAAACGTTTTGTAAATTTTTTTACTATGTATAAAAAAAAGCTTTATTATGTTTTTTGTTTTTTAAATTCAGCTATTCAAGCTATTTGTGTGTAATCAATGCTCTTTACATCGACTTTAGGATTTTATTTTTTTTCTTTTTTCAGTTACTAATTTGTTTTCGGTAACTTTATCTGGAAAAGCATTTTAAAAATAATAACATAACGTGTATGCACTTTTTCATTTTCATATCTGCCGTTATTAACACGTCACGCATTTCTTCACATTTATATTCTCTGGTGCGTGTATATGACAGATGTTTGCTGTATTTGAGATATATATACTAATGTTTTCTGTAAACACTTTCCCTAATCTGTCAGTGGACCGTGAGAGTTATTTAAATTGCTGGGAGAAAGTTGACAGTCAAATTCTGTTTGTTCGTTCGGTCATTTTGAGCACCTGCTTTATTTTGATTTCATTTACTGAAGGCAGTGGGTTGTTGGGACTGCTATAGTTTAGCTTCTGTTGGCATCTAGCCGGATGCCTGATTCCTCTCCTCTGCACCAATTCATCTAACTTTCTTTTCTCCCTTCAGTTGCCTCGATTTTCTTCTACTTACCAGTTTTTCATAGGATTTTCTGGATAGCTTCATCGCTTTGAGATGTACCTTTGGTCTCCTGTGGCTGGGTTATCTGGTTGCTGATTAGTCTTACTGCTCTGCTTTTTTTCAGTATTTTAATTTACTTTCGTGGTATATTGTGGCACGCAGGTTTACTTCATAAATGATTTGTTAACAGAAGCACCCTGCATGCTGATACTAATTAGTGCTGAATACCTGTCTGAGTGCTTTCACTTGGCTGGAATATGAAGACATTTTAACCTGAAAAGACCCTTGGATTTGCATACAAATGACTGTTTTAATATGCAGCATATGAAGGAGCCCATTTGAGAAAAGGGTGTGTCCATTTTTTTAGAAATGAACAGACAGGGCTGAAAACTTATTTTAAGATTAAGTATACATACACTAAATCAATCTGACAAAGCTGAGACCAGTGGAAAAAGTCTAATTCACTAAAAGTTTAGAGCTAATAATCCAGCAAGGAAGATTAGTTGTTGCTTGGGATTAGAGAATGAATGTGAAAATGGAAAATCCTCTAAATAAATGTTATATCATAACTTTAGCCAGGTGGGAGATAAAACATGTACACAAATAAAATATTTGATAATTGGGAATAGTTTTAAGAGTAACGTGAGTTGCATTTAGTGGAAACAAGTCTTTATATATTTTCTTGAATATGGCATTTATCAATTATCTGGCTTCCACATAAATTTCTCATTTTTTATGTTTTCAAAATTGAAATGCAAAGTTTTTTTGGTTTCCTCTGTGTTTTTGAGTAGATTTGTCAGATTTTGTGGTTCAGAATTGAATAATTATATGTGGAGAAGATTGCCAGTGCTTTTACATGTTGAACAAAGCTAACCATACAGATAAAGTTGAGGTATTTTTTTGTTTGAATATCTTAGAGCTTTTTCTGAGTTTGAAATGCTAGTTGTGATTATGGCTGATGTTCAGATGTGCTGTCACCACTAATTTTAAATTCGCTCTGGTTTGCTTGCTATTAGCTATAGACGGGACAAACATTCAGGGCATTTTTTTGGTTTGTTTTTCCCCCTCCAAATTATGAATGATTGTAAACAAAAGATGCCTTTGTAGCCGTATTAACCTAGTCATCAGAGGATGAATTTGGAATAGCTAAGAAGTTACCAAGCAGTTATTTTATTTCCGCTAATCTTCTTTAAGGAAAACTGATGTGCAGGTTGGTAGTCAAGCTGGTAATTGGATATGACCTTGAGTTTCATTTATGAAGCCTATAACCTTTTAGTTTCAATAAAAACATTAAGCTGAACTTTCTACCAGTAGTCGTATTGTTGTTGTCTTTTTACACAGCCTTCACATGAGGCCTTTTGATTTCTCAACCTCTGTTTGTTTTTTTGTTTTCTTCTTCCTTGTTTTTTTGAAAACCAACTCTTTTTTTTAGCCAAAATCCCTGCCAGCTGAAGGGATCAGTTTCCCCTATTTTAATATTTGGAGCACGTCAGTGACCTGATGGTAAGTTTACACATGTGAACAAGCCATTTGAAGAAGGGCGGGTGTGTGGTGGGCGGGACCTGCGACCTTAAAAATCTAAGAAGCAAGTTCATTTCTTGACTAATCTTGCCTACCCACAGGTAACAGGCATTAATTAGTCTTCTGGAAACTTACTGTGACTGCTTGTTGAATACGATATATTTTTAAAAACCATTAAAATAAAATTTTAAAATCTATATATTTAAAAAGAAATTAACTGTTTGTGTTCTCGGGTCTGTGAAATGGATTTGTCTGCGTTGAGAGATTTTCTAAGTGTATATTACTTTGATTTGGTAATGGTGCAAAGTGAGTATGGAGATCTGGTCACGGAGGGTAGGTTTAACATGTTTGTGGGAGGTTTGTATCTGGAATTATTGAAACTTGTGGTTCAAATCCTTTGCTACAGATGCACTATAAGTCAGAAACGTCACAGTAAGTCTTATTATATGAACTCAAGCAAAAGAGTTTAATCTTATTTAGTAAGTTCTTACTTTGATATAGTAAAAGGTACTTTTTAAATTTATTACTGAATATTTGATGGAATGCAGTTTGCTGTTGACCTTCCTGTTTAAAGGTGGATGGCCTTGCATTATGGAACCATTAATGAAATTTTACAGGTTCCATTGTTTGAATATAGACTTTGGAATTATTAAATTTTGATATTATTTATTTTCATTTTACTTTCTCAAAGGCTAGATGAGTTGATGAAGATAGACTACATATATATATATATATCTACTAATTTTGTAAACTTTGTTGATCTGAAAGTACATAAATTACTAACACAAGCTGGTATTCTTTAAGAAAACTGACTGATTATTGGAGCTTTTCAGCTTTAATGATATGCTTTGATCTGGAAACAAAAGTAATTGAGTGACAGTGAAAGGTAATATGCTGTCGATTCATGGAGAAATCAACAGGAAATCTTATTTAATTTTTGAGAAAAGATTCCTGTTTCTGATCAGAGTTCTTTTTTGGTCTTTTTTCTACTCTAAACCATCATACAGAGAAATCAGACGAGCAGTAACTAACCAGTGAATAGAAAGAGTGGAATCAAAACTAGAGAGAATTAAGAGGGGAAGATTCTCTGATTCTAGCACCAGAGTTTGTTTCTAAAGTGCTATATTCCCATGTTTGAGTGCTAACCAGAACTCTGCGTCTCATCTGTCGTGCTTTCTAATCCGTTGCTGAGATTTGTTAAAAACTAAAAGGAATATCTACAGCCTCTGCCATTCACAGTAATTAACTATGGAGACAAGGGAAATCAAAAAAGACTAATATTCTCATTGATTCTTTGAAAGGGGGATAGCACAGGAAAAATGAAAGCAGGCAGTTTAGATGTGAGAGAGTAGTGGATGTAGTAGATTTATATCGCATGAGGGAGTCCAAACATTTCTATCTGTTGAGTTCTTCATGAACATATATTTTACTTTACTTCCCAGGTAAAAGTAAAACTGAACTTAGTAGCTGAGAAACTCCATCTTAACTGGCTGTGTGTAAAGAGGTTGCATGCTTTAGATATCTCTTGTCTCTCATCTTGAAGGGAGTGCTTTAACACATTGATCAAAATACTGATTGTGAGAGGATGTTAAATATTCTTCAACTGAAGACAGAATGATGTTGAGATTGCCTGAAGCTGCTTTTCATGTCACTACCACTCAACAGACTTGATGAAGAAAGCCACACATCTGTTGCTGTATTATTTTTTCACCTGTAAATTTTTTTTGTATTAGAAAAGTGTTTTTCCTGTTGAAATATTTTGAATCAAGTGTTGATGGGAGCTCCATTAAATTGAAATAATTTTTCTTCCAATCTCAGAATATTTAATATTTGTACCCACAGATTCAGATTTGATTTATTTAGGGATATCTTATGACACCAACGAATACACAACTATTTAGCCTTATTACGCCCAGAAAATACCAGAATGTATAAGATCTACTTAAATTTTAAAAATTCTTCTTTAGCATCAGTCCCACCTCTCATACGTCCCTGCTGGATTCTCTTTTCAAATGTTAGCGGGTATACAATTATATTTTGATATATCATTCAACAAATATATTTATGAACTTAGGAATACATTTCTGTTCATAATTTAGTATGTAGCTTGTTTTTCGTCTTGTACTGGAATGTTTTTCAGGTGATAAGTAGTAACTGATCGTAATTATTCTGGTTTCTAACGCTGCAGGACATGTTTGACCTTGAGCTGCTGTGCAAAGTTCAAAATCCTTATTAGCAGAAGATTTTTGTGTCACTTCAGTCAGTTAAGCATAAAATCAAATTAATTTTTTTACTGATGCCACTTAAAGTTCCTACAAATACAATTACTTTTCTCATGCAACTGTTTTCCCCATGGGTAATATTTAATCTAAATTCAACAAATAAAACAGGACTTGAATTAATTTCTTTGTTTAAACGATAAGAAAATCATACACGAGGTTCTGCTTTAATTTTTACTTTAAATAAACTAACATGTGTGCATGTCCATCTCTTTCTTCTCTCCCACTAACAGAAAACTAACTTTTGTTATCTATAGTAAGAGAGAACTTCAATCTTATGATGAAATATAATTACAGATTTAGCAGATTTTACTTAGGAACTGCTAGGTTCTCATTTTTTGAAGAGTTTGTTTTGTTTTTTTCACCATGAATATTCAATAGTTGTTGCTTGCTTGTTTATCCCAAGAGAGATATACTGTTTGTGAGAAATGACTTGACCAGGTCTTATCTTTTGATCTGGTAATTCAGTCATGGGGTGGGTTGTTGATGGTGCTGAGAAACTTAATACAGCATTTTAAAGCTGCTGTTGATTTCTCATGATGACAATTTTGGCTTAGTTTAAATCTGGTTAGATCTTATCAGAGGATATATTTTTACTTCTGGTTTATTTTGGTCTGGTTCTGCTTTTCTTTTTTTGCACTTTTCAGTATCATGTTAGTTATTTACGAGCCCCAGTAAGACTCCCTGTGACCTTCTACCCATCAATGAGACATCTCCATTATTCTGCCTGACTTTAGCTGGAGAAAGAGAGAGAGAGAAATATTTTAATGTCACCATTGAATCTCCTAAAGTAGAGCTGCTCATTATCTAAATATGTGCATTTAACTGAGATATTGAGTAAAATAACAGCCCAAAGCTACAGGTTTAAGAATTGCAAAAATATCAACAGAATTAGATTAAAACAAAGTTAGTTTGAATTATATGTGAAGATTTGATGATTCTCTCTCTCTCTCTCTCTCTCTCTCTCTCTTTCTCTCTGTATTGACGCCATCTCTACGTGAGAGACCTATGGACAGAATAAATCTCAACATTCATAGTAACCGCATTATTAAATCAATGCTTAATTTACCCCCAATTCTTGGCTCCTAGTTTCAGTTTTGTAGTCATTGAAGTCCAAAAGAGGATAATTTCCATATTTTCTTCTATGTGCATTTTAATAGTTATGGATGGAATATCTTTGGAGCAAGAATGCTATCATTATAAAAACATTGCAAAATGAACAAAGTTTGTTTTTATTCAGTTTTCTGGCATGTTCTGCAGTAACGAAGTTTGAAATTTAGGGAGAATGTGGATTCTTCTGCTTTGTAGGTCATAAATCATAATAAAAGTACATTTTATGAAACGTTTTTCTGGACTCCCAAATTTTGTTGTTTTTTCTTTGGTAATTTTTTGTCTTTAACAGAATTGGTCAAAGGTGCTTAATTTTTTTGGGTTTGATTCTTTAAAATATTTTTCACATTGAACAGTTCTGTTGTGGACATTACACTACATCTTATCAGGTAACTTGGATGTCGATAAATATTTACCTTTCTAAATTAAAAGGGTTTATATTTTTGTGATCTTCACGGATTGGAAGATCCTGCGTGATTTTCGCCTCAAGTCGGGGTCTGTTTTGACAGACAGCTTTCAGCACCCGTCTGTTTACCATTCTGGCTTACAAATTCTTTGGCCAAAGTTGTCCCCCCCCCCCCCCCGGTATTTTTGGTGTCAGAAATATTGATACAAGTTGTACTCAAGCAGTGTTGAGATTTTATCATTTGTCCATTTCTTTTGCCAGCTTTTGTTCTTATTCTGTAAATGTTGTTGTTTTTTCTTCGTTTCATCTGCAGCAAAGGAATTCTTTTTCCAATACCTTTTTAACTCTTACCCTGCCAGTCCTGTAATATGTAACTGAAATTGCTGCTACCTGGTTATGTATCATGTAAGAACTTGGCTAAACAGCTGGCATCAGGTATTTAATTTTATTATTTTAAAATTGAAGAATAGATTATAAAAAAAATAAGTGACAAGTCAAGAGGAGGAGAATGCATTATGATTCATTGATAAGATATTTGGGCAGTGTAGTAGTTAATGGTTGATGGGCTTGATTTGGTGTAGCTCTTGAGCATGGGTTTCCGCTCCTGCCAGCCAGCTGTGTAGATTTCCTCCAGACATTCCAGTTTCCCCCTACATTGAAGAGTGCCATTGAGGGCCTTTTGGTATGGTAGTTCTTGGGCTTGCCCACCCTACTACCCGCCAAGAATAGTCGTCGTAGGAACTTATCATTCAGATTCAGTATAATTAGCTGATGAAGAATAAAGGATAATATAATATCATGTCTTGATGACTTTAAAAAAAATTGGGGAGGATAAATGGTGTAGCCTTAATTGTTTTCAGATTTTTTCTAATTTTAGCCAGCTGAATTTAATTAATCTCTACCACTTTTCTTTTTCCCTAGAAAATTTAGTTGTTTTTGAATGTTCACTCCTTTAATAATAATAATAATAATAGGTTATGGGAGGTAATTCTTGTGTATTCTGACTTTTCCATGAGGGTAAATCATTCATAATCTGTTCCAATTTTTAGCTATTTTCACAAACACATTCATGCTTGCAAATTATTTAAAAGAATATTTTATTGAAAAAAAGTCTTTAAATACAGTAGAACTGTTTAGTGGTAATTAATAATGGACAATTTTAGTTTTACTGATAACTTGAGCTTGGGTGTGTTTGGGGGTGATTACTAATATAGAATAGAAAAAGAAAAGACTTCTAGGCTCGGGGAATCTTTGGTTTTTAAGTTATGTATCTGCTGTGGGTAATTTTTATTAGGAATAATTGTTTTGTGAGAGTATCTTTGATATTGCATGGTTTTTAGAATGTTAAATTTAATGTTTATTTTTTAAAATCTGTACAAGTTAATTTTAAACCAAACTAAGCTTATATATATATCGAATACTAGTCTTCCATTGACTAGATTGCTTGTGGGTGTGTGGTAAATGCCTTTACGGAGTAACAGTTGCTTTTCCATATTTACATTCTGCTAGGGCCAGCAAAAGAATCTGGAAGTCTTTGATGGCACCTTTTAAAACTGCATTATAACTGTTGGAATATAAAGATGCCAAATCAGTTTGTGATGCATCATTATCTTGCACCAAACACATGGTCTGATGAATTAATCATCAGTATGGTGGCCTCAGATGTGAGTCAGAAGGTCAGGGTGAGCCTGCTCAGGTTGATGATGATGCATAGAAATGGCTTTTGTGTACTGCATGCAAATCTCAGACTAAATGTGTATTGCTTAATTTTCTAAAGGAAATCATTTGGTGACAATTAAATGAATAATTAATGTTACATAATTGTAAGCAAGCCACCTAATTTCATTGATTTATCAGACTTCTGCTTATTGATTGTTTAGGGGGTTCATGTTTGTATGATGAAGTGTAAAAATGGTTGTTTATTAGAATAATTCCATTCAGCTGATTTTGGCCATCAAATATTTTAAAAAATTTGCCTCTGTTCTGGTCATCTCCATGATTGCTGATTCTTTTGGCTTTTATTGTAAAGTGGTGGACTGATATCAAAGTAGAATTAAACAAAATGGGCTCAACCAGTAAGAGCAAAAGGAAGGGAAAACTTCTTTCCACTAACATGGCAGTAGTAGGACCATGAATTGTGTTCACCTAGGGAACTAGCACTCACTGAATGTGTTGTCCTCTGGCAGAACAAATGAAGGAAGGAAATCTTGATACAAAGACCTGTTTATTGGTCATATTTTCTATTTAACAATTGAATCAAAGGCTTATTAATTGTAACTGAAGTAGAAATAACAATAGAGTATTTTAAAAAGTCTAACATTATGTCTGAAAATTATAAAATAACACAGGGTTTTAAAATATTTTTGGAAACAATTCAAATTGGCTATTAAACAACTTCATATAAATTCAAAATATTGGTTAAAAGTGGATTTTGTCTTACATTAAATGGATTCTATCCTTTTTTAAATGCAGCACTATCTGAAATTTAACCTGTTTAGCTAATCTGGTTAAGTTGTTAGTTCAAGAGTAGCTTATATCAGGAATTGATCATTATTGAAAGACTGCAATACCAACAGTAAAAAAAAAAACAACTGAGCATTAGAAGATTTAAATTAACATAGAAAACCAAAAAGTGAGCTAAGAATTTTAGTTGATTGTCAAACAACTCCAGGTATAAAAAAAGTGGGCACATTGCTAGTTAATCAAAATTTTTCTTTTCCCAGCTTTAACTATCCCTCTTAACATAAATAGGCACGGGTTCTATTTTAATTTAAAGGGAGGGTCCTCGGGTATTTTTGAAATAGATTTTTGAATTTAGGTTGAAATGCAAACAAGATGTGGTGTCATTTGGAGTCAGTCATCCATATGATCTAAGTTCGCTGGATTCTTCTCTTGTGGATGGTCCTGTCCTCACAAGACTGACGCTGTGCATAGTAAACAACGTGCTATTTGTCCAGGAGAGGAGAACAATCTTTAGAGAGAGAGAGAGAGAGCTGACATTATTTAAATTGGATATTTATTTCACAGATGTTATACACTGATTAGCAGAAAATCTTTTTAAAACTTCGAAGATTAATAATTCAAAATTTGATTAAAAGCTTAATTTAATTTTGTAGGAATGAAGAAAAATAAATGAAGGGTAAGTACTTGAAAATGAATTTTTTAGAATGAGTAATTTATTACCACCACAGAAGAGCAGTAAACTCTTTATTTTGTCTAATTTAAAGACCGGTATTGTTTGGATATAATTTTCAACAAAAGCAAAAAGCTCAGAATGCAAAACAGGATTTTCCCCAAAGTGCCTTAGTGTGATGCAGAACCACTTTGGGAATTTGAGAAAGGAAATTACATATCCACCTGATAACTTTTTTTTTTTTTTGGTCCAAGAATACAGCTTCCCAATGAAGATGGATAATTTAAAATAGAGTTGTGAAGTTCATAGTAATAACGGTTGACCATTTTGAATTGCTCTGTAATGCTGCATCATGTTGCTAAGTTTTATTCACTTGGAGTAATCAGTTTATATAGTGACATGCAAGAGAGAGAGAGAGACAGTTATTTACAATGTTTACGTGTGATGGTTCATAATGCCTTTAAAACTGAAATCCCAGACATCAGTGCTTGATATTGCAAGAAAATCGTGTAAATAAGAAAGAAACCAATCTGTTGTTTGTCCAGTGTTGATCGATTCATTGTTAACATCTGAAATCACTCTTCCAACTCTAAATGGACTACTAAATGACCCAGGAAAAATTAGTATAAATTTGGCACCATTCTGAGAGTTTTCTGGGGAGAACCTTGCAATAGATAATGGACTAAGGTTAATCTAAAATAATCTGTTTGTATCAAAGGGAAATATCAGATTGATGTTTATACCCAAAGAGATCGGTTTAAATAAAGTTACACCTGAATATCTGTGTTTTTCAGTTTAGCTTTAGCAACAGCTATGAGTTAACCCCTCCCCTGCCAACTACCTTATTGTTAGAACTAGTTTCTGGACCTAAGTTTTGATTTTTTTTTTTTTTCCCCTGCTACTAACACCAGGAGCTTCTCTCTGAAAGTTTGGTTGCCTGATTGTTAATGCTGTTTTCTTACTATTCTCCTAGAGGTTTTTAGTGGCTTGTGTTGGCATTTAAAAAAAGAAGCGTAATAATCAATGCAAACCCTGCATTCTTAGCACCTGTATTATAGCACTGATTCTCTCGTTTTATTATAACATGGCTCTAGGTACAAGAAGAAAACTGCTATTCACGGGGTAACACTTCAGCACATTCTCTTGGCCATCTACCTACAAATATTAATATCTATACACCATCACTTAAAAATGGCCAAAGTTTAGATAAAGCTTGATAAAGATACTTTGTACTGTTTTTCTTCTTTTTTAGATTAACTTTTTACCAACAAGATCTTTTACAAGCTGTGGCAGTAAGCTAGTAGCGGTGAGGTGTGGGAATGGTGATTGAACAAGTTACCTGGGTATAGCTGGAGACGCTTGAGTGAAGGTCAGATGGAAAGCCATTGAAGAGTTTGCCTGTTGAAATCTGCTATTAATATAGTGTTTCTGTACTGGATGCCCAGTAATATGGTTTCTCTCACCATCTCTGATTGCAAGAGTTCGTTTACTAGGCTGATCTCTGTTAATAACCAGTCATAGTTTTACAGAATGTTTTGAAATTAATAGCCTGTTTTTCCTTTTAGAAAAGAAAAAAAAAAGATCTACAACATTAATTTACTTTTAGTAACAAAAGGCATGAAGTTGTCATTGTGTTTAATGAGTGTATTGGAGCAGAAAGAACTTTGTATCTGATTTGTACTGGTCACAGTAACTGGGGCATACCTGTTACACTTCACCTAAGCTCCACAATGTTGTAGTTTAAAATCCTTTACTTTCTTATGCTATTGTGCAATAGTCATGAAAATTAAGTGTTCTGCAGGTCTTCCCAACACGAGAATTCCGTTTTTTTTATGTTTAAAATGATATTTGTGTTTAATGTTACTAGATTTAATGATGACATGTAGGTCCAAGATAATTGAATTTTAGTTAAACCAGGCATCTTGTTATAACAATCAGTTCATTGCACTTTTTTCCTTTGAAATATTTGAAAGGAAGCCAGGTGAATCCACTGAGTGGCCTCATAAGGAGAACCCTGTTTAATGTTTAAACATTCTTCTAAGTTAGAAAGACATCATAAAGGCTTAACCATTCATTTTTTACAATTATATAATCCTTTATCTCCTTGCTTGTGTTGAATTTTTTCAGAAAATGCCAACAGATGCTTAATAGGTATTTTTTAAAGAAGTTCTGCATCAGTGGGACATGTGCAGCTGCCCTCAGTTTTTGAGTTTTCCAATGTCAGGTGTAAATTTTGATGTGGAACTGCTCTCAAATGTTCATTGGTCATTTGTGACCTCAATTTAGACTTGCTGCTGTTCATCAGTGAAACATTTGTTCACAAACATGGGGATGAACTGAACAACATCAGCATTTTCTTGGCAAAGTTTTGCAGGTTAGAGAATTTTGTTTTGTTCATTGATGAGTAAACCCCGATTAGGCTCTCAGAGATTAACTTTTCCCTGATAGGTAAATCGCATTGTAAATTGATCTGTTGTAGTTGTTTTGGAGCTTTTCTCATATTCTCGTAGTGAAAGGTAAACGGAAAAGACAGCAGCTGCAGCTGTCGTGTAAATCACTCATCTTGTGCTTGTCTGTCACATTGGAAGACACTGGAGCAACATTTTGCAAAGTTGGGAAATGTTTAAAGATGCTATTCTTAAGAACAGTAACTAACTTTGACTGACTGGTTTCACAGTTGAGTACAGTTTGTGTAAACATTCCCTTGTCTTGCAGTTTCAGGTTCAAATCATTTAATGTTTCTTAATGTCAACATCAAGGTAACATCTGAGAACCAGTTGCAGTTTTGAACTGCAAGAACCTTCCTTCCAAGAACAAGTTGATTTATTCCTTCAGCTCCCATTGCGCGCTGACGTTGCAGCGTGGTGTGGGGTTGAGCAGTGCATTATTATCCTAACTGAGCTAACAGACATTGACACCATACAAAACGTCTGTGGTCCACATTGATGTTTTCAAGCAGGGCAATAAACTGTTGATGATGTAGCCACCTAGCTTGAAAAATGGACCATGTGGTGAAGAGTCCATTACCTTTTACAAAGCAACTTCTTGTGGATGATGCAATGAAGATGTATGTCTGCTTGATCCCGGTCATCTTTTTGACGCTTTCTGCAATTTTCATAAATCCAACATTTTTACATGTTTAGTTGGGAAACTGATTCACTGATACTGGCCAACTTTTCTCAAAGCAAATTATAAAACTGCATCAGAAGATGCAATTTATCAAACACATCTTTTCCTGTTGTTAATTCCTTTATAAATTTTGTAGACAGCAATTCTTCAGTGATTTCAAACTGATCATTGATGCCTCATAGAAAAATGAGTAACCAGTCTTCATCCTTGATGTCTGCCATCATTTAGTGCCAATGAGTACCATTTGAACAACATGGCTTTCTCATTTAACTGTGTTGCCATATCTGCACCAATTTGTGACATTCTCTTGGACAAATGGATGTTCTCAGGTCATTATACCAGCCTCGTCAATCATGCATTGCTCATGATCCCATCATCTGAAGCAAACATGCAGCTCGATTTGTTGCAGTGTTTTGTTTGCTGATCAGTCTGCTGTTACTGTAACTGAGCCGAGAGTTTCTGAACTTTTAAATATTTTTTCCTTAGATAGCAGCTTACTACAAAAAGTCTGTATGTTAGAAATTAGTGTTTACTGACATTGTACTGCTTGGAAGCTGGCACACTTTCATGGCAAATTAAGTTCTGATGTTTCACCTACTTCTGTGAAGAAATATTTTGAATACTTTTTATTGAACATTCTGCATTTGCTATTCTCTTTTAGGCACACCTATCTTACCTTATGTTATGCTAGTGTTAGTTATATGTGGAATAATGATTGTAAAGGTGTAGGTTGGCAGAATGCAACTGATTTTATATTACAGTAACCAGAAATACAGATTGTCTTCTAGATGGAACATAACAAAATTATGTGGTCACATTAAGCCAAATAGGCTGATTTAACAGTTTTCATAAAGGTCAGTACTGCCATGGCTCCGCCATGCTAAGTCTTGGCGATTTGTTCTACCAAGTTCAGCAGTCCACACCTGTCTTTCTACTTTTAGCCTGTTATAGTTATGGTTAAAGTACTGATGAGCAGTGGTAAGTTGTCATCAATGACAATGTTCAGCAACTTCATATGAACATTTGTGACAGGGTTTATGCCCATTTTGACCATTGTTATGCAAATTGGAATCATTCAATAGGGGTGACTTCTAAGTATTCTTATATTGTTTTTTTTCAGTGCTCTTAAATGCAAGCTTTGTAAAGCAAGGTACAAAAGTTGCATCATATGCATTTAAGAGCAATACAGTAAACCAGTTACCTTACATCAAGAATACTGCTTTACAGTTACTGTCATTTCTTAGTATAACATCTTATAAAATGCAAACTAGAAAAGTTGCCAAACATACCTGAAATTTTAAGGAATGAATAATACTTCCATTATTTTCTTTAGGGTTATGTTCAAAGGATGTCTGAAAACTAACAAATTGATTTTACTATGAAGTTCTCATAGGTTATTAATCAATTTTTTTATGGCAGCAATAATGTCAGCTGTGATTTTTTTTTTCCATCTACTAACATGGTTGCAAAATAATTCTAGTTAGCTGGCTTCTGGTTTATAGTCTCTGCACAGGGCCAGGAGTTCACTTTAAGCTATTGTAACTCCCTCCCTTCACCATGCTTTAGTGGTTGACAATGAAGGGAATTAACCCTCAAAACAACATTGATACTTGATTGATAGTTCATTGCATTTTCTCCAAAGTAAGATTCCCTGATGCACAGAGTTTGTGCTTTATCAGTTTTGTGATATGATGAACAATAAATTAAGAATGTTTTGAAAAAATATTTGTCATTGACAACTGAAGAACATGGCAATAATAAAACAGTAAAAATAATGTTGCAGTTACGTGTCTTTTCATGTGACCATCAGAAAAGTGGAGCCACCCGGAGGAAGATTCACTAGGTAATAATCTTCTCAACTTTAGAATTTGTATTTATCATTTATTCATGGGGTTGTAAAAGAAAGTAAATGAATTTACTCATGGTCTCGTTTTCATATCTGGAGATGATGGACATTTGGACCTTCAGTAAATGAGTGTTGGCAAGAAGAAAAAAAAGGAGAACTGGTTGGTGGATGTAGATCAGAGACAGTTATTTACCTGTATTCGCAAAATATTAGAAAGAAAACAGAGACCTTGACATCTAAAAGACAAAGTACAACCATGTATTGCTTGATAAAGCTACAACATAATCCCTAATCTTGGGACTAACTGTCTTGGGGAAAAATTGTTGTTTTCTGATGGTTGGATGCAGCACTAAATGTAGATGGCATTAAAATAAAGCAGAATAAATAATAATAATAATAATAAAGAAGAGGATAAATTGTGATGCCTCTAAAAGAAAGATTTAAGAATTATAATAGAGTTAATTCAAGCATCCAGCCATGTTTTTCTTGATTGCCCTTAGGGTGATCAGGTTTCAATCTATTTGATGGAAATAGATGGTGTCTGAAAATATGTATACACTTTCGAACATCACCATACAAAAGCATTTTGTCCCTTAAGTGTTTTACTAGGAAGTTTACAAATGACTACCCTGTAATACAACAGCATATCTCTGATGCCGTGTGGCAGAAATGTATAGGCATTTTTTAATGCTTTACTCGGAGGTGGATGAGATGAATGCCCTCTGTACTCTCCAGATCTCTCTCCACCAGACGTATTCCTCTGGATTGTGTTAAAGAAAAATGTGTATGTCACAAAGCTGACTACAGCTTATAAACTCCAACGGAGAATTTTTTGTTTCAGTAGCTATTTCTGTGAAAACTAGGTTGCAATGTCTGTATGGATGTTGCTGATGGACATTTTGAATATCTATTATGGTGTATCGTGCTTTAAAGTAACTGATGATGTGCAAAGCTAAAATTCTGTCTAGCAATTTGTCTTTGTTTACTATGCTATAGAAAAAATTGAACCCATCTTTTTGAGATACCGTATTATGGATAACTTTCCAGATGGCAGCTACATAAAAAAAAAAAAAAAAATTAAACAATTTATTTCATTTTTGAGAGTTTTTTTTTTTTTTTTTAAAATATTAATTTTAAACTTTGTGAATAATTTCCAAAATTTCTTGCGAGCAGTTTTCTGATGAGATTCTGCTATTGGGTTTGAGCTGCTGTTACTGCGCTGGCTAACATACGTACCGACTCGGCCTCAAACATCTGTCTAGCACCAGCCTTTAAGTCGGGTATTAAAAATGAAGATGTTCTTGATGTAATGCTGCTGCTAATCTTGATGTTGCTATGATACCAGCAAATTATCCTGCTACAATAGCTAGTTACTGACTCAGGTGAAAATCTACTTATAAGAAATCTTTAATTTATTAAGAGTGAGCAGAATTTCAGAAAAGATTTTAAATTGACCTGATAGCTCGAACTAATGCGAGGCAAGTGATGACTTCTATAATAATTCATAATTTAATGGTAAAACCATTTTTTAAATCTAAAACTATTTATTCACTCATATCCATCATCCTGAGAAGTCGCCATTTCAGTCATGCACTTTGCTCCATTCTTATGAAGTTCAAGGGAGATAAATTAGTTAAATAGTTTTATATGGATTCCTTCCCTTAGCATGTAAGTACTTAGCCATTCAAAAAAAGAGTATAAATGTAACTTAATGTTAAAAATATTTTTTAAAAATTGTGACCAATTATCCAAAAAATATTAAAAATAAATATTTTTTAAAATTTGTCACTCAGTATAAATTCTGAACATATTTAACAAAACAAAATTAAAATAATACTGCTTTGTTTTTTTGTTTTTTTATACTAGTTTAGAATATTATTTTTAATTTTTAGATAATTTAAATACAACCTGATTTAATATTTACTTTAGAATAATTTCTGTAAAATATTTACTTACTTTTGGTTTAGAGTTTTAAAAAGCAAATAGTCTTTAAATTGTTCAAGTTATTTCAAATTGGATTTTGTAATTTAATTGTGAAATGATTTTGTATATTAAAAACAATTTTAAGTGAGATTGATATTTTTATCTATCCTAAAGGATTTCTGGTCTTTTCTTGAAATTAATTTGAGTGATTGTTTCCTGAACAATATAGTAAATGTTCCCATTAAATTAGAACCAAAAGCCTTAATGATGTAGGACCCAATGAGATGACTATATGTTAAAGCCATTTGCATTATTAGTACTGCAGCAAATACTAAAAAAAACAACAAAGCTTGAAAATTTGAATTTTGTTTACTCTCATAGAAGTTTTAAATTATGTAAAATAAAAATCTTTCTCCATTTACCGACCGACAACTGTTTTATTTCTGTTAATGCCGCAATGCCAGGCTTTCATCGCTGCCCACAGTGATCTTCCAGGCAGCCATTGTCTGGTCTAGTGGAACAAGTGCGATGACTAGAAAAGAAATGTGTACCAAGATAGCTAAATGTGATGTCTTTTGTTGAAAATGTGGAAGTTTTCAATGGGGTAAATGTTAAGTGACTGGAGAGCATTGAATACTCAAGTTTAGAATACACCATCCAGTACATTAACTGACTGGTTGCTAAGATGGCCATCTTTGCCTTTTGTCAGGCCATGATGGGAAAAATTCACAGAAATATTGATAATACATCTTTAAAAGCACGAAAAATCCCCTTTCTAATATAGTAGTAGTATTCACCAGTATGATTCCATAAATATGCTGTCATCTCCCAGACCACTATAAGTACCAATGAATATTAGGTTAACTTTTAAAATACAAGAATATATTTTGTGTGAACATGCTGGAGGTAAGCTGTAACAATGGTAGTTAGCACCAAGTAGCAGTGATAGCTGTGAAGACATTGGCTAACTCTTAATAATATATATGGTACTCCAGCACCAGTCTGGCTTTAACCTAGAAATAAATGGACTGTGCTGTGATTGACTGATGATGACAAAGCAAAGTAGATAGCTTTCCTAGCAATGGGTGTGTTTTTATTGCATAGCAGTTGATTCTCCTTATATTAATCATCTTTTGTTATTAACAAATTTTGAATATGAAGTAGATTAAACTATTTTATTTTTGACTTTATTGGGAATTCAGAGGATTGACATTTTTTTTTTAATAAGCAGATTTATAATTTATTCTATAACCAAAAGTGTAAAATAAATTAGCCTTTAGTTTTAAGTTTTCAGAAACGTTCAGCTGGTTTGTAATTGACAGACATTGGATTACTGATAGCATGTAAGTTGTTTGTCTGTATCTGTGTTGGACAGAAAAATCAATATAATGTAAACTGCTAGCATTATTTAGAAAGAGAACATGGTGATGGATAGATATGAGCCATCAGATGATAAGCATGTAAAAAAAAAAACCTAAGACAATCTGGTGGTATACAAACTATCTTAGAGTCCTGTTTTTAGGTGTTATACTGAAAGCTTTATAACAATAGGAAAGATGTGTGCTCTCTCTGAACTCGTGCCAACAGGTTAATTAATAACCGTGATGGGTGGAAGTGGAATACTATCATTAGAGGTATTCTGTCTTTGACAGACGTATGTAGGGAGCTGTGCTCTTTAGTTTATATCAGATTTTGTGCTTTTGCTGCTACCAAGTACAGCACCTGTTGGACATAGCTGTTCAGGTGGTTTGTTTCTAGGCATGCTTCTGTTATCTTTAAATTGGGCCTGCATTTGTTGTTGTTCTTAAGTCATGTAAATTAAGTATTTTATAGTCCAGAATCAAGTTAGATTGATGGGTACAGAATTGAAACTTTTCTTTAAAGAAAGAAAGAAGAAAACTGCTTTAGATATATAGACATTGTCACTAATGACAGGCCATGCTGTACGGGTAGCATGTGTTTTTTTTTAAAATGTGTCAAAGCAACGTATTTAATTAAGCGTGTTCGCTTCAGTGACAGACTTTCCTTTAATGGTGTATGGAAACCTCAGTCTGTCATTCCTGGGATGTTAGAGAATTTACATGGCTTTCTAGATTTATAATTGTGGTAAAGCTCTTTATGCAAGCCACTTGCAGTATGAAATTGATTATTTTTTCTTAAATAAACCCGTGTTTAAGATTAAAAGTAGACTTAGAACAGGAGAACCAGACTTGTTTGATCTCATAGTGCCCCCTCCCCTTTTGTTTTCTTTTCAACTTTAGGTATAAGATTTTTCACTTGATGTTCAAATTTCTTTCTTTCCTTATTTCTATTTTAACCTTTTCATCACTGACAGGATACATTTGACAAACTGGGGGGGGTGGTTGGTGTTAGATTTTTTTTCCTTTTTTTGTAATTGGCAGGTACTTGGTTGTTTTTTTTTTTAAGAATCTGATCAGATTTTATTATTTACTACTCAGCATAAAAATACAATTTGATTAATTAAAATCTTTAGAGTAGATGGCAAACGTTAGCTAGCTTGATTGCTGATACAGGTTACCAGCAAATGGTTTTCTTTAAATAGGAGTAAAATAAATGCTATTTATAAATACAGCTTTTGAAAGCTATGAAATCTGTTGCCATGGACCTATTTTCTCTGTATAATAACACGTTTATTTTTCTCAGTTTTTAAAGATGAAAGTTTTGCTATACAGTCGACCCCCGCGTAATCACGGTTCGGCATTCACGGCCCCGGTTATTCGTGGAATTTTCCTTAGAACCTAACTAATAATTGTATAATTTACTAATTTTGTAATATAAATACTAACGTAAATTCAGCAAAATATCAATGTAAAATAAACGCTATTGGCTGGAGGTTTGAAAGTAGCCAATCCGAGAGCGTTATTCATTTCTTCTCGCTGCTGATTGGCTGCTGCCCACGAGGCGCTGTCTCGGGCAGATGCAGCCCAGCATCATCCTACCATGTAGAGCTATCTCGAGTGTTTTGCTGAGTGTTGTATTTTTTATTAAATTATTAGTATATTTTTACTTATATTTTTTATTATATTTTACGTTATATTTTGACGTTTATAGGCATTTTTATGGACCTCGTCCAATATTCGCGGATTTTCACTTTTCGCGGGTGCTCTAGGAACATAACCCCTGCAAATGTGATACAGAGAAATAGTGTGGATAGGTTTAGTCAGATTCCGTTTTCAGATTACTGCCAACATTTAAGGCCTGCGATGCTAATAGTAGAAATTCGGTGAAAATCACTTAAGTGATGAGTGGCCACTCTGAAGATAATCTGCAAAATTCAAAATTCTTCTGGCACAGGACAACTGGTTTGAAGGTCTGTTATAATTTTAAAAGTTTAAGACTGGCATTGGAAAATAAATCTTTTACAATTCATTGCTTGTCTGCTTATTGTGATTGTGGTCTGGAGAGGAGGATACTTTTGTAATCTGATGCCAAAGTTAATTGCTTTGATCTTTAAGCAAAAATAATCTTTTTTCATCAAGTACAGGTGCAATAACACTATTATTTACTCAAGAACATCTACTTCAGTTTCTTAGAAACTATAAGTGGATAGATTTTAACTCCTGTTAATTTTATAGTTTTTTTTTTTTTTTTTGGTTTCTTTTTCCATAAAGATGACTTTTTATTTCTTTCTGTCTGTTAAGGCTTTGGACCCTGCCTCCTTGCTCTAAATAAGAAGGGGTCTAAGTGTTTTTGTCTTTTATTTACAAACGCCTCTGTCATGACTTCCTCAAACATTGCTCTCAGAAAGTGGAAGAAAAAGTCAACATCTAATAGACTCTTATTTGCCTTTAATTGCATTTATAAATTTATATATTACACTCTAAAAGAGAGAGAAGCCAATAGTTGGGCACTGCTTCAATAACATTATTGAATCCTTTTGTATGACGTTGGTTAGCTGCTACTACTTTTAGTTTTCTTGTGATGCCACCTCTTCATTTAGGCCAATTCATCATCTGAAGGCATCTTTATACGTGTAAACTCTGTTCCTTGGCGAGTGTCATTGCAAATTATTTTCCTTTATAGAATTACACTAGACATCAACCACTGCTACTGAGGTAAAAGTACGTCTTAGACTAATCCGAACACAGTTTTCAAATCTGAAATCAGAATTAACCCAGTACCTAGGGATTTTTAGTTACAGAAATAAATGGAAATCTAATGTTGTATATTTTAAGTGTTCTTTTCATTTACTGTGTACAGGCAGCAGGTTATGTGGGAGAACCATGTGGTTGCCTGCCTACACGTACACACACGTGCTTCTTGTTCTTGTGGAATAGCCGAGATGATGCAAATCACTAAAAGATCAAAGAGTGGCCATCAAGAACAGACCATACTCCAGGAAAATTCAATGTGCAACACGTGCCACTGGTACGTCATCCACAAAGAATATTTCTTCCACCACTGCATATAAAGCTGGGCCTGATGAAGAGCTTTGTAAAGGCAATGAGTATTGAAGGAGCAGGATTTCTTTATCTGAAAGAAAAATTTGGAGTGATTTTAACTGATGCCAAGTTGAAGGCTGGAATATTTGTCGGACCACAAATTTGTGATGTATTTTCAGATCCAGTCTTCCAGTCTGGGCTTAACCCACTGGACCTGGCTGCATGGGAGGATTTCAAACTGTTTACAGTCCACATTTCCTCCTTGGGACCACAAAGCAGACAACTGTGCGAGTTGGTTCGACATGATAAAAGCCTTTGAAGAAATGGGCTGCCTTATGTCACTTAAGTTTCAGTTTCATCATTCACACTCTGATTTCTTCCCAGCCAACCACGGTGCTATGAGCGATGAGCATGGTGAGAGGTTCCACCAACACATAAAGGAAACGGAGACCAACTATCAGGGGAGATACAACTCCCACATGATGGGGTGTGGGATGTTTGTTGGTTTCTTCAGAGACAAACCACTGCTATTCACAACTGTAAAATCAAGTACTTAAAGCATTTCTAAACAGCTAATGTATACTATGTACAATGTGTTTGAGCTTATGGATAAGAGTTACTGTACAATATACAATGTGTTTATATTGTTTATTTTTTTTTAATTTTGCGATGTGCTTGATTTATTAATAAAGGAAGACTGGAAATGACATTTTTCTGTAACTACAAATCCTGACGAGCTGGGGTCAATTCTGACGTCAGATTTGGAATCAGCTGCTTGATTTGATAAAGGACACTTACATATATATTATATACCTCATTAGCAGTCAGTTATTTTTTGTTGTCCAGTGTTATTACAGAAAATTTTTTCTTACCAACCCACCTTTTAAAAATCCAATGAATATAATTTTTAGAAGCACTACAAAAAATATACATTTACTAACCAACCATTTAAAATAATAAATAAAGAAGAAATTTTTTTTTTTAATTCACCAAGCGCAGTCCTTATGATCTTGTCTAAAATCATCTGCAGTGATATCCCATGT
This sequence comes from Nautilus pompilius, assembly GCA_018389105.1. NCBI lineage: Eukaryota > Metazoa > Mollusca > Cephalopoda > Nautilida > Nautilidae > Nautilus > Nautilus pompilius. The sequence goes on along the minus strand of JACATO010000980.1, from coordinate 520,133 downwards.
TAAGCAACATACTGTACCTTGTGCACTAGTTTCCAAAATGGTTAAAGTTTTATTCTCATAATGATTAACTAATGCAAACTTTATCATAATAATATGTAAATTTAAAATACATTTTAGTGGTGTAGCGGGAAGCAAAAAGCAATTCCAACAAAAATGATTGTAAACCAAAATGAATTAGAGTTGGTCGATGGTGTCTCTGAGCTGTAGCTGATACGTTTGGTGCCCTGTTCCAATAATTTTCATTTCTGATTAATTAAGTTGTTTGTCAATACCATAAAGTTAAATAATATTATAAAGTAACATAGCATATAGAACTTTACTAATTCATATGCTTAAGACACCTGTCTGCTTTTGGCGCTACCAACCCACCCCTTGCAATTCTCATTTGATGGCAATACATGCAGTTGCTTTGCCTGCTGCTTATGACCCTATCAATGAAAGCATTGAGTAATAAAGTTCATTATCTTATTAGAGAAGTTGGCAGTTCTTGAAGTAATCTTGGCAGGGGTTAGAGCAAAGCAATGTTTTCTTAGAGCATCCCAGACTCACTCAATAGGATTTAGCTTTGGAAAAAATGCTGTCCATATTATAGAGGTAATGGTTTGATCTGTTCTTGAAGATAATTGGTTTATTACACATGACCTATGTGGATGAATGATATCATACATTAAACTGAAATTATCTCTAATTGCACCAATATGTGTTTGATATAGGAATCCAGAATTCCATTCCTTTGCCTAATTGCCATCAGGGTACCCCTCTGAAACACATGCAGGACATCAGTACATCTACTCACTGAAATTCTTGCCTAGACCATCATCACCATAGTGATCTTTTCCAGGATATTTGTGTGTTCCACATTCCCTTCAAATGAGTATGCACAATCACATTGAAGTTTAAATTTAGATTCCTCAGTAACCATCTTTCATGTAGTCTGTGTATAGAAGCTGATACTAACCACCTCTGTGGCTACAGACAGACCAGAAGCAAGTTGGGTTGGTGTTGATGTTCTGGTTTGCTGAACCAGATCTGCTGGGGTTTTGCTTATTCATTTTGCTTTTAATTGCACTTGTAGGTAATTAGAGAAGCAAATTAATCTAATTAATGAGGGAATTCTTTGTAATCAAGAAGTGAGTTGTACTTTCTGGTTACTAAAGAGACAATCTAATAACAGTAAATCATTGAGTTTACTTAAAGTTCTTTTGTTTAACCTAACCCCAATAAAAAGTACTTTTTTTTTTAAATTTTGTTTTGTAACAGTTATTCATAAGCCTGAAAAAAAATTAAATGATATTTAGATGTTTTCAGTTCAGTAGCTGTGGTTGCAGTATGTCGTGTGTGGGAAGCTGGTGGTCTAGTAGTTAGACTATTGGATTGCTGTAGCTGAGGGCTTTAGTTTAAATCCTGGTCAGAACTGACTTGGTTTGTTGTGCATCCTGGCGCAGTTTCTTGTTGGTCTGCTGGTGGAGAAAAACATGTGTTCCTCTCGCATCCAAAGATGAAGAGTTCTAGTATTTTGTTTAGTACCAAAAGGTTCTGGTGACACTTACTGTCCAAGTCATTGTTTTAGAAAGACTTAGCCACCAACCAAGTACTTATTTATTCTCAGCAAAAGTTACAATGCTAAGGGCATAGTGAACAACACAAGCTCTTATCTCACCACATTTACTGTCTGTCTGTATGTAATTTGTGCTCCTGGAGCATCTTGCAAGGATATTGCTAAGTCCATTTGAAAATAGTTGGAGTCACAAACAAAAGATTTATGTTGGTCTCCATTCACTGAGCATGTATACATGGGCTAATGAAGCTTATTAAGTAAGAGGTTTGGTCATAGATACAAAGTAATTGAAGTTTATAAAAAATACTAGGGGATATAATCACAAATAGGCCCAAATGCCTCTAAGACTTGATATTAGGATTTATTTTTTTTAAAGAAACAGAATTATAAGTAACTTGTGTGAATTATTGCAGTATCCATTAATAGATATTTCTTTGAGGTCTTTTACAGAGAAAAATTGTCGTCTTCATGCAGAATACTTATACGAAGTTGAAAAAATTATCTGTTCAAGTATTTTTTAAAAATCTCTACTAGTTCTGCTTTTACTGGTTAATGGAACAGGATGGTTATAGTCTTGAATTAAATACAGCATCCTGTATTTGTAGGGATTACATTTTTTACCAATGCAGTGTTTAGTTTTCATGAAATAAATAAGGACTGTGGTAAACTCCATCTTAGGAAATCTCTGTTTAGAAGCCAAAGGCAATTACCATAGAGCGTTATTCTTATAGTTCTTGTCTATTTCTTAGAAGCATATGAGTTATTTTGATGCTTTATCTGCATCTGAACTCTGTTATTTTTTGTAAATGAAGTACTCATGTAATCCTGGTTGTGCATTTGTATGCATTCATCAGTCAGTAAATCAGTTTGGGCTTTGACTTCAGATTTAAGCAATTCACTCATCAGGCAAATGTTAGAGGCTTAGCTTACCTTGAGTTAATAGTTTGATGTTTAGGGTGAAGAAAGAGAACTGGAAATATCTTTTTAAATTATCTGGAAATGTTGCTGGAGTCTCTTTAAATGATTTTACGCAGAGAAACCCTGTAAAGATATAATGCAGGCTGTGGCACTAGAAAAATGTTAAATTCGTGATTCCTGACTGAATTAGGTCCATGTTCTTGTTGAATATATTGCCTCATTTAAAAATGATAAATGTGTAACATTTTTTTTTTTTATTGGCTGTATTAAAATAAAATATTTGTTGCAACAGATTCTTTTAGTAACATAAATTAAGCAGTTTGAAAGAGGAAGAACAGAAATACTGATAAACCATGTGCTTTGTGTCATGTAGGAAGTGTAAACATAGGACTGAAAGGAACAGGTGAAAAGTTGTAATCATCTTTTGCACAGATGGGAGAAGACAGATTTGGAGAAAGCCACACAAACATTCAACTGCTTTTAACTGTCCAGGTCTCTAGTGGTGCAGTCATGGTTTGCTGGCATGTCTTTGGTCCTATGGTCCCTTTAGAAGGCAGAATGATTGCCAAAGCTTCCCTTAATATCATTTCCAATCAAGTGCATCCTGTGATACTTTGCATCCTGATGAGGATGCTGAGAAATATGGTGGAGATTTCAGGAATAATCAGTCCCTTGATCTCAGTCTAATCGAGAAAGATGCATTTACCATCATGATCCTCTGTCTCCTCAATTCATACATTGCACCCAATGACTGAATGGGAAGATATCTCTCAGGAAAACTTCAAGCATCTTGTGGGTTCTGCGCCACAGCCTGTGTATATATCAAAATATTTACACTTAAATCAACATTACCTATCACGCATTGGATCATTTATACTCTATTGGTAATGAAATGTTTTATAAGTTAGAACTTTTGTGAATAATAATGTTGATTTTTGGACAAACACTGTAGCCCTTATAGCACATTTTCTTGTGCTAAATTATAGCAAGAGAAATCAGAATAAAGGGTTTGGCTCTATGGCAATGGTTTCTACCCCCAATGTCTCATTTACATGTATTACAGTGAAATTATTTGATACTTATTTTTTTGTTATGAAGCTGCAAAAAATGGCATGGGTAAGGATGTATGTTTGCGTTATCACTGATCACATACACTACACGTTTGTCTGAAGTAAAGGCCCTTTTCTGTAATAGACAGATATTAGAAATCTGAAATGTAAGCTCACTTCTGTTTCTTTTACTCCTCCCAAAGAATATGGTTGTACATCTTTTGTAAAATGAGCTCTTAGTGTAACAATGTGTGGTTAGTTTTCACTGAGTTCAATGTTAACAGGCTCGCTCACCTTGCTAGTTTCGTCAGCTTCCATCCATCTGATAAAAATAAACTTCATGGTTCACTCTGGTTTGACTGCTGAACATAGCAGTATCAAATTTTTGTTTGTCTTGAAGAATTAGCTTAGTTAAAATAAAGGCAGTTTTGTGTTTTTTAAATTATACGGATATACAAAAACTAGTTTCAAAGCTCATTAAAATCCTTAACAATCATAGTAGCCATATTTTTATTTAACACACTCCCTCTCTCCCAATTATGCAGTGAAATGAGTGTCTGTTGATATATTTCTGCACAATGTGTTCTTATCTCAGAATTTTACATAGGCAGACATTGGCCATTTTTCCACAGAAATTAGAATGTTAAAAAATCTTTATCAGATTGCTTCTCTAATAACAAAACAAAAATGTACAAGTGTGTACATATATACACACACACACAATAAGACTTTGGTGTAAGCAGAGTTGTTCTTATCTTGTCATGTGTTCTCTGTATACATGAGCAATAGAAGTTTGTTTGCCATATGCCTAGATAGACATTTTAAAATAATCAGCTTTTGAACCCTCAGCCAGAACCAGATACCATTGAGATTCGGGCATAACCTATATCTTGAATTTTGATTTTTTTTTTTTTTTTTTTTAAATTAAAAGATTCTAGTATAAGATGTTATTATCAGCACATGAATATTGACATAACATCTAATTGGCTATAGATTTATTTTTCTAATTGAAGGGCTTAGTAATTTTAAATTCAGGAAAGGGGAGAAGCCTCAGAAGACCATGCTGTGTTTTACTAAAGGAAGGTTGACTTGGTTAGTGGTATTGCTAGGCTTTCTTGTCTGTCCGTCTCTTAGTATACGGATCATATGGAAGGGGTTAACCATAATTGGAATAAAAATAATTTTAAAAATGCAGTCATGATTATGTTACAATTTTCCTATATAAGAGACTTTTTACAAATAAAAATAAAGCTTGGTGTGAGTAAATAAGTCCTGCACATTTTTATTTACTATAAAAGTCAGCCAATCCCAGTCATTTCTTACATCCCTTAAGTGATGGACTTTGTATGTTTACACTATTCTACAAAACAGCTTCATCACCATAAGTTAGGACTGGTGAGCTAAATAAGAAACTTAAATTTAAGTTTTTTTTTTTTTTTTTTTTAATGGAAAAACAGATTTTACACATGACTGCAGTTTGGGAAACTTATTCATCCCAAAATTGGAGCAACTCTTTAGCTGAACTCTGACGTGTGGGCTGTTATATGTATCCAACTAATTTAAAAGAAATCTTTCTAGATAATTTTTTGGGTATACATATATATAAAAACTTGTACATTTGTAAAGTTTTGTTTCTAGTTGTCATTCTTTTTTGACAAATGTTGGCTGTGAATTCAGAAAAGGTGACTAAATCAAGATAACATGTACTGTTTCTGTTATTGGCTATCATTCTCAGATTAATTTTGTTCCCATGGTGAAGTTGAAGTAATGGCTACTTTCATCTCTTAATAATTTGTGAAACATCTTGATGTCTGCCCCACCAACAGAGAGATTTTTCACGTTTGTCTGTGTAGAATTGAAGCAGATCTTTGATGTTTTCAACTAGAACATTTGATTAGGTTAAGTTTGATAATTCATGATAATATGTATCCTAGAAGAGTAGCAGACGTTATGCCTCTCACACATGGATATTTGTTCATATTTCCCCTAGCCTCTTTGGGCAGACATTTTGCCAGTGGTGTCTTTCACAAGCTTTACTCAACTCTGTGAAGACTCAATAAAATCCTGGTTATGTTTAATAACACTAATCATAAATATTGTTGGTGGTTAAAGTCTATTTCTGCTGGATGTTGCATGTAGACTATTTGTTTTTGGGATGTAGAAGTAGTTCAGGATAGTTGGAGATTTTGGCCATGTTTGTCATGTGTAAATCAGTTAAGAAGCTTGACCTGCTTTGATGATGTACAGAAGGGGTCTGTTATGGAATGATGTTGGCTCTACCGTGAATCATTTAGCAATTTTTGTTTTATATTATTTCTGATCTCACTGTTATAAATTGGCAATCCCTCTTTTTGGGAGAAACCAAGTAATGGTATACTATTTAAGCAGAAAAGGAAATACAAATACCAACAGATCTAGCAATTAAAAATTTTTTTAATATTATAAAGTTGAATGGAAGCACCTGCAATTTGTCAAGTGAAATGGATTTTAAAAATACTCAAGGCAAAGCTAACTACTTATTTTGCCATGGAGTCAGCAGTTAGATTCATACTTCCTAATGATAATGTTGCACAGACTTGATAGCGGTCATGGCCATAATGATGGCTACCAACACAACACTGTTTAATATTAAAACCTGGTTAGAGAAATATAATGGAGATTGAGGTCTGCAGGTGGTAATTAAAGAAAACAAACAACCTTTTTGAAGAAAGAAAGAAAATAGTTGCTGTGAAAGTTATGTATGATCTGAAGGTTTATTGCCATTAGTGTTTGCTTTGTTACTATACAATTATGATGACTACTGTAGTGAGAGAATGGAACAGGAACCTTTTTTTAAAAAAATATTGAAGTTTGTGGAATTTTTACATCTGTTATACTTGAGCATTTAGGGTAGCCATGTGTCATGAGATGGATATATGGCATTTAGTTGGCCAAACTGGGACCTAAATAGTATTTTCTTAGGGAATGGATTTTTTTAAAATAACTGTAAATAGGAGTGGCCTGCCTGGCTTTTTTTTTTTAGTTTTCCCATTCATTTTAAAAATTAGAAGCTGTTAGGGTTCAGCAAATTAGCATATCTGTTTCAGCTTTCATTATATCTTAGCAATAGTTTATAATAATATTAATAGAAGATTTTCAATGAGTGTAGGGAAAAAAATGTAGTTTGCAGTTTCTTGCTTGTGTAGATAAGGGGGAAGTTATAGAAGAAAAATCCCAAGTGGCGGAGAATTTGACCATGATCATTTATAGCCACTTCTATGCAGGAAATTGTAGTTGATATTGAGAAACAGATGTATAGCCACACCAATTATTTTTTTTTTTTTTGTAGCACTAGTTACAATGGAGTCTACTTTGGATTATATTGTTATATTGTCTACTTATGTACCGTATTTCACGGCTTATTGGACGCACTTTTTTTTCCTCTGAAACTGGTCCAAAAAAATCATCCTGCGTCCTTTAAGCTGAAGGTCGGCGACGGTAGGTATACAAGTTTGTGGTGAGTGGTAGCACCTCCCATGACGTTTGGTGCTGAGCCTGTGAAACATAACACACGACCCATGTTTCAAATGTTGTTTGAGTGTTGTTTTCACAACTAATTATATTTACTTACGGTGTCCAGTATAACCCAGCAATAACTCAAGCAGCAATGTAGCCATTTTGTCCCACAGACACGGACAAAGACGCATCATCAGTATGCGCAGCAGTGAGCCGCCGCAACCATTTTTTCACCAGTTCAAGCTGTGAGCTTGTCAGGGTTAGATAGTCCTGTGCCATTTGTTTCTAGCCTTATTAGAAACGGAGGGTACAGGAGTACCTACCATATTACCAGTAAATTTTCAGATTCATAGTACAATGGCTGGGAAAAGGAGACATGCATACATCATCAGTTATAAATTAATGGCAATTGGTTATGCCAAACTACATGGCAACAGACCTGCAGAGAGGGAGTTTGGCATAAAGAAGAAGAAAAACTGAGAACAGCGCAGAAGAGTAAACATAATCTTCACAACAAATCAGCAAAATGGCCAGCTCTAGGAGAAGAAATTATGAACTGGATAGTAAATGAAAGGGATTGTGGTCATTCTTTGTCGACCAAAATTATAATGAATTAAGGCAGAGCAAAATGGAATCCAAGATTTTCGTGGCACTACAGGTTCATGAAACAAAATTAATTATCAATGAGAACCTGCACAAGGATTTCCCAGAGAATGCCTGATGAATATGAAGAAAAAATCACAGAATTTCACAGGCTTGTAATTAATGCCAGGGGAAAAAAAACACAATACAGGCTGAGTCAGATTGGAAACATGAATGAGGTCCCCCCTGACCTTTGATGTTCCTTCTAACATGACCATTGATTTGACTGGAAGTAAAACTGTGACTGCTAAAACATCTGGACATGGAAAAGGTTGTCATACTGCAGTTTTGTTTTGTTGCTTTGATGGCAAAAAACTACCTCCACTTTTGATATTTAAAAGAAAAACTATGCCCAAGGACAAAATTCCAGCAGGAATTTTTGTTCACGTTCACAAAAGAGGGTGGATGGACGAGAATGGTGTTGAGCTGTGGCTTGAAAAAGTTTGGGCAAGGAGACCAGGTGGTTTAATTAGAAAACCAGCTTTACTGGTGTGTGACCAATTTAGGGCTCACAGAACTGAGGCGATAAAGGTAAAGAGACAGCAGTTGAAAACACAAATTGCTGTCATCCCAGGAGGTCTGACTTCCCAGCTACAACCATTGGATGTCAATTAACAAGCCCTTTAATGCTTTTATGAGGGAAGAATTGAATCGGTGGATGAATGTTCTACACCATCTTACACCCACTGGCCAAATTGGAAAAAAACATCCATTATGCAAGTGTCCCACATGGTTAAAACTGCATGGGAGAAAGTGAAGATGGAGACTGTTGTGAAGTCTTTTAAGAAATGTGACACAAGTAATGCATTAGATGGGACTGAAGATGACATTATCTATGAGGATAGTGACAGTTCACAGTCAGATGCTGATAATCCCAATGATGTGGATAACTCTGGAAGTGATTGTCAGAGTAATGAAAATAGTGAATTTTCTGGTTTTGAGGATAAATAAATATTATTTTTTAAATGCATACTGGAGATGTGAGTTTTAAATCAAATTGTTGTTTTAAAAAAATAAAGGTTCTTTATTAAAGTGCAATAAGATGTTGTCTATTAAGTGCATACTTTAAATGTCAATTTTAAATAAAATTGTGGTGAATATTTTTGTTTACATAGTGTATAGTCGAATGCCCCATGTGCTGTGCAGGGATACAAACAATAGTGTATCGTTTACATAAGACATACAAAGAATTTCATATTCCTCACATTTTCACTTTCAGTCTTCCAAAGCCACAAATTTTATCTTTTTATTATTTTTTGTGTGTTTTGTAATTATGATGAATGATGAAACAAATTGTAGGTGTATCAAAGTTAGATGTGGTTTTGTTTCCCAAACCTCCCTTCATAGCATCACAAGGAAACAGACCGACACAGGTTTTATGTAGTTAAATTTTTTTTTCCAGATTATTACCTTAAAATTTTGGATGTGTCTAATAGGCCGCGAAATACGGTAATTTGTTCTTAATATGTATAATTCACATAGCTAAAGAAAAGCTGTAAGACTTTAGCAGTCTTCCCTTTCCTGACTCTAACATACACAATTATCTACTGTAAATGTATTTATGCACTTAAGTTATTTTTTGTAGGAGGGAGGAATTTCTTTCTTCTTTATGAATGTTTGTCATGAAGTATTTATAAACCAGAATTTTACTAATCTTGGGAAAATTAACAAGGTAATTATGATTTAAAGCTTTCTTTGGAATGATGCTGATTCATAATTGTCATTTCAACTGAAATTTCTTTGACTGGAATAATCTATTCTAATTCTAAAAGAAATGAGCAAGATATTAAATTGTAACGTAGTTTTTTTTGTTGTTGCTGCTGCTTTATATTTGTAACAATATTTTTTGATGTGATTATCTCCCTTGGATAGTTTAGGGGACTAGTTAAGTAATTCCTATTTAAGACCATTTAACATTGTGTTTGTTTATTTTTAAAATAAGTATTAAAGAATTTATTTAAACATTTAAAGGCAGTAACTTCCTCGATGGTTATAATAACTCTGTATCTGTAAACTAAGCGCGCACATTAGAATTTTTATTGTAAGACTAAGAATCACTCTTGGATTGTGGATTTCTGTTGTTACACAGCTGGAATGTGTTTACAATTCTAACCTAATTTTGAGAATTTAAAACCACTATCAATTAAACATGAGATGTTACATGTTGTTTCATGTTCTAAAAGGATGCTGAGAAAGTGGCTGTTACAAATTAATTGCTGCCATGGTTTTTTTTACTGCAGTTGTTGCAAAAGCTAACATTTACACAAGTTTATAGTATTTTTTGGTTCTTTTGTGGTCAGTTTTTAGATTATTTTAGTTACTAGTTTAAAGCATAAGTTACTACTTTTTTTCTGTATGTTCTCTTAGCCAGGAGTGTATTTACATTTTAGACCATTATATCAGTAACAATAGAAAAATCCTTTTTAATTGCATAGTAATCAACCCAATGCAGTACAACTTTCATGTAACCTTTCTGACACTATGCATTGAACACTACTCATTAGTTTTGCTTGGTAGTGATCTGGTATAAAAGTCAGTACTTTTAACAATCAGCTGGACCCAACCATTTTCGTTTATTCTTCCATAATCATATTGGTAGATGCAAATAATAATTTATATATTGGTTTAGTAAAATTCATACAACTTTTTTTTTTTTTTTAATCTGGTCCAACTTCTAGCATTTTTCACATGAGTGAAGTAATCAGTGGGCAGATGTGGAAGCTGCAGCAATCTTCTCCATCATCAACTGGAATTTTAAATATTGCTGGTAACCTCCATCACTAAAACCTGATGTCACTAGGTTCATTCCACACACATCCACATCGCAGAACAGATATTTAGCACAGTAATACAAGTACTGGAAGCATTTTTAGTTAACTCAGTTCTAACACTGCATCATTTGCTTATATACACGCACGGGATGTTGGTGATAATTTTTTGCAATGTTCATAATGTGGATATTTAGAGACGTTTGTAGATTTTAAAATCAACCTTGTTTTTTTTTTTGATTTCATAAATCTAAAACTGCCACGTCTCCCTTCCACTGTCCGGTCTCTGTTGCAGAAGGAAGGTACCTTTCATTGCCTTCATCCCTATTAGTGCTCTGGCAGAGCTGGTCAAATCTCGCATCGTCAATATGAAAAGGTATGAAAAAGAAGTCAGTGTCTGTCTCACTGACTAACAAAGTGATTAAAATAAATTTGAATTTCTAATTTGCTTTAGGACTATTGAAAAAAAACTGTTACAACTTCTGGTTTTTTTTAAATTCTTAATTGAAAAGGTAGTTTGGATGTACTAGTATCAGCCACCTTAACAATTCCTCCCTGTCAAGAATAAGGGGTAAATAGTCTGGTGGACTAACCCTTCAATATCTGCTCAAATATATACAGGTAAATCATTTTCATTTTTTAAAAAATGTGCTATGGCGACACGTTTACCGTGTGTTCATAATGACAGAGCAGGTGCGATTTTGGATTTTTCCTTTACTTCCGTCCCAGAACCTGCCACCCCTGCGCTGATGGGAAGGAGGCCTGCTGTGGATTCTCCCGTTAACCTCTGACCCACAGTGGGGGGGGGGAGGAAAAGCCCTACGCGGTTATCCGCCAGAACGGATGGCGGTGTTTGAGACGAACACTGCATGAACGTGGCGAGGAGCATGTTGTTCGTCCGCGAGTACTGAGTTACCGAGGCGGTGGGTGGGGGGAAAGGCGACCGGAGTTTTTTATCGAGCCGCCTGTGGGTGGGGTGGAGAAGATGGCTGCACTGGACGCGGAGCAGTTCAGCCGACAGACCTCTCTACGGAGATCGAAAAGAAAACTCGCCGCCTTCGCAAGTAAGTCTGTCTGTCTGTCGGTCCACCTCCTCCCCCACCCCCGGGGAGGGGCTGTTAACGCGGAATGGCGGAAGTCCTGTCTGTCTGTCTGTTGGGTAAGGTAGTACCCCCGTCCCCCGACGCTCCTTCATTAACGAACCGCCGGGGAGGATCCCCAGCCAGCGGTCTTTGTTCGCTACCAACATGGCCCCTGGTCACCCGCGTCTCCCTGACCAGGCCTCCTGGGCGAATACCGGCTTTAATTGATGGAAAGAAGGGAAAGTCCCCGCCCGCATTTTTGGTTTAGAGAAGGCCCCGGAGTGGGGGGGGGGGGCAGGTATTTAGTAAAACTAGCGACACTCGTTGATTCCGGTCCCCACGAACATGAAGAACAAATGGGCTTCCGGCTCCCGAAGTTCGCCGGTCATAGTCCAGTAATGTCGCGCACGGGAGCAGTGAAGAAAACCCGTTATAGGTCTTCCTGTCTGGGCGGAGGGGCTGTGCTCTCAGCCATTGGGTGGGGCAGATCCTACTCTTGGCCATGGAAGGTGGGGGGGAGCTGGTCCTAAAGGGTGGGAGTATTCTCTGTGGCCCCTAGAAAGTGTCAGTACTCTTGGCCATGGAAGGTGGGGGGGGAGCTGGTCCTAAAGGGTGGGAGTATTCTCTGTGGCCCCTAGAAAGTGTCAGTACTCTTGGCCATGGAAGGTGGGGGGGAAGCTGGTCCTAAAGGGTTGGAGTATTCTCTGCGGCCCCTAGAAAGTGTCATTACTCTTGGCCATGGAAGGTGGAGGGGGAGCTGGTCCTAAAGGGTGGGGAGTATCTCTGTGGCCCCTACAAAGTGTCAGTACTCTTGGCCATGGAAGGTGGGGGGGAAGCTGATACTAAAAGGTGGGAGTATTCTCTGTGGCCCTAGAAAGTGTCAGTACTTGGCCATGGAAGGTGGGGGGAAGCTGTCATAAAGGGTGGGAGTATTCTCTGTGGCCCCTAGAAAGTGTCAGTACTCTTGCCATGGAAGGTGGAGGGGAGCTGGTCCTAAAGGGTGGGAGTATTCTCTGTGGCCCCTAGAAAGTGTCAGTACTCTTGGCCATGGAAGGTGGGGGGAAGCTGGTCATAAAGGGTGGGAGTATTCTCTGTGGCCCCTAGAAAGTGTCATTACTCTTGGCCATGGAAGGTGGAGGGAGCTGGTCCAAGGGTGGGAGTATCTCTGTGGCCCCCTAGAAAGTGTCAGTACTCTTGGCCATGGAAGGTGGGGGGAAGCTGGTCATAAAGGGTGGGAGTATTCTCTGTGGCCCCTAGAAAGTGTCATTACTCTTGGCCATGGAAGGTGGAGGGGAGCTGGTCCTAAAGGGTGGGAGTATTCTCTGCGCCCCTAGAAAGTGTCATTACTCTTGGCCATGGAAGGTGGGGGGGTGCTGATACTAAAAGGGTGGGATATTCTCTGTGGCCCCTAGAAAGTGTCCGTACTCTTGGCCATGGAAGGTGGGGGGAAGCTGGTCATAAAGGGTGGGAGTATTCTCTGTGGCCCTAGAAAGTGTCAGTACTCTTGGCCATGGAAGGTGGGGGAGCTGGTCCTAAAGGGTGGGAGTATTCTCTGGGCCCCTAGAAAAGTGTCCAGTACTCTTGGCCATGGAAGGTGGGGGGAAGCTGGTCATAAAGGGTGGGAGTATTCTCTGTGGCCCCTAGAAAGTGTCATTACTCTTGGCCATGGAAGGTGGAGGGGAGCTGGTCCTAAAGGGTGGGAGTATTCTCTGTGGCCCCTAGAAAGTGTCAGTACTCTTGGCCATGGAAGGTGGGGGGAAGCTGGTCATAAAGGGTGGGAGTATTCTCTGTGGCCCCTAGAAAGTGTCATTACTCTTGGCCATGGAAGGTGGAGGGGAGCTGGTCCTAAAGGGTGGGAGTATTCTTTGTGGCCCCTACAAAGTGTCAGTACTCTTGGCCCATCTGGAGAGAGGTGGGGGTGTGTGTTTATCTAATCTTTTAAGTGTTGTTGGCACCCTGAAGTAAGAATTCTCTATTTCCTGATGTGCTGGAAACCTTACTAGGGAGTTTTGGGGTCCTAAACTGTGGCCAAGATAACAACAATACTTGTATACTTTAGTTACAGCTACCTGCATAAAAACCAGCAGAATATTTACTCCTCTATTATATTGTTTTCCATCTTTTATTTCCCAAATGTATTCCATGGCTTTGGTATTATTTAATGTTACATTTACTTGTCTTTATCATGAATTATGATTTTTAAAATTCTAGTCGTATATTTTTCATTTAACGGTAACTAGAGTTAAATTTGAAATTTACCCAGGCAGGCAGGCATCACTTCTCAAGACTTGTAAGTTTTTGTTTGTTTGTTCACCTGTTAACTCGGGTAGGTAGGAGGTGAAGTGAGTCTGGGTTTGGACCTGTCTGGTGCTATGTGGAGGAGAAGGAAAAGATCCATAGTTACTCTGAAAATGGTGGACTAAATGAGGACACGAGGATACTCTGCCCTGCTTATTGTAATTAGTGGTAGAGTGTGGTGTAGGAGTTTTGTTAGATGTAAATCTGGAATGTATCATTGGTTTTTCACTCTCCAATGTATACACTACAGCGTTAAATGCGCATGTACAAACAAACACGGGCTTGCGCTCACCAGACTTCTCCATAGTTAAATAGTTTGACTTTCTTTGCCTGTCAAGCACAACATTAAAATGATACTAGACTGAAATCATGTAATCAGCTTCTTGTATTGAATGCTTAATTATTTTTTCTAATGTCTGTTAGTTTAATTAGGTATGTGCTTACTAATTTTTTTTTTAGTAATGGAATGTGCAATACATTGAATGATGATTATCAGTGGTTTCAGGGCTACTTGAAATTTTGGGCATCTCATTTGTTTTTACTCACTCCTTTCCATGGTGCTTAGACAGGGTGAGTTCTGTTAACACAATCCCAAATACATTGATCGCAGTTTGGTTGATCTACTCAATGAATTGCCAAGTCTTTATTCTATGCTATGCATACATTTTAAACAATGCCATTGATATAGATTAGAAATCAAAGAAACTATATATCACTGAAAAATGAATGTAATTTTGACTGACACAGACTTTATTTTTGTACTTGTCAACAATATGCTGATAGACCTGGGGTTTGTCTGATATTGCTCTTCTATTCTTAGCAGATGGAAGGAAATAAGGTAAAAGATGTTCGTGTTTTTTTGTGATGAGTAAGCAAGCATGGTTTTGTGTAAGTTTATGAATAATCTCAAGTTTCAGTTATCTTGGAAGACTTTAAAAACTGAAATATTAGACTGGATTCACAAATAATAAAGTAAAAAAAATTTTTTTAAATTCCAAACCTGTAAATAGGAGCTAGACAGTCTAGCTGACAGTTTTCGGTTTTTGCTTTATCAACTAAACTTTTGTTAGCCCCAATAGTACATTTCAGGTAAAAACTTCTCCACAATGTTGCTTTTTTGTTATTCCATGCACTTTGCTTGAGACTCTACAGTGTTGCAAAAAGATTTGACACTTAGGAAGTTGTCAATTGACAACTTCAGAAATTAGATTATAATATCTGAAACTCGTAAAACTTCTATTCTTTTCTTTTTTTCTTCCAGAAAATACTTCTTCTAATGATAGCCATCTTTAGTTAAAGAAACAACTCTTTGATCAGTTTAAAGACTATTTTCATTGATAGCACTGGTGTTATAGATGAGACATGTCTCTCTCAAGCTGACTGGTATAATGAGCTATTACATTTAAAATAACGTGTTTACCTACTCTTGTGGAAACTACCTATTAGAATGATTGGCCCAAATCCATTTCCTGTATTGGATAAGATTTGTTTAATTTTTTAAAATTGTTAAATAACTTTTCAAACTTTTTTTTTTTTTTAATGATGCTAGTCAATATTCGGGGAAAAGAGTTCGTGTGTTTTCCTTTAAGGTTTAATATTTGAAAAAAATAATTAAACTTAAATGTTGTAAAAGAGAAAATTGGTGATATTCTGATTGTAGCTTCAGAGTGCAGTCTACAAAATAGATGGATGGATTCTGGACTACAATCTAACAAGATATTAGAATGCTGTTGTACCTGTTTTAAAACTTGATACACACCAGCTGCTTTCTGCAAGGACCAGACTGTATTGTGGGTTAACTGTTTAGGGAACAGGGGGTCCTTTTTTTTTTTTAGATTTGATTAGTTGACAATGTAAGAGATACTCCAAACTGTGAACAGGTCTGCAGCATATCTGATTGCCTCTTTACCCTTGATAAAATATACTAAGTTTTCGCACAGATATTTCATTGTATTTTTAGATGAAAATAGTTTACTTTTTAATGTACTTTCATTACCTGCAGTGTATATTTAGTTAAATCATACTAAACAGTTCTAGTGTTTAATTAATAATTTCTAAAAGTAGGATTTTAGTATTAGATAGTAGCAGTGAGTATGCGTGAGTCACGACAGTATTTATACTATGCTAAGATGTCAATGTAAGAAACTCAACTGACATTTTGAGACTCTTCAAGTTTTAGGGTTAATAAATCATGAAGAGTATTAATCTATAGATCAGGATTAGTATTTTTTTTAAGTTATACATTTAGGAATATATACGAGGTCTGTCAAAAAAGTATCCGACCTTAGGCTGGAAAAAAAAAATTAGGTGCTTGCTGGGGTTCAATTGCTAATCCCCTTCGAAGTAGGCCCCTTGTGCCTCCACACACTTAGCCCAGCAATCCTTCCACTGTTTGTAGCACATCTGGAATGCTGCTTCCAGAATGGCTCGCTTTCAGTGGCATCTTCATTTTTGGGAACAACCAGAAGTCAGAAGGAGCCATGTCTGGAGAGTAGGGAGCCTGGCGAATGAGCGAAATGCCTTTCTTTGCCAAGAAACCTTGGATCAGCTGCGACGAATGAGCCGGGGTGTTGTCATGATGCAGCTGCCAGTTTTGCGAGGCCCACAGATCTGGTCTCTTGCACCAAACTGCATCACGAAGATGTTGGAGGACTTCCGGATAGTACTCCTTTGTAACTGTTTGTCCTTCTGGTGCGTATTCGTGATGCACAACGCCTCGGTAGTCAAAGAAAACAGTCAGCATTACCTTAATTTTGCTCTGGACCTGACGTTGGCTGCTTCCACTGTGATGACTGAGCTTTGGTTTCCGGGTCATACCCGTACACCCATGTCTCATCTCCACCTGTTGGCAGTATCCAGCAGGTCTTGCGCAACCTCAAGACGAAGTTGTTGTTGTTCCTGAGAAAGCAGCTTGGGCACAAATTTTGCTGACAAAACTGCACAAGCCCAAATCCTCCTTTAAAATTGCATGTGCAGAATCTTTACTGATCCCATCGTATCACCAATTTCCTGCACCGTCAAATGACAGTCCTCCATTATCAAGGTCTGCACTTTCTCGATGACAACTACATTGCGGCTTATTGACGGCCTCCCGGAACGCTGGTCACTCTCCATCAATGTGCCGCCATCTTTGAACCTGTTGTACCATTCTTTTATTTGGGTAACACCCATGGCATTGTCACCAAAAGCCTGTTGAATTTTGTGAATTGTTTCCACTTGGGTATCTCCAAGCTTTTGGCAAAACTTGATGCAAGATCGTTGCTCCACATTCTGTTGTCATAGGCGAAATGAAAATGCAACAAGTAGTACAGCACCTAACATGCTGGCTGCCTGACAGCAACTGACATATCCAGCGAGCCTGCCAAAAACCACGAATGCGCATGAAGGCATACGGTTCCACTATTTTTGCCTCCCTAATGTCATTAATTCCCATGGGAAAAAAATAAAGTCAGATACTTTTTCGACAGACCTTGTATATATATATATATATTCCTAAGTGTGTGTATTTTATTATAAGAATATTCACATTTTTAAATATGACTCAGTTGATAAATTAGTTAAACTACATTTAGGAAAGATGCATTGCTGGCACAGTACATTCAAAAGTGTTCATATTTTGGCTTAAGCGGACCAACGTGTCGTTTGGGTCACTAAAGGTATTCATTTTCGGGTCATCCAAGGGTGATGTCACTAAATAATTTTCATCAGGCCTCAGTGCTAGTGGTATTTTATCCAAACACCACTACTGCATACATATCCTGCTGACATGGCATCATTGATATCTATGTAGGCAATGGGTGATGCAACATCGCAAGTTGGTTTGACCAGCTGTTGATGCAGTTTTTTCACTGAGTGTAAATTATCTAGTTATCAACAATGGATGGACAAGTCTACAAACAAGCTAACAACTATGTGATAACTACCATTACCCAACATAACTGATTTGTGGGAACAGTTTGAGAGTTTGGGCTGACAATTAAGTTGGCCCAAAACTAATCTTGTCATCGTAATTGTTCTACTGTCCCGATGGCAGGATCCTAACTTATCATCTTTGTAGATGATGTCTATTTGCACTGAGCACACGTTGTCACTGCTACACTTCAGATGAATAGCGTCAAGTGTGGACTTAAATTTGAATGAACATGCTCAGGACATTGGGAGATGTTTTCGTGGTGCCTGAATTCACCCAGTCTCCTGATCAGCTGATTTGTTTGATACAGATACCTATTTTGCATTGCCCTATGCTACAATTTAACTTAGCTTCCACTAACATCCCTTTCTTTTTCTTTTTTTTTCGGGAGAGGATTTTGAATTTTTCAATATGCAAATTTTCTTCCACCAGAATATGAACATACATAAACATGCCATACAAGTATTACAGGCTTGGAAACAATACGTGTTTCTTATCTCTCTGAGTATATTTAAAATGTTACGACCGATCATCAGGCTTTCTTTGTCATTTAAAAATTTTTTTCCTTCATTATTTTGCTTGATCAAATGTATTCAGTTACTTTCAAAAATGTATTATATTTAAACAAAGTAAGTAAATTCTGGAAAATATTTAAATTCTGTATCATGCATGTGCATGTAGTCCACACAGTTCAATATAAGCTATAAACTATCATTGATCTAATAACTTGGAACCTTTTTGATTATGTCTAAAAGAACATGTTTAGAATAGGTAGTTTTCAATCCTGTGATCAGTTCAATATTAACAATTGTTATGGTTTAATTTGTGGATCAGATAACCATAGTTCATATTACTTTGTTTTTTTTTTTGATATGTGTTTATCTATTTTTAATATTTTAATCTGATTTCGTGGTTTTGTCAACTATTTTAGGAAAGAAAATTCATGCGAGGGATAGGGTTAATGACTTTTGTATTGAATTTTATTAATATCCCATTTCTTGACTGGATGCACAAAAAGTATTGATGAAAAATTACTTAGCATATTAAGTTTTGTTCTTGGTATTTTTAGTTGAACATTTTCAGTTACTAATACAAAGACAATTGGTTTGGTAACTTTAGTTGATCTGTGTTAAGATTAGATTAGATTTGCCTTGCCATGGACTACATAATATTTGAGTTTTCTATAACTGATCTCTCAAAAGAGAACATTTCTGGACAAGTTAAAACCACTTTGTGAAATAAAGAGAATTTTTAAAACTGGATAATGTGTGAAAAGGAAGGAAGGAAGGAATAAAGGTTGCATAGCAGGAAATTTATTTAATCTGTAATTTTCCACTGATAAGGTTGATGCCATTAAATCCAGGATGACAACCAGTGATCACATTAGATAGGACCTACTGTGTGTGTTGGAGGGAGGGATAGATGAGGCAGAAGAGTGTGTATGTTAATAATAAACTGATTGTTTAGATTTATATCCATTTTTAAGCATAAGATTCTTTTTAAATTTTATATTTGCGAAGGAGTATTTTTGTTTTGTTTTTTTGCCTAATCAATCTTATGTTATTGGTATCTTTTCCCCTCAAATGATAGCAGTTTTTCTGCTAGATTGTGCTTTAGTTTTTCCAAACAAACTCTTTTTTCTTTTGTGTGAAAGCTTTTAGATTATTATATCTTCCTGAGACGATGTTTACTGCTACTGTTGTAATGTCTGTTATGGTAGTTCTTTGACTTTTATGTCAAACTTTCTTTTCTCAGCAAAAAGAGCATTATTTTGGAGAATATTGTACTCTTATTTAATATTTGATAAACATAAGTATGTAGCACTTGATCATTTGCAATTTGTCAGTAAATTAATAATCTTCTTCCTTGGCATTTGTAGAAGGGGCAGTAACTGAAGCAATTCAAGAGAATAATGATCACATTTAAATTTTCTGACATGAGACTTCCTAAAAATTGTTGCTACATCCTTTTTTGAATAATGACGACTTTATTAGATGATATCAACACTATGCAGCAAAATTCAGGAATAGTCTAAGAGCTTCGTTTCTTATACCTGAATAAATACAATGTCTCATGATAACAATTTTTCTACTTGTGGCAACTTGGCTGAAAACCGTCAATACTATCTTTAAGTTTTTCCTTTGCTTTTGTTTCATCAAAGGGTATTTGCTGAGAAATGTGTGGATGGACACTGGTGACTAGGTGATCAGGCTTTAGGTTATACTTATTCGTGTCTACATGCGAGTGTAGCCATACAGAACACTTTTAAGGGTAATAATGCTAAAAACAGAGAAACTCTACCTTTGTGTGCTCTCTACAGCAACGTATTTCTAGTGAAAGCCTGGTGTTTTGTAGTTGGGTTGTATGAGTGAGAGAGAAGGGGCTTTTTTATCTGACAGTATGTAACTCTCTGTGAAAGATAATCACCATCGCATTTATTTATGTCTGGCCCCAGAGTAAACAAACAAAATCCTAAATGTTGATGGAAAAGTTTACTGATGTTCAAAATAAAAACAGAAAACTTTGTGAATTGATCTGATGTAAGATTCCAGTATTTAACAGGTACCATCCAGTCAGATTCCTGTTTGTTTGTTTTCGTTTTCCAGTATTGTACATGTACGCATATTGATAGAATGAAGATACGACAAATCCAATTATTGTGAAATTTTACCAGCTGATTGTCTTTTTCATTTAGTATAAATCCATCAGTTAATTTTTATTTTCAGAGTTCAATAATCTTACAAAGCGTAAGGAAATGGAATTGCTAGTTTCCTTTTAGAAAGCTTACAAGAGCAAGACAAAAACAAATACTTTTTTACACTAGTGTATGGCTTAGGCATACTTCATGTGAAATTCTACCTGGAAAAGTTTATATCAATCAGGTTGAATAGTGGGTGGTGCCGGTGGGACTTTCTAGATGAAGGATGCTGATGTATTCTAGCAGAGTAGACTTGGAATAATAAACAAGTTTACTTTTGAAAAGCTGGATTAAGATTTGATAAATAATTTTAGAATGATGATCAAGATATTTTTTCTCGGAAAGCTCTCATAGCCAGTGGAGAATTTAAGAGGGGGTTAATAAGATCAAAATAAGGGATAAGTGATGTTTACTTAGATAACTGGCTTTCTGTTGGACGATGGTTGGTAATATTTACTGCTAACCCTTTTCTTTTTTCACTATTTTTGTGAATTCTTTATGCAGTAATTTTTAGATTTTATTCTTAATAAGATTAACTAATCATTTAAGTAATGTTAGTCTTATGTTGGAGAATTGGGGGTGGTCCAGTCAAAAGGTTAATTTTTTCCTGGAGAAACATAATTTGGAAAGGCGTGTGACAACAAATTAGTCAAGTTCCCCATCAGAAATCTGTTCAATGACCATAATCCTGTAGTAGCGCTTACATTTGAGCATTCCAAAGTGAAAGGTTTTACCGATATTATTAGGATAACAAACACCTGTTTGTTTGTTTTTTGTTTTAATTTTTGCCATCTGTTTACAATGCCACGCACTTCAAAGATTTCTTCTGAGAATTTTCTGCTGGTTGCAGTTCGGTCATTCAGATTTAAATAAGAGGGGAAACAAATGCAAGACCAACCATAACCTTTTGTGGAAAATTAGATAAGAAAATGGTGTAAACAATTTTTTAAATTTCTCTTTTGTACGTGCAGTCCTTTCATGAACCTACCTTTGCAAGCTCCGACTGTTATGCAGTTTTAGGCCGCACCAAAGAGCGACACTTAATATCACTACAAATAATTGCATTTACTCTCTTTTTTGAGTAAAAGTAACACAGAGACGGTCTCCTATGACAAAGGAAAAGTCAGAAGAATAAATCACTGCTGAAGATGGATGCACTGGGCCAGGGTGCGCATAACGACAGTGCAACGCATCCCACTCTTATGAAATGAGTGATCGAAGAAAAAGTATGAAGTGTTTATTCTGCGGATGTTGTGGAAGCTGCCGTGATTTGGTTCTAGCATGTTGCTGTGCTTTTGGAGGTGGGAGATAAATAGAATCTAAAATCATTTGTTAATTGATGCAGTTGAAAATATTGTACTTGTAATGGAATAGACTGAATCACTTGATCAGAGAGAGAGAGTGGAAAAAAGAATCTCAAAGTATTTCTTAATACCAAGATTGGAAAGGAAAATGTGTTTATACTACAGAAGTAGAGGAAAAATAATAAGAGAAAAGGAAATTATAAATCTGGTTTTATTTATTAGCTTTTGTCCATAAAATTAGTTAGGTTAAATTTATGAAAAGTAAAAAAAAAAAAAAACAACCTGTCATTCATGTGATGGATCAGTGTCTGCCAGCTTATCAAAGATGTCCTAACAGATTTCCTAATTGTCAGAGGTTGCTTCTATGATTAACATTCATTTCTGTCTGCTGCTGCTGCTATCCTCTAGGTTTCCATTTGGTGTAGTTTGTGTACACTGTAGGATATTTGCAGACTTGGCTAACATTCATAAATGTGCCTGATAAAGTTGAGAATTTAACATAAAACCCCAAAATATCTGAATAAAGGCTGCTCCGCGTGGTTAGATAGTTTAGAGGCTGGTCTATATAGTTCTTTAGAGAGAAATTAAGTTTCAAAAGAAAGAGAGCCTTATTTTGACTGACATCTTACTGGTTGCCACAAGTATAATAGGTGTGTTTAAAGTTTATTGCATTACTTGTAAAACAGCAATAACTAATGTAATATTCTGCAAGTTTTTTTGGGCTGCACTAGCTAGTTGTTTGAAACTTTCAACAGGAAGCCTTCTACATTATGACCTACATAGTTAACTATGGGATTAATAGCTCTTCAGTTATAAGCCAGGCAGGTTGGTTTTTTGTGTATGTGTTGTTGTTTTTTTACAATAAAAGCAGTTTTTTCTTTGTTATTATAATCAGTTTTCTACATGATAGTATTTATGATAATAAAGTACCTTTTGCTCCCTTGTTGAAATATATAATTATTACACATTCTGTTTGTCAATAGGAGCCAATGTTTTGGTAATGGGTCATTGATAGATGATATTTAGGTCACTTAGTCTGCCTTCAGCTGGAGTTTTTACTGCTTAAACTATCTGGCACATACAGATGTAATTTAGATTTGATTCAATAATTACTAGTGAATCTAAGCCTAAAGTACCTCCTATTGATTGTAATTAGAATTTAAGTTAATGATCAAATGTTTTGTTTGTTTTAAAGCTTGAATGTAGTTTTGTAATCAGTGCCAGGACAATGTTAATCCAAGAGTTTGTTTATACAGGGTATCCCAGAAAGATGCTACCATACAGAGGCATTTCGTGTCTCAGTGTTACACCTTGTTTCATTCGGAAGTTTACTGACTATCATACAACACAACAGCACACTCCTGATCTTGTTTCAGTTCATGGCAAAAATGTATGGGCATTTTATTTTTTTGGATGAACACTTTACTGGGAGGTGGATTGGATTACACAGACCAGTTGAATACCTATCGCACTCTCCAGGTCTCTCTTGGCCTTTTTTTTTTTTTTTTTATGTGTGCCACAAAACCATCTATCATCCACAAACTCCAGAGAATTCGTAATGCTTTAACAGGTATACCTGTGAAAACATTGTCCTGTCAGATAGTGAACATTTTGAACATCTATTGTAGTATATCCTGTTTTTGAAGTGTCTGATGTATAAAACTGAAATTCCCATCTTTGTTTGCTAGGCTACCGAAAACGCTGTATACGTATTTTTAGAACACCTTGTATAATATAACTGTTATACTTTATTGATCCTCCAGATATTTTGACGGGTTTTTCCTATAAAGCCTTATAAATTCTGATCATTTTTATAGAAATGAACTGGCAAAGATAGGTGCATAGGGTGAAAAACTTGGTTTCAAATAAGATATTTTACTTTTTTCTGATGTTGAATAATGTCTTTTTAATGACAAAATTCTGTATTATGCTAATAATTAAACTTGGCCATTTTCCTCATGCTTACAAAGCTGCTGCCCAGACCCCAGATATTTTAAATTTGGGTAAATCTTTTTTAGTATCAAATTATCAAATGGATTCCAGGTTTTACTTATTGTAAGATAGACGAATATCATGAATCTAACTTGTCAGTTAATTTCAGAAATATTGCTCAGGACCTTGAGTGATTTTATTTGTACTTCAAAGGATATTGGTTTCTTTGTTTTCTAGGTTTTTTCCTTGTAAAATTGAGTACCAATGTTAGATTTATATTTTAAAGGCATTGTGAACGATCACACGTGAACACTAAATAGCTAAATGGGTGCAAAGTTCTTGCATTTTGCTATACGAATTGATCATTCTGATTGAAGAGAACTTAGCAACATGATGCAGTAAGGCAATTTAAAAAAATGGCAGACAATTATTACCAGGAACTTGGCGACTCGTGTTTGAATCAGTCCATTTTAATTTGGAAGCTGTATTTTGGGACTAAAAAATTTTTCAGGTGGATATGTAAATAGTGTCACACTGGAATTTTAAGAAAGCTGTCAAAGTAACATGGTAGAGTGCCAAGTATCCTCTTTGGGATTAGTTTAAGCCAGAATCTTGTTGTTAGATGTCTACTCTCATAATCAGGTATCAACATCAGTTCATCATGCATAATGATTAATTGCAGATCTGTGACAAGGTGCTCAAATGAAAAAGGATCTTAAATTTCTTAATTATTGGAGCTTAAGAACAGTATTTCAAACTAACAAGTAGTAGTTTGATAAGCTATCAAGATGTATGTTGTCATTGAAGATCATTGATGAGTATATGGATAAGTGTAGCTGTGGCGAAGGAAAATATTCAACCATTTCAGACTGGTTGCTGTTTTTAAACAGCTTGCACATAATATTGAGAAAGTGGGAGCTAGCAAGATAAATATAGCTTCTGTTTGGGATCTCCTTGCCTCTGATATGTTATCATTTGAGTCTGCTGATTGTTTTCATCACTGCATAGTTGTTAGACTAGAATTTATTTTATGAAGTGTTTCCTCTAGGAATAAAGTAAAATCCAGATATATCCTTGTAATACAACTTTTGGATCCAGTACAAAGTACTTCAGTCTGTGGCAGGATGGTACTGCTAACCCAACACCTGACTAGGCTGTTATGCACATGTTGATGCTCCATCCAAATGTGGAACAGTTGTAAGTAATAAGGTAGTGGGTTTCACAATGAGTGACTTTTCTGAAAAATTAAAAATTAAATAAGAGGCATGGATAGTATTAACTGATTTTAGGGTTTGGGTTAGATGTGGAGTAAATTCCAGAAACATTTTGGGAGGTCTAGTAGCCATGTTTAAATCCCCTGTCATTATCATTGGAGATGAGATCTAAACAGTTCTTATATAGGAATCTTCTAAAATATTTGTGGTTATGTAAACTAATTATAATCTACATATTAGCATTTTGCCCCAAAGATTAATGAAATTCATTTACTTCGTGTTAGACTACATCATATTACTAGTACTATTCAAGTTTGAATCTTCTGCTTTGTCATAGGTTTTACCTGGGTTCTTCATTTTCCACTACATTCTTATAAAATGTCTCTTGCTGGTAGGGTCTTCTCTGCACAGATTTCTATTCTGCTTGTCACCTAACAATTTCTGTTTGTTTTGCCAACAAGGAAAAAATGTATATGTAGATTAAATATTAATATAAAACCAGACATCACTTTTTTTCTAAAACGTTCACATACTCTTCAATGTTCATAGTTGAATGTAACTACAAAAAATAATTTCTGACAAAACAACTAGTAACTTTGACATTTCTAGGCATTGCAAGGTGCCTTTTAGCTTTTAATTTGTTTTTAAGTACATTGAGTATTTTTGGAGTCATATAGGGATTAAGTTCTGAGTGGATTCATCTAAAGTAAATACTGATCCTTAATTAAATGATTAGATTCCTTATTGCAGAAACAGGATTTTTTAAAGGGAAATGTTTTGATATTAACCATACTTTCAATATTTTTAATGCTGTATTCAGTCTGTGAAATTTTGGACTTACTTATAATAATTCTTTCTTTTATATCTAAAAATAAACTCATCCATCTTGTTAAAGTAATTTCAACTTAACTGAGCTTGGGTGCCATACACTCAGAGATTGCTGGCCTGAAAACTGCTAAATGCATTAACCATTATTCTAGCCAGAAAATTGAGAATTCTGCTTGAAAGAGCCACGTCTCAATTAAAAATTCCATTGAACATCAAAATATGATATTGCAAGAAGTGACTGCAAATGTGAAGAGCTATTTTTCCCCCCCCCACTGGTCAGATTACGGTTACAGGAAACCGGACAGTCATGGATCTTAGCCGAGCTTGAGGGAACCAAATTCTGTTCTGATTAGTTCATTTTCACTCTATCCGCGTTTTGAAGTCTCTCTCATTTAATTGTGTGGTTCCAATTTCTTAAGTTGGTTATCAGAATTCTAAAGTCTTTACTTCTTGACAAAGAATTTGAGACATGCACGTCCAAGCAGCAGCAACAAAAATACCGGATAAAAACATTAACATAAAGCAGAATGATTGTAGGTCAGACATGCACATCATCGTTTTTGTTTTGCTTTTTAATTATGATTTTTAAGTCTGATTCCATAATACCTATTAACATTTCCTTCATAAATAAAATAATAAACTCGTTGTTTTTTTTTTTACACATTAGAGATATTCATGAAAATCTTTTTACAATTCAAAATGTATACAATTAATTCTTCATTGTAACTGATATATAAAAAGTTTCTACACTAAATACTTCATGAACATTATGCATTCATAAATATTCTTAAATTATTCAGAAAAACTTTGGTACCTTAATTAAATGTTGATAATTTTTTCCTTCACATGGTTGATCTGCATTTGTTCATAATACAGACGACCCCCGCAAAATTGCCGTTCAGCATTCGCGGCCCCGGTTATTCGAGGAATTTTCCTTAGAACCTTCGTGGCAATATATATTTTTTTGCGCTTTTTAACGCTAAATTATTAATAACAATGTAATTTACTAATTTTGTAATATAAATACTAACGTAAATTCAGCAAAATATCAATATAAAATAAACGCTATTGGCTGGAGGTTTGAAAGTAGCCAATCCGAGAGCGTTATTCATTTCTCCTCGCTGCTGATTGGCTGCTGCCCACGAGGTGCTGTCTCAGGCAGATGCAGCCCAGCAGCAAGAGGAGGTGGGCCTGACACTGGAATGTCTGTTCGACCTTATGAGGACAGCAAAGGAGTTGCAAGGGAAGGCTAAAGCATGGGATATGGTTCGGTCTCTCCAATTTAAAAATGCCATCGATGCTGCCATGCAGACATATAAAACTCCTCACCACCATGAAGAAACAGCGACAGCAACTTCCCATCACAATGTTCCTTAAGCCCACCAAGAAAGCCTTGCACGAAGATATGACGACTCCTGAAGCGCTTGAAGAGGCGCCACCTAAGGAGCTTTAAATCCTCTGCTTTTCTGTGCAGTCATTATCTTCATCGTACTGCACAGCTTATTCATGATCTTCAATCAATATCATTCATTATTGGTGAGTACCCATACATATTACTGTATTTTTTATTAAATTTTTATTATATGTTACATTATATTTTGACGTTTATAGGCATTTTTATGGACCACGTCCAATATTTGCAGTTTTTCACTCTTCGCGGGTGCTCTAGGAACGTAACCCCTGCAAATACCGGGGACAACTGTAGTGCATTTGTTTTTTTATGAATGTATAGCAAACAGAGAAAGCAACTAAGTGTTTTTTTCATGCATTTTTATTGATTACTTGGTGAAAGAGTTCACTGGTCTTTTCTTGTCAATGATATATTCAGATTTTAGTGCTTTGTTGGCTCTGAGGGAAGAAAATACATGTCCGTGTATCTGTCTTCTAAGGGACCCGCACATCACTATTCTTTAAACTTGCAAGCAAACTTCTGGATTTTTTAGGTTTTCTTTTTGTTGCACAGTACTGATATGTTCTTAGTGGGAATAAAACACCATAATTTAAAGTTTTTATTCATTCCTGTTTAAAGATTTTGCCAATTTTAATGCGTCTCATAACTAAGTTGAGGACTTTGAGTTGTTGATCAGCATGTATCTGTAATGCAAAATAATCCTTAAAGCCTTTGTTATGTATTGTTGTCTCCCTTTTGCACCCACTCACCAATAAACTGAAGAGTACGTTGATGGCAAGTATGATTTTGGGGAAAGATCTTCATTAGGGGCATTTCTCAACTACTTTACTATGTATATCTTGTTGCGTCAACCATTGTCCTTTATAGAGACTGCGTTTGTATTCTTAAGCATTTGAAAGAAGCAGTCCTGTACTGGCTCAGGGTGTTTGTTTTTTTTAAAAAAGCTAACACATTTATTATTGTGATGATAGGCATAATTCTATAAAACTCCCACTTTTAGAATTTTTCAGGAGTAATCAGTGGAAATAGTTAAGATAAAGTCTTTGTAGTGTCACGCATGCATATTATGCATGAAAAATAACTATCAAAACTAAGTGGAGATCTTTGACTAATAGTAGGATGATCATTGAAGGGATCAAAAGGAAAGAACCTAATATATTTAATGTGAATATCATGCCAGCAAAGGTTAAGTTAGCTTTCAAATTAGTGACCTATCTACAGACTAATTAAAGCTGAATAATGCATAAAACTTATGATTTTATTTGTTTTCTAATATATGCAAATATGTACAATTACCATTGCATACTCAGAACTTTGACACTTCCATTTAAAATTGAATAAAAACACTAAGCAATTTCAGTTTAAAAAATTAGCTATCAATCCAACTTAACATTTACAGTCTTTGTTTTGATATAAAAAATCTGCTGTACTTTATTACTAAGATGGTATCATTAATTGTGTGAAGCTATGTGCTTCTAAACATGCAATATAGCAATTTAAAGTCTTCTGGTTAATTTTCATAAACTCTACACTTGTCTTATTGAGCTTGTTTTGATATGATGGAGTGGTCTGGCAAACATGTTATGCAGAGAATAGTAAACCAGGTGTAGTGAATATATTTGCATTGCTTCAGTGTGATCAGCCTGTTTTCAACTCCTCATACAGCCACCTCAAAGATGATTTATTCCAAACTAAGTTAAAAGAAATAAAGACCTGATGTGGAGTTATCTCCAAAAGATGCAGTATCAGTAAATTGAAATGTTGAAACCAAAGGAGATTAATGCTGTTCGGCTGTTTTTACTTTTTTTAAAAAAAATCATCTTTGAAAGACTCACCTGGTCTGACGCACGCTTGGAGCACTAAGCTTCCACTAAATATACTTTTTGTTTTGTTGGCTTTTAAACACAAATAAGAGTTTTTAGGTTGTTGTTGTTGTTTTTTTTTTCAATTTTTAATTATTTGAGCCAGCCCATATGTAGTCTGAAATCCCTGCATGACTCTAATTTTTGGAGTTAAACCTCAGACAATCAGGACATAATGACTCTCCTATTTTTCTTTAGCAGATGAAATATTAATAGTTTGTTTTCTATATAGACTTTAGAAATATTTCTTTGCCTAGTAATTCTTTTTTTTTAATTGAATGTTTTAAAAATTGCTTCTACTTGCGTACGAAATACTGTATTCAGAGATGGGCTGAGAAATTTTGTCTACTTCCCTAGTCAGGTGAGAAAGACTTGAGCTATCATCAAAAAGAACGCCCATTAAGTAGTTCTCATATGACAGGAAATGCAGTAAATTATAGCTAAGGAAATAGACAGCAGAATTTAATACTATCCACATGGGGGACCCTGTATATTTCATGGAGGTCATCTTGAGGTCACAAGCAGCAGCACCCCCCCACTCCCATCTTTTTAGTTTATCTTTGATATTATTTTGAGACAGCACTAGATTTAATTCCTTTAGAAGCTAGCCAGCAGGACCCAGCTAGATAATTATCTGGGTATTTATTCTGTGTGAACCATTCATAAAAATGTGAATGCTGAACTCCTTAAAATCACTCACCTATTACTGATGCCATTTACTGCCAGTTTGTTTCCAGTGGTGTCTGTAAGAAAACTTCAAAAATTGTAACAAGTAAACACACAATTTCAGTAACTGCCATTATTAGTTTTATGGCAATTATTAAACAACTATAAATGGATCAAATGTCAGTGCTAAATGTTTTTTCAGCTCGCTAATTAGACATTTTTATGTAGAAGTGAAAAATTTCTCAAATGCATAAATATGTTGCATCGAATCTATCAAAAGGACAGTACCAATATTGCCCATTAGATGAAAAGGGGAGATGCCATATATGAAATTTTTACTGACTTTCACATACTATTTTAGGTGTGTGTCTAGTTTTTATTTCATGAAATGTA
Source organism: Nautilus pompilius (assembly GCA_018389105.1). Classification (NCBI taxonomy): domain Eukaryota; kingdom Metazoa; phylum Mollusca; class Cephalopoda; order Nautilida; family Nautilidae; genus Nautilus; species Nautilus pompilius. The sequence continues at coordinate 490,105 of JACATO010000980.1, read as the reverse complement.
TTTAAGATAAATACAATTGTATCATTTTTTTCTTAAATTTAAAAAATCAAATATATTATGGCCTAACTGGTTAAGGTGAAGAGAAGACCCACAAAAAAGGTTCAAGCAGTATGCCAACATCTCAGTCCCTTTTCTAGAAATACATCACTTGTGTTAAAGATGTGCTGAGAAGAGATTCATGCAAAATACAGCATTTGAAGTAATAATTAGACCTTTTACTGTGAAGGATGTCATTGGGAGTGGCCGGGTGGATCTGGTGGACATACAGACTGAGAGGTGGTAGTTAACAGTTTATCCTACAGTACTCTGTAACAAAGTTCCACATGATTTGTTCACTTCAATCCAAGATGGAAACAGAGGGACTCGTGTCTCTCTGGACTTTGGTGCACTACATGTTCTCTAGTTAGCCAATGAAGTTTATAGCCCAGATTATTGAAAACTTGCTGGTTTCTGGCCAGAGTTGGCTTTTGTGAATGGATGTTCAAGTCATCTTCCTATCCAGGTATAAGTAAGATAAGTGAATGATTACACGAAGCTCAAGCTTGTGGCCAGGATGAGTTACAACAACAGTGCTAGGTGGAGCTATGGTTTGAACACAACCATGATACCTTGAAGATGAAGTTGTACAAAGCTTGGAGGAGTAGTAAATTTGTTGTGAGCTGAAATCCTCCTCCTCGGCACAGGTGTTATGGAAGAGAACTTAGAAGGAATTTCCCCAGCATGTTCTCTATCCTGCTAAGTGATTCTGCCACAACTGTGTTGGCAATGAGTCTGATGGTGACATCTATTAACTCTAGTGAGGCCATACTACCCACTTCAGATGCTCTGTCAACAAATACTAAGATAATCTTCAGAATACCCTGCAAAGCAGGCAAGAAAGAGCTCTAGGAACAAGTGACAATGTTGTTGTGCTACTTTCTATGTTTGACTGCAGCAAAGGTGATCCAACAGCCATTAATGGAGTGGAGTCATCAAAGGCTTGGACTCAGTTGGAATTCATACAGTTTAGTGATTTGAAAGCTGAAGATGTTCCACCACAGCAGTTGAGTGTCTGGTAGACAAGGTTTCACTAAGTATTCCTGAAGAAGTACCTGCCTTACCAAGTGTTGCTTCTATGTGAAGGCTGTTTTAAGAGAACCAGCGTGTCTCATACCCACAAGACACAGCTTGCCAATTAACCATTGTCTGCATTGCTCATGTAGTGCATAATAACAGAGATGTCAATATACTGTCCTAACTATCTTTTTTTTTTTTTTTAGGGAATGTAATTACTACTAAAGTTTTACAGCTATTGATAAGGTAATGGTATTGTGCAGTGTATAATTTAAAGGAATAGCTTTGTTTATGCTTCATCTATTTTATTTTATAACTGTAAATGTATTGAAGCTAGTGGGGTTAGGTCATAATCTATTTGATTTTTTGTTTAATTTAAGAAAAGACATAAATACAATCGTATCATTTTTAAGCTCTACATTTCATGAAATGTGAAGCTGTCTTAGTCAATTTATTAAATACAAATTAGTACTGAGAGAGTGAGTGTAGCACCTGAGATAGTATGTGAAAGTCAGTAATAATTTCACATGTGGCATGTCCCTTTTTCACTTAGAGGGAAATTTTGGTACTATCCTTTAAATAGATTGGGTGCGATGGATACAGTTTGTAGTTATTGAGTTGACACTCCCTGGCTTGTTTCTTAGTTTTATTTTATTAAGCAGCCAAATAGAAATTACTTTAAATTTCTGCTGAATAATTGTTGTTATTGTCATCTGGAGGGGGGGGACATTAATAGAAGTTTAACTTCAGAAAAGATCTGATAATGGGAAGTTGGTGGACTCCCATTTATTTAATTGGAGCAGATGCTACCCCTGCTGTACCATGACAACATGACTCCCATTTATTTAATTGGAGCAGATGCTACCCCTGCTGTACCATGACAACATGTCTGCTTTGTAGTATTGCATAAGTACAAATGGGTTCAGTAGGTATGTCAGAAGCTAGTCACCAAGTACAGGAAGAGGTAGGGCTCTTCAGACCATAAGGTCCTGTTAGTAGCAGCTTTATTCTATTTCTTTAATTATACAGTTGGCTGATACTGGCAGAAATAATTTAATAGAAGGTCAGTCATCAGGACTGATGTTCCAGTTTGATGGACCTAATTTGATTAACCATGGCTGCTCCACTCCATGCCACCCTCCCTAACCCTACACCCTGCTTGGATGTGGATTCTTCTTAATGGAAGGTCTTGCTGAAATGAGCTTGATTTAAAGAAGAAAAAAGTCAAGTTCAATTGATTTGACACAGTTAAACTGTAAATGTGACATTTTGTTTCCTTGTTTTCTAACTTTTGAAATGTAGTGTTAGAAGAAGAAGAAAACTTTGCTAGAAAGTTCTGGTGGGGTGTAGCAACTGTAATGGAGGTCAAAGTTGAAATGATCTGACTTTTGGACCTCCTGACAAATACTAAAAAGTGTTGTCAGTTGCTTTACTACTTTTCCAAGACTTACTAATATTTACCATACTCCTAGCAGAAGAGCTAGTGTATAATGTATCTTAGTTTGTTTTTTTTCATTGCTTCTGGATGGTTCCAGAGTAACAAGTTATCACTACAGTAATTTTGCTTTTGTATAGCACAAAATAACTAATTTAAATAGAGAACAGACAGAAGTAGTGAAGGAAAAAAAAAAAACAACATTCATGACATGGACAAATGTATCCTCCTCTCTTTCCTATATACACCGCTGATTTAGAAAGTCCAATAACTAAGGTTTGTTTCTTGATAGACATCAGACTGATAAATTTACCTTTTGCTCTTAGCTTACCAACAATGCTGCTGTATACATACAGTTTGTTTAAATGTATCGCTATTTAACTAAATATTATTTTGAATTGCTTGTTATACTGTAATGGTACTATGGTGGTCTGGGCTTTAAATTTTATGGGGTTGCTAAAGAGTTTAGAGCCATGGAGTTTACACAGGTAGTTGATTTGGCTTGATCACAATAGAAGTAATCATCTCAGATATGTTGCTATTAGTTTTTTTGTTTTTTTTTTTACTAAAAATAAATTTTTGTTAGTGTTCTCATTTATATAATAGAGAGTTTACAATTTAGTTTTGAGGGTGGGTGTTGTTATGTATCCAAACTCTTGAAGAATATCGCTATTTAAAAAAAAACAACAAAAACTGCAAATGATTAAAGGGAGATAACCCTGATAAAAAAAAAAAGTAACTAAGCATTAAAAAAAAAAATTGTTTGGAATCGAAATTTGTAACTTTTCCTAATTGTCTCCAATTGATTTATGCAAATATGAACATTTCTTATATATTAGTTCTTTTTTTTTACTTTACGTTTTCTATTTGCTTTGCTTTGTTTTTATTCAAAAACAATAGGCAGTAACAAACACATTCACCAAACCGAAGGGAGAAAGAGAACTAGGGTCCACACCACCATATATATCCCTTATTACCAGTGGGAAGAAGAAAAACTGCTTGTTTTGACATTTTTTTGTTGTTTTTTTACTTAATTTTTCCCATTATTTTTTGTTTATGGAAGCTTAAAAGACCTATATCATTGTAACAAATATAAGATTATTTTTTGATAAAATAAGTAACCATACACATTATATAAAAGGTTTCTTTATCCTTTTATGGGATGTTGTGTGTGTTGTTTATTTAGTTATATTTTGGTAAAATCTGTCGAAAGGCAGCTTGACAAATAATCTTTTGGTAATACAACTCTCTTGCACTCTCCCTCATCTGGAAAAACACTTGATTAGATTAATAGTAAAAGGTTTAATCTCTTTTTTTGGGTAAGGAATTTAATGTTTTGGTTTTACCAGTAAATAAAAGGGGAGATAACCGGAATACCTTTATACTCATGAGAATTATTAGAAGATATTGACTGTTTAAGAATTGCTGAAAGTTTGTATATGCATGCAAGTAAACTTTTAGTATAATGAAAGTAAAATGTTTAAAATGTTATATGCTACAATTGTAGAAAATTAAAAATATTTGTCAAATAAGTATGCGGTTTTCAATTTTTGCATGCATTTTCTGAAAAAATGTGCATCAATTTGGTATTAAATATTTTAAAACTTAAAAATTTCTTATTAAACCATTCATTTTAGTTTGGAACACCATCTGGTTGTTTAAAAAATCAAATGGTTTAGTGCTTAGATTTGTGGATGGCGTTAACTCGGCACAAAAATGTAATTTTATTGAAAGCAGTGCAACCTTCCTGCTTTTGCTTAATAACTAGGAAACTGTATTTATTGTAAAATTTGTATAAAATTAAAAATGGAAACAAGTGTTGGGGTTAACTAAGATGTAAAGATACAAACAAATTTAGTTTTCTGGCTTAAGAAACTTGCTACTGAAAAAGTGTAAAGGGAGCTAAAAGGACAGGTGGAGTTTTGGTTGCTTATGCTTTGGCTGTTATATTTAGAATAATGTATTAATGTTTTTTCTCTCAAAGATTCATCACCTTTCTCGTGTGTGTTATGTAGTTAGTTTCTTTCGGTGAAAAAAAACCACTAGTGAAGGGGCAGGAAATTGTTATAAAAATGTATTTTCTGTTAATATTAAATTGGTTTATTATCACAATGAAACAGTTTTATAATTCGAGATTGGAATACTTGCTTCTCACCAAAAATAGTAGTACTTAGATTTAACTAATATGTGAATCCTTAAAGTTCATCTGCTGATTGGATTTATGCTGTTTTACAATTTTATTTAAGTGTACAGCAAATAAATACCAAGTGGCATGTGATAATTTTGAAATAGAATAATAATAATAATAATAAATTGTTTAGTATACTTCAAAGGGGTGAGAGAGGGTTGCATAGCTAGCTGATTGATTTTGAGCTGTATGAACACTATTCAAGTTTGTAGTTAAACACTGACTTTAATTTTCTCCTTTTGTATTTAATATGCAGTCTTAAATTATAAATTTTAGCAACTGGAAGCACTTACTTACTCTTATGCATGCGTGCATGCTTGTCAGAGTTGTGCCTGATATACTGGAAAATATGTGAATCTTTACTCTGTCTGTGCCCTCCCTAAAAGTTTGATGACATAAAATCAGAAAGAAGAATTTGTAGTGACTATATATGATAAACATCACAAATTAGGGGAAGAATTTGCTATCTTCTGTTATTGTCGTTGTTGTCATCCTTTTTATTCTAATTAGATTACAGAAAACAAAATCCTGGATTTCACAAAACATTCCTTTCAGAGAAATTTGATATTTAGTTGTCATTATGGTAAAAGTGGATCCCTATCACCTTTTCTGTACAGATATGGTGAAAATAAAAGGGCTTAAAGCTATTTTATTGTCACAATACAGTGTGAATTGGGGGTTTTCTGTTTACTTAGGTTATTTCTCAATATTGTTGTGAAATCAGCAGTGAAGTGAATACTATCATGTAGCAAGCAGGGTTCATCTGTTCTAGCTTATACGCATCTACCATTTCTTTATTCGTGTAAGAATAGATAAACTATTTACTAGAAATTAATAATCTCATGTACTTTGATGAAATCTATTTTCCCTGGAGTTTTTTAAGTAAACTTTTTCTTAGGGCATTTAATATATATATATATATATTATATTATTATTCAATTTTGTTCTCTTACTGTAGACTATCCCATGTCGTGGCACATGTGTTAATTTTTTTTAACCACAACTACCCAGCTTTTCTTATTTTTATGTTAGCACAAATGACAGGGATTTTTAATATTTGTTTGTAGCTAGACCAAGAGGAGGAAGAGTAACTATAAACGTGGATGATGGTCCTCCTAGTGATTTATCTCTGGAGAATATCAGTCATGTATGATTGGCAGCCCTCTTCTGCTAGCTGTGCTGCTGCTGGCCTTATTCATGGTGGTGCTGACAACTCAGCCAATATTTGACTGGGCCCCAGTTCACTATGTAGCTAGGATGACTGGATAAATGGACAGGGAAGCGGAGGCAGTTTTGCCATTTCACCGCTGGAGCAGTATGTGTAGTAGCATGTGTGTGTGTGTATGTGACATTTGAAATGAGGCCTGTTAAGCACATTGGCTTGGCTGTAGTAGTTGAGTTCTTCGATTGACAAATGTACTTGCTGTGAAATTACTCATCTATGTAAGATGGTGACACTGAAACTGATGCAGGAAAAATAAGTAAAATTAAAAAAAAAAAAAAAATGTATAGATCTACATATGGTCCATGAACTGGAGCAGCACAGATGTCACAGAATATCATTACAGTTCCATTTCACTAGACTTGGAATTGTCTTTCAGAATGTAATCTGGATTACTATCTGATACAGTTACAAGTGGCTTGTTTACAGTTATGGAATCAATGGTGATCCTGACTTGAACTTATGATAATTATGCCTATTGCGGGAAGGAACCGTTACTCTCTTCTTAGTTGTACAAGACCAAGTGACGATTTCATATCTGAATTGCCTCATATTTTTGGTAAGATCTTAATTTTATTTTTAAAATATATATATATTCTGATAAACACCTTAGCTGTTTTGAAAGAATGAGATAAAGATACACCAGATGGTAAAGAAATTAGCTGTAAACACTGAATTTTTTTAAACTTATTATTATTACAAAATGTACAATATATATTTTTTGTAGATATTTGGTGAATAGGGATTTCTTGTGCCTGTGCAGCTAGTATGTAGCAGAATGTGGGTTAGGTAGCTCATAATATTTAGTAAAGATAAACAGGTTCTAGTTTTCATTTATTCAGAATGCTGCTGCTTTTTAATTTTTATTAAAATTGTTGAATAAAAATTAGTTTTGAAACATCTTCTCACAGCAAATTATAATAGGTAAATCTTCTGATGTGTATAAAGAGATTAGAAAATTAGATTAAACAAAAGAGTGGTTGTTTTGAAATGTAAGAAATATTACAACTGATTTAGGTCATCTAATAATACAAAGAGAAGTTGGGCATTTGTGGAAAAATGAATTCCAAGCATCTATCACTAATCTGAATAAGAAAAACATTTTCAGGGGGTCATTAGGTGAATATGATGATGGCAGTGCCACTTTGCATTGATGTGCATGGAGTGGATAATATGCAAAAAAAACCTGAAGAATTTACATACCCTTAAATTTTAAAAAAGACAATCAGGCTGGGTGGACCATAGGATGCTGGCATGAGATTACAGATGCCCACAGGCTTAAGCCGGTTTTATATGCAGAGATGACAGTCCTAAAAAAAGGATTGGTTTGTTCTGCGCAGATGACTGGCTTTGTATAAGGCTCAGTAAAGCCCTGACTGTAAAAGATGGTTGTAAAAATGCTCAGATATGGGTTCTGGGAAAGTAAATTTAGGGCAGTTTGTTAATGTTTTTTTTTTTTTTTTTTCCCATAAATTGCACTTTTTATTTGATCTAATAAATCTAAAATGAATAATAATACACTACTGACCGAAGAAATTGGCAAAAAAAAAAGCTAATTTAAAAAAATGAATTGCCCAAAAAAAACAAGGTTAGTCGTAACCATTGTCTGTCTGTCTGTCTCTGTCTGTCAGGAGAAAAAAATTGTTTGGAAAGTTAAAATGCTACTAAGTAGGGCTCATATCCTTGTGTGCATGTAAGCAGGTCTGTAGGATATATTGGAATGTAGCTATCAAGCTTATATGTTAAAATAAAAGTTTGAAATCATTAAGAATAGTTTGAGATGTATGTTTATTTCCTTTATCTCATTTTTGTTTTGTATATATGTAAAGTTATGCAGCCTGCTCTTAATGTAATAAAATCTGGCTTCTTTTTTTAGTTGATCCTCCTCTTGTATCCTATGCATAGAATTTAATTGGGTGAGTTCACTTTCCTTGATTTAGTCCAGTCTGCCATTCTTTTTAATTAATCTAATGATGTAGGATCATGATATGATAAAGCAGTAGTGAAACAAATGTAAAATTTGCAAAAATGGAATTTAGTATTGTTTGTTGAACATGTGTGGCAGCAAAGTTCGTTGTTTGACGTTCGTGTCACACAACACCAGTTTCAGCAAGGATATACCCCCACCTCTTGTTAATGCATGCTTTGTGTCCTAGCTGCAGGGATATTGTTTCCAGTCATTTTGGACTATTACAGCAATAGGCACTGGAAAAGAGTAAGAATGTGGGGACCAGAACCCACAACTGAGCATAGTTGTACCTGTTTCACATTCAGTGCATTTCGGTGAAGGATATCTCATAAAAATGGCTGCTTATATTGTGCTACATCAGTAGTATAATATTTTCTTGCTGTGTACGCATATGTGTGCCAGCAATTTGTTTAATAAACATAGATCTAGAAGTTTGTTTTACATATTCCAATTTAAACAACCAGTATAACATTAAAGTAGGATTTTCATGATATGGAAAACTTCTGCCTTTTGCATGATTATTAATTCCTTGTGATATTATTTGTGTTGGCTGATCAGGAATTGCTAATTGTCCTTTAAAATATTAACAAGCTAAGCAATCAACTGCCATTGTAATCCTGTTTCTCTTATGGATAATACCTAACCCAGGTACCATGTGCATTGTAAGGGATGCCTGTTATGAGTACATTGTATTTAAAAAAAGCGAGCGAGAGAAGCCAGAGGAAAAGGTAAAGGTGGTTTTATTGTAGCTGGAATTGATAAGCACAACAGCTTTTGTTAGTGACTCTGCATTACTTAGTTATTCATGAGTGCCATAAGACCTTTATTCTGGTTGGTCTTTACTTTAAAAAATTAAATATTGAGACTTTTTTTGAAAAACTTTGCGTGGAATTATTTTGTGATTTAGAAAAATTCCATCAAAACTAAATTCAAGCGTTGCAATCAGAAGATCTCTCGCGTTGAAAATAAACCACAAAGTCATTTTCAACTATCCTCATGATATGCAATTTAAAAGCTTAAATGTGTCACCAAAAACAACACTGAAATATTTTAGCAGAAAAGAAAGAAGTAAATTGTGTGACATCGGAGATTTTCAAATCATAGCCATAGAATAGAAATGGCTGATGTCTTAAAACTTTACTCCGTTGTAGCAGACATTGGATTTAGAAAGCTACTTAATGGCTTGACTCCAAACTATAATATACCACACTTAACTTTTTTAGTCCAACAGTGATACAGATATGCACAATACTATTTTCCAAAAACTCCAAAAGATTCTATAAGAGGAAATGACACTTTGTATTAACAACAGACATTTGGATATCTTGTCCTGTTGGAACACCATTTCTTAGTATGACATTGGCCAATGCCTGATTTTGAAAGGTGTGGAGCCATCCTAAATGTGGTTCCACAGCTGACCGACCACATAATTGAGTTAATTTTTGGCTAGTTTGATAAAAGTTACAATACTGCTGGATAAAGTCGATTTGGTCCTTAGGGGCTCTGCATTAATGATAGCATCTATAAAGGTATCTTTTGTATTAATCAAAAGATAGTTCGCCTTTCCTACCATTCTCCTGCTGCTTTAAAAAAAAAGTAAAGTGGCCTTTGAGGCTGGCTAAAGATCTTCCAATCCAGGTTTTCTGCCGGATGTATCCACCTGTTGGAACAGTTCATAATGCACGATAGAACTTAATACCGAACAAAGATGCCCAATTAAGTCATATGTAGTAAAGTATAATATTTCAAATCTTATTTTGTATCAGTAGAGCCAAGCTGAAAAAACTAGTTTTCCTTTGAAGAGATCAAAAGAATGTTACAACTTCCATTGTAATTCGGTCAATTATTCTATAGCACAAATTTCTTGACAAAGCTACCGCTAATACTAATTTAAATCTTGACAACTGTGGATCGACTAAAAGCAACTGCACAGAAAGCATTTACAAATATTTAGTTGTTTTTTTTATTTGGCATTTCCACATGTGTAGACCCTCACTTCAATTGAAGCTCTAGAGCAAAGACATGAAGATGGATAGAATAAGGCATTGGTTGACTGAAGAAAATGAGAAGTTAAAGCCCAAAGAGAAATGTGATCTTGGACTTTGGGATAGCTATGAAGAAATAGCAACTAAAAAAAGTAGCCAGTTCTCCTACAGGGAAGCAAACTGCAAATCATCATGAACAAATTAGAACATGCTGCTGTTGTAGAAAAAGAGATCAAGAAATATCTCAACTCATCCCTGCTATGCAGGCATGAAGATTACCTTTGTTATGGTGGAAAGAAAATACTCCCCACTTCAAAAGATTGAAAGGGTTGGCATAGGTGCATTTATGTGCACTTCCATAGACAGTGCCAGCAAACAAGCCTACAAGCAAATGCCCTCAACCCAGAAAGTGGTGAAAAGTCAGTTTCTGCATCATAATTTGAGAATTTCTGCTATTCCCTAGTTTGTATTAGTCTACATTAATTAACATGGCCAACATATAAATCTTAGCTTCTGATTTAAAATAGGAAATTCTTATATTTTAGATATTTCATAAATGGGTTAAATTTTGAATTGTGCTTTTCAAACCAGTATTTCTGCATGTGCTTTGGCCTTCACCTATTTAGGGTAGGGGGCATCAATCCTGGTTTTAATCAGAATTTGAGGGTCAGTATTCTCTGTCCAAGATATGTCCCCTCCCCAAATTTTTTAATTGCACTAAAATGTATATGCTCATATAAGCTTTTCTGTGTGAGTGTGTGTGTGTGTGTGTTATGGGGGGTGGTGGTGATTGATTGAATGGATGCCTCAGTGATTTACAATTTTTACCCTACTCTTCCAACTTCAAGCCAGGTCAGTGTCCCTAGTTATGTGTTAATCTGGATAAATTGATTTGTTGTTAAATCTTGTAATATGGAAAACGTGGGAATGACAATCTATTTCTTATTTTAAAAATAACATTTTTCCATTCACTGTCATGAAGCCTGATAATCGGTCCTAACCTGAGCTAACACTGCTGTATTTTGTGTGCATGCATTGTTTTGTTACTGAAATTTGTATTACGTTATAATGGCAGTGTTGTGGCATTGTTCATTTCGGTGTTCAGAAATACATTGTGAAACAAGTCACTTGTCAATTAATCTCTGTCTGAATAATAGAATGTATCCATCTTTGTTCTTTACTCCCTTCAAAAGAGAAAAAAAAAAACATGGCTGGCTACAGAAAGTTTGACAAGTTTGTGGCACTGGCTGGCCACCCTGATCTGATTCTTTATTTATCATACATTGCTAATGGTCTACCTTAAGAAAGCCTAGGTTCAGGTTTTTTTCCTATAGAAAAGAGAGAGAAGGGAAACAGCAGTATATTGTCCACAAACTGCTAGGTTGTCAGATTCTTGTTTAAAACCATTAGCTAGTTGAAAAATTAGTTCATAGATGCCCATAGCATGATGCTGCTACCACCAAATTTTGGATTATCTGATACCACAATCTAAATCATTCGTGAGGTTTGTAGTAAAATACAATGCCCGCACACTTTATTCCTATAGTTATTATTAATCTGTGGTGCACGCACTCTGTTTAAGAACAAAGATTTATGGTGGATATATGCACAATCAGCTGACTTTCCACCCATCACTGGGACAGACCTCCATTGTGCCCTTATGGCGTTTTGATACTGTGGAGGCTTACTAAAGTAGTGTTCATTATAGACAATAATTTTCACTCTATTGCTCTTAGCAACAAGGGCTCCTCAATAAATAAATAAAAGAATTGAACAGTTTTCAAGTGATATTTTCTACATTAACATGTGCATCAATGAATTATTTCTTGCAAAAGAAGTTTGTGTGTTTGTACAAAATATTATCTTTTACTCAATAGGTAGCAGAATATTATATCATATTGTTACCACTGTTTTTCTTTTGGTTTTATGAGTAGACAGACAAATATGAGAAGTGTTTTATGTTTATTCCATTCTCCTGATTCCAACAACCTGTGGAAGTTTCTAATTAAGTGGAATGTCTCTAGGCTCAAACCTTTTGCACTTTCTTCTAGACAGAGAACTTTGTAGTCTTTTTTCTGGAGAGTTGGGATCACTTGCTTAATATATTGAAGGGTTGCTGTTCTTAACAAATCAAAATAATAAGCTACTTAAGGTATTTTGAATTTTAGTTCATAATATAGTTTTGATAATGTGCTTGATTCAAACTGTTGTCTAGTCATTTGTGATTTTTCTTGCTCTTTGGCACCAGGCTATTCTTCGTGGATTTTTCTCCCTCTATTAATTAAAGAGCTGAATAGATTCTTCCTTTGGTCATGTTTGTGCAATCTATTACCACATAACTCCCCTTTTCCTTTCAATTTACATTTTGAATTCCATTGAAGGTTCTATTTGCCAAGCTACTCCAGGAATATGTCCAGGGTGACAGGTAGCCTTTTATTTACTGTTTTCTACTGTTTAATATATATAATTTTTAATGATTGAAAATGATACCAAGAGAAACAAAGCAAATTCTTTCAGTGGTTTGCACTAATTTTCTTTGAGGGAATAAATTTTCAATAAAACCAGAAGTTTCCCTTGAAATATTAGTTGGCCCCTTATGTCAAGAGTAGCAGCGAACAGCTGAACTGTTATCACTTCACTCTTATCAACAGTTCCAGCAGTCTTTCATACTGTTTACACCCTAGCTGCTGCTGATGCCTAGGTTTCTATGGTGGTGGTGGTTTCATGGCTTTAGTTAGCCAAGTGATTGTTATTTATATCAATCACTCTGCATCAAGAGTCTCCTGAAAAGCAAAGAAAGGAAAGCGAATAGAAAGTCATGAGTTACAACCAATGGTTATGCTGGTTCTTGCTGAATTGGATGTTTGTTCTGATAATAACCCATCACATGTCCACATTAGCCCAAATTTTCAGGATTTAAACTAAACTATTTTTTCTTAGTTGCCTGTAAATTTTCAAGAGAGAATAGAAACGTATATTCTAGAAATTTCCTTCACGTGTAACAGATCACCAGATTTTCTCTTGTGTGTTTGGAATATTTTTTTTACATTTTCATTGAAAAAGATTTAAAATTATAAAAAAAATGGGTAGTTTGCCTCCTTAAAATAAATTTGCTTTTGAGAGAAGGGGGAAGATGGGGAGAGAGGCTAATGGAAATAGGATACACTAAAAATTGTAGTAGTACTGCTGAACAGCTAGTTTTCCTTTGGCGTGATCCTACTAATGAAATCAATGGAGGTGTGCTTTATTTCAACTGCTGGACTCTCAACTCAGACTTGGATTCATAAGATGATGGCGCTTTTCAGTTTCAGCTTGTGCCGCTCTTTTAGAGGTGTGGTAACTTGCGAAATGAGGCTGATGGGTGATGGCAAAGCTAGATTTGTAGGGTCAGCAAGATGGGATTATATAAATAAGGCTACCATCCATGATATTCATTGGCTAGCTTTTGTGGAAGATAAGGTGAACTGCTTATAATAGTTAGACATACTACCCTTTTAAAAATGAGTTAATAAGTACAAATTATTTTGGTTAGAACTTTTAAGAATATTTCATGTTTTTAGCCACAATATTGTCGGTTATTTGATTTCCTGAGTAGTCTATAATTTTTTAATTTGCTACAAGAGTTTAGATAAATTCGAGGTAAAAACTATTGTATTTTTGGGTGTTTCTCTTATTTTATTCAGTACTGATTGGCTAATGTTTGATGGCACAGCTATAAAACTAATTCTAAGCAGGTGATATAATGAGCCAATGGTTCAGTGTGCTTACTGTCTAGTGAAACAAATATTTTAGGTTTGACTGATTGTCCACTGAGGTGTCTGAAGACCAAGTTCTATATCTGTACTGTTACCAAGTAAATAAAATTCACATGAGATCTTGTGTAATTGCTGTTATTGTTGGTGACCAAAGCCTTTGATGGTTAACTAGTGCATGAATTATTTTTATTGGTAATGGTCACTATTCACATGATCTGGCAGTACTATTACTAATTAATATTATATTCATACAATTTTTTTAATGAAAATTCTCATGATAAACCAGTGTTTAAGAGCTGTTCTAAAATATGATAACTTTACTTACTTGATTGCCATTTAAGTCGTATAGTTGTGCTTTTCTTGCAAAACTACTTGCAGTGTAATTCTCAGAGACTGATTAATGTGTTAATCTTTATCGGATTATCTGGATCTCTTGTTGAGTTACATGAACTAGAAGTTTACTTTTTCTAAGTCTAGTATTTACTCTGGGGTTGTTTTTTTTCCAAGTCAGAACAGTTAAACTATAAGTAATCAGAGTTCATTGCCGAGGGTGAAGTTGTCTGGTAGCAGTAGCTTGGATGTTAGTTACATGAATGAATGATGATAGCAGATATCTTTGTCGTGCAAAAAAAAAATTGGTGGTGGAAATTGTCATTCGCTATTCCTCTTATTTTTTTTATACTGGTATTTCCATTTTTTGTGGTCTAAAAAAAAAAACATAATTTTATTTTTTTTTATATTTAGAATTAAAATTTATTAGAACTGGTTTATTAATTTGTTCGAACAATGTTTTCTTCCTTCGTGGATTAACGGAGAAATCTCATCACTATTCTTATAGTGTGAGGACTGGAACAACGCTGAGCGCGCACAATAAAACTGTTACAGAGGTAAAGTTAAAGATCCATGGATTTAACGTAACCTTTTCCATAATGTATATATATGGATTCTGGAAAAAAATTTTCCAATCTTTTTAAATAATGATTTTTTGTTTTTTTTTTAATTAATTAAAATGAACGGTGGTGATATAATGCAATAGCATTCTGATTAGTGTCTGACTAGTTATTAGGTTCAAACCTTTCTGCCAAATGCAGTTTTGGTAAGAACATCAGTCAACATCTTGTTAAAATCATAGCTAAAGACTTCCACCAGACACCAGCACCACCCTGTTCTCTGCACATGTAATAATATGCTTCCAGATCAAACTCTGACAGTAAACAATGGTCTGAGAAGTAACATTATTCTAAGATAGCCAAGTTTCAATGGTATAAATTCATTAGTATTTGAGTTCTTTGTTGTGTAAGGTATAGTCTATCATAATTAGCTAGTCAACATGCCAATTTTCCATGCAGATAAAAGAAACTGTGTGTGTGTCCATTTGTTAGATTGTAAACTTGTATTTTGTTTTCTAAAAGTTATTTTAGAACTTGTTTTGTTTAATTTATTGCTGCTACATTACATTTTAACCTACCCGCTGCTTTTTGTTATAAACCCCATCTGGCTACATGGGATGATTTTTTTGTTGTTTTGACTAAATCAGTTAGTATCAAAATCAAACAGGATTTAATCTAACTCTGGTAAATCCTGCATCTCATTTCATTATATTGTGCTTGAGTGAGAGATATTTCTTGTTGAATAATATGGTTTTCCATTTTTATCTTCCTGGGTTTATAAAAACCTAGTGGAAAACTCAAAAGTTAGGAATTTTTAAAGGAAACTTTCCTCTTTTTTTTTAAGGAAATCTATGATTCAGATCTAGCATAATAAAACCATTTTGATATCATCGGGTTTTCAAAAAACAAATTTAGTAACTTATCTTTTCTGTTTGCTTCAACTTTTTCTACTTAAATAAACACGCAAAAGCAACATTCATTAGTCCTGTTATGTTGAGGGTTTGGCCAGGCCTGTAATAAATTAGCTCTGATACTGTACATTAGAAAATGTCTATCAAAGTTTGATAAAATGGGAAGAAAACAATAATATTTTAGATTTTTTTGTTATTAGGATATCTAATGTATGGAATAAACTGGAAAGCTGGATAATTTGTTTTGCTAAATGTTTTCATTTAAAAAACTTTCCAGATATACGACAGCAGTTGAACGACCAGCTAAAATGTCTGGAGACACGATTGGAAACCGAAGTGGCCATTGTGTTGGAAATGGAAGACTTCTTCAAGAGGTTGTCTGAGATAGAGCAAGAGTATGGGAAAAGTTTAGAGAGGCTTGTTCGACAGATTACGGCAAAACACAAAGCAGAAAAACAAAAGTAAGTTTGTTTCAAGTGATTGTTTGTATGGAGTGAGTTCTGGCTCTACTAATGTTAGTCAGTGGAGTTTATACTTAAGGTATGGTGTATGTTGGCTTGAATGCCCTTTGAAGTTTGTATTCGAAAGTGCTTGTGGCCAGACATAGTCACAGAGTTTCCACTCCAAAATACTAAATCACAGAGAACTCTCCATTCCTAAAAGTAACAAAATTTATACAAGAATCATACCCTAAAATGACATAGGTGTAAATGATACATGTGAATTCTGTTAGCAAATGAAAATGAATTTGATTACTATACAAGCTCCTCATCACTAAAGATTGAGAATGTGTGCAGCATTGTTTTTTTGCTTTTTAGTTCTGTTAATTGATTCTAATTATTAAATTTTGTTTTTGGTGCTGGTTTTAATCATTGAAAACGAAGGTTTCTGCTAATGGAAAAAAAAAACTGACAAGACTTAAGAATATTTCTTTCAGAATGCTAGATAAGGGAAAGTATTAAAGGATATTACTAATAAATGCACCGCCTAGGTTACCCTAGAAACAACTCCTTGTAGTAACTTAACAAGATAAAATAGTCAAGGGAATGTCAATTGGCAAGTTAGTACTTTTTTGAATGATGATGATGCAGCTTTCCAACTTGTTGAGTGTGTTATAGTTTTGTTGGAGGGTCTCTCGGTACTCGTAAGGGTTCTCGCATCAAAATAACTTAAATAAAACGGCAGGTAATCCGTCTTCTATGCATTAATGCAATTTAAATAAACTGACTTCAGCATGACATTTTATAAAAAAAACACTAGTGTTTATATGCATTCTATTGTGGAAATTGACAAGGTTGGGGGTGTATTTTCATTATACTGCTGATTATTTTTAATGCGATTTTCTGAGGATATAATAACCTTTTCCATATAAAGATGCTGTGCTGTTTAGATAGATACGGGCCAACCAACTGACGAGAGAGTCTGGGGGTTTGTCTTTTTTTTTAAAAGCCCAGATAAAAAGTGGATTATCTCAGCGGTAAAAGACAGACATAAATTGTCTGGTTGACTTCAGACGGATGTATTCAAGCACCGACCGATGTGTCTGCAGCAGCACTGCAAGAAACGTGGTCCATAAGCAGGTTTTCTTTAAAGAGAATGACTAATTTATTTTTTACATTTGTGAATTGACAGTACACGTTCGTTCGTTCGTTCGGTCGGTAAAGCACCTGTCTAATGACATTTCCTAGACCAGTTGGGCGCGCTAACAAATCCTGTGGTTTTCATGATACTGCTTAGTTTAAATGAAACCCAGCTGTGATGATTCTGGACAGGATGATAATCATTTGAAAACCTTTTATTTATGCAGTGAACCCTCTTCTTACCAAAATTAAAATTGAATTTTTAAAAAAAAAACCCTGAAATTTTCAGACAATAGAAGTTTGTTTTTTTTTTTTTTTGAGATTTGTGATGAGTTTACAGTTCTCAAGTGACGTAGAAGTTGCTACTGTGACAACCACCAGGGCAGATCATGTGTGCCTGTGTGTTGAGATTTCATGTGATAGCAGGGTTAATGTGTCTTCATATTGAAGGCATTATATCAGGTTTAAAACTCGTAATGTTTTTTTTTTTGTTGACAATATCTAAAATTTGAAGTTTGACTTATTTATCCATAAAGTAAACTTTTTTTTTTTTAAAGAAATAACTGACCACCTAATACAATTTTAATTTCTATTAATCAAAAGAGGTGCACACCAATTATTTTGGTTAAGAGAAGGGGCTCAGTGTATTTATTTTTTGTTTGTTTTTAAAACTATTTTATTACAATATTTTAGTTCATTTTCAATCAAACTAAACCAATTCAGTCACAAAAGAAAAATGATCTCAGCTATGTGATTTGGAGAAAATGAGTGTGTGTAAACTGAGAATGAGATAGCCTTTCCGGCTCTCTAAGTAAAAGCAGAGAGGTGGTCAGCGGGTTAATTAATGTAGATGATTGCTGTATTTGAATTTATAATCTGATGCCAAGTTATCGATGATATTTTGCTTGTCCAGAACTGATTTATAATTATTTTCCTTTTAAAATAGTTAGTGGTGGTTTTTCAAAAATTTGTCAATTTCCTTGTTTTGATCTGATATTCCAATTTGTTTCATTACTACTAATTCTCATGCCACCAAGTTGGAGAGTTCAGAGAGGGCTTGTCGATAATGTATGCATCTATACATCAGCCAGTTGAACCCAGTTTGATAGTACACCTTAGAGATAAGAGTATAAACAATAGTAACTTTTGCTACATTTTTTATTTAAATGTTTGCCCCATATAAATTATTTTTAATCAGAGTTAAGCATTTATTTATTATTACATTAAAGATTTTCATTTGTATTAAGAAAAAACTTCTGATATTCAATATCCTAACTACACAGCTCAGTTTCTTTGACAAAATGTGTACTGAAATCAAACTTTTAACTGAAAAGAAAATGTATAAAAACCTTGTACAGTAAATGATAAATTAACTTTGCTATATGGTAGTATGTACATACTGTAAATTTCGGATTAAAAGCTAAGACTTTTTTCTGTATATTTTTTGGACCATAACTTATATACTGGTGTAGTCCATAAGTGGAATTTTTCTAAAAGATTCACCACATGATGATTTATTAAGAAAGCCTGTTGAGTCGATGTCACGATTCCTTTGGGATGAATGTATAGTTAATGTTTAAAGTATATGCAAAGTTAATTTATTGACATGTCATGAGGTAACTGTTTTTTCGCAAATGTTTTCACAGTCTGCTGGTACCCTGCTTTTTCTTAACAAAAAATATGCTTCTTTGTGACCTCAGCAGCTGACAGTGGAGCAGCCTCATTGAAACTTCTTGAACTGCCTTCCCACATTGAGCATAGCAGACACTTGGCCATTCTGAAAAGCCATCTTGCACCAACGCTTGCACTCCATAAGGACAAAGACTTTTACTGCACTTGCTCACACCAGGTAGTAAAAGTCACTCCCTCCAGGACTCACCTTCCAAAAATAGGCAAACTCTTATTGGCTGACACAAGGTAACGCAACTTTTTACAGACACCATTTGCAGTTTTACTATACTGCCGATGGTTGCAATAAATGATCTATTATCCCTTTGAAGATCAAGGTGAAACTACACATTAGCATTCAAACTAGAGGTGGTGACATATGCAAAAGAACATGGTAATAGAGCTGTAGGCCACCAGTATGGAGTAAACAAGAAGCAGGTTCACAAATGGTGCAAAGAAGAGACACTGTGACAGACAAAGAATTCCAAGAAGGCAAACAGAGGTTGACAAGCAAGATGGCCAGAAGTTGAACATGACATAGAAAACTAGCTGGGTGTTAAAACTAAAGGCACACTGCAGAGGTGTCAGCACATTACAAATTTGTCTAGAACGAGAAACTAGCCAGGGATGAACAATGATGAGTTCCAGGACAGCCAATCTTGGTATTTTCAGTTATGCACTAAAAGCATCTGTCCACGAGAGCATGGACAACAATTACTGAGCGACAACCAAGAGAAGATTGACAACTTTATATGTTATATGAAAGACACTTGACACAAATATAACATCCATGCTTGACAGATAATAAATGTGAGAAGTACCACTAATGTTTGACATGCCCATGCTTGATAGTTGACCGGGTAGGACAAAAACCAATCAATTTTTTAACCGCAGGGCATGAGAAGGCCAGCTTTACTTGTGTTTTGGCAGTTTCTGCAGCTGGTGACAACCTTAAACCCATGGTGATTTTCAAGAGAAAGATGCTTCCCAAAGAAAAGTTCCAAAACTGTATAGTTATTAGTCAACCCCAAGAGATGGATGGATGAGCAGGTTATGATTGAGTGGTTGAACAGCTACTATAGAAAGAGACCTGATGGCTTTTTCAAGACTAAGAAGGCCATCTTGGTTATGAATTCCATGTAGGCCCACCTTACAAATTTGAAAGAAAAGTACAAGGCAGAGAACTCCACTCCCAATATCATTTCAGAAGGCTTCAACAAAATTCTTCGGTCAATGAGACATTTAAGGTCAAACCACTATAGCTATGGGAGACCATATCTTTGCCAAGACAAGGTGCATGAGACAGGTGGAGCTAACTGATGTAACTGGGCAGGTGCTCTAGGCTTGGAAAGATGTTCCAACCTCCTGTATCATCAAATTCAAAGAGGTGAAGATCATTGAATCATCTGAAATCGGCATTGATAGTGACATAGATTGTGAAACAGACTGCATCATTCCACTTGAATAAAGTATTTAATGTACCTTTTGAAGTTAAAAGTCATCACAACGTATATTATCTGACAATCTCACGATAATAAATGTAAATAGTAACAGTTTATTTCAAAATATCTGATTTTTGTAATCAGATAACCTATGGTGATTTTATTTTGATGCAGCGAGTTGATAAGAAATTGTTGGTAACTAAAATGTGTGTGAAATAATTATTTACTGTCTTGTTACATTTATTGCTTATGGTACAGTCGCATGAGTAAATGTAAATTTTAATGTCAAAGGCTTACTGGTATACATGATAATACATAACCTGACAGACCTTATCATATTGAATGTCACTGATCATAGATAAAGGATTTTTAGAAGTTGAGATTTATACATGAATGAAGGTTTGATTTTTGATTTAAAGGGGGAGGTTTGCAGCTTATAATCCAAAATTTACAGTATTTTAGTGTTGCTTTACGGTAAAAATTACTTTGGTCACAAATGGTATCTAATGTTTTTTTTTTTAATGTTCTCTTGATCAGTTATTTAAGATGTAATTTTTTAAAATCTTATCATTAAAAAAGGTGGTAAAAAAGCCAGACGGACAAAGACTCATTCTCATTATACTAGGTGTTTGATGGAAGTCTCCTTCCAAAACAGTTTAGACTTTTTGTTAGTTTCAAATTGGCTAACTTTTCCATTTTTCTTTCCTTAATTCATAAATAAATCAATTTTGAGTATCGGACAAGACTAGATCAACTACAGTAGTATGCCAAATTCTTTATAATGCTGTCGCATTGGATCCCTGTCTACATTACTTTCAGGCTTATTAATATCGATGAGTTGTTTGTGCATATCATTGAACTACTTTGTGGGATGATCTTCAAGATAAATGGGATGTTGAAATAGTTTTTCAAATGTGTGTAATCATGGAGAGATATTTAAAACAAACTGCAAACACTATTATTGGTTCTAGTATTGAAAGTATGGTATCTATTTTTATTCAGTGTATGACAATGATGATCAGGTGATACTGTCATTTATGCTGTGTTGAATCACCTACATTAAAAAGCCAAACATGTCATATCTTTTGACAATTATTTGATTTTGAGATTTTACAGATTACAAATTTAAAAATTAAACTCACAATTTCATTTTTGATAGCACAAGTCAAATAGTGGCTGTTCAAAAATTACGTAACACTTTGTATGTCAGAGAGTCATGGAGTATTACATGGGGTGACAGGGTCTTAATGGTAGCATTATGTAAAGCTTTGTAGATTTCTATGAATAAAATATTTCAAATCGCTCCTCTGTGAGACGTCAATACAACAAAAGATGTGTGATTAGCTGTGAGATGGACAAAAATAAACTCTTCAGTTAAGCATAAAATATGAATTTGCTCGTGATTCATTTCACCATTTCCCAATGCTAGTGTGTATGCCAAATGTGTTGTTTTGAAGATTAAATTGCTAATTTTCAAATTATCAAAATACAATGTTTTTATTTTGTATGCACACATTTTTCCGCTTAAACTAAAATATCTGCATCTGTATTTAAAAAGATGTACCACCATACGTTGAATAAACCTTGAATGAATTTAAGATTTTTAGATCATTGTATACAGCACGGATGCAGATTTTTGATTGAACAACTAAATAACTTCAGTTGTTTGGGTTTTAATATGGTGATGGTGTGCCAGAGTTTATAATCGATCTACCAATGAACAAGTATTGGAAGTGGGTACCTACAAGCGTTATGTAATATCTTAGGGGGGGTGTCTGATCTACAGCAAAAAAATAGCATTACGTAATTTTATAACAGCCCCATAGTCAGCTCTGTTTCAGGTTGTCCAACATTTGGAGTTTACACTGAGGGGAACACAAAGGTCAGCATGCTCAGCTAATCTCTGATTGTTATGTTACATCTTTTCGTGGAAACCACCATGGTGAACACTGTACATCAGAGAAAGAAAGACAGCAAGCATCAGTTGCAATTTGTTTGGCCTTTAGTCTTAGCTGTACAGTACTACTAAGTCCACAGCATGTTGAGTAGCACATGTTCCTTCAGCTTATCCTTGATGTTAGTCCACCTCTGCAATTTACATTCTGGGTTTTCTTTGTACTCCGTAACACATCCCTTGCTCTAAGCCAGTTTCTAACACATTTCTTGTTTATTACCATGTTACCACAGTGAACATAACTTTATGGGGGGGGCATTTTGAGGTGAGGCAGAGGATTTGCTGGGGTATGTATGCATATTTATATTTTAAAGGATAGATAGAAAATAATAGGTGACCACATGCTTGTTATTAATTGGATAATTTTGCATGCTTCAGTGAATGCCTTAATGCTGAAAATTGTCCACCCATTTGGCAAGTATATATTCCTGGCAATAATTTCTGTAGTCTGTTTCAAATGAACAATTTTGCAGTTTATTTAAGAAAATAAAACACTTTATCATTTAAAAATTTTTTTCATTAATACAATTTCCATAGATAAGTAGGCTTGGAGCATAAGTTGAAACCCAAACTTCCAGGAGAAAAAAGTACAGGGTTACATTCTTGAAAACCAACCACAATAGGAAAAACTGTAGTTAACAAATGTAAGGCCTTATTGGGAAATAGGAGATTAAGGAAACTGTGGCATTAATTTCCTAACCCCCCCTAACTAAATTGCCTGTTCTTTCACTACTGTGGCACAGTGATATTTTGGGCGATGTATGTAGCTGGAATTTCTTTTTTAAAAAAAAAAAAGCTCAGACTTCAGAAGTTACCAGCAGTGCCTTGCATTTAGAGCATCAAAAGACAGGGAGGTGGTTTTTGTTGTTCCCTTTTGGGGAATATGGGGCTTTTGCAAGTGGTACAGGAGTATCAACTTGTGGAAACGCTGCGCAGGATTGCTTCATCAAAGGAAAAGGGTCATTCAGTCCTTTGCTGCCTTGAATCCCAGACCAGACTTCTCAGCCTTTGAGATGAACGTTCTCTTAGGCATGCACTTTCAAAAAAAAAAAAAAAAAAAATGGTCCAGTCTCCTCCACAGCATTGAAGACCTGCTTGGCAGGTAACCCTTCTCTTCAACCAACTACTTCAGTTTTTCCTGGACCTGGTCTTCCATCCATATGTTAAGAACATTTTTCATTTTTTCTATGTTAGGTGTCACATGACATAAAGGTCACCTTAGCACTTTCAGAAGCACCCCTAGCAACTATCTGTTATCCAAGGTTCACTTTTCTTCATTGTCCTAATGGTGGACTCATTAACTTCCATGATTCTCTCCACCCGGGCTGCACTCTCACCATGAGTCGATCAACCACCTATAATTTCTTTTCTAAAGACATTACATTACTTGGCCTTTTCACACTTTTCACTTTTACCACTGAGTACATGCTTCTAGGCCATGTTTAAGGGCAAAATTAATGCTAATAAACAATAAATAATGGCAAGAAACACAGAATAATGCAGTAATTAACATCCACTTAGTACAATAGTCACTGCACGAGGCCACATGGTGGGATGTCCACTGGCAATGGGGATGCTGTGCGGATGAATATCTGTATGGTATTCTTTGTTGTGCTTTATCATGGATGTGTACAATTCCTTACTGCGATTGCTAAAATGGTATACAGAAGGGAAACTGTGGATGCATGTATTCTGTGGTAGGTGAAACTGCAGTTGGAGTGTGGAATGCTGAATCGACTTATTGCCGAAAAATATGGTACGTAGAAAGATTTTACAAAATAAATATGGAACCTTGTAGAGTTTTAATAATTTAAAACGCTTCTATTCTAGCTATCAGGTTCTTCGTGAAAAAGAGTAAAGGGCATGGTAGTGGGAGTTTGTATAACTTAGAGAGGATGCATCTTGACAAGTTTCCTGACTTGGTTGGGTGTACACATTATGCTAATCACTTTTTACTTAACCAATTCTTTTGAGAAGATATGGCATTAAAATTAAATGAGAAAAAGAATGGGGGAAATGAAACTATAGTCTCTCTGTTGCGTTAAAGAATCATTAAAATTATGGGTCACCACCTATGGTATGTTGCTTGAACTTCTTTAATCTAACATTTTAGCTGCTCTTTTTGGTTGTGAAGCAGTCAGAAACCCGAAGCTATGATGGAACAGTATATTTGTGGAAATCTCAACTGCAGAAACAGGTGTAACCATAGGAATGTCTGTCCTGGTGTAATTTGGAAATAGTTGGCAGAAACTTAACTTAGACATCATCTGAACCATAACATAACACACTTTAATTTTACTAAACTCCTGCTTAATATTTACTTTTTTCAGAGTGAAAGATACACATGGAAAATCTTGCTCTTGACCATTATGGTGCTGTTTAAACTTCAGTATTTTGCAAAATGCTGACATTTGTTATGGGGAGTGAGCCAATTTCACTTTAGTAAAGTCTGTATGGCCATGTTGGTTACTTATCAGCATAGAAGCTGTCAAAATGTGTAATTGTTGCATAAAGAGTTAACATTATTATATTTTAGGAGTCAGAATTTTTTTTTTCAAAATTAATGATCAAGGATACTTAAATTCTATTAAATATTCAGTTTTTTTAAAACCTTTGGTGTTTTTTTGGAAGGAGAATTGTTTTAAAAACAACATTATTTTTGTTTGGAATTTTTCACTTAGAATAAAATAAGCATATTGAAATTGTAGTACATTTAAAAAAAACTATCTGGCTTATAAATATGAATAGCTGATATCATTCTGTGGTCTATATATCTATCATATAATGAAGGCTTTAAGTGACAGTTCATCCATATGGGTTTAGCTGATAAATTGAATTGCTGGTAAGTGGAAATACCAATAAATCCTTTTAACTCTTTCCCTGCCATAGTCAGAGATCACTAATCAATGATCACATCCTACTGATTGCAAAATTTTATATCACCAATCTAACATAGTTTTTATAACACTAAATAGATGGCTGGTCAGTAACACCAGTATTGTTTAAGCATTGACAAATACCTTTGGGAGAATTCCAAATCATCTGTCAATGGAGAATTAAATCTGTTAATGGAAATGATGCCAAAAATCTTGGTGGGAAAAGAGCTTAGCTTCCTTTCATCTTAAAACCATTATATTATATAAAAGACTGACCTTTCTCAAGCTTGTGCCCTTTGTATAAGCTCTGACTCTGCTTTTTTGTAAATACTATTATACTTTAGTTTTCTGTTTGTGGAGATCCCACTTTGTATATATTCTTTTAGCTCTTTAAATGTTCTTGTGAGGAGGATCTGACTTCTAGTCAGTGATTGTGAAGTATTAAGTAGTTGCAATAATATTAATCAAAGTAAGTTCCATTATAATCAATACACTTCTGCCATTGAGATACAAGCGCATTTATACCATTTTGAAAAAAAATCTGAATTTCTGGAGTCGATAAACTGTTGAAAGGCAGTTTCATTTGCTGCTTAGTTGGAGAAAGAATTCATATTGGGGGGGTTATCGAGGTGTTTGAAAAGTCGTAGTCCATGGGAGAAAGGTCGGGTGAATAGGCTGGGTGAGGGAGAACTTTGTACCCCAACGTGTTCAGTTTCTGAAGAGTCCCTTTTTCCATTGTCATGGAGCAGGATTGGACCTCTTTGATTCACCAATGCTGGCTGTCGTCGGGAGAGTTTCTGATGAACGTTTAATTCACAACAGTACCTTTCAGCTTGACAGTTTTGCCAGGTTGCAAGAAGTTATAGTGGATGATAACAGTTGCAGTCCACCAGACAGTGACCATGACCTTCTCTGGGTGGAAGCTGGGTTTTTGAATGTGGTTAGGTGCCTTGTCTCTGTTGAACCACTGTGCTGATCATTTACGATTGTCGTAAAGGATCCATTTTTCATCACACGAAATGATTCAGTCAAGAAATGGGTCATTTTTGTTTCTTATGAGAAGTGAAAAGCAGATCTTCATTGTTGTTCATTTAACTCGTGAGGCACCCACTTGTCAAGTTTTTCACCTGGCCATTTGCGTCAAGATGCCAGGAAACCGTTGCAGTACTTACGTACAGCTCTCCATCAATTTTTTGCACTGTTTTTCTTGGATCGGCTTCAGCTGAGGCTTTCAGACAGTCACCATCACAGCTGGATAGATGTCTGCTGTGTTCCTTAGCTTCAAGGCTCATATCTCCTGATCGAAACTTTGCAAACCATTGTTGTACTGTGCACTCATTTGCTGTGTCCTCACCCCTTGAACATGTGAAGCAAAATGGCACAAAAATCTTTTCCGTCCATGCTTCACTCAGAACCCTGACACAAATATCTATTTTATGATTTTTAAAAGGGCAGGTTTTGCGTATTGTACACCAAAGCACACGCTACAAAATGACATAACTTATCTACAAACACCTTCACAAGCATGCAAAAAATAAACCCCAAATTAACATAATATAAATTCCGATGAAACTTGTAACGACCTGATAGATGTTTGTGCTTAACATTAAAAATGTCAGTCTACAATAAACAGTTAAAAGGTGTGTGGTTGCTGGTTTTATAGATTATGTATTAAAAAAAATAGAAAAGGATGTAACCACATGTTTGTTTTATTGTTAAAAAAAACTAAATCTTTTTCTTATAGGCAGATTAGTACCAAAGCTACTTCAAGTAAAGTAGAACTTTTCTTTTTTAAGAAATGGGTAAATGGTCAGTTGATAATTGACAACCATTTTAGAGAAGTAGGAGAAAATTTTCAAGTTTAATAAATGCTTCTTTGAAGGAATCGCAGTGATGTTAATTAAAATATATGCATAAATGAAGGCACAGAATTGGATAAATAACATGTTTTACTATCATGTATTATTAAGTTAATCCCCAGATTAGGTTTTAGATGGAGATTCTTGCCATTAGGAAAAAAAAATTTTTTTACGATCAGTCTGAAGGGAAACCAAAGTATTCATACTCCTTAACCATTCTCATCTAGAATGACTGTATTTTAAAAATGTTTCTTATAATTTCTTTAAAGTGTACAAAACTTAATTTAAAAATGTCCTGTTGGCTAGTTCTCAATTTTGGCCTTTTTTTGGTTTTGTTTTTCTTCATCCTCATTTCTTAAAGATAGGTCCACAGCATTCATTGCATGGCAGTGAGAGCTGATTGAATATTACACCTAAACTTGATAAGCAAACTGGACAGCTGCAGGATTAAGAAAAGTTATGAGTTATTTCAAAATGCTTGATGTAGCCTCTACTTTTTTAAAAAGAAAGGATTACAAAATGAAACTCATAAAATATTTGTTCAATCAGATACATAGAAAACCAATTTATACGAACTAGATCTAAGATGGTCACTGGTTTGATCAACATGAAGAAAATAATGTACAATTTCTTATTAAAGCACATTTTGCAAAAATCTATGTAGTTATTGCTTAGTGATTTCTTGGTACCATCAGGTGTTCTCTAGGTTTGGTTATCTTTATTTCTTTTTCGCTTGAGGATTTTCATTTTTTCCTAGAATTTATTATTTATCTTTAAGTTTAAAAAAAAAAATTCTGTGCATTAGAAAAGCATAACTCTACACTTAAAGTAGGCATATTCTTACCAAATTGTGAATCTAGAGATAACTTTGCGTTAGTATTTCTTAAATTTGGTTTGGGTAGATAAACAACTTTTAAAAAAAGAACAAAATTAATTCCTTTATAGGTGAAATGCTTCCAGTTGTAGCAATTTTGAGAGTGGAAAAAAATCAATATAAATCAGTTGATGAAATAAATTGTTCTATGAATAGAAGTAGGCCATCATCTCTAGATATCCATGAGACTTTGCAGACATTCATCTCTACTTAAATGTCACTGGCATTCAGGCTTTGGCTAATTTTCATGTCAGGGTTGCTTACTGATCCAGATTTAAGGAAATAGTATTAAATTTATACATTATTGGTTTTAATTCTTGCTAGAGAAGGAAATTCCAAAAAGTAAGATAGATGTAATCTAATAAATTTAAACAACACATTGGATGAAAAGCCTAAAGCTCTTATTCTAAAAGGAATTGTTTTGCCTTATTTTTATTTTATTTTTAATTTGTAATGTATTGAATTAAATTAGCAACAAATTATCTTTTAGGAAATGGTTTAAGTTATTAGATGGTCACTTTTTGAAATATTGGATTAGGTAAACAACTAAAACAAATGTCAGAATTTTGGGGTTATAGTATTTTCTCATATCCAAACTAAAAAAGTATTTATTAAAGAAATAAATGAACTGTAATGTTACTGTATTTATTAATAATTTAGGCACATGGTCTGGGGATGTAGTAGTATTTTTATGGTATATTTTAGCAAAATTATGAATGATCTAAAAGTAATGTAGAAAACATTTATTGACAGCACATGGTAAGTAAAAAAAAATTAATTTCTAAATGCATCCTTATATGTGGATGTAAAATGTGAATATATTGTGGCTGATATTAGTTATGTAGTAAAATCTAAAATGCTAGTTTTCAAACGTGTCACATGATCAGTTTTTTTTTTCTTTCTGAAGGACAATTGCAAAATGGTGCCAAGAAGGTAGGTAACTGTTATTGCAAATGATCAAAGGAATGGCCTAGCAGAACTGGTTAATTGTTGTACCTCTCATTCAACAATGCTTTCTGTAGTCAGAGAGATTCAAACGTCCATCCAGTCAGACCATTTGCAGGATTTTTACTAACAATCTGTTGGTCCCCACTTTAAGCATGCTTAACCATGGTGAGGTCTCATTTTTATCCTTTATAATGGTAGATAAATGCTTAGCAGCATTAGGAAGAGATGCTGTGCTGGTGGTGAAAATGATTTGGTGTGGGGATTGGTCATGGCTGGTAGGGCGACTTCTGTATGTTGTTTAGAGTTAGCTTATGTTGTACATTTTATGGTCATTTTTCCTCCATTAACAAATGGCACTAGATTACATGTTTATGTTTCAGGTTGGCATTGCAGCCTGCACAGTACTCTCATTGTTCTTCAGGTTCAAATAGCATTACTACTATGGACCAGCCATGTCCCAAGATGTTTCCCTAGATACTAAATATCTCTGGGAAAATTAATGGTAGATTTGTGAATGTTAAGTACTAATGTCAAGGGTAATAAGTCATCTCAGGGTGGTGTTAGAAATGTTGACATCTTCCCTCTGTTAAAATATTGTAATGAAATCCATTTGATGATTTGACTGAAGAATTCTTTTTTATAAGGGATCACTTTATTCTATAGATTATTGTACCTGGTATATGAAGTTCTGTAGACTTTTCTTTTCTTTTCTTTTTTTTTTAATTATTTGGAAAAGGCAATTCCAAACCAGTGATTATTGACATTTTTAATTGGTAGCCATTAAAAAATCTAATGAGAAAGATGTTAACCATATTGCCAATCAGTTTTTTTATTCATGTGATTCTATTCTCCAGTGTTTAGCTGCCATTAAGAAATATAATACAAAAATGAGCTTCTATAGATAAGTCAAATTCAGGAGCAAAATGTAAAACCAAAATTTTGTTTTGCTGTTTCTTCGTATTTAAGCATATTTAGCCATTGGTCTCAGTTGGTACACATCAGAAATGTTGGTAGAACCATTTAAACTAGGGCTTTCTTCTGCTACTAAATGAAATAGACTGTTGACCTGTATTCTGAATCCTTAACCCAAATTGGATATAGTCTTTGGCTGGATAACAGATTGCTGACATTGTATGATAGAAGTCAGTTAATATACAAAAATAAAAATGAAGAAATTGGTAAATGAATATTCTATCTGTAAATTTTAAAATCACTAAAATATCCTAAATCAAATAATTTAATGTTAAGTAAATTTATTTGAATAGGAAGGTTGGTTCTAGTAAATTTGTATAGAGAATTTTTTTCATAATCAATAATATTCAGGATACAAATTGCCATGTACTTAAAAAGATTTGATATAGTTATCAGATAAAGTTGAGCGCTGACCAAAAGCATTACATACAGCACCATGTTCTGACAGATCTGTCATTCCATAAATCTTTGAGAGATTAAACCAGTCATTTGTTTGCTGATGATTTTGAAAATTTTTTTATCCATTTATCTTTTATTTTAGGAACTTGAAAAAGAAGCACAAGTTTATCACATTCTGTAATAAATGAAATTAATATTCTAAGCGCATAGCATCCAAAATGGCCATTAACAAGAGACTTGAAATAATATTCCTATGAAGATGAGAATTTTCTCTGGATCAATCAATTATCTATCTAAACTAGTGTTACACTAAGCTTACAAGAATTATTAGACAGCTTTAGTTCTGCTATTAATCAATTACAAATCTTAACTCAGATTTTTAGTTTTAACCCCATTCCCACTTTAAATGAGTTGATACTGGAATTTAAATTTGAAAGTTATCCAGCATGTTTATTGTTGTTTGTTTTTAACTGTGAGGCACAAGTTTATTTGTTGGTATGTATTTGGCTGTTACAGCAGCCATGTAATAAATTGCTATGAAACTGACAATCACCAAACAATGTTTTGGTTTAATGTTAGTTGACTGTCGGCCCAGTGTTTCTTTGATGAATTTCCTGTTTTAGTGAGAGAGAAAAACCTTCAAATACTTAACTGTTCAAAGTGGTAATTAGAAATGGATTGAACCCTTGACCTTAATGCTTTAGACTTGTGGTAACTAGAAGGCTACAAATTTATCCACTGGCTCCACAGATCAATATAATCTCCTGGCTGGCATCTGGTTCATCAACAAATCTAGTGATGGGGATATTTAATTTTGCAGATACTTTAACAAGTGCAAAATTGTGGGGTCACACTTAGTTCATTGTTTTTGGTAAATGGTTGTGGTGTACAAATCCTGTTTTGCTGTCTATTGCTAATAAAAGCAGTTAGGGGCCAATCTGAGCTACCATGACATTTTAGAAATTTAAAATGGTAGAAGCTTTATTTAAAAACTGATTGAGGGAAAGTCATACCTGTTAGAAATGAAACCAGCAGGTAAAATATGAAACTGCCAATTCATTTTAGTTTTCTATTATATCATTTTCCTTACATCGTCATTTATTTTTTTAAAAATAATTTAGAAAGATTTTAGTACTGATAGTGCTTCACTGATTAATTAGACAGCTTATTTATTTTAACTTAGGGTGTCGTCGTCATTAACTCGCTTGTAATATCCTAGCTTGCTTACATCACACGAAGAACAACAGCTTTGTTTTAAATGTTAATTGGCTATGGCAGAGTTTTTTTGTTGTTGGTTATGAGGGACTTTCTTTATTCATTGAAGATTAAATTAGATTTTTTACAGGGTGGTTTTCACCTGCTGTAATTAGTTTTCTTGGTCACTGAATAACTTTTGCATTATCTCATGACTCTTTTCAAACTTTTTCATTTCATTTGCTTCTAGATTGCATTTGACAGTAGAAAAAATATGGAAATTAGCATTCTGATCAGTTATACAGTGATTCACAAGATCCCTCAATAGCCTTTTGATCTTTTCCAAAGGTAAAATTGTGGGGGGGGGGGTTGGTATGATTACTATTAAATAATTGGTACCATTAAAATTTTGCTGGTTATGTTTTATGTAGCTTCAAGATAGTCATTGGAGATGATTGCATTTAGTTATGTTTGTACTTCAAAGATAAACAAAATTGTTGTCAGTTTCTTATAAATTGAGCAGGACACTTAGATTTGTTTGTTCTTCCGCTGGTAACTTTGCTATCGGGGTTGAGGTTTTCACTTGATATAGTTGTGTGTGTGTGTTTTTTTTTTTTTTATTTCTCTTCAATCCCATAGTTACAGTGACCATCACTTCTGCGCTCCAGTAGGTGCTTTCACCATGGCTTTCATCACAAGTTATGGTCATATCACATCTTTGACTAGAAGGCACTTTGTGACACTTTGAAAATATTACAAACTTTCTGTGTCTGGACAAAGAACCAAGGATGTCTGAATAGATTGTGAACTTCTTGTATCTTTGACTTCGGAAAATGACCGGTTTGAGATATATCACACTGTAAGTGTGGATGATTTGTTTTACCAGCTTTTAGCTGTCTACAAATCTACTTACTTTTTCTGTTAGTCGGGTGTACAGAAATCTTAAAATGTAATCCATAGTGACAAACTGCTTAAGTTGATACTGTACACACTTATTTTTAAGGAATCAAATACCGAAATGTTATTTATTTACCCCTATTAGAAACCACCAAAGATAGAGAAATTTTTGTCTGAAATACATTAGAAAATAACTTTACAATACAAGTGGGTTAAAACGTAAATGCTATAGTCTTTATCAAAAGATAACTCAAACCTGAAGATTCACAAGTAAAGGCACGTCGTCGTCGTCATCATTTTAAAGGCTTCTGTTTTAGAAGGAAGTAGTTTGAAAGACTGAAATGATTATGATCTGAAAAACAAAAGCTTGGTAAAATGTGGATGGAAGGCCAAATTACAAAGCAGTGATTCTCAATTATGTTACAGAACATTATTTTGAAATAAACTTTTATTATACTTGCATTCCCCGATGCCAATGCACCTCACGTCACCAGTGACGTTGGAAAGTGAAATTAATAAAAAAGTGAAAGAAATAAACTAAAAGTAATAATATTCATATTTCTGGGGATATATTTCAAAGAAAATCTGAAACAACAACAATAAGAATTATTAAATAAACATATGTTTGGAAGCTGGAGGCAGTGGAAAATTCTAAAGACAAAGATGGTACGCAACATGCAGGGAACTCAAGAGGACTTAATAAATTCATATCTGTCAAATTCTGGTGGAGATCCAAGCCACATCCTGAAAACTTCTCTGATAAATTTGTAGAGTACGTTGATTTGGCCTCTCAGTACTGTCCAATAAACTGGTGAATAGAAAAAGAGGCATAATTTCCAGCTTCCAAATATATGCAGCGCAAACTAGTATTGTTTGTTTACTAATAAAATATCTTTACCAACTTTTCTAGAAATATGAATGTTATTTTCATTTATTTCCTTCACTTATTAGTTTCACTTTCGTCCAAGTCATCAGCCGAAAATCCATCATTATGTCAAAAACGTTGATAAAGTTTTGTAATTTGCTTTGTTGTAAGGATAATGCCTGTCGTGGATTGGGGATTTTAATGCAATTAAAATGGACAGCTGACACCTATTGATCACGCGACAAACTATTATCGGATATTGGCGATCGATTGACACTGAACTTCGATAGTCAGGTTCAACATCTCTCAGAAATATTCGTGTCTCCACCAACCTATGTGAAGTGTAGTACTATATCTGTAGTCTGTAGAAGTGTACGTATTAGTAAAGTTCAGTAATTTTATCTTATTTTTAATTTTAACCTTTCAAAATGGAAATGTTTTGGGTATTAATGGAAAACCTAAAGATGACCAATCTACTGGTAGTGCTGATAAAAGCAAGCCTAAGTCAAGAAAGTATGATGAAAGTTACATGTATTTTGGTTCCAAGTGTTTTTGTTACTGGGGAAGAACGGTCTCAGTGTTATTTGTCAGAAAATGCTGTCCACAGAGAGTATGAAGCCAAGCAAACTAAAACGACACCTGGAAATAAGTCAGGCAGATTTAGCTAACAAACCTCAAGATTTTTTCGTTCAAAAAAGATATGAAGTAAAGCAACAAATCGTGAGTCTAGTTAAATATATAACTGTCCCTTCGAAATCACTTTTAGCTTCTAATCGAGTTGCATACAAGCACCCACTGCAAAAAGCCCCACACAATTGGAGAAAATCTAATTCTTCCAGCAGCTATTAATATGGTTACAACTATGTTGGGGGAGTCTAGTGCCAAACAGCTTCTAAGTATACCTTTGTCTACTGACACTGTTTCCTGCCGAATTGCAGATATAGCAGAGGATCTAAACGAGCAACTAATTGAAAAGATAAGAAGCAAACCATTTTCCATTCAGATAGATGAGGCCACAGACACCGCTAAGAATGCTTGCTCATTTTACAATGTACATTAGATTCATTGATGAGGGCAAAATAAATGAGGATTTCTTCTGTAAAGAAATTACAAGGACGAATAAAGCTGAGGACCTTTTCTGTATTATTGATAGCTATATTGATGCAAATCTCTTAGAGCATAATCCATCAGTGCATATCTCCCTCACAGTTTGACCACACTGTCAGGCTATCACAGAGGACTTCAGGCTTTATTGTGCCGAAAATCTCCTAGTGTTGTTTAGACACACTTTATGATTCATGGGCAAGCTCTTTCTTCGAAAGGTTTGAGCCCAGCATTGGAGAAGGTTCTTCAAACAACTATAAATGCTGTGAACTATTTAAAAACCAGGCCTGTAAAGGCAAAGATGTTTGCAAGATTTTGTAAAGAGATGGGTGCTGAACACCCTTTACTGTTTTACTGCGAGTCGAATGGCTGTCTCAGGGAAACATTTTGATACGTGTTTTCAAACTGAGACATGAACTTTACCAGTATTTAACTGAGGAAAGGAATAGTTCATTTTTGGAGATGACAATGGGAAACAATGTCTTACCATAATAAAAGCTATTTTGTTTTTTGTAGGCGAGAACACTGGCACCTGTTTTCCATGTACACCTGCTGGCAGAGCCTGCTGAACATAACAAAGAAACATAGTCATGACCACTCTGTTCTAAGTGAGATCTGCAGCAATCACATGGTGCAGCGACTGAATGATATTATTGAGAATTCTCATCGGATTTTCAAAAAGGTGGGTGTCACTATTTGTATTGCAGGCTGTCTGTCATTCATATTAAGTCTAACTGAAGTAAATCAATTTTATAACTGTCTTCTCAAATGTATACATCAGAGCCAATAGTAGCATTGCTTTCAGAAATAGAAGGAATTTTGCTATACAGCATTTTCCTTAATTGTAAACCCCATTCCATAGTGGCATTGCTGTTAGTTTCAACTACTGTTCTCACTACATTAAAAACAAGCTAAATGGGATATCTTTTATGGAGAAAACACGTTGAAAAACTATTGAAAATGAGTCATAAACGTCATAATATGAAGGGGGCTGGTTTTAGAGTAGACTATTTACAAGTACAATTTGGTGAGATTAGGTATTTAGAAGCTTTTTCTTTTTTTTATTCTGTAGGTTGTAGCAACCAAAGTGCTTTCAGATGATGATAATTTAATATATCAGAGAACCATTTATTAATTTTAGTTGATGTTAATTTGCAATGAGACTTGTGATTTCATTCCAACCATGTCTGGAAATTTATTTTATTTTTTCTTAATTTTTTTTTAAATTCATAAGAAAAAGGGTTTTGTTTTAATTTTACAAACTTGCCAACTAAATTGATATTAGGGAGAGCTTTTAAGATTTCTTAATCAAGTATTAATATTTTCTTGCCTTGTGTAAATAATAATTCCTTGCGTATTAGGTCAGTTGTTCTGACCTGTGGTTGAACTTGTTTTTGTTCTGTCTCTCAACTCCACAATTTAAAAAAAAATTGGTGCAGACCAGTAGAAAGAAGAGCTGCCTGAGTTGAGAGGATGGGACTACTGTTGTGTCTGTAAATAAATGTTAGGCCAGTCTTGGATAGCATCTGTAAGGAGAGCTGCTGCCAGTTAACTCCCAGGTAAACTCAAACACTGGTCTCTTTGAAGGAATAAAATTGAAGACACATTTTAGAATTAGAAGTTGGTTTGTTTGACCCAGGTGACTTTTGGGAGTAAGCCAGAGAATAGACAGTTTGCTGTTTGTTAGCTTAGAAGTCAAATTTATTAGGGTTATTTTTGGGCTAAATTCATATATGTGCAAATGAAGAAATAGCAGAAAATTGGCACTCTTGGAGTTTTTGTTTAAACATAATTATATGAAATAAATTTTGTTGGTTAATATTTTAAGCACTTTTATTATTTAAAGGACGACAGATAGCACAACAACTTCAACAATTCAGTTTATTTTTTTGTGTGAAAACTGCACATAAAAATATTTAATTGACCCAATTTTGAGAAAGAAATATTCAGATATAACAACGTAGGTTTATATGCACTCAGTATGCTAAGCCATACAACACACCATGTGGAAAAAAAAAATTACACTACAGCAGAAAAGGAATAAACAAATAATTTCTATTATTTTTTTTGTTTGTTTAATGCTTGTTTATTCTTATTAAAATAGATTTTAATTAATCAATTAGTAATCACTATCTCACTAACCCACCATGTGCCTGTTCAAAATCTTGGTATGTATTTTAGTGTTTAACTCTTTTTATTGTGTGTTACATAATCATCTAGTTATTGCTACTTATGATACATTATTAGACACTGTCAGAGCAGATGATCGTATAGCTCCAGGTGAGATTCAGAAGAATGTGTTAAATGTATTTAGCATTAAAAGCAGCCAAAAAACTAGGCAAATTTAGATGTTGGTTATTATGTGCCTGTATTTTATAAGTTAACAAGTATTAAGTTCAAGATGTGATAAGAGCAGTTTCTTCTCCAAGGGCGATAAATCTGATCTTATTAAATTGCCTTTGTAATGATTTTTTAGAATCTTTATTTTAAATATTTTTGTAAATAAGATTAAAATGTTCTTAAAATGTCTAACTTTAAGTGTGAAATTATAAAATTTTTCATTAACATAATACTGTTCTTTAATATGATTTTGTTTTTAAGCATATATATATATATAACTATACAAGAAGGCAATTTTCATTATTTTTTTCAATTCTAAAATGGTTACCATGTGTCATTTTATGTAAATAAATCTAAGGCTGCCCAAGTTTGTTTACAGCGATGTATTGTAAATGTCTGCAAGATATCGAAAAAGAAGAAAAACTTTTGTTGCCTTATGCTGGAAGAGACAAGGGTTTAAAGGGATTTTAATGGTAAGCTGTGATTTAAAGCCCACTCTCTCAGTAGCAGTTCATTGATTACTGGAGGAGGGGAAGGGAATGTTCCTGTACTGCTCTTGACAGGATACTGTGGTGATCAAACTTGATTTCTTTCAGCCAGGTCATTCCCACCAGGCGGCCCCTGTAAAGTTGCCAATAATCACAATTTTTTTTAAATATTAGAGTTCATCCTAAAACTGAATGCATTTCAATTACTCATTATTTCTATGCCAGTGCTGTTATTGTTGGTTAGTTGATTGATTATAAGTTTATGAAATAAAAAATGTAATTTTTTTTTTTAATTTGTATTATTTAGATTAAAATCTTGGTAATGATAGTATTTTAAGCTTTTCAACAGTTTGATAGGCAGCAACATTTCCCAGTTGCCAGCTAAAATAGGGTCAGCATAGGGAGGTCAAGTCAATTTTTTTTTCCTTCTATTTGGTCCAAAGCTTGGTTAATTAACCAAGTATCCAAAAACTGCTTTTTGTCATGAATTCATGATTGAATATTTTATAAGGAAAGTTTTCAGAAAATTTGTAAGACTATTTTGTTTAAGTAGATTTGCCATCTTCTAAAGCCCTGAGGTTACTCCCTAGCTGTGGATAGCTTGCAGTTTGAAAGGCAAACCATCTTATTACAAGAGGTAAACCCAAAGGTGCCCTGGTACGCATTGAGTCTATGTGAGTGACTTTTAACTGCCTGTATTAAAAGTTTGACTAGGTTCCATTGTTCTTTATGCTGCAAGGGTCACTTCCTTCACATTCTTATATTTTGGTGGCATGCGTGAATCACTTCTGCTCATTACATATTGCTGCTGGCTTGTTCCTTAAATCTGCATGTAATGTGAGTCATGGAATTGTGGTTTTCCTGCTGTTTGCGAGCATAGATTGAGTGTATAATTTCACTGAATCTTCTAGTTTTAATAGTTTGCACAATAACATTCTGTACAGGTTTTAGCAGAACTGGTGGTTTTCATTACTGGTAATATTAAAGGCTATCAGAAAAGATGGTGGCTTGTCAACTGCATTTTTGGAGCCCTGGTTTTTTTTTTTGGTTTTTTTTTTTTGCCATTTTTATAATTGGCCATAATGTGATTTTTAGTTATTGTTTTGGTTGGCTGATATTCTGGATATCAACATCGTAAATGTGTTTGTGTGAGAGAGAGAGAGACACGTATTATAGTTTGCTGGCTTTGAATTTCTGAGGAAACTCTTACACTTTGTTCTATGGCCACAAGTTCTTTTTGGAAGGGCAGTAATCTGGCTTTGAAATTATTTTAAAAATAACTGCTGGTGCAGATAGGGAGGCTGCTTGTTGCATTTCAGAAAAATAAATTTTGTGAATGATCCACTAAAAATACTTTTTTTTTTTTTTTTTGGTTGAATAATTATAAGTAAATAGATAAATGTGAAAATCATCTTAAATCCTGCCAAGAAAAAAACAAATATGAAAGTTCTTTAAATTCTTCATTCATCGAAAAAGGGCTCTGTGCTCAGCTTCTTTTCTGTTTTAGCTTCCTCACCCTGATGAATTGTAGTCGTTCATGCCTATTTCAGAGCTAGTGATTTATCTAAAGAACAAATAACTCACTACATTTAGCGTGGGGGGAGTAGGGTTGGAGATGATGTTATTATGCAGAAAGGACACTAAAATAAAAATAGGACCATCCCTTTTTATTTTAAAATTTTGTAGCTATAAATAGTTTTGCTAAGTTGCCAAGATCTCTTGGTGTCTCTACCAAAAAACATTAAATTACTGTATTTAAAGATGTTGCATGTGTGGAATAAAGTCATCCCCTGAACAGTTTGGTGAAGAAAGGGTCATGAAACAACATGCTTTTGCATGCGATCTTACCATGCCCAGACTAACAGGTGGTAGACATGATTCTAGCTGCCAACACAGCAGTGGTTAATTAGCGTCCATAGCTACCATTCATTGGTTGCAGTTTACAAAAACGAAATTTGTTTTCCTCTTCAAGATATTTCGTACTACTGTTTTACTGTTTTTGTCCCAGTCTTGTTCTTGTTTTCTTATGTAAGAGATTCAGTAAATCATAGTTCAAATCTGTGAGTTGAAAAAGAAAGGCAATATTCTGAAGGATGATAAGTTGAAAATAGAATTGAATATGCGTTGATTTTACTTTTTAATGATTTCACCATAAATATCCTTAGATGTGCAATTACAAATGAAATTATTATTTTTTTTTTCTTAGTCTTTTTTGGAACTAAGCATTTGTGTTAATCTAATTAAGGAGTACATTAGAATGTTTTATGCTGGTAAAAGACGACGATGACAAATTGTCAATTTGGAGGGTTATGGAATAGAATCTTTTCAAATTAATTACTTGTTCAGAGGAAGGAGAATTTATTTTGCTAACATATTTTTGTTTTTACAAATTTTAATTTTTCTGTTTGAAATACTACCTTAAAATCCAATATAGGTGCAACTTTTCTCAGCAAAATTTCTGGCTTCCTTGTTGATTCAGGTCGGACCTTAAATTATGTAAAGACAAATTAGTGCTTTTTCCTGTAGAAATAAATATTTCTATCAGTACTAATGTTGTTGTTTAATTATTATTCTTTATCCCCACACTTCGAGGATGAACTTTATTTTATGGTCATCAACAGTTTGTATAGGAGGGTAAATGGTGGAAAGGGAGCCTGCTAAATTCTCCATATAAAATTTCAGGCCAAGTAGAACTTTTTAAAAAATTTATTTATTGTTGGGTGTACCAATGTTGAGGGGTCTGTTTTTCTGGTAAGTTCTTTCTTTACTAATATTGTGTGATTACTTTGGCTAGGATCTTGTTACATTCCTGCTTACACTAATTAAAGAATATTTTTGTGGGTGGAAATACCGCTATCCCTCTTAGAACGACACCTCACAAAGTGTCATTTTGCACCATGTCTCGCAATGGATTCGAACAAAATTTCTTTAAAATTTTTTCATATTTTCAATATTTACATTTTTTGGGACTTATCGTGCATTTTATGATGTCATGGAAAAGTACTTGGTTTTATATCATCAACAATTGCTCTCACCACAGTCTTTCTGTGTTCTCGCTCAATTAACTGTGGCCACTATTATGCAAAATGAAAAGAGAATAAGATCTAGTTCTGTCTGGCAGCATTCCATTGACTGCAAAGTTGGTGTATAAGAGGAGCAATGTGATACAAAAAATGGAGAATCTCCAGAGAGTATGGATCAATGACCAGACAAAATCAGAGGAACATGCTGATAACAACTGCAATTACCCTGGAAAAATCCAAATCATCATTTGATGATTTAAAGATTGAATTAGGCAAGGAAACTCAGCAGGAAGCTGGGTAGAAGTAACCATGGTTTGAGTGGTTCAGAGGACATCATCATTTGCATAACATTCCAGAGAGGGGTGAGCTGTGCTATTGCTGATA
Source organism: Nautilus pompilius (assembly GCA_018389105.1). NCBI lineage: Eukaryota > Metazoa > Mollusca > Cephalopoda > Nautilida > Nautilidae > Nautilus > Nautilus pompilius. Next base: position 449,830 of record JACATO010000980.1, on the reverse strand, counting down.
CAGGGGCAGCAGAACAGTACCCTGAGTATTTGAAGAAAATTACTGAGGAAGGAGGTTATACACTTAACAGGTGATTAATGTTGATATTTATTGCCAAGGGAAAGTAAAAGGACTGCTCCAGGGCACTTCTGCTGGGAGAGAATGCTAAGGGAAATTTCAAGAATAAGCCCCTGCTAATGTTTCATTCGGAAAATTTCATGGCTTTGAAGACCAGGTAATTCAGGGATGACATAGATAATCTTGGTGACCCTTCCAGTAGCCTTCATTCCAGTGCCACCAAGCCCCATCACCACATTTTCTGGTCATCTAAATTAACAGATGTAAGTGGCAAATAGTAGTTGGGCTTAGCTGTTGCATGTATATTTCATAGTTATAATTTAGATACAGAAAATTAATGCATGGGAAGGGAACATAACACCCATTATATAATGGGTTTCAATTGCTCCAATAATGACATTTCTTACTGGGACAGATTTTCAGGAATACAACCCCATTGTTATAGGGGAGATTCTTATATGTGGAAAGTGCTTGCATCAGATTTCCTAAGTGTTGCCTTGATATACTATTGCAGTCAGTCGTGCAGTATTAAAAAACATGGATTTAGAGTATGATGATTAAGATAAAAATGGAATATTTGTTAAGTGAAATTCTATTTCAGTAATATTTGTTAAAATATGCAATTTTTAAAATGAATAAGTTATACGATCTAATTTTAAAAGTTTTGTTTATTTTTGTTTTTGAAGTCTGTAGACTGCACTGAAGTATTGTACTGGTATAAACTTATGTTTAGAAATAAGAATCTAAATTATAATTAAAGTTAATAGAAATGCATTTTACTATGGTGATTGTCAAACTTGTATTTTGTTGCTAAAGAAAATATTAATGTTGTTATAATTCTTTAAAATAATTACTGCACAAACTAAAATTTATTTATCAAGCTTAAATATTTTTATTTTTCAACCTGTTTATTTTAAAGCTGCCTGAGATGGGCTGGATTATGATAGCAGGTTGTTACAAAGGTTTTGTGGTTTTTTTACTGCAACAATTAGACTTCATATCATTGTGGAACATGAAGTTTATTAATCAAAGGAAGTTCCATTACAATTGAGGCTCACATCTCCTGAGCAAAACTCTGCAAACCATCGTTGTACTTTGTGCTCATTTGCTGTGTCCTGGCCCCATGGTCGCTTAATGTTACGAGTCGCCTCGCTCACTCTGTGGCCTGGTTTGAACTTGTGAAGCAAAATGGCACAAAAATCTTTTCCGTCCATGCTTCACTCAGAACCCCGAAACTAATATCCATTGTATGATTTTTAAAAGGGTAGGTTTTGCATAATGTACGGTAAAGCACATGCTACAAAACAATATATACTTTATCTACATACACCTTCACAAGCATGCAAAAAAACTCCAAATTAACATAATATAAAAACTGACAAACTTTTGTAGCAACCTGATATAATTAAGAATAATCTGTAGTGGTTGGTTATTGAAAAGTATTTTGTGGCAGTGTGAAATAAAATTGGCCATGGGTGTTCATTGTAATGACCTTGCAAAATATTTGTTAACTGGAGAAAGACCTTCAATGGCTGCTTTGCCATTTGTATAAATTAAACTTAAAAGAAATTAATACTGGAGGTTGAACACTGAAATCCTAAACTGATTTCTGTGCACATACTTTATGCTGTATATTAATAGAGATTTCAGGAATAACTTTATCAGCTTTCTTATCTTTTCATGCCTGAGGACAGTTTTTTTTTTTTTTTTTTTGGAAATTCAGACATCAAAAGAAAACGGGGTTGGGGGGGGGGAGGGGACATCAGTCATGATGCATCACCTATGAAAAAGAGTTTCAGAATAAGATTATTTTTGCTTAATATATGTAATCTACAGGGTGCCCCACAAAAACCAGGAAATTTTAAAAGTCCAGATCTCAACGTAATGGATTTTACCATGTGGGGTTTACTGTTATATCAACTTCAATTACAGAGGAGAGAGGTCACAGACATACAATCCTTAAAACCTGTGTTGATGGAAGCTTGGAGCAATATCCCGCTTGAAGTTATCCAAAGGGCGACTGGAAGTTGGCTGGACCGTCTGCGTCGTGCAGCTGCTCACGGAAAGCATTTTGAACACCACATCTAGCATTTGTGTTTTTGTTCTGTTTTAAGTTACCAGATTTCTATCCTTTGCTTTTGTTTTAAATAACTACCAAAATTTCCAACGATTACATAAACTGTACCAAATTCCCTGGTTTTTTGTGGGGCACCCTGTAGTAAAAATAATTTTTAGTTAGTATTTAATTAGTCATCCAAAGGTTATTTTGAAAATTTATTGGATTTTTAACAGGCCCCTCACGAGCCAGGTAGTCGCTCTTTACTGTGGGGTTCACATTCCCTAGCCATTGTGGAAGCACCCGAAGAGGTGATATTTCAACCTATCACATCACAGATTTACGGCATTTGAGTTTTCCGTAGTACGTGGTACAAATGTATACTAAAGTATACAGATATAGTCCCAAAGCAATACAACATGAGAAGCAGACAGCACGTGATCAATTCTGACCACCTGTGCGTCTGCTCAACAATGACTGATGAAGCTTTTAACTTTATCATCGGTAGAGAAGATGCTCATCTGCCTGTCTTCCTTGAACGTCACCAGCGCTGCCACGGGACTAATCACATAGTAATTTGAGGTACTACTTTCGTTTTACCAGACATTATTAAATGCTCACTAGAGTTTCTACCCCCAAAGTTGGGAAAGAGATTTTTCAATAATTTCTCGTGTGATGTGTCGAGAATGAAATAGAGGGCGGCAAACGGCTTCTCTCTGCCCATGGAACTTCTCAAACATGGGTTTTTGTACCAATGAGAAAGTGACCACCTGGCTTGTGAGGGGCGGGTTAAATTAGTTTAAACTATTTTATATTGAATCGATGGATACCATTCAGTATTTGTACGTATGTAGAGATGAGTAAAAGCATATGTCTACAACAAATGTAACTCTCATTCTGTTTGATCTAATTGAGAGAGATTCCATCTGGTAGAACTTCATCTCTGAAAAACAGACACTTTCAGCAAATGGTGAGGAAATGTGAAGCTGGGGTGTAGAAAAACTACTCTAACTCGCTGTTCTTCATTGCTACATTAAAAAGAAAAAAAGAAACTGGTTGCTGCTCAGGTTTTGTCATGATATGCAAAGGCATATTATGGCCTCTGGCAAAATTCTTAACATGACACACTTAATTTGGATGTACTATATGCAGTTATTGAATGACAGCACTGAAAGTGTTTCACACTCCATTATAAGCTTGAATCTGATTACTGTTGTCATTAGATAATTTTAGTTTCGAAATTTGGTGTTTATACTAAATGTTAGTTGTGATATTGCTGCTGTGTTCTAAAGAATGTTTTAAGTTATAGTCCTGACAACAAACAGGCAGCTGTTATGTGTAAAGCTATAGATGGTTTAAAAGACATTGGTTGTTTGGCTGGATTAACAAAATTTAATCAGATGCTAAATGAAACTCAAGCTGCTGGGAAGTGATAGGGTGGGTAGAATTGTCTAAATTCATTGTCAGACTCTTTTCAATTGAAAAAATTTGTCTAAAATAAAACTTTGAGTGTATAAGCAGCAAGATTGTTTTTTGTTGTTGTTTTTTTACTGATAGAGTTAATAATAGAGCAGTTTGTTGTGCACTGGAAGGTGTTCTGAAGGATATTTTTTCATTCATTCATTAATATTGTATGGATTCAGTTGATCTGAAATGATGCCTGTTAAGCTTTGGCATTCATTCTGCCTGGACTGTACTTGGGCAGTTTGGACCACATGAAGGATCAAGTGATTTGTGTGGCTTTTCCCAAATTTGTCGTCATCCATATATCCAAAAAAAGAGAGAGAAACATCACATTTTATCAGTTATCCTAATGTTTGTGCTCCTTATACTGCGCAGAGTGGGTTTTTCATGTAACTGATCGGTGATTTTGCACACTAGTCGTCTGCTGCCATAATCCATTTGTAACAAGGTATAGCTGGAGATGGGTATGGTTATCTCTGCATTGAATCAGTTGGTCATTTGTTCGATGTCTGTCTGTTTGCAGCCATAATATTTCCTCCATTTTCCTTTGTTGTTAAACTTTAATGACCACTGTTTTGGAGCAGCCGAGCTGTCTTCACCATCTGCTGGGCACACACACACTACCATGTCTCTTGAATGCTGTAATATCTTTTGCTTTTTTCATATGTTAGACTGGAGGCAAATGTTTTTCCACTCACATGTATGTATATAAGTTTGGCTACACTATTCCTGCAGTACTATCTAATTTTCAGGTCAGATCAGGTGCTAGCCTGAAAGGGTGCACTAGTTCAAATAAAGTTGCCAAACAGTGTGTGTTTAATAGGCTGTAGGGTCTATCCAGCACGATAAGTAGGTTTAGAAACTACTTGCTTTTTCATTGATTTATTGTAGCTGAAATTAAAAAGTGTCATACAGCATGTTTTATCTAGAGTTGTCTTTTTTTCTTCTTTTTTTCCTTTTGTGGATTCTCAGGCATTTCTTGGATGTACATGAGCCCAGATTACAAAAAACATATGAAGCTGGTTTCTATCAACATTTTAGTGCAAATATCGGGTTGCCATGCTATTTGCTGAACCTTGAAATGTTTTATTTACAAATAAAAAGTACTGGTCATCAAGTCTGTAGAAGAAATGCGAAAACAGCATTCCAATATTGATAAAGAAAACTTTAAAAAATAAGATCCGCAAGAACTGGCTCATGAAATGACATTCATCTGATATTTTGTTTCACTGGTCCTAGATAACCAACCTTAATCTCTCCTGTTTTTCTGATTTAACTGGAGTACACAATCAATAATAGTTGAAGTGCTCATTAATATGTTATGGCTTAACAGACATATAAGTAAAGAGTTAATATTACAAATTTCAAATACTTTTTTGATTAAATTTGAAAAGACAAAAGTTCCTTCTTTGGAGATAATTCTGTAACCCAGAAAAATTTGAGGTTGGGAGAGAAAAACTTAAGAAATATGTTAACTAGGTACACTTTGACCTTCATGAAAGTAAGTTAAAGTTCAGCTTCAGGCAAGATGTCTAGCTTCAGTTTGATTCAAATAAGCTGTTAAAGTTGTAAAACTTCAGCTTTCCAAGATTTTATCTCTCTAGTAGTTTCTCCAGCTGTTTCTTTGCATTATAGATAAGTTTGCTTCCATTGAGTTTTGATTGCTTGTCTCAACTGTAGAACTGGCTGTAATTTCATACTCCTGTTAACTGGAAAGTTACACTGAACTGAATGCTGAGATCTCCAGAATCTGGATATCAAATGATGCCAATATAATTTAGAGGTCAGTCCAGAGTTATGTTTTGCTTTGCAGATGTGTTGAAGGATTGCTTTGCTTTCCTGCTGTTTGTAAACAGTTTAGAGGAACTGCGGTAACACTGATTACTGGGAGTGGGCTAGGAGGCTGAGAAGCATTGCTGATTACATATTAAAAGTGCCTCTCTAGCCATTGCATGCAGGAAGTTCTGAATAATTCAGTTTATGGCATTGCTGGAGGCACTACTACTATTACTAGAAAATGAATAAACTACAAAAACTCTTAGGAACGCTACAAAGTTTCTCGTGAACTTTTCACATTGTTTTGCTTGTTCTTAGGTATGCTACTTGTACATTAAACTTCTTGTATAAGTAACTTAATGACAAAAAATATGCATTTTATTAACATCTCTCAAATTTTGTGGTTGAAGCATTCCATAACAAATCAAAAGTGTTTTCTTAAACTTTTCAGACTATTCTTATCGTTAGTTCACATCATTCCTGGCCAATATGTATACATACAAAAAATAATGTTCAGAAAGTTGGATGCTTAAGTATAAAATAATCTTAGTAGTAGTAATATCGGTTTGTTTTGGAGAACACATGATCTCACACAGCTTAAAACAGTGCTCGTAATTTAAATTCACATTTATTTTTTTTTAAATAGGAAACTTAACAATTGACTTTTTAAAAAATTATTTTGTTAATTAAAGTTAAATTGTTAAAACTCCTTTAGATTTTTGTTCTAAATAATAAAAGAACTTGTTCCTTAGCAGTTTAAAGAGTTTTAAAATGAAGTCATGCATAATACATTTTTTGAGGTTCTTATTTATTTTTTCTTTTAAGCTAAGATTCTTATTTGATTTTTGTTTATCTGAAGACCAGATAAACTGTTGGAATAAAACTTCTAACTGTTGATTGATTACAGATTTAATGTGTTGTTGTTTAGTTTGAAGATGATGGCTATTCATTTTGAATTGAAACATAATTTATGTATATAAGGTCTAATTAGAGTGAGTTTATCTAAGTAGCAAACAATTCTTAACAGCCTTATGCAGTTTACAAAAATTACCAAACCTCGGTGCCACTTTACAAAGATGGCAGCATCTCAGCCCAGAGAGTCTGGGTTGTGATAATTGCTTTACCATTAATAGTTTTGTTGTTCAAAGGCTGGTCTCAAGAAATAATATGCAATCTTTTACATTTTATTGTCCTTGTATGCGGTAGGCACCTTTTTTAAATTTTATTATTATAGAAAGCTTCAAACTTATATATGCCAAGATCAGTTTGTTTAGTATGCTATATACAAAAATATGCTGCTTCAAGTGGGCTTCCAATGTTTCTTTTTTTTAAAAAAAAAAATGCAATATGGGTATTTATGGAACTATTTGTTTGATTTACTGTTACTCTTCTCTGTGGGTCTGGTAACAATGAACTATTCCATTAGCCATATCTGGATGAATTGGAGGAAATCCATATGGTGTTGTTTTCATTAAACCAAAAAAAGTTTGGAAAAGTTATTAGTCACTGATACAGGTGGAAGGAATCCCCTCTTCCGTAGCTGAATGCACCAAGATTCTATTTTGCTTATATGTGTATTTTGAGATAGACTGTATTTTGTATTACGCCAGTTAGTAAAATAAATAGAAATATCCTGTCTCTCTTTATATTTATTTTTCTTTTTTTTTTTTTTTTGACTGCATCAAAGATGTTTTGGGTCAAGGATACATCACCCATAGGAATTCTTCATGCCCTTTCTTATCTGTCAAATTATTTAAATTGATTCTAAAAGATTAATTATTGATAGTGAAACTTTAGGGGTAGATGGATGATGTGCTATCCTTATTTTCTGGTTCAAGTATTTGTTATGATGACTGTTGTATTCTGTGCCTAGAGACACATCCACTTAGTTTTTAGTGCATTCTGCTACTGCTTTTGGATACCTTTATATCTTTATCATCATGAATATGGTAAATAAAGACTTTACCGAAATCAAATTACAGGATTTTCAGATTTCCATCAATACTTGTATCAATCATTTATTCTAATATAATTTATTAACTTCATCTTTGGCGTAGTTTCCTAAAGACATGCTTTAATTCATTCAAGTCAGCTTTTGTGACAAATCTTGATGTATTTTGAGAATTGAGATTAAGAAAGGAAAGCAGAACAACTGATTATGCATATACAAAAATTCCTTTAATCTGAGAATTACCTTTTGACTAAGAATGTTGGACTTGTTGAAAAAAAAATTGTTTTTGTTTTTTCACTTTCTTGAATTGGTTGTAGTAAAATGTGCTAGATCACAGTAACATTACAATACGCATTTGAGACACTTGTTTAACTACTACTATTTTTTGTCATCTTTCCAGTGTCGTGAAATAGGGTCTGAGAGTCATGAAGACATTTTAAAAGTCCTTCATGAATTACAAAGTGTAAGTATGAACTTATTTTATTTTCATTTCATTTATCCATAGATTTCTATTACCAGGTATCCTTTTAATAAACTTGAGGTAGCAGGTTGCTGAAGGTGACTGTTGTCTTGTATATTTGTACTGGCATGATCAATTGGGTTCTTAGCAGCACTATGCTGAAGATAGCAAGATGTAAGATATTTTTCCTTTGTTTCTTTTTAAAATCTCTTGTGCATGATCCAAATTCATGGCACATAGTTTGGTAGTTTAAGGAATTATTCTTTGTTAGAAGTCATATATGAAAACATTTTTTAGTTGTGCACTTCCTAAAGTTTGACAGCTTTCAGAGTGAAGTATTGAAATAGGTACTTGTCCTTGTTACAGTACAGAGATCTGTTTTATGTCTCCTTGCCTGTGTTTGTTCAGAAAAAGCTAACTTTACAGTCTACACAAGATTATTTATTAGGCATCATGGCTTTGCTTTGCCCATTTTTTTTTTTTAATTATTTTACATAACTATGTTGGACTTTAATGAAAAATTTTAGATAAGAATTCTCTCTCTTTGTGTATATAGGCCCTGAAAACATACCATTTTTACCAGGCCGAGGCCAAAACAGCTGAAAACAAACTACATGATGCTGAAAATCGAAAACGAAAAATAGAGCAGCAGTTGCAAGGAAAAACAGGGACATCACGAAACTTGAAAAATCTAGAAAGGCAAACTGAAAAGGTAAGAGCTAGAAATGAATGTAGTTAGTTGTTTTAACTGTTTCTATTGGCAAAAAATAGTGTAATATATTGCATCTTGTTCGTTGGCAATGTGTGTACATTATATCGTGAGAGGAGGGGGTTTAAAACTGATTCTAGGTATTTTAAGTAATATTGATAAGAAAATGTATATGGAGTTTGGCTGTATTCAGAGAGAGTCTGTATACAGTAGAGTGTCAGAGATCAGAAATGCTCAAGATCAAGAGGCTTTTGGAAAATTATTTCAGAATATAGGTATTTTATCCATATGTCCAAGTAAACCCAACATAGTAACTATCAGTCATACTGACTTTCTTTTTTTTTTCATATTAACAATGTTATAATGTCAACTAATCATTTCTTGACATATACTATGTATGCTTTCATCATCTGAGGACAGGTGCATTCAGCATCTACACTACTATGTACTCCATGAACAGTGACATTCATTTGCCAGATTTCCCCATTTTTTACTAATGCTATATGTGGAAAATCAAATAAAGAAATTGTTCTATCTTTATTTCTTCCTTACCTGTTGTTAATTGATCAATGTAGGCTAGGGATTATGTTGGTGAATCGAAGCGAATTCTGTTCCTGCTGAGTCACTGGGGAGTGACAGGGTGGGATTTGGAAAAGGTTTCACACATTCCACTCTAGTGCCTTCTGGAAAATTTTCTAACATGTTATCTGCTGCTTCCGCTTTCATTGTTCTTTCATCAGCACATCCTGAACCAGATAGATATTCGTTATTTGTTGGTAGCTAATGAAATCTCTCTCTCAGGGAACCACAGTTACTATTACCAAGCTGGATTCCTTGTTCAACTGTTAGTTTCTCTTGTACCTCTTCCTTTTCACTGTCTTTATAATTTCTTCATCAGTCATTTGGAAAGTGACTGGGGCCTCTTCATCACAATTTATCCACTCTTCCACTTCTTTTTCACTTATCTTTTGCCATTTCAGTGTTTCATCCTCTTACATATTCTAAGACTTCTCACAGTAAACACACAAAAGCCTTTAAAATTGGGTGTGATTGGCTCTGCATCATAGAATCTGATTAAAGACCAGATGTTATGCCATGCATTGCATATTGTTGGTGAATCCATAACATCCCAGGCATATCCCACAGCCCAGATACAGTCTTTGATAGTGTACTGCTTAAAGAATCCATGGATGCTCCTATCAGATACACCATAATCTAGCATTTTCCTCAAATTCTTTTCTGTAACTGCACTTTCCTGGTTAAATGAGTGGAGTGCAATTAGTTATATTATTCTTGGTCAATAATTCAGCATCTGGATGGGCAGAGCAATTGTCCATGAGTAGATAGATCATGCAGTTTTGAAGTTCTGCCTGGCCTCTGTAGCAAAATTCTTCCAGTACCATTTTGTCATAATTTCCTGCATGGTCTTTCACTTCTTTACTTCTGCAACACTGCATTGTTCATAGGATTTTGTGGTGATGTGTAATATTCTTCTTGCTCAGCAACTCTGCATGTCGTTTATTCTGTCGTCTTTATCAACAAACTCATCTCATAGGCATTGTATATTTTTCTGGGCTAAATTTTTTCTCTTCTCACTTATCCAGAAAAATATTTTAAGAAATTTTCCATGGCCTCATTGTCTGCTGATAATTTTCCCCACTAGTTTTGATGCAGTGAGTGTTATGCTGCTGTTTAAATCTTTGAAGCAGCCAGCAGTGAAGTCACAATGATTGGGGATATTCATCTCTTTGTGAAATTCCTTTGCTTTTTCACATAGTAAAGGTCCAGATATTGCTATTCCTTCACTCCTCCATTGTTTGAACTACTCGCAAGTGTAGATAAAATGATATACAAGTTTAGGTTCATTAAGATGTTCCTTTTGAGCCATTGCTTCATTATTTTCACTATTGGCATAAAATTTCAACATTATGCCTCACTGCTGCTTTAGGTCTTAAATGGTTGTGGTTCTAACACCATTTTCATCATGCCTTCTGGTCACACAATGTCCTGTTATGTTTTTGCAATATTTATACCTTATTTGTTATAGTCAACACTATCGCTTTTTTTGTTTGGAAGCATTTTGAGGGCAGAATATAAAGTTAAAATAACGTGAAGAGCACATCCATAAATGACTAAGGCTGCATCAACAGTAGCAAAACAAGCATGGGACTCACGTGGGAACAGATCGCTATCACAGCAGTCAGTGAACATAGCAGTGACCTCCAAAAACAAATGAACTGATTTTGGTGGGAATTTCAAATGTTCAACTCTTTCAGAGTTTATTTTGGATACTGGACTTTTGAATCTCTGATACTCTACTATATTATGAAGTTTAGTGTTTTTTGGAAACATACGCACAGAATATGTACAAATAATGAGTAGTTACACCTGATAGACATGTATAATACATACAAAATGCATTGTACAGTGTATTACTAATTGGTATGCGAGTCCTTTGCTTCATATAAAGCATAACCTTATTTTCATTTTCCCAAACAAGTTATCAGTGTTTGACTGGGATGTTCCAAGTATTCTGTAACACTTTACATAATTTGCTCAAGGTGTTTGGTTGTCATTTGACTTTCTCAGTAGTCATATAGCTTGCCTCAATACTGTTCATATCAAGACTGCAGGCCAAGGCATTTTGAGTGTTCCATCAGCTTCTTTACATTCCAGATGGTTGTTTGCCACATTGGCTGTATGCTTTGGGCGATTGTCATGTTGGAAGACAAATTTCCATTCAATGAGATGCCTTCCTGTGGGAAAGGCATGATGGATGAGAACCTACTTGCACCTGTTGGCAGTCGGTATGCTTTGATTTTATGCAAATCTGACACCCTCGGCTGATATGCAACCTCTCACTAATATTGATCCACCCTCATGCTTCATTGTAGCTATTGTACACTGACTCATGCTGCTGCTCTGTGTCTTGGAACCAACTGCTGTTGATAATCGCCAAACAGTTCAAGCTTAGATTCACCTGTAAGGAGCATCTTCCAGGTTTGATCATCATCCCACTATTTCATTTCAGCTTCCCATTTTAGCCTTGCTGGTTGGTCCTTTCTCATTAACAAAGGTTTACAGGTACTAGCTACACATCTGTTGAGACCACTTAACATTAATATGTATCTTATTGTTCTTTAAGACACATTAAGATCCATACTTGTAGCTAGGTCATTTGCAAGATTTGTGTTGGCTTGTTTATCATGTAGAGAACATCCCCTGACCACATGTATTGTCAACAGTACCAGTTTGGCATCCTCCTCAGTCTTGCATACAGCTTTTCTGGAAAAATATTGGGCTGTAATCTGCCACGTGGAATAGCCTTCACTAGCTAAGGCTTTGATTTCTATATGATTGTCATATGATATTTCATTACCAAGAGCCATAGATAGTATTCATCACATTACTGTGATATCACTCTCTCTGCATGTGTGGCTTTTTTTTGTTACTACTGTGGAGCATTTTATTTTTACATGTGAGATGCTTTTCTCTCTCACGTTATATAATGTAGGCATAAATAAGTAAACTTTAAACTATTGTTAACCCATTGAATGTCATGAAAATGATTACAGTAATATCTTTCATTAGTCTATCTTCTCAGTGGAATACTGATTGACTTGCTGCCTAACATTTTACAAATAGACATCTGATTTGAGTAGCTACATCGATCTAGATGTCAGAGCTGGTGGTTCAAATGACAGTGATAATAACAAAAAAAGGTTTCTTGGTGTGTGAGAGAAATAAATACTGTATAAATATTTTTCACATTTAAGAAAAAAAGACAGCATAACAAGAGAGTTTTAAGATGTTCTATTAGGAAATAACAATTATCTGTACAGAACTACTGAAAGTACATTTCATAAAGCAAAAAATTTTTTATTAAACATTTGTCCTTTTTTCTTTTTTTTAACTCTTTCATACCACCAGTGTTCTTGTTTGTATAACAGTAGTTTCTCTCACAGAATGTACTTCCTCTGGATAAAGTACAAGCTGAATAACAAGACAGCTATGACCCTGAAGCTTATTTATAGTGGTGGTGTGTTTTTTTTAACGCTAAATGAAGCTGGATAGTGTTGGTTTTCAGAGGCAGAAGAAATACACTGAGAGCAAACTGAAGGCCTTGAAAGCTCGCAATGACTATCTTCTGTGCATAGAATCAGCCAATGCTGCAATTAACAAGTATTTTTCTGATGACATATCAGATTTGATGGATGTAAGTATTTGCTTTTTCTGTATCTCTTTCCATTTTTGTTATTTAACTTAGTGCTGAGTAAGCATGGTTATTCTCATTTCAAACTCAGAGCATCTCTTCTAAATTTATTTGTTTTAAATAATGGACTGATGCATGTTGGAGGGGGGTATTTTATCTTAAATAATGTGCAAATGGGCAGAGGAAAATTGAACAAAGTAAAGTGTTAATCTAATGCAAGAGAAAACATCTCTGGTGAGGTAAACACCAAGTGCAGTCATCTATGAAGACTCCTCAGTTGTTTGTTTGTACCAGTAAGTATTTGTAACATTGTTTACATATGGTTGTCGTCAGAAAACTGGAGGCTGCCTTGTTTACAGAAGCTAGTCACACTTATTTGTAGCTGGAAAGTTTCCTATCTCTGGGGAGGGGGTATGCACAGATAAACACTCCTAAAATTGTTAAGCATCTATAGGGATTACTATTCCCAGACCTGGAAATAGAAACAAACTAAATGACCGTTCAGAACAGTTCTGGTCGCATGCACTTTGGGACCTTATTTAAGGGATTCAAAACGGTGTTTAGTGTTTTTAAATTCCTCATTATCTGTCTCAACTATTTCTAAGCAGAATGCATCAAATTTCTGTTGCTGATACTGAAAATAACATTTATAAATAAGGCTACTGAAAATTATTGCATTGTTGGTTTTTCTTTAGTGTTAAAAACTTGTAATCAACTTTTTATCAATTTTCAGGAAATTTCTGCTCACACGAACAGATTTTGAAGTGTCTGTAATATTACAAGTGTGCATTCTAACATTAAATTCCTGATGTAAACTAATGTAACTATTTTAGCTTTAACTTTGGCTATTTTGTTTTAATAACATGTCAACAACAAAGTGAAGTTACACATACTACCTAAGTCTTGTGATTTATCATTCTATTTCCATCTTTGTTTTAACTTCTGGTTTGACTTTCTTAAAATGACAAACTAGCAAGCAAAGAAAAAACTACTCATGCTGTTATTAAGAGAGTTTGTCACTTGCAAGATATTTCTGTTATAAGCTAGTTTCCAGTTTAGTTTTTAACTTAAAAATGTTGAAAATTTTTAGCCAAATTGTTTCTTCCTGAATATGAAAAAAATTTATTTGTACCTCTTAGTCAGGGCAATTCATTTCTAAAAACTAAAAATGGTTACATACGGTTCCAGTTTTTAATTTTTGGTTGAAAGTTATGATATTAGTTATGTTGGATGCAATGATATAGTTTTATTTTCTATATTTTTTTATGCATACAGATTTTATTTTTTTTTCACTTTAGAAAATTTTTTATTGCAAATTGTCAAGAGACCTTGCAGTCTGCTTTGGATATTGTCTTCCAGAAGTTTACAGTTCAGTATTAGTTGTGAACATCAACACTGTTCTTTATTTTAACTTTGTATGACAGGTAAAAATGTACACTAAAAATGCTTGAAAATTCTTCCAAACACCTGCTGGTTTGCTAGATTGTTATTCATTGTCATTACTTGGTTTACTAAATATTAAGTTTACCCATTAAGCAATTGTAGTGTTTAAAATGTCAGTTTCTAATTTCATCTTTACTTGAATAATATTAGTGGAAAACTAACCTGCAAGAAAAGAATAGGCCTATGAAGCTTAAAAATATTTTTCTATTAGAATTTAGCAAATTAGATTTATTGCAAAAATGAACTGCTCTTGTGTCAGTCACCTAACTGTCATTTTACCATTATCTTTATTCTTCACAAGATATGAGTCTTAATGAAAATTTAAAAAGTGGATGGATTAGTGCACATTCATGGTTTATTTTTTAGTGATGCTGATGTTAGCAGCCTGCTAAATGCATAGTTCACTACCTGCTTTTATTATTAATCAGCACTATGTATGTTTTAAGATCTGATGTTAAGTAGAAGCTGTCGGGCAATGTGATCCTTTATGGCTCATGTTGTCACTCCAGCCTGAAGACTGAAAATTGATGATGGGATTTTCTGAGTAGGCAGGCATCCCTTTCTTCCTGTATAGTGCCAAATCAAGCCTTTGAAGAATCATTGATTAATCCCTGAATCTCAGCTGCTCTATGCTGAAATATAATCGTTCTGATTATTGACTTTTCTGTTTTTTATGGGTTCCAAAGCATTTTCCTTCTCTACTTACAAATGAATTGATCGGGATTACTGCTTCCTTAGGGATGACTACTGCTTTAGAATCACTGGCAGGCAGCAGATTGTACTGCCATTGCTAACTACTGATATTAGATTAATTGTTGCTTTGTTGTTGTTGTTGTTTTTTTAATCAATTTGTTTCCAGAAAGGCAGGATTTTCTTTTTTAACTTTTGCTATCATGCTTTCTTTACCACTTTGAAAAGGATATGGAGATGATTATGTAGTCTTGGTAACTACAAAATGATTGACAGATGCCTTTTGTAAATCATAATATTATCATCTGCCTTCTGCTTCTAAACTCTTGCTTTGAATGTCTCTAATAAGGAAAAAGTTCTGGGGTGGCCATTTATCAGTGATGGGTGCTATCATGTGATCAAGTTGGTTGGTAACTATGCTGAGAAAAGTGATACCAAGAATGTTGCTTCTGTCTCCATAGAACGGAAATTATTTAGTGCATTGAAATTCCTGCTATCACTGTATATAACAAAAAAATAACAAATTTCTATTAATTGGATGTTTTTTATAACAAAAAAGATCTCGTACAGATATTTCCCATAATATACTTCACATATCCACCAGCAGGTGATGGCTGAATGGTGATTGATTTTTTTTTCCCTTTACCACACAAAGAGAAGCAAATTTAAATTAACTAACATGAGCTTTCATGTTTCTTTCACTAGTAATCACCAGAATTATCAGTCGATATTGTAGCAGTTTGTCTATTACTAGAATGGTCTATAATTTTTTTAAATATATATTTATGCACATGAATAAGCATAACTTCAAAAATGAAGTTGCATAGAATTTTTTTATTCTTGACCTTAGGCATCTTCATGCCGTAGTCATAAGCTATTCTATCTCTGGCATGGGCTGATGTTTCAGAGACCCCTTATATTAATAGAATTATAGCTATTCTTAAGAATATCTCTATAAGTATGTATTGATTGTGTTGTACTGTGAAATACTGATAATTAAATAAGAGCTCAAACATTTTTTTTTCTGTTGCCAATATTATTATAAATTTTGTATGATTTAGCTCCCACATATTGTAAACAACAAGTAAAGCTAGTTAGCTTATATTTATTGTGTTAAACTGGATGTTGCAAGAGAGATCGAATCAAAGTTACCAGTATTCTCATGCTATCTGCTTTATCTAGCAACAACAGAGTAGTGGGCAATATCTACATTGAATGCTGTTCTGAATCTTAAATGATTATTTGAAACTAAATTTTGATTTTCTCTAAGCATGAAAGTATTCATCCTTTTTTTTGCTTAACCAAAGTTACTTGCAGAAACTATTTCCAATATTGTTAAATCTGTATTATTCAGAATAGCCAATAAAAATTAATTTATTAGGTTTGGTTATTGTTTGTTTTTAATAATAGTTTTGTTTTTGCTCAAATTTAAATATTCACTGTATAAATAATACACTATTCATTAAAAGTAAACTGAAATTGTACTGTAGTGTACATCTTAATTATTGGAAAAAGTAAGTTTTTTATTCAGTTTAGTTGATACAGCAGTTCATGTAGGTTTTCAAACATTTTCAATGCAAAAATTTGAACTTGAACAAGAAAAGAAAAAAACATCTGAAACTGGTTCAGATGAGAGAGTTACTGGGTTGAAATTTTATCGCTGCCATTTTTGTTAGCTTAGGCATGACTCAATAACTTTTTTTTTGTTGTTGTTTAGAAATGTTGCACTTAAAAGAACTTTTTGATGTGTCCTCACAACCATGCTGTCATTACTTTGGCTTAAAAATACTGAGTTACTTCGGTGATTCTAACAAATGCAACACACACACACGTTGATAAATTGTTACACAGTAAAAGTTACAATAATAAAATTAACTAGTTAGATTTTTAATAATTTAGGGCCATCAAATCTTTCTTGGCCAATGTATGGAATTGTGTACGCACGGATGCGTGCTTTAGAGAATAGAAAAAAATTAAACTTGAGTGGGGTATCTTCTGAGAGAAAACAATTTAGCTGTTGTAATCTTATTTATTTTATATATAATTTGTGAAAGGTGTCACTTTTAACTGATAAACAACAACATTTATTCTTGCAACAGATATTCATTCTACTGGATGATGATGATATAGAATTTTAAATTCCAAGTTATTTAAGAGGAATTTTCTTTAGTTTTGGAACAAACACATGAATAAACACACGATCTTGACAGGATTTGAGCGTTGTAGCTGGCAATGTTCCCAACCTATCAGTGTAGAATTATTGCTATTGTCCTGTACAATAATGATAGTCTTTCCGCAACAGTTTAATGCAGTCATAGAAATCTTGTCAGTTATGCATTAAGGTGGTGTTTGCTTTTGTTACTAATTGTCAGCAAGGGAGGAAGATAATCAGATTATGCACAAGTCACTTGATCTTGTTGGTTCTTGCCATATGTGCACAATAAAAAATGTTTTGTTATTGCTTTAAAATCTCCCAACAAAAATGCAGGGTTAGGGTACATCGTTGTATTTTTACTTTAAAAGGAGATTTTTCATTTAGTTGATTTACCAAAACGTATTACATAGTGGCCCAGTTGAAGTTTAATCTTGAAAACTGAAAAATTTCTATAGAAAGTTTGAGTAGCTAATCTGTATCATACTTTGAAAATGTTGTTTATTTTTCTCTGTACTAGGTAGCGCTGGTCCTGGTTTTAGTGGTTTGTCTGAGTATAAGAAATGACAAAGTCATATGAGATGTACGAGGTCTGTTGAAAATGTATCCGACCTTAGGCTGGGAAAAAAAAATTACATACTTGGTGGGGTTCAATTGCTAATCCCCTTCAAAGTGGGCCCCTTGTGCCTCCACACACTTAGCCCAGCGATCCTTCCACTGTTCGAAGCACATCTGGAATGCTTCTCCTACAATGGCTCTCAAAGCGAGAGCCTTTCAGTGGCATCCTCATTTTTTGGAACAACCAGAAGTCAGAAGGAGCCATGTCTGGAGAGTAGGGAGCCTGGCAAATGAGCGAAATGCCTTTCGTTGCCAAGAAACCTTGGATCAGCTATGATGAATGAGCCGGGGCATTGTCATGATGCAGCTGCCAGTTTTGTGAGGCCCACAGATCCGGTCTCTTGCGCTGAACTGCATCACGAAGACGTAGGAGGACTTCCTGATGGTACTCCTTTGTAACTGTTTGTTCTTCTGGTGCGTATTCGTGATGCACAACACCCCAGTAGTCGAAGAAAACAGTCAGCATCACCTTGATTTTTCTCCAGGCCTTGGTGACGTTGGGTGCTTCCACTGTGATGACTGATCTTTGGCTTCCAGGTCGTACCCGTACACCCACGTCTCATCTCCAGTTATCACAGTATTCTGGAACTCAGGATCCCTGTTGGCAGTATCCAGGTCCTGCACAACCTCAAGTCTAAGTTGTTGTTCCTGAGAAAGCAGGTTGGGCACAAATTTCGCTGACACTCTGCGCAATCCAAAATCCTTCTTTAAAATTGCATGTGCAGAATCTTTACTGATCCCAACTTCGTCACCAATTTCCCGCACTGTTAAATGGTGATTCTCCATTATCAAGGTCCGCACTTTCTCGATAACTGCATTGCGCTTGTTGACGGCCTCCCAGAATGCTGGTCACTCCACCGATGTGCGGCCATCTTTGAACCTGTTGTACCATTCTTTTATTTGGGTAACACCCATGGCATTGTCACCACAAGCCTGTTGAATTTTGTGAATTGTTTCTGCTTAGGTATCTCCAAGCTTTTGGCAAAACTTGATGCAAGATCGTTGCTCCACACGTTCCATCATCATGGACGAAATGAAAATGCAACAAGTAGTACAGCACCTCACACACTGGCTGCCTGATAGCGACTGAGGCATGCGGCTCCACTATGCACACTTTTGCCTCCCTAACATCATTACTTCCCACAGGAAAAAAATAAAGTCAGATACCTTTTCGACAAACCTCATATGCTTTATAAAAAAAAGGAATTGGTATAAGAACTTCTTACATTTACTGTAAAACAATCTTGACCAGATCCGTTTGTTAGCAGTTTTAATATGGCTAGATGTGTTCATACAAGAGTAGGTTAAAAGGGAAAAACTTTTTTTTTTTTTCCTTTGGCTATTAAAGAACTTTGAAATGATCACTTGCAATTATTCCACTTGTTTATCCTATTTTTCTTTCCAGTGTATGGACTTTGGTTATCATAACTGTGTGGCTCGGTCAATGAAGATGTATTTATCATCTCATGATCAGCTCAAGAACTCTCATCAGTCTGCTATTGATCAGCTCAATAAGTGTATCACTGATCTTGATTGCAGAGCTGACAAACAAAAATTTATGGAACTGTACAATTCAGTGTTTATGTTGCCAAAAAAATTTGAGTATCAACCCTTTAAGGGAGATGAGGTAGGTGAAATGGATTTTCTCTGATTTTTTTTTTGTTTTTGTTTTACTTATTTCTATTTCTTTCAATCTATTCTAGAAATTGTAATAGATCTCTTGTTGCCAACTGGTTTTTGACTTATTCCAGCTTTTGTTGTCTTAGACAATCAGATCATTCCATGTGTGCTAGTTGTTGTTTTGTTTGTTTTTTTTAGTTATTTTCTCGTGTAAATTTCTCAATGGGAAATGTTGGCAGGGTTAAGGGGGTCTTAACTGGTTTAAAATCAAAATAATTATCCAATTTCAAAAAAATTGTTTTCAAAATAAACTGGAAATGCTTAGAACTAATGAATGAGCACAAATCTTGCATCTCATTTAGTGATTTAATTAATTGAGACGACAGAATACTGTTTGGAAACACACATTCTAATTTTATATCTAGTAGTTCTTAAATGAACAGTTACTGAACTTGAGGGGGGTTTCAAATAGGAATAACATCATTCAGTGTCTCCACAATGGGTCTTCTGTTAGATTTGCATACTGAAGAATATATTTAACATTTTGTTAATACACTTTGGAAGACGTTGTTGTTTATTTTTCATCACTTCCAGACAAGAGCTGCGTGTAATGGTTGTGACCTCAAATGCAATATCTTATTGTAGTTTAAGAGTTCATCCATACTGAACCACCAACATGTCTACTTTGTGACGGAAATGTAGTTTAAGTCTAGCCGAGTTAAAACCTGGATTCCAGCTTATATAGTGGTGGTTTGGGTTGAACATACATTATTAAAGGGGGAGGGGGTCAGTATTGTTCCTCTGCTAGTTTTGATTGAATTTAGAAAAATAAATTAAGTGCTTGTTATTTGGGCTGGTTCCTGGAGCTTAATGCTCTTTTATGGGGCCAACAGATTAGATGTAATTTTTTTTTTTTTTTTTTTTTGCTTACTAGCTTTGGGTTGATTAGATCAGCCCTATCATCTTCAGAGGGTTAATCAACATTTTGTTTTAGAAAACATTTAACAAACTTTAAGGGGCTAGAAGACACTGTTTGCCACTTCGGGCCAATTTCTAAATTGCCAGCACAAATTTGGTACGTGGGAAAGCCATTGACAACAGCGTAGCATTTTACTGACACCTTTTGTTTCTGCTGCTTCTGGAATTTAATAAGTTTGCTTTTTAAAAATATTGGTTTGCTCTTCTAGTTTTTAATACAGAGCATATTGATAAAAGCTCTTTACTCTGTATGATTATGAAAATGGCACCAAAGAAGAACTGGTGGCCAAGAGTGCACAAAAATAGTAATGGAAAACAATTCAAATTGGGGTTTTTAATATAAAAAAATGAAAGGATAGTGCATTAATGTTGTTTGAATATTTATTGTAGCAGTTTGCTCACCTTTGCTTTGTCTTTAAAAAAAAGAAAACAATTCAAATAACCAGCGTTTTTCTGGGCAGTCAGGGATGGGGGCCTTACAGTGCACCTTGTCTTCTAACACAGGGTTGACTCCATTTACTGAAAAAGATGAAGTCATTTTGCTGATTGTTCCTGCATCCTTAAACTCGTCCTTTTCTTTTTTTTCAGATGCGTCAAATTAGTGCTCAGAAGACAATCCAGGATGATCTGGTGAAGAGATGTGAAATGATCAAAACGAGATTAGAAGGTGTTCGCTTAGAAAATGATGAAGTTAGTATTTTCAGGGGAAGGGACAATTGTTTATTGTTGGTGGTAGCATTTTGATAGGATGACAATTGAGAGACTCCACTAAGTACCCCAACTTTGCTTGTAGGATAGAGATTCTGGTTCCTCCATAGGCATAGACTTGAACATTTAGTAGGTTTTGTGTTGACAGAGTGGCTTATTAAATAAGAAATGCAGATATTGAGATAAAAACTCATTTTATCAGCAGTTAAGAAGCACAAATAATGAAGTGAATTAATCGAACAGCAATTTTAAAAAAAGATATTTTAATATTTCTCAAACGTTGTTCCAGTTTATTCTGAAACTCAACAGTCTTTCTCGCATTTTTTCCATGGATTTTTATTTTTTAACTGTGTTGAATCTTAGAATTTTCTTTCTTCTGTAGAATCAGGAGAGAAGTTTAAATGCAAATCCCTTTTGAAAGCAGCCTGGGATCAGAGCCAGCAGCCAGACTCTTAATGATGAATTACTGCTATCACTTAAGCTCTGTTCTGTATTTGCATTAATAAAAGTGTTGTTAATAAAATCTACAAGTTTCTGACCATATATTATTATTGTCTAATAATTTATGGTAATACTGTATTATTTAAATTGGTGAAAATATACATGGGGTTCAAAATAATCCATAAGAAAATTTGAAAGAATTCAATATCTAAGTCTGAGCAAATGTTGTTCATTTTGGCACATCGCAGGTGATAACCTCTATGGCTCATACTGCCTAGTTCACCAGTTGTATCACCTTTTTTCAGCCAAATATCCCTAAAAGATGACAACAGTTTGAGTTCGCATGGTGTGACTAATAAACTAGAAGTGTTAATGAAAAAAGTATTTTAAAATTTCACTGGCCTAATGTGTGACATGATCATGAGTAAAGGATTGCATGTTGTGAGCTGACTTATTGATTTAACTTGGTATCTTAGTGAGGCTGTCTTAAGAATTACTGTCTCTATCAGAGATTTTTTTAAATTTCTTTTTTTCATGGTAAGATTGGTCTGAAACCTTGAGATGCAGGATCCACTCGTACCCTTGCACAAATAATTCGCAATAATAAGCCGATCATACTTCTGAACTAATCTGTTTTATTTTTGAAGGTCACCTGATTTGGAATCTGTTCTTGCAATTAATACTATAGAAGTCTGTTATAGTACTGATGATTTGATCTTAAAGGAATTTTTTTTTTTGCATTTTGAGATATATTTTTTAACACTGACTTTTTTAAAATCAATTTTTCAAACATTTATCTTCCTAATGGGATCAGTTTACAAATCTCTTCACATATGAGGCATTTTTCATTGTATTACAAACAATCGGTCATTAATTAACCCAGGATTTTTGTTTTGCTTTTTAATTCTTAGCTATGTAAAATAATAATAATTGTCTTATCTCAAACTTAATGTACTGCTAATGTTAATGAATTGTGTTACCACTGGTTTTCAATAAGTGAGAAATGCACTAATTTGTCATGATTTCAAAACCTTTTTCCGGGTTTATCTCAGTTTACAGCCAGATTCTAGTAGGAGTATCTTCACCAAACTTGGAAGTGTTGTTTAACTGTACTTGCAGCAGATACAGGTGCTGCTTCTGATTGCATTCTGCAGACATCAACATCAACCTGTATGATGACGTACCAAGATGTTCAATGTACAAGATCATTTGGCAATAAATTTCAAAATTTTAGTTCTGTGTTGTAACATTGATGATGATCAATACATGATAAATCTTATATGTTAATGATATATGTTTGTTTTTATTTTTGTATTATAATGATTTGATAATTTTAGCAAATAGATATGAGTATTGAAAAATTCTAACTTTTTGAAATTGTATTTGAATGTAATCTGGGAGTTAGTTTAAATCTATCTACCCTGATCAAACATTTTATCTTTCATAGATTTTGTGTGTGTGTGCATGCGTGCGTAGTTTAACCCAAGCGTGAGAAATATTTCTTTTTCTTTTCTATTTTGCCCATCCCTTGCTCAAATTATTTTTATTACTTGCTTATAACTGCTATTGCTTTATTGTTTAAGACTCATGTTTTCTAGTTCAGAGAAGGAAGGCTGGTCATTGAGTTGACAATGAAAGTAGTCATTGCCCTGTCACCTGATGTAGGCTATTTACCACTTGGCACATCCTAAAAGTCTTAAGTGTCCGACAGTTACCACTTACAAAGTGGTGCTTAGGAAATATTCAATTTCTGTGAATAAACAGAATAACCACTTTTTTCTTCTTTTTTTTTTTCTTTTTACCTTTCGACATGTATCATGAATATCCCAGGAAATCTTTGTAAAGATGTCTTTATTATGTTCTTTGTTTCCTTAATGAAAAATGAGCCAAAATAAAATCAGATCTCTCTTCATTTTCAATGTATAAAGAACCAACCAGCTTAGATTAGAAATTCTGGTGGTGGGGTGTGTAGATTCAGTGTGTGCTCTCAAGTTCTGACAAGTATTTTAAGATAGAGAGTAATTGATACAAAAGGCAGTCTTGACTGCAGATTTGCTCTGTCCAAAGTCATTTCCACTCAACATCACCTGGTCTTGATATTTTCATACTGAGTGTACCTGGAGACAAGTAAGTTCCTCTCTCGCCAATTTCTTTGATCTCCCAGGCAATCTCCAGAATGATTACAGTATTTGTTCCACCACTTTCTGAGCCTATGGATATATTCATCCACCTTCAGACATTCCTTTATTAAATATATAATCTGTAGTTGACTTCATCAATGCAACAAACCAGACCAAGCAGAGTTGTAAACAAAAAAAAAAAAAAATTACTGACAATCAGCTCCTTTTAGACTTATTTCTTAATTCTATCTCATTAAACATTTTGGTCTTTCATGTATGATACATTTTACAAAGAATTACAGTAAATAAAAATAACCCCAAAACTCTGAGCTGTCTGTTTTTGTTTCTTTTTACTAGCACTGATGACAAGTGGATGAGGTTAATTAACTAACCTATTTTCTTTCAGATCTGGAAGACACTGGAGACAGCAGAGAAAACATTGATGGATATGATAGTTGTAAAAGACTATGATGTGGAGAACTTTTTTGTTAATGAGAATCCTCCACCCAAGTCTCCTCATGAGGCAGCCAAACGGAGGTCAGACAGATTGGAAACAGAGTCCTATCACCTCTCGGTGAGTTTGTCAGGTACAGTTTTTCTGTACATTGTGTACTTTCTAGAAAAAAATTGTTATTAGATGTCATTCTAAAATGTCTTCTTTTCAATTCTGAAACCAGAAATAGTATGAAAGTCTCAGAGCTGATAGATGCATGGTCACTATGAATTAGTGGTGCCCTCAACTGCCGAAGATTTTTGTGCTTTGCTGCTCCAGCTTTGAAAATGATTTATACATCCACAGAGGAAGTTCCTCCATGATTTTATATGCCCAATCATCATCATTCATCATCATCGTAGGCTTATTTGCCTAGAAAGTGGTATCTCTCCTTTTAACCCAGTCAGGTAGGCGATGTGCATCAAATCTCTTGTTTAGATAGGAAGTGTAACTGCAGCACACTAATGGCATCCTATCACTGCAAACGAGGAATAGGCTCTTTGTTGTTTGCCATTTTTGCAGTGACATTGAACACGTTACTTAATGGAAGCCATTAGTGGTCACATTCTCGTGACATGCATACAATGGTGGTCTTTACAGGTGAGTCATGCCTTAGCCAGTTCACATCTTTTGGGTTCATATGGATCTAAAGTAAGATTGAAGCTTTTGCACCAGTGTTTTTTAATGGCCTGTTTGGGTGTAGTGGTGTAGGCAGACATTTGAAATGGGGATAAAATATGTCTTCTATTCTAAATTCAGACGACATTTGGAATATACTAAGAGATCCTGCTCTCAACCTACCACTTGGAATCAACCTTATGTGGGTGGGGAGGCGAGGGGCACTTTTTGCCTTTGGCCTGCCTATCTGGCTGGGAAGGTTAGGTGCATCGAGACTGGTTTCAGACTTGACATGCTGAGGCCTTTTTTCCCAAAATTGGTTTTTGGCTGGGGAAGCGATCACTCGCGGCCAGATACACAAGGTGCTTTGGCACCTCAACCTGGCCTTTTAGGCCATAACGGGAGCTTGCTCCACACCGGGCTTCAGCCACCAACCTCCATTCCCTTCTCCTCGGAGATACACACGCATACACGAACTTTCACACACACCACTTAACACATTCACCACAAAAAGATATATAAAAATAAAAAAGAAGGTCCTCTGCCTGTATTTCATCAAGGGGTTCTCAACTGTAATAACCCTATCCTGCAGGAAAATCAATATATACATCCAGAACTGCCATAACTTGAAAGATTCTCTGGGTCTATAGAGCCCAGATATGAACTATATTGAACACTTTTTGAAGCATCTTGAAATAATACTAAGGGTCAAATGACTAACAACAACCTTACATGGGAAAAACCTAAACCAGGTCACCATAGATAATGTGATAGATTCCATGCCACGACATCTGTTTGTTCTGCTCAATGGCAGAGGGACTACTACCAAATGTTAAAAATATCTTCAAATATTTATTCATATACATACAAACATACACTCACCTTTGATGTTTAACTTATTATGGCAAGGATCTGTACAAAGTTTGCTTTTTGTGTGCATTAATAAAACTTCAGTTCATTAAAAATTAGTTGTAAACTAAATGTGGTTTTTGCTTTATTATTATTTTATTGATGAGTTCTGTTCAACCAGTTTACAAAATTCAGAGGTTCTAGGCTTGTTAAGGTGGATTTACACCCAAATTGCAGATGGAAGCTAGGTTATACAAGCCCCCCCCCCCAAGATGATGTTTGCTTTCCAGAAGCTATTGCAGAACAAGTGCAATAAAGTTTCTTTTGAAAAGGTTTAATAAATTACTGTAAATGTAACTTGAGTTTAAGTTTCCTATTAATTTTTTATTAATGAGTTTTAATATTTTCTGAGTTTTCTGACAACATATCCAGCAGACTTTTTTTCACTTTTGTTTTAGAAATTCAAAGAGTATACACTAAGTTGTAACCGGCTGGCACGGCTACAGTCCAAGTACAATGCAATACGAAAAGCTCTTGGTGAAAATCAAGTATCTCCATCAGGAA
The DNA here is from genome assembly GCA_018389105.1 of Nautilus pompilius. Taxonomy (NCBI): domain Eukaryota; kingdom Metazoa; phylum Mollusca; class Cephalopoda; order Nautilida; family Nautilidae; genus Nautilus; species Nautilus pompilius. The sequence goes on along the minus strand of JACATO010000980.1, from coordinate 423,850 downwards.
CTACAACGAGGTAAGCAAATTCGGGCTCCATCCACTCGGCTTTTGAATGCTCTTGTTTTAATAAAAGCTGCATAAATCACTTACCTGGCATAGTTACACCAAAATTACACATGAATGTTGGTTTGTTCTGGTTTATTTTTATAATGGATTTGGCTCTCTGTACATTGTACTTGTGTGCCAACAGCTGTCAGGGAATTAACAGTTCACACTGATTGGTTTGCCATGAAACTCTCTCTCTCTCTCCTGTTTTTGTTTTCTTATTCCAAAAATTTTTTAAAAAAATGCATTTCAGGGTTGGAACAAAAAAAATAAAGGTTAAAAGTGACAGTATAAATAAGGCAATGTAAGCATATTTTGTTTGGAATTGGTACTATTTTTCTTTTATTTTCTTTAAGAGTTTGGCAAAGATTGTATTTGAAAAATTTTTTTTAAATAATAAACTGAATCAAAAGTGTCTGTCAGATGGAGGTGTCATCGTTTTGTTTTGTTTTTGACTTATTGTAAAAACATGTTTGTGTTTTTAAGGCCGCCATCCTTACCTCCCAAACCGAAAAAGAGGCGGATTGGTCGGACGCCACCTGTTGGCCAGCCAAAATTATTTGGTGGGAGTTTAGAAGAATATATTGATGTAAGTTTTACACTCAAATTATGCATAGATATATTATTCAATTGTCATGTTCAACTTTTGAAGAATTTAGTGATTGGCATTTAGATAACAGAGATTTGGGAACCAGTGTATATAAAGTTTGACTTTGCCTTAGTTCACTTGCTGTGCGTTTCTTCCTAAACGGATGCCACTGGAAGTGCTGGATCCCATATAGCATAAGTATAATTGTTTACATTTGTTTACCTTAAATTTTACATGTGAGACTACCTAATTACACCTATAGAATTTGTGTATGCCCTTCAATACTGAATATCCAGCTTGCGAAAATTTTGTCTAATACATGGAAAGATAAAGACACAATGGCTGCTGCAAATGTAAATAAAGTATCTTATTTTCTGGCAGAAACTTGTGGCATAATGTTACGCAAAGCACATCATCCATTATTTACCATGTTGATGAAGCAAGTCCAGTTTAATAATTACTTTAAGATTCTTATCATTACACTCTGATGTGCTTTAATGTAAGTAATTTATATTTTTCTTCTAATTTACTTTCGTGCCACTACGTAAATAGAATTGACTGCATAACGATGGAAGGGAAGCTGGTAAAGTGAGAATGGATGAAACCAAATTGTCTTTATCGATATATTAGATGTGATATTGAGATAAATATCAGCACAGAAAAGAAACCGTTTAGAAATGCCAGCAGAATATTCCAACTATTGAAGCTTGCTTATTTTTATTTACAGGCCACAGGACAGGAGATTCCACTCATTACTAAAAGCTGCATCAGGATAATTAACCTTCATGGTGAGATTGACCAACTCTTATGATGATAAGTTTGAAGAAAAAAACTTGGATCAATTTTGTTGGTTTCAAAAAGATATGTAAGGAAATAAAATAAGTGGAGTGGTGGTAAACAAAACCATAAGTGAAACTTTTGAATGCTACAACATTCATCTTTAACCCCAAAGCAAAATGTTGCCTGTAGCTAGGTTTACATAGTATGAAATAGGTTTTTGTCCAGGTTCTGGACTGACTAATATGTCGTTCACTTTAAATTGATGTTTTATTTAGATTGCTCTCTTACCCAGACAAATGATGTGAAGGGAATTTACTATATATGTTTGACAATCATTAAAAACTGACAAAATTTTCAAAATTAAAAAAAAAACAAACATTTTATAGCTGCTTTGGAGAGAGATGCTTTAGAAGAAAAGGTTGTCTTTGTTCAGTTTGCTACTTTGCTGGGCTTATATATATATACAGTGGCAAAATGATCTGGCACATTTGTGTTTTTATTTTCGAAATGTACATAGAATGCCATTTTGTTTCATTTCCGTGCCGAACGTCGTGGAGACTGTTGAACTGAACCTCTTACCGCTGCCACATTTTCCGGAGTTCTGGCAGTCCGAGGTCGGCCAGTTGATTTTCATTTCAATGCTGATCCACTAGCTCTAAAGTTGGTAACCCATAACAAAATCGTGTTTCGAGTAGGTACGGGATCATGTTTACCAAGCCTGAAGTGTACACGGAATGCTCTTTGTGTTGCAATTACGGATTCGTTGTTTTTGATGAAGGTTTCCACGATGAAAGCGCAATGTTCGCCTGTCCAATTCATGTTGGCAACTGTGAAACAAAATGTCAACAATGCACCTTTTGAAACAAAATGGAATTCTATGTACATTTCGAAAATAAAAACACATTTTTCGTTCTTTACTCTCTTTGGCTTTTATTAAAAATACAAATGTGTCAGATCATTTTGCTGCATCCTGTATATGGATAGATATCTATCTATTCTGGAGAAAAAAATTATCCTTTTCAGCTTGTTTATTGTATTTGGCTCCAACTCTGCATTCAAATATCTGATGTCTATGTGCACGTGCACACTATAGTTAATTAACTTACACCAAATAAAAGAAATTATTATGACCTAAATTCAAATGTTCTTTCAGGTATGCATCATCAAGGCATTTTTAGAGTATCTGGTGCACAGGTGGAAATCAATGATTTTAAGGCAACTTTTGAGAAGGGTAAGTCTGATGTATTAATCAGTATTCTCAATCTCAGCTTTTTTGTCTGTTGGTAGAGATATTCACTGTACAGTAAGTTGTCACGGCAGAACTACTATGTGTAGTGTAGTGATAAAGGATACAGATATCACCATGCATACCTGTGTCCTGTGACGTACCCTGACTCTAGATCAGATACTAACACTATTTTGATTTGATAACAACTTTGTTGCATTGATCTTTTTTTTCCAAATTTTAACCTGTTAAACCTTCACAAAATCCTGCATTCGTAAATGGGACAGCAAGTGATCCAACTGCTGCTGCATCAAAGGAGACTGGTAAAACCATTACTTTGGAGGTGAAATTGCACGTATTAAAGCATTTTGAAGCAGGTGAGCGTGTAGTGGATATTGGTTGGGGAATTTCTAAGTCAAGAAATAAGGTGATAGTGGAAGAGTTGTGTTTGGATTGAGATTGGGTCTGGCACAACAAGCCTTGATCTTGATGATAATACAGGAAAAGGCCAGGTCACTATTTCATTACCTAAAACAATTTCAGCAAATGGTGGTTGGTACTTTAAATGGTTCAAGTATCATGCCAACCTACATAATATCAAATTGACTAGTGAGCAGACTTGGTGACAGCAAATAATTATCCAGATGAACTAAAGAAGGTGGCTTCTCTCAAGCTTTAGGTCTATTTTGGAAGCACTTATCATCCCACGTGTACATCTCCAAGGCAAGAAAAAGGACCAGCATCTGGATTTAAAGCTGCAAAAGATTATCTAACTCTGCTGTTTGGTAGTAATGCTTCCGGAGTTGTAACGCTAAAGTATTTATTGGTTTACCACTCTGTTCTTAAAAACCAATGGATTCTCAATCTCTGTGATATGGTGATAGAACAAGAAAGCATAGGTGACAATGGCAGTATTTTTTGATTGGTTTACATCATATTTTTGCTCCCTCATCAGTGAATACTGTGCCAGGAACAACCTGGACCATAGGGCATTACTAATTCAATACACTTGGGCATCCCGTAAACTTGGACAATCTGAAAATGTTTATCTTTATTCTACCAAACACGATGTCAGTATTGTAGCCGATAGATTTGGGGTACTATTGCCATGTTTGAGGCATACTGTTTACATTATACCATGGGCCAGCTTATTAGTGAAACTGACAGAGAAGATAAACAAACCATCAAGAAGGGAGGCTACTGACAGTATTGGGGCATAGTGGCATGAAGTAACTTTGGCAACATTGAGTAGTATTGAATTTAAAGACTTCAAGAAATCCTTATCAGACATCCAGCTTGAAAATGTGGGGCATGCCAATAAAAGTGGATTTCTAGACATTGATAAAACTGGTGTGGTTGACTTGTTCAAGTCCCATGGTGAAACACTTTCAAACAATAACCCTCTTCAGCTGGCACAGTAATGAGATGGGGAAGAGTCACTTAGTCTTGTCAAAAGACTGTCATAAATAACTGACCATGAAGCAACTCTAGAGCATTCTTTGCAGACCTTGATGAGCAATCTCCTATGACATCCCTTGTGTGTGTTAACGTAGATTTATACAGTATTTTCTGCAAGTAATGACCTAAAAATATCCTCTGGGGAAGCATCCTCCATTACGTTATTTTATTTAAAGTAGTTTATCTAACACATCCCCAATGTTAAAGGACTTACTGTATTGATCTTTTCTTCTTACTGGAAATAATCAGATTCTTCTTTTGATAGATGGTAAATCCATTAGCATAACAATAGATTTGATGTGTACTTTTAACAAGCAGAAAAAGTAACTATAATAGTTTTACTCTCTTTTTGATGCACAACTCTTTGAGTAAGTTGGGGCTATATTGTACTCTAATTTTATTTTTGGTAGTTAGCTGTGCAGACTTAAAACCACAATTATAACACACACCACCTGATTTAATACATTTCCTCGGGGGTTAATGCATCATTAGGTGTATTGTATTAACAAAATCTTTTTTTTTCTATAGTAAACCATTTTGTCAAGGGATTATGTACAGGAATGGGACAGAAAAGGCTGATAGCAAACATTTTAGTGTCAACTAGTGATAGGGATGTAGAATTCTGTGCACATTTTGTCTTCCACTAAGAAATAACCGCATTGTTTCAGCTTGTTTACAAAAAAAAAACCTTTTGGAATGTGATTTGTGTTCAGAGATTTCCATGAATTAATATCAACCAAAGGTGTTTCCTCAAACCTGGCACCTTGCCATCACTGTACCAGGCATAATGATATGCTTGTCAATTATCTGTCAGTTGTCATGGCTCATTGCAGATAAGCAGTTTATCATCTTTTTATTAGTTTTTTTTTTTTTTTTTGTTATGGTAAATTTTTAAGTTTTCATTCAGTAATAAATTTACAAGATTTCTGCTTTTTTAATTCTGGAAATTTAACAAAATGTGCAAAACAATACTGTTTTAAGCCATTTTCAGGAGTGGGAGAGAGAGCAGATGCTACCCTTTGTGATATTTTCCATGTTCATATCCCCGAAAATGTTTAGTGAATGAAGCTGAGTCTCATGAAGTTATGGCGAGTGAGCTGGTGGTTTTAAAGTTATTGAACATCTGTGAGCTGCTGCTTTTTAAAGCTTGGTATGATGAATCTTAGTACTTGTTGGTCACTTTTTTCTTTTTTAAATCAAGTGTCTTCGTTGGTACTCTTTGGTTTTCTTCCTGTTGTCTTTTGTTAAAAGTTATTTCTGTTTGTTTTTTTGTTTTTAAAGTAAATTATTCTTCGCTCTGGTTTCCATTACACATCCATTCTGCTTCTGGTGTAAGTAGTATTTCCAAAACCTAGAGTGCTGAAAATAAGAAATTTTGCGCAACTTTTGTTTCAGGTGATGATCCCCTCATGGATGTTGTTGACGCTAGTGATATTAACTCTGTTGCTGGTGTGCTCAAACTCTACTTCAGGGAGCTTAGAGAACCCCTTTTTCCACTCCACTTGTTTGATGAGCTCATTAACTGCACTAGTAAGTACAAACTATAGGAACCCTGAAACTAATGTAGGTGAAATCAGAGGATCTTGTTGACACACACTGTCAGTTGTTAAGAAGACAGAGTTCTTCCAACCCTGAGAAACATGTAACAAATGGATTCACAACAAACTTTAATCTACTAAAAAAATTATAATAATTTACATAGTTCCACTGGTTATCATTCAATTTTAAGTTTTTGTTTGTTTTTTTTTGTTTTTCTTTTAGAAAATGTAGAACTACACCTAAAAATAAACTTTGTTTATGGTATAACTCTTCACAAAATGATGTAAAATCTGAACTGCTGTTGCTTGGACTAAAACTAAGAAGGGATGCTCATTTAGTACAAACTAATGTGAAATAGCTTGCTGATGTTATCAGTATAATGTCGGAATGATTTTTCTTTGGCATTTTCAGGAGCTGAAGATGTTCAGCATTGCATAGAGAAGGTAAAGGAGTTAATTGCAACATTACCACGGTCCATTTTCATTGTGATGCGATATCTGTTTGCTTTCCTTAATCAGTAAGTAGGGTTTTTGCAAGAATACATCAAGTAATCACAAATTTTGTATTTAGTTGATATCTAACTAATGCGATAGTTTTCATGAAAGTTAATGCTGTATGATGACAACTCTTCCTCCCTGTAAAAACAGTTGGTAGTGGTAACAAAGATCCAAAGTGTCAGTAGATTCTTCTTTCTTCAGTTTTAATGCAAAAGAACAGTTGAATGTTTTACAATACACTGGAGGAGGGGGGGGATGGTCTTGAAACTGTCTAGTAATGCTAAATTGTTAATATCTTACCATTTGTTTCAGTAGTTAAATACACCTGTGCATTTTACTTGCAGCACTAGGTATCATGAGATTAAATAACTAACAATGTTTTGGCACTGTAAATGTGTCTTTTTGTAATTACAGTTTATAGGAAAATATTATAAATGTAGCCATGTTATGCTACATGTAGCTAGCCATCACTTTACTGCACTGTGCTATTGTTGGCACTTGCTCGTTGAGAATATGGAAAACAGGCTCATCTTTACATTCTTGAGTTTCTGAAGTCTGAAACTTAACCTTCAGGATTTAGGGAAGAGAGACAGAAACTCACATGATTTCAGCCATCTTATCAAAAGGATCTATATTTGTCTCAGCATTTTAAAACCTGGTTTTCTCCAAATATTGAAAATATTTTGGAGGTATGCTTCCTCAATTTCTTGGTTTATTGTCCAGTGTATCTAAACAGCTTTTAGATCTGTAGGTTTGATTTACAACATTTAGGTATTGTGCTGAGATTAAATACATGATGACATTTTAAATGTAGTATTTATTTGTTTTTGCTTTTTTAAAAAACAGTTTATCAGAATACAGTGATGAAAATATGATGGATCCTTACAATTTGGCCATTTGTTTTGGCCCCACATTGCTTCCTATTCCTCCTGATAGGGACCAAGTCAGTTACCAGAGCAACGTCAATGATCTCATCAAAAACATTATTATTCACCAAGAAGAAATTTTTCCCAATGATAGTGGTGAAGTATATGAAAAGTGGATAGTGGACAGAAAGTAAGTTTACTCTTATTTTAATGAATAATATTTTGTATATAAACATGTCTAGTTCTTCTTAACATTGAGATGTGGTTTATAAACCATGTTGTGACAAGGGACAGTCTATATAAAGTATCCCGCTGCTTCATGCCTCAGGGTGTGTGCTGTTGTGATCACTTACAAGTCTATGAAACATTTTATCTGAGTAGAGGGGTTTAGTGGATCCCCTAAAAAACAGAAATAAAATTTATGCTCAATAAAGCTGTTTCCAGTGAATGTGCAGTTTCCCAGGGTCTAGATCACTATGTGTATTTTGCTGATAAAGTTTCATCAAACACCCCCTGTGGCTTTTGTGTTGAGTGGACTTCAAATAAGTGGGAACTTAAGCGTTAGATTTTATAACCTTGCACATGCATAGCTGATTTCGTCATTCAGAATAGTTTACTGTTTATGGTGTAATATATAGCAAGAAAAGGGTGTGAATTTTTTTTTTGAGGACTGAAATGACAACTGATTGGGTGGCATGGTAAATGACTTCTTGCAAACAGCTGGCTTAATTTGGTGTACCTTGCTGGGATGGCTTCTTGCTCTTCTTCACCTGGCTGCATGAATTTTCTTCAACATTAATAAAAGAAAGAAGATGAGTTCTAATAAGAATTGTCATACTGAAGTCGTGCTGAGGCCCACATGGCACGATGCTTCCTCCCTGATCGGGGTGGGTTTCTAGGCATTAGTAAATTACACCAGCCATTGCGTTTTTTATTGTGAGTTTATGGGGTATCCAAATTTTTTTTTCTCAATTCTATAATTTGAGGAAATATTTCCTCATAAATGTAAAATGTTTACATTCATTTTATGCAGCAGATGTTTGAAACTCCAAATGTTAAAATTCATTTTTATATTACTGGAAGTGACTTGGATCTGCTGGGTCTGAAATACTGGCAACTGGGAATAAATTGGGTCTGTTGTAGTGGGGGTCACTTGATTTGTATAATTTTGCACTACTAGTTGATCCGCATTCTCTTGTCAATTCTGAGCTACAGAAGTCAATTCTACACCTTTATAAAAATAACTGTTTTGCCATTTACATAAGTTTCATATTTTACTATTTAAAAAACTATGGAATGATGCATCACTTGTTCTTTATATTATATTTCAAACTATAGAAAAATATCCTAAAATGTATGTCAATCCATCTTGTTTTAAACAGCAGGGAGAGAGATGGGAATGAAGATGATGAAGCAAATTCTTTGCCTAGTGATGAGGAAGGTGAGTATAATTTTTAATAAGTTTTCTCTGTTGTTGTTTTTCTTTTGGAATGGCTTTTTGTTTTCCAGACCCAAAAAAGCATATTTGATGATACATTTTTTAGTGGAATTCTACTGTTTATTGCTGCATAAGTGAGTTTTACTTATTTTTTATCATTTTCATTTAGCCTAATTCAGACAACTGGGCAATTAATTTCTGCTTCAGTTAAATTGCTTTACTGACTTAAAGAAACCCAAAAACTTTCCATGCTGGTTTTCATGTATGCTATCTTGAATGTCTGCAAACCTTTCTTCTCTCCCTCATTCCAGGTGACACATCACCACCAAAACTGAATCCTGTAGATGACAGGCTAGGCATTCAGAAACGTCTTTGACATGCTTTAAGCTGATGAGGCAGCAGATTTTTGAAATTGTGAAACTGCTAGTGTAAACCTCGAGAATCAGACCCTAAAGAACTACTACAATTTTATTTAGTTTTTCTTAACTTTCTGCCTATTATAAAAGATCCCACCATGTTTATTATGTAGTGATTAATAATTGTACTGTATATTCTAATTACTTAAAACCTGAAAATATACTAGAGAATATATGCTAAACTCTTTACAAAAATACAAAACACATGAATTCCAGCTGCATATCATAGTCAAGATGTGGACTATCTAAAGACATAGTTACATACATACATACATATACATGTAACTATAATTGTTGGTTCTATGTTTAGTAGACTGGTTAATTATTATTAGCTTTATTATCAACTGAAATCCATTTTTTGCCGCCGCTTCTTTTTTTTTTTGCTAATGATTCCCCTTAAATTTTTTATTCCTAAAACAACTATTCTTAATTTAGTTTCTCCTATATAATAAGGTTTCTTTGTTTCTTTCTAAAGTGAACTTTTTGTACAATCAAGATATTAACTATGTGACAGTACACTAAGGATGTCTTGTTAGAAAGATGATGATGATGCACCATTTTTTTCCAGACATTTCCCAACTTAGGATCCTTTTATGTGTTTAGATTTCTTAGAAAACAAATCAAGTTAGTAGGCGTGTTGGTGTAAAATTCGATATCTTTTCTTTTAATATACATTTTTTAATAATTTAATACCTAGTGATTTCTAACCTTAAATGACTTCTAGTAGATGTGTATATTCTGTTTGACTATCCATGCAACACTGGTAACATGTGACAGACAAAACCTCCACTCTTCATTGATGGAATTCTTTTATAAACCAAAGTCTTTTCTCAGTTTTTTTTCTTTTGCATTTGCTTGTAATAATTATACTCAAAAGAAAATTTCTAACATTTCACTTTTATTTGATAAGCTTTCATCAGATGGTAGGATGAGTGTATAAGGAAAATGTGTTCTGGTGCTATTCTTCCAAAAACACAATGTTAAAATAAATTTGGATTGGCTCCATTTCATTTCCTGTTGTTTTTTTTTACCCATTTATTGCAACTAAAGATAAGTTCAGCTTAGAAAACAGAGAGAGAAGAATATAACTAAAGCAGTTGGATCTGTTAGTTTGAAAACTCAAAATTGCATTATCTCAGTTTGCTTCAGGCACTTAAGAAAATAGCCCATTATCCTTTCCCATAAAATATCAATAAATGTGGACTTTTGTATCACCCTGGCATGTGTGAAAGAAGCCAGAAACTGCAGTCCGCCGCCACTATGCTTAATGCTATGAAATCAATATTTCCTGTGGTGGGAGAATTGAATATTGGTATTGAGCTGACATGAGTCAAATTTCTTTTAGGGTTTGGCTAATGGTTTTCTGATGTTATCTTTTATAAATTTTAACCAGTTTCTCAGCTTTTTCTGAGATTCTTCATACTGTATTTCCTCAGGAATGGCTGCAATTGTTCTGACTTATTAAAACCTTGCTCTTACAGCGGTGTGCAAAAGTCTTGCATAAAAATTATTTTTCCTGTAAATTAGCTTGCATTTTGTCAAAACCAGTTATCAAATCTTGTTCATTAAAGTATTTCTATATTACTATTGTGCATCTATTCCAGTAATATCAAGCATATTGTTTCATTGTAAGAAGAGTTATAATTTTTAGAAAATCATTTGCATCAAATCGACGTGAGCAAAAGTGTTGCATAAAATCTAGGCAGCTATCTAATCAATTCAGATTCAATTCCAATTATGCAGAAATTGATCAGATCCATCAATAATGAGTAGAACATCCGAAATTCTTGATAACTTGTTCACAACGACAAGGTATGCTGGCTACCAAACACTGACAATTGTCACTACTGAACTCCAACCAGGCTTCCTCGATTTGCCACTTCAAATAGTTTTTATTTTTCAGTTTTTTTTTTGGCACTAACGCTGAGTTTAATCGAGTGCCAAATGTTTTTTCAATGGGATTGAGATCCAGGCCGTGACACTCCTAGCTGTGTGGATGGGGGTGTTTTCCTGCTGATAGATGGCCATTAGGGGCATGTAGTCACACACATATGGTTCGACAATGTCCAAGACTATCTTTGCATAGTCATGAGCATTCATTCAACCCTCCACATGATGCAACAGACCAACACCAGACAATTGAAAACAGCCCCAAACCATGGCCAAATCTCCCCCTGCATGCAGACTCGGTCGAGTGCAACTAGGATGGTATTTCTCAGACACCGATCGCCGAACATACACCCAACTCACCAAGTGGACCCTCACGAATTTTCTTTCATTGGAAAACAACACTAGGGACCACTGGGCCACAGTCCAGTGGAGATGTTCGCAAGCCCGGTGCAGTCGCTTTCAACAATTGTCCAGACTGATGAACATCATCTGTGCCGATCACCCGAATAGTCCCATGTGGATCAAATACCATCTGATGGTGCATGAGGCCAACTGGATCCCATGGTGCCTTGACAAGGCGGTCTGGATGTCAGTGGAAGTGTGGAATCAGTCCAAGTTCGACATGTGGGCGATCAGACGATCCTGTCGAGCAGTCGTTTTCCACGGTTTGCTGGCTCTGCATTTCGAAATTAGGCTCCCATCGGCTTTCCAACATTTCAGGGTGCGAGATATTGTTGACTGATTGCAACTGATACGATTCACAATGACCCACTCAGTTTCACCACCATCTTTCATGCGAACGATTGTGGCCCACTGTTCAGGGGTCAAATATCGGGCTCTAGGCAATACTATATTGAACAAAAATGAATCAGAATAGTGGAATATGACAGTTTTTCGTAATTATATTCTACTAACCCAAACTATTATAGCACAAAATAAATATTCTAATATTTTGTAGTTTTTGCAACACTTTTGCACATGCTGATTTCATGCAAATTATTTTATTAATATTTAAATTTTGACTCTGCAATTACAAAATGGATCTTAGTGTTAGAAATCGTTTAAAGACACCGATACCTTTCAATTAAGACAGAAAACATACAATAGTTACTAAGTTCTACAAAATAAGAACCCATTTTCTAAGTCTAGTCATTTTTATGCAAGACTTTTGCACACCGCTGTACAAAGATGGATATTATTTATCTTCAGCAGCAATCATTTTGTATTTGACTCTATTTTCAAACTCTTGAGAGTCTATATTTAGAATATGCAGAATTGGTGAATTTACAATGGAATATTATCAACAAAGCAAAGCCGTTTTTTTTTTTTTGAGGGGGTATGGTACAAATGATATTTCAGTGAATAATTTTATTGCGCCCACATACTGTTGATTGTTTTCAGATTGGATTTTTTACTCAACCTGTCATTGCACCAGAAATACAGAAGTGTCAATTCATCATGCACATTACATGTTATATACAATACAGTTCTACTACAGCTGACTGAAAGAAATACTGTTCATTTATATGACCTTATAAAGTTTGAGTGGTTTTGGTGTTAAGATAGAACAAACAAATTGTATTTAAAAGCCATATGCTTAAACACTGGCTATTATGACAATGAGTCCGTAAACTTCTACATAGGAATGAGTGAAATTGCAGCTATTTGCCACTCTCTTGGACACTTTATTCATTTGATGTGTGATGTGATATGAATGATGATTCATATTGCAACATTGCTCTTAAAATTGTATAAACTGTTGAAAATGGAATGTTTAATTCTTGTGAGACATGGAGGGATTCCTAAATTTTTTGAAAATGCTTATTCAATAGCTGCAATTATCTCTTGATTGGTACATTGTCTACCAGGCATTTTCTATCTTTAACTGATTGCTTCCTTAAACTTCTACGTCCAACTTTTAATGTAATTGTTGGATGGTGGATTCTTCTGATGTGCCTCGATTGTTTATTTCACTGCAGTTGACCCCAAATGTTGCCTTTTTGGTTTCATAACAGTATAAACAAACAAAAATTGATAAAATCTTAAAGCATATAACTTTGTGATAGAACAAAAAAATCAATTGTATCTTATGAAGTTAAACTAATTATAAAATATTGAAATTCTTCAAGGATTTCATAAATATCCCCCATGTGTGTATTTCTTAAAATGAGGTTTAGAGAATTTTCTTTTATCACGGCAACAATATACTTATTAATTATAGATGCACACCTACCTACTGGTAGTCAGAATCATGGATTCACCTATGAAATATCTTGATAAGAAAAGTCATGTGTGATCAGCTCCAACAAACTTATTGTAACACTTTTGTCATGTATATATTTTCTATTTGTTTTATGTTGATACATATGAAATATTGCACTAATGATTATATTCCTCTCAAAAAAGACAAACAAATGCAATAATCATTTCCAAGGCTGCAGTACTTGTATGTTATGCTCATATTTTGATTGACATGACCTAACGTACTGACCAGAATGCTCCATAAAAAAATTTTTTTAAAGATTTCAGTGGAAGCTTAAGTTAAATTCTTGGATAAAAACAAAAATAACAGTGCACTGAGCTTTGTAGTGGGAAACAATGGCAGTCTACCATCTCTCAATGGACCATCCCAATGCCCTGAGCAACCATGTTTGGTGGTTAAAATGACACCATGCTTTTCTATGACAGCACATGCATGGCCAAATTATATAAGAAATGGTAACGGGTTGTCTACAAAGATATGATTGTAATATATATTATGGCATTTTACATAAAGCAAAAAATGGGCTTATGTCATTGCCATTGGAGAGCATGTCATGTTCTCCATTACAAGATCATGGAACATTCTGCAGAAAGAAAAAAAAAATATGATGACCAATCTTTCTTTCCACTAATTTGGCAAAATATTTGCAAGGAAATTTGTTGTCATTCTATGTTATAATAAAGATCAATTTCTGATCCTCGCAGTCTTGTATTGTTGATCTATAAAGAGTCATGTTCTTGGCCCAATTATATTCATGGTCAACATCTAGGAAAGTTTCATGTCCCGTAACATATCAGTTTGTAGCATCAATGTGGTGTCATTACCATTATTCTGTTTTACAAGATTTAATCCAAATTGAGAAAATATTTGTCCTGGGAAAAAACTCTATACACCTGACATTATTCAAAAAGCCTTGGACATTGAATAAAATCTTTCAGTATACATGATTTTCAGACATTTTCAGGCTTTTCCAAGATGAATCTAGTGATGCGATGTATTTCAGGGCTCGCTCTGAATAAAATGGCTACCATATGAATTTTACCAAGTCAGCGGGTGTTCGTCTTCCATTGATCAGTACTGGTTTGTCTCCAGGAATTGGAAAATCACACCACTTTTCAAAACTGTTGGCATTCCAGAAAAACATTGCAGCTATTTTAAACAAGTAAAAGAAAAGGTCAACAACTGAAATTCTTGAGGATACACTTGAATTCTGCATTCAAAAGGAATCGACTAATGCAAAATTTCTGAAAATTGTTAATTTGCTAAATATATTTGAGTCCAGTGTCATGCCAAATTAAAGACTCAGTAGTAATAGCGTGGCATTCTTGCCTGAAATTTTAAAATTTTTTCATTCCATATCTACACTTTTTTTATGATTGATATAAATTGTGCTGAAAACAGTTATCTTCTGCTCCCATTTGATATCAGAAGTGTGTAAAATGCTGCATTACATGTTGTATATTTGGGTTTCTTTCTGAATCAACCAAAATAATATACCATCCAAGCAGTACAGAGTTGGACATGCTTGTTGCTTCTGTTTTTGTGTGTTGAAAAGTATATGTATACAGGGTACTTCATGATGAGTCTACAGTTATGGCCACATCCATCAATATATACATTAAATAATAGTGAAGAAAAGGAAAATAAATTCTTAAGTTTGAGATTATCAACAGTTAAAAATTGTGCTTCACTGTATTTTGTACAAATTTTGGCAATGCCTTTTTGCAATGTGGTAACTTGAAATCATGCACTGTGGGAGAGTTGGAGGTGCAATGAGAGTCAAAGATCATGGTTCATATTTTTTTTTTTAGACTATTGTCCTCTATTTGAGAGAGAGTCACTGAAAATAGCTATCTAAGGACAGTGTACATATATTTTTTATTATTCATATTTCACACACGATTCATTGTCTCTAACTAATCAACCGTGACAACCATTTCATTGTTGACATCTTTTCTGACACCTTGTTTTACTAGAAGGTTGTTTGCCTTTCTTACAGCCTCCTTATTGGGTAAGCCTCCAGACTACCATTCCAATTTCTTCTCGCATGAGCCTCAATTGTTTGTACACGTTGCTTCTATGTCCACTTATCCACTTAGCTCCATTCATATCAGTATGAGTTCTGTACTGTTATTGTAGCCTCATCCACTCGTTATGTGAACATGTGCAGAAAATGCTGCATGCTCGTATTTTACTTGATGTGTGTCTTGTTTGATAGTATTTCAGTCGTCAGCCTCAATGCCTTCGAACTCTGTGTGAAAATTTGCCATTCATTTTGATAACCCATAATACTGATGTTAGTAAATTAAAAGAAGCAATTGTTACAGGCATGAAAACATTCTGATCTGGATTCATTAGTGTAGTTAGATTACCAAATCAGTTTCTCAAGTCTTTAACTCTTGCAGGCATTGTTTTTAATATTAAATAGCACATTCATTAATATTTGTCTGTTTGTGTCTCTCTCTCACATACACAGGCTCAGGAATTTATCTTTATAGCAAAATTCGGTATTTTTAAGGAGCATTAAATAAAGCAACAGCCACGGTATTTTTCACACACCATATTATGTGCCATTACTAAACTGTCATGTTAACATTTGGTAATCTTTATTAACTCTTCTGTAAATATAGTTGGAGTCAACTAAATATGTTTACATGTGAGTGAATATTTTAATGGCGTTTTTCAGGTTACCTATCACAGAACTTGGTAAAACTCTTAGAGAGATAAGCCTAAACAGTGCCACTAGTGATAGACAAAGGGAAATTAGGCTCTCAGGTGATCTGCAATCCTGTTCTTCCTGTTAAATAACGGAAATACTAAGATGCTTCTTTATTTTGGAATTTAATTTAGACAGCCTTTGTACATATTTAATGTTTTAGGTTTACTAATTCATTATTTCACTTTTTACAAATCTAAAGAAAAACCTCAATTTTGGTTGACATGGTAATGCATTAGGCAGAGTTTATAATTAACTACACTGGCTTGCTCTTTTTAGTCCAGATAAAAAATGTGCAGTTATGAAAAGTTTATTTTTTTAATTATTATTTAAACAAAGTTTTGAAGGCTCTTTCTTTTCTCTTTGCACTATAACCCACATGCTGAACATCCATTAATTAATATTTCATTGTTATCGTTAAATGAATAATTTGTAGTGCTCTCATTTTAACTGTTGCTGCTAAGTTTTCTCGATGTATAGCGTGTAGAAGCAGTTTTCCTACTCGTATTACACTGTAAAATGACCTTTTAATGAATCAAAGTGGCTGTTTTACAACAAGTTCAGCAGGCCACAATGCTGGGCCTGCAGCAATGAAACAGTTAAGTAAAATCATCCATCTATCCTGTTACTTCATCATTCCTTGTGCTTTCTTCACCATGAAATAGCAAAAGTTCAACAGGCCGCCACCTGGCTGTTCACATGCAGTCTTCAGTTACCTAATGTAGCCACTTGCATATGTAATAAGAAATAGTTAAATATGTATATATAGTATTTGCTTGATCCAGCATTTCATACGTAATGCACTGAATATTGATTGTGAATGTTATCTACAGTGAAATCTGCATGAAAATGTCGCTTTGTAAAATATTTATTTTTCTTGCAAATATTCTTTGAAATAATAGCTTCTACTAACTGCATCTGAAGCATGTACAAATTATCCTTTAAGTATGCATAGAAATCAATTTTAATTTTACATTTTAAATAAACTATTTTTGACTGTTTATTTAATGGTAATGAGCTAAAATAATTCCCAAAATATAATTAAAATTTTTTTTCATTGTGTATTTTCTTAAATATAATCAAAGCTAGTTTAATTGGCAGTACGACCATGTCCTGAAGACAAATATACAATCCCTAACTCTCACCTTTCTGAGTAAGAGCAAGCATTCTCAGAAATCCATTATTCCTAAGTAGGTAGATCATCTATGTACATGCTTCTCATTGTATTTCCAAAACAAAAAAAAAAAGTTAATTTGGAAATAGGGTTAGTCAAAGAATAAGGTAGTTAAAGCTCCAAGCTATCAATTACAGTGAAGATGTACAAAAAGACAACATAAGCTGCCGTATATGATTATGAACTAAAGAGAAGGTTATTAACAATCATGCAAGATGTGTATGGCTTTGCATTAAGGTTCATTTTATTATAGAAATTGGAATTTTTTTTAAATTTAAAATTTGTGTAACTATGATTAATTCTAAGAGATGTTTTTTTAAGAAGTTATCAAACTGTACAAAAGTACTTTAGATGTAAGTTCTGTTTTAAAGTGTCTGGAGTTGGGAGATATTGTTCATGTCTCATTTCATGTGTATGATTAATAATTATGAGCAACAGTAAGGACACTATTTGTAGGACATTGACTAAAAATGGTTGAAAGTTATTTTGGCATCATTTGATTTGACTGCTGATGTAAAGATCTTTTAATAGTCTGATGCAAAAGTTAACTGTTATCTATTCTGTATATTGACAATTTAAAATTGGTGATGAAAACAAGTTGACCAAATGCACGCCTACTTTAATTCTAATAGCATCCACAGAGTGGGGTTGGCCTATGATGTTTGCTATTTGTTTTCACCTTTTTCATTTTTTTTTTTCTTTTTTCCTCCAGAAACAGAAGTGTTTGAAGCCACGGCTCTGTATGACTTTGAAGGGCGGACTGACAGGGAACTTTCTTTCAAGAAGGGAGACACTTTGGTCATTTTCAACCAGGTTTCCACTGACTGGTGGGAAGGCTGCTTCAATGGTAGAGAAGGGCTGATACCAGACAAATATGTTACGCTCAAATCAGGGTGAGTTTAGTTTTAAATGCTAGGAGGTTCACTCAAAAGCTGCTGATAAAGACTGGCTGGGACATGTCATCTGCTCTCTTATTTTAACTCTCCCACCTAATTCCTATAATGCCAGCTGATTAACTGCTGCGTAATAATCATGATGTCACCAGATGGAGCTTTTGTTCCTTTCATTTTGTACTTGTTGTTAGGGTCGCCAACTTCTGAAACCCGTGCTTTTATTTGTGTTTGTTCTATTAATTTATTATTTCTATTAAATTCTTTAAATTCTGCTAAATTAATAAAATTAACGGTATTATTAAACTTCCTGTACAGGAAATGCAACATGTAAGAAGCACAGATTTCTAGACAGTTTCCTAATGGCCGCTACACCTTCCTGATTAAAATGTTTAAAAATAAAACATCAAAAAGTTATGGAGTGGCTCAGATAGCACCAATGACTTAGCACACAGTTCAGTAATCTAAATAAAAATGGAAATGTGTCAAGAAAAAGGGAAAAATTTTAATTTTTTACTGCAGAAAGCAAAAAAAAAAAAAAAAAAAGAAGTAAAATCACCCAACTGTTATCACAGAGGAACCAACACTAATTCAGTTTTTTAAATCTCATCACTCTCATTACTTTTGACATGAGTATTTTGTTCTCGCTCCAATAATCATCATTGTATGGCACATAATTATAGTTACGTTTACTGCTAATGACACTTTCATCATCCTTATGGTGTCTGTTCAGGTGTTGTCAGCTCTGCCTGCCTCCTGTGGCGTAATATAGTAGTGGTTAAACTCCTCAGCCACATGGTGGAAGAAATCCACTGGCCTCACATGTTTGGGATATCCATCTATGAGTCAAAATGCAACAGCTTCACTCTTCTTGCCATTTTTGTCACTCTGCTCTGACACATCCCTTAATGTTTCTTCTTCACTGTCTGACCAGCTAAATGATGGGAGATCCAAGGTATGAACACTCGAGACCGCCACATCACCAAAAGAAAAGGATTCACTGCTGGACAGTCCTGGTGGTATAGATAAGCATTGTGGGTCCAGGCCCACCCTCAATGTAACGATCCCCTCATTTTATGCAAAGCAGCACGGCCCGCCTTTGTAAATCTCTCATTGGGCCTATAGCCCCCTGCACCAATTTGTTGGTGACCAAATTGATCTAAAGCCGAGCCCCAGGCATCGTGGTCCGAGTCTTTTAGTTGCAGGCCCTATTGGCATTAGCCAATGGGAGCACAGATCGATTGTATCAGACCTATTGTGGTAACAGTTTGAATTCTGGTCCCCTTCTTTCTATTATGATTTTTCTTATGTTGCATTAAAAAATTATTCCCTGAGAAAATTTAATGCCCATCCAGGAATTTGTTTCTCCCACTGGGTCTGCTGCTGGATTCTATCACAACTAAATAGACAAACGATAATGCTGTGGTTCATGCGAGTAACAATAGCCAAAGGAAATGATGATATGTCAGCATCTTTCTACATTTACCATCTATTACTATAGATGGAAATGGTCATTAAATGACTCTCCATTGCTCTGCCAATTTTGGCCAAAAAGGATTAAACTAGAAGATGCTGATGAATTAGTTTTCTCACTGAAACCAACTTATTTACACTCGTTTAATAGTTAAATAGCAGCTTTGCTGATTATTTACAAAGTTCAATCATTTTGTCAAATATTTTTGCTTTTCTTTAATTAAAGAACCATTACATGAAATTACATAATCAAGAATATTACTTAATATTAAAAAATTAAACTATTCTTTTGTATCTTCAGTTTGCTTTAATATAATTATTAGTGAAGACATTAGATCAAATGCCTAGTTTATAATTGATGTCACTGTAAGTGGAGAAAAGATAGATGTAGCATGACATGAAATTGAGGCAGAAATAGGTGCTAATCAGATAAATCAGTTTAGCACAACCACCATTTTGTTTTTGATCATTTTTACTAATTCTTCATACTCCTGGATCTTTTATTGAACTACGATCAGTAACGCTGAATTTTTTTATCTACATTATCCAGAGATTTGGTTTATTCTTCAGTTTCCAGTTTTTTTTTTTTTTAATAATGTTTAATGTGGCTGTTTTCATTTTGAAATTCAGATGTGATGGAAAATGTTTTCTTAGATTTTTATGTAACTTTAAGAAACTAATTGGTGGTGCCAAACCAGAAGAATTGAAATAACTAACATTAACTTTATACCAATAAATTTATTATTTATCAGGATTTTTAACTGAATCCAAAATTTAGAACACCTCAGAAATGTGTTAAATTTTTGCCATATGAAAACTAGCTGGTCTTAGCAATTAGTCATATAAAAGAACAGGTAAAATAGCACCAGTTATCAGAACATGTTAAAGTGGTAATTAGGTCCAGGCATCGAACCTACAATAGTTCATTTCTTTCTTTTTTTCTGCATATATAAAAACTTTTAAATAAGTAAAGTTTAGTTTGTCTAATATTTTCAACTAAACTATTTTCTAGCTGATATGAACAACCTCTTCCACTTTTTAAATATAGATCTTACTTACCCTGTTGCTTTATGTCCACCAGCATGCAAGAAAACTTGTGGCTAGGCTCTCAAAGAAGGCAGAATAGTTTTTCCACTGTTCAGTCCACTTGGTAAAATAGCTTCAGGAAATCTGCCAACTTTTTCACCTTTATTTACACTTTGTATTATGTCTTCAGAAATATCATATTTTGATTTTAGATTCTCATGTTCCTAAACCAGGATTATTTAAAGTTTTCTTAGTGATTCTTTCACACTCATGAAACTCAACCCTCATTAATATCCAGTGTCAGTTTATTCCATTTAGTATGTTACATTTTCTGAAAACATTTGCTAAAATTTGTTTAATTTATAAGTTTTTAGAAGATATTTCTGTAAGTTCTTTATTTACTGATTTAGATTTCTTTTTCAAAGCATAATCTTTGGTGTTTTTAAATCATTCTATTAAAATTTTCACTAGATCCCTCCCTACATTTTTTTTGTAATGTAATTTTGAAATCTTAAGGCTATAACTTTATTTTTTAATCAGTTATTTTTCTTGTTCAGAATAAAATCTCTAACTTGAAGAATACCATATTTTACAGCACAGTGGTTGATACCCCCCCCAAAGAGGTCTGCTTCAGCTTTTACTCCAAATTTACTTATCTATGGCTATATTCAAAAAAATTTCTTTAATGAAAAAATATATAATAACAGTGCTATTTTCTGAAATAAACTAAAATTGTTTATTTGAAACAGACTACAAAAATTATTTCCCAGAACATTTATCAATTTGGTGAGCAATTCACCATTAATGCGTTCACTGAAGCATGTGAAATTATCCGATCAGTAACAAGCGTATACTCACCAGTTACGTTCTGTTTATCCTTTTCGATCCTAAGTATATGTATAAATACCCACAACAATTTCTTTACCTTATCTCAACATTCCTCCTGTGAAGTCTTGAAAGTTGTACACAGTTTATAAGCTGGAAGAAGTTATGCTTGCTGAAGAAAATTGTGGTGGTATGGCTGTTCATAGGAAATACTGTCATTGAGAAAGGCGTTAGAAACTGACAAAGCAAAGAATACATTATAGACTATAAAGAAAACCCAGAAGGCAAATCGCTGTTGGAATGCTAGGTGGATTAACATTGAGAAGTTTAAGGAATATCTGCTAACCCAACATGTCACAAGTCATGAACTTAGTACTGTACAGCTGAGACTAAACAAATCGCAACTGATGATCACTGTCTTTGCATTTCTCCCCGCCTTTATTTCACCAGCATACAGTATTTACCACAGTGGTTTCTCTGCAAAGGTGTACCACATCAGTCAGAGAACAGCTTGAGTATGTTGATTTTGGCATGAACCCCAAACGTCAGGACAACTTAAACCAGCTCAATATCTATCTACTTGTGCTATCAAGGATCGTCTGCTGTTCAGTGATGTCGTGCAATGACTTAACACAGACACCAGGCCTTTGATATCAAAACTGATAATATTTTTTAGTTTAAAATATTTCTTCATGGATATATACATGTTGAGAAATTATTTCAACATCCCATTTAGAATATTTTCCTACAAACAGCTCATTAATATGCACAAACTTGAAGCACTATAGACACTGATGCCACACCAGTGTTATGAATGATTTGACATATTGTTCTGACTGGTTGAAAGTTTGGCTAACTCCATAGTTGCTCTAGCCTGACCTTATGCTCCAAATTGATTTATTTGCTGAAAAATATGGTAACTAAATTTTCTGTTTTTTAACTATTTTATATCCCACTATCTGGGATACCTGGCACCGCATGGAAAAAAATGGCTTTAGGCCAATGTGCGGTAGCTTAAAACCTTGCCCAGATTCTAAATTACTTGCATTTAAAATTTGGAGTCTCTAGGTGCTATAGTTCAGCTGTGAAAGAGTAGCACAAACACTTAGATCTTCCATTAAAATGTTTGAGCATCTTATTAAATCATTATGCACAAGAATAGAATTGATAGATAAAATATCAATTTGCTTAACACTTTCATTATAACCAAAAAATAGAATTCTAGAGGTAGTTTCAAAACTGTATTTGGATTTATTTCCTAGTAAAATCAACTTTATAGTTAAAACAATAGCAACAACAAATTTGAGAGTAGAATTTGAATCCCGATGGTGGCTATTTCTGTCTGACTTTTGTTGTTAATTAATGAGTTCATAAGATCCTGTGTCTAAAGTTATTGTAGCCCAAGTAGTTTCATTATCAATACTATATTTAAATATATTATCAGATTAATTAAGGCAAGTTCACATTGTTTTGTAAAGTTTAAATTTAGTGTAGGATAAAAATGCTTTAAAATTCTGTTATTTATAATAAAACAGAACTACTAGAATCTTTTGTTTCCACTGATTTCCAAAAGTTAAGCAAAAAAAAAAAATAAAATTTAGTTTTTATTCACTAAATGATCAAATCCTTTTGCATATCACTTCCAGCAGAGAAATATATAAATTGAAAATAAATTTTAGGAATGAAAAGGGAAACAAGCTGGTCCAAATCAGGAAACAAGGAATTCTAATATAAAGAATGTAATCAAAAATGAAGTAGGAGTAGTCATTTGTGAAATGTGGTCACCCTGGTGACAATACAAGACTTAGTGGCTTTGTATGCAGCTTATAGCCATATTGATGATAGCAGTGGGCAATAAAGTCTATTATCTTTATCAGAGAAGTTTGAATTTTTGGAGGGCATTAGAATGGGGCAACATCTTCCTGGAGTATCCCAAACATTCTCAATAGGATTTATCTCTGGAATATTTGCTGGCCATATCATATGGATAATGATTTGGTCTTGAAGATATTTGACAATTACACGTCCTATGTGGATGAGCATCATCTTCCATTAAAATGAAGTAAAATGCATTCTGGTCATCTGTAAATCCATGCAATAATGTTTGTGGGCTGGATACATGTTCTATGTGTCCTCCAGATAAGTATGCACCATGAGTCTCACTGACAACAAATTTTGACTGATCCTAGTTTGTGGTGTCAGACATACATTCCCAAGGGAATACACACCTTAAGTCCTTTGCTTGGAGCCCTTTAATGCAGCCTTCTGTGTGTGTGGTTGAAGCTGATACCAGCCACCTGTAGCCACAGAGATCAGAAGCAAGTTGGGTTGGTTAGTCAACAAGTCAAAAGTGATAGAGAGTGATCATCTACTGGTGTTGCTAAGTAACTTTATTTGGCCACCGAAAGAGTGTGCGATGTAACTATCAGTTCTGCATTTGGATGTTGTAGCTGTTTACAAGTGAGAGTTATGGCTGTGTTGATTAATCAGCCAGTTATTTGGCTTCATAACAGCAAATGAAAAAAAATTTATTTTTTTTAGTCAAAGATAAAAATTTTCCAGATCAGTAAATCAGTTTATCAAGTTTAACTGATTAACACAACCAATAGCATCAATCTGGCTTAAAGTTTGAGGTGATGAGCAAAGACGATAAAACCTGTAGACATTTATTCAATCACCACCTCATTTACATACATGCAGGCACTAATACATATAAGTTTGTGAAAGATGCTAGGATCAAATCTGATAGCGCCTCAAGGAGAATATTGTGATTTGTTGCAGTTGTTAAATCTACCAGCAGAGAACCTTTAGTTTGTGTCTCACCTTTGTGGACATCACCCACTGTAGTTGACCACATGAAACAAAAACTTGCTACAAGTGACTTGTGATGAACAGAGTATATCTCAAAGTAATGTAACTTCTATAAAGTAATTGCAATATACCATGGGACGTACTGTAGAACAGAAATTTTTGTGGGTACCCAGCTGATACATATGCATTGTAGCACTCACTCCTCAAACCTAGGATCAACCTCCCTGCACATGACTAGGTGATGGCTAGAAAATAATAATGGCTTAAAAATGAAGAGAAGAGAAATGGTGGAAAATGACTTCTTCAAAGCTTTAATGTTAACTAATCAATATACGAGTAGGTACCTGAATCCCAATGAATGCATAATTAGGTGAATCTAAGGGCAAGTGTTTTACAGACATGATCATAATTCAGCACACTTATAAAATTTGAAGCAATACTAATCTACAAACAAAAATTCAGAATTGAAGACTTATGAAAGTTTGTCAAATGTATATCAAGTCAAAAGCTTCTAAATTATAATACAAAAACATCAATTTTTCATCCATTTTTGAATTGAAGGTGTTTCTTGTTTGCTCATATATGTACACTGTTGCTACAAAAGCTGTTCACTTTCTAAAGATGGAGCTGCACACGAATTAGCAGTTCCTGGTCAGCCAAAACAATTAATATTACTAAGAATGAATATTAAGCAAAAAATGGTTTACATTGGAATATGCAGATTTTAAAAATTTTTAAAAATCACTTCAAATATTCTAATAATAATGCAGTAAAATAGACTCAAATGCTTATATGATCATCCCTGATTTCAACCATCTTTTAAATATTTCTCATTGTCTATATATTCTCATTTGTTTCTCTTATACCCTCAGAACAATATATTGGCAGAATATTGCAATATATACCAAGTTTTCAAAGTTTATGGAACTAAGCAATTATTCAGACTGTTTTACTCTTTAATTTTCATTAGCAAATACATTTGATTTAACCAAGTGCTTGTCTCAAATGGAGTTTCTTTCTGTGTGTTTCTGATAAGCTGGAAGAAGAATATTTTCTGTCTTTTTGGGGTGCCAGAGAAACTTATATAATTCTTATACACTGGTTTTGGGTGTTCCCTTCTTTTCTGAAAAGGAGAATGTCCAAATAAATCAGATGGTTTAATGATAGATGTATTTGTACTTAAATGTGTGGAACTATAGTTTATCATAAACTTGTCTGACCTAATACATTTCTGATTGGCCAGTAATCAGGAAAATTTCCTGCTTAATAGTGTCCGATTTGTGAGGAAAAGTTCGGAACCATGTTGAAAAATTTTTTGCAAATACTGAATTTTCCATCCTCTAAAGCTGGGATTACCACTTGTCCTAACAGAGTCAAAATTGACATGAACACAAGTAATTTTTGTTTCTATTGAAACTCATTTACATATTTCTTTGATAAAAGATGTTAAATGAAGAGTTTATTGCTTGACTTTTGGAAAACTAGTTCTTCAATCATTTATGTTTTATTTAAACATTGTTTTCAGCTTTTTAAATGCTAAAAATATTCTGAGAAGTGATCAGAAATGTGGCTGTTTCACTCTGCAATAGTTTAGTTGAATCTTTTGCTGGACTTTTTTTTATATAAAATTTTTTAATTCATTTAAATTACTAACCAAGTCATCCGGAATATTAGGTTTATATATATAATGGAAAGAAAATAATAAAAATTTGAATTATTTCTAATGGTTTGTTTGGGAAGCTTGTGGTAGTTTTGTGAAGTACAAAATATATCAGTTTTATGCCTACCTCAAGTATAAAGAAATTCAGGGTTTTGATTTTTGTTATGCATAAGGTCATCAGAAATAAACAAATTTTTAAAATTTGAATCAATATATTTTGTATTGAGATTATAATTTGGGTCTTCAAAGTATCCTACACTTATTTCTTGTTTATTTTTTAATCCTGTTCCTATTACTTTGCACATTTTATGGTTCTAAATTTTGAATTTTCAATATATATATTCATTTTCAAAAAAAAAAAGCTTTTTTTTAAGCTTGTTATCAAACTAGAATTTTATTATGTACAAGTTTATGTAAATATTTTCTAAAACAACTAGAATTATTTTTTTTTAAATTGAATCTAGTAATATGCTTAGAGTAGTTTTGCTACATCTATTTTCTAAAATTGATTTTTTTATGTATTATTTTCCCAATAAGTTTTAAATCCATTATTTACAAAAATAGATACATCGGTGAGACATGTGCAGCTGCCCTCAGTTTTTGAGTTTTCCAATGTCAGGTGTAAATTTTGATGTGGAACTGCTCTCAAATGTTCATTGGTCATTTGTGACCTCAATTTAGACTTGCTGCTGTTCATCGGTGAAACATTTGTTCACAAACATGGGGATGAACTGAACAACATCAGCATTTTCTTGGCAAAGTTTTGCAGGTTAGAGAATTTTGTTTCGTTCATTGATGAGTAAACCCCGATTAGGCTCTCGGAGATTAACTTTTCCCTGATAGGTAAATCGCATTGTAAATTGATCTGTTGTAGTTGTTTTGGAGCTTTTCTCATATTCTCATAGTGAAAGGTAAACGGAAAAGACAGCAGCTGCAGCTGTCGTGTAAATCACTCATCTTGTGCTTGTCTGTCACATTGGAAGACACTGGAGCAACATTTTGCAAAGTTGGGAAATGTTTAAAGATGCTATTCTTAAGAACAGTAGTAACTTGACTTTGACTGGTTTCACAGTTGAGTACAGTTTGTGTAAACATTCCCTTGTCTTGCAGTTTCAGGTTCAAATCATTTAAATGTTTCTTAATGTCCACATCAAAGGTAACGTCTGAGAACCAGTTGCAGGTTTGAACTGTGAGAAACCTTCCTTTCCAAGAACAAGTTGATTTATTCCTTCAGCTCCCATTGCAGCATTATTTCCTAACTGAGCTAACAGACATTGACACCATACAAAACGTCTGTGGTCCACATTGATGTTTTCAAGCAGGGCAATAAACTGTTGATGATGTAGCCACCTAGCTTGAATAAAGTGGACCATGTGGTGAAGAAGTCCATTACACTTTTACAAAGCAACTTCTTGTGGATGATGCAATGAAGATGTATGTCTGCTTGATCCGGGTTCATCTTTTTGACGCTTTCTGCAATTTTCATAAATCCAACATTTTTACATGTTTAGTTGGGAAACTGATTCACTGATACTGGCCAACTTTTCTCAAAGCAAATTATAAAACTGCATCAGAAGATGCAATTTATCAAACACATCTTTTCCTGTTGTTAATTCCTTTATAAATTTTGTAGACAGCAATTCTTCAGTGATTTCAAACTGATCATTGATGCCTCATAGAAAAATGAGTAACCAGTCTTCATCCTTGATGTCTGCCATCATTTAGTGCCAATGAGTACCATTGGAACAACATGGCTTTCTCATTTAACTGCTACCATATCTGCACCAATTTCTTTGTAACATTCTCTTGGACAATGGATGTTCTCAGGTCATTATACCAGCCTCATCAATCATGCACTGCTGTTTTTCTCGTTTAACCAAAAGTTCGAACACATTTTTTGTTAGCTGACAGCTTACTACAAAAAGTCTATAGACTTGGAATTATAGTGTTTACTCACATTGTATTTTTTGCAAACTACCTGGTTTTTGTGGCCTATCAAGCACATGCATTTTGTACTTTGCCTAGCCCTTGCTGAACATCCTGCATTCACTGTCCACTTTTCTCTTTTTGAGGACATTTTTCATAAAAGCTATATGAGTCACCACCACAAACTTGGAAACTTGTACAAGACTCAAGTGGAGTAACATTGTGTAGATGCAATCAACTTCTTTATAATGTTCAGTCTCCGGTGCTGCTTTGAGCAATTGCATTGGACTTCTGGTGTCATGAGTCATTACATCTCAGACTCCTTGCGCAAAAAAGCTAACTGTAACTTACAGCTTTTGTCCCCATATGATCCTTCAATACCCACTGAGTTTTTCATTTTCAAAATCTTTTGATGGCCTGTGGGATTTGTCCTAGCACTAAATGGCTATAGTGACTGTTCATCTCTAGATCATTTTATTTTCTTTGATAAGAAGATAGCAACTCTCTATGGTAAGTTTTTCTAAAGTAAATGGATAATCTGTGTTATCCGATGAATTGCTAGTATTTTCATAACCATATTTTTGTAAAGTTAAATTTGGTATAATCAATTAAAGAGTTTTATTTTTTTTTTAATTAACATCATTAGCAAGTAGTGAGATAAGATTTTACTTTATTTGGATCATAATTTATATTTAAAACTACATACAATTTCATAAAATGATCAAGTATTGGGAAGTTCAAGATTTTTATACCACTTTTATATATACTAACAAGGATTATTAGATATTACATGTCTGTGTGGTGTCATTACTTTTCTCCTCTTACATCTAGCTCTGTCATTAACAACACATCAGAATCGGTTTGTAATTATAGATTTTAGTTTTGTCATCTTTGGACAAGCATTCTGTGTCAGAGAGTCTGATTCCTGTAAGAACCGGCTTTGGTTGGTGCACCTCCGTGCTGTGGTTTTTTCTCACTCCTCTTCAGCCAGCAGCCCCATCTCTAAGTAACAAGTAATAGGAACTTCCACTACTCTGTAGGTTAGGGTTAGGTGCTGCGGTGGGGCTCAACAACTTGCACAGTCCGCATGAGTTGCTATAACACTGAAGTAGCCACTAGCACAATTGCTCTCCTGACATACGAAAGAACTGTCAGATACCTAATTTGTCTTTTAGCATATAATTGTAAAATTTGTTTAATACATCAGATTTGGCATAGACATCATTGTTTTTGTAGGTCTTTTAAATTACGCTTTTGACTGACTCTGTAATACTTAGAAAAGTTAACACTTAGATTTTATCTGGATCATTATAATATCTTTTTTTTTCTAGCATATTGGTATCCACATTATACTTAATAAAATTATCAATTAATGAATATGGAAATACAGACACAACACCCCCCCAGTGATAGGCGAAAATCTGCAAAGTAGCGACCTTATATTTATTTTATTATTTATATATATTTTTAAGGCTTTATAAACCCTCCCCACACTCTTATAAACCTCCCCACACTCTTATAAACCCTCCCCACACTCTTATAAACCTTTCCACATTCTTATAAACACTCCTATGCTCTTAAACACTCATCATCCTACATGGCCTTATTGCGGGAAGTTACCACCCTCTTCGCAGTCTTGTTAAAAGACACTGCTGCTGCCATCGTCCTTCTTTATGTAGCGAACCAAAGATTCATTGATCCCGTAATGGCGGCCTACAGCCGCATAGCTTCTCCCTTCCTTTAGCATGTCGAGGAGTTCCACCTTTTCTGCGATGGTAAGCATCTTCCTCTGGCGCTTGGGTTCAGTGCCAGAAGCCTTAGAAGGTGCAGGACGCTTGGGCGACATCGTAGGACACAGTGCTCTGGTTGGTCGCCTCCCATCCATCAGCCAATAGTGTGCCGTGTACCATCTCACGTGAGCAAACTAGCGGAAGCGGCCGTAGCTGCGTTTACCATACGTGTGAGTCTTTGTCTACTCATCTGCTGTACGCTACGTATTTTATATTTTTTAAATATTGTTTTCAATTTTTTAGGCTAGAAAATGCTTATTTTACCACACAAAATAATTAAAATAATAAATATATAAAAATACCTATGTACCGCGCAAAATTCTGCAATATAGCGAAAAATCGGCGAATTGAAATTGGATATATACAATTTAAAAATCTGCGATACGGTGAGACCGCGAAAAATGAACCGCGATATGGCGAGGGACGACTGTACAGCTCTCTTCTAACCGTTTTATCATTTGTGCGTGTAAACTGATCTGTGGTTATATTTATGCCATCCCAGTTACACTGATTCTCATAAAACTGAAAGTATGTTGGTTTATCATTTTCACTGTATCCACTTCACGTTCTCCTTGAATGGAATTATTCCTGAATCATCTAAAAAATATAACAAATTTTATCTTTTGCAAGATCTTTAAAAGAGCAATGAGTTCATAACTAGATAAATTATGAAATATAATAGGTATATGATTTGGGTATTTAAGATAAAATCCATTGCATGTTGCTGCTTTAAATTTTCTAATGAGATGACAATGATCTTCATTTGTAAAAAATCATATTGGATTTTTGACTAATGATAAATATTATTTGTTTGTCTCCTATTTTATCTGTTTTATAAAAAAAATTAGCAATGTATTTACTAAAGAGTATGTGTGGATTTTGTAATTGGAAACAACACAGTAACAAAATGAAAAGGGGTCATGTCCTCTCACTTTTAGCAAATCACTTTCAGAATCCACGTAAATCACAAAAGATAAGCTCTAGAGTTTTAAAACTGAAGAATTTTACTAGATGTTGCTTCATGATTAAGTAATGCTGCTTTAGTTTTAAAATTAATTTTAAAAGCTTTTGCATACTGTATAAACTTTTCATGGTTTTGGATCCAATTAATTTTGTTATTTCTTATTTGTGTATAATGAGACTGATCACCTTGTGTAATAAGCAAAAGATCTACATAATCTCTAGAATTTTCTTAATTTGTAATTATGAGGTGGAATGTTTCTTAATTTTCAAGTTTAGTTTATTTATAGCAACAGGATGTTATTCCTTTCATATTTAATTTAGAGTCGTAATTTTTATATTTTGAGACCACTGGATGTACCATAAAAGCTTTTTTTTAAAAAAATGTATATTTAAAGCATCAGTTTTCATTTTTAAACTTGGGTAATTGTATAGATTGATTTATGTGGATTATATTATAGTCCCACTTTGAAGATCTATGAACTATACCTTCTAAATAGATGATAATTTATCAAACTGATTAGGTTCAATATTATTTTATTTCATACGCAAGAAGTACACTTTCTTAGCTTTAAAAAGACTTTAAATGTTAAATGTAATAACATTTCCATCCAAAGCATTGTTTTTTGCTATCACATTTAATTTTCTAATCTTTGTCGTATAGTATGTGATTATTTTGGAATTGTTAACTAAAGTATCAGACATCATCATTTGTGTAATTTTAAAATCCTCTTGATTGGTGCCTAAGAATTTATTATGTAGATTTTTAAAGGAAATTCCCAAATGCTTTTAAAAAAAATAGTGGTTTTAACTCATCAAATACTCTTAATTTTTTTAAACTTTTCATTGTGAATTCTTTTCAACTTCAAATGTTTTTGGTTTCTTTAAATATTCTTTAAAAAAAGAACTTTGAAGATGTCCCAGTATAAATATTTG
This sequence comes from Nautilus pompilius, assembly GCA_018389105.1. Classification (NCBI taxonomy): domain Eukaryota; kingdom Metazoa; phylum Mollusca; class Cephalopoda; order Nautilida; family Nautilidae; genus Nautilus; species Nautilus pompilius. The sequence continues at coordinate 392,663 of JACATO010000980.1, read as the reverse complement.
AGTTTATTAATTTTTCTATCAACTGATTTATTATTTTTAATTGTCACTCTACTAGAATAATGGAAAATTTAGTTTTTAAAAGATCTTCCCCAAAAACTGAGGTCAGGGTTTTAATCAGTAATTTTTTTTCTTTTAATAAATGGAAGTGCAAACAAATATTTAAACTCAGAGCCCACAACTATTACAGCAGCACTAGAACCAACTATGGCATCGCATAATGAGATGATGCTTCAAGAGTTGATGACTCTAAATAAAATTCCCAAGTATGTACCCCTGCTGAACTTGCTTATTGTAAAATAATTTATGCAAAATGTGGTTTAAAAAACTGCATAACTTTAATAGTGATATTTGTACCTCCCTGAGAGAGTTACTACTGTTAGGAATCCAGAGGCTGATTGGTCGGTATTTGAGTTATCAGAGAAACGCAATTTTACATTTTTAATCTTGGGAATTTCTCTAGATTTTAGGTAGCCAGAAACACTTTTTTTGCTTTTTTTAAATTAGCTGGCATAATTAAAAGATAAATGTCAAGAAAAAATAAAGAATTTAAAAAGAATAGGTGTGTTGTATGCAAGTACAAGTTGCTGAAAAGTATATATATACACAATTATTCAAAAACAAAGCCTAATTTAAATAAATACTTGCTAATAAATTATAATTATTACTATAATATTCTGTTGTTGTATGTCAAACATGAGATTTAATTGTTGATTCTTTTCTTGAATTATGTTTGATTGGATACTTCTAGCATAATCGAGTACTGTAACCATTGAAAGCTGTACACACTGAATGTTTGTTTGTTTTTTGTTTTCATCATAGGGAAGACAAAAGAAGCCACAGTAGTGAGGAGGATAAGCATAGCTCCACACATTCACTTCCTGTATTACGCCAACTCAGTGATGAGAACCTTGAGAAATCTCTCTCTCAGCCAAACATACTGAGGAAAGAACGTGACAAGTCTGAGCACCTCACAGGGCTTGCCACGCCCCCGCCATCGCCAAAAAGCATTGCCAAGGAACCGCAGGACTCCAGTATAGAGCACTCAAAAGAACCACCTGTAGAAGAAAAGCCTGAACCAAAAAGCAAGCTCTCTGACAGCACTGCAGATGATATCTCTGTGGACATTGACAATGCCCTGGCTGAAGTCATGTCTGGCATCAAGACCCTGGAGATGCAGCAAAAAAGTGATAAACGTATGAGTCTTCCTGTGATGAAGACTAAGCCCACCCCAAAGCACACCCCTGACCTTGTTCTTGACCTTCCTGAAGGCTCAGACTCTCCACCATCTCAGGAGAACAGTGAACCAGGAAGCCCTACAATCAGTGCTGCTGATGCATTTGCAAAGTCTAATCAGAGCACATTGAAGAAGGTGAACCAGATTGTGCGTGTTGGCAGCAGCAGTGGTGGTGGACTGACCTCAAGTCGGCATAGTGCTCCTGATGACATCCAGCCCATTGAGGATTCCTTACAGGCATCGGGGTCTTCTACAATGAAGCGCAGCTACAGTTCTAGTGTGGCAGGGCGTGCACGTCCAGGAGATCCAAGGGGTGATGGAATCACTCTTTGCCCCCCTCCAATTCCAGAGAAGCCAAAGCCACCTCTGAAGACCAAACCGCCTGTAATGAGGAAACCAGGGAAGTCACCAGACACACAACGAAAGTTTCCACGACCAGAAGCAGTCATTGAGTTGCCAGCTACAAAGCAATAAAAATCCAGAAATTTTTTTTTATCTATGGAGATACCCATATTACAAAGAACAAAAACTTTATATATATTTTTTGTTTTATAATTCTCCACCTTTTCTCTTTATTCTGAACTAATTGTGAAAAGTGTATGATTTACACATTTGTTGTTGATTATGACAGTGCTATATTGAAAAACTGGGCGTAAAAGAATAGAAAATCAACAGCAATAACTGTGTTGTATAGGGAAGAGAAAACATAATTTTTTATTTCCAGCCAGACTTATTGTCATAAGCTAAAGTGGGCACAACACAAGACCTGGCAGGACTGATGGACCATTTTTGTCAACTTCTTTTTTTTGGTGGGGTGGGGAAATACAAGGTACAAGAAGAGGTTTTGGAGATTTTTTTTGTACATACTTCAACGAAAGAAGAGAGGAGGAGTTGTTTCTGCTTTGCTAACTTTCATTTATTGTTGTACAACATTTTCCTTTTTCTTTTATTTTTTTTTTTCTGTATTTTTTTATTTGTAGAAATTTGCAAAACCTTTTTGGATTCAGAATGCTTGCTTTTGTGGTTTGTTGTGCCTGCCCCTGAGGATAGGGTTTATATGCTGCTGCTGCTGCTGCTGGCAGTTTTAAGAGGGAAAAAAATCACTAGTGTGATACATTACATTACATTATCCAATCTTGGACTTTGTAGTGCAACATTCAAGTATTGAAAGGTTATTTCGAGTCAACACATTTCCTTTTGTTTTTTTTCCTCCAGATTGCTCAAAAAAAAAGTATTTATTTTAACATGGTCCATATTGATGTGGGAGAACAACCTAGAGCTTAATTATTTAATGTTAGCAATTGTTGTTTTCTCTTTCTGAAGGCTGAGTGAGCTGAAAACTAGGTTGTGTTAACATTGGTTCACCTGTTAGAACTTCTACAGCCATGTGTCAGAGCAATACTGAGCCATGCAGTCATTAAAATCCAACAGTTTCCTGACTATCACACGATTGTTGCTGGTAGTCTCTCTGCAGTATGGGTTGGTTGTTAGATGAATGCAGTCATCCTCGTATGTAGTCTAGAAATGTGAAAACATTTAAGAATCTTTATTTGTAATCCACAATACACTTCCCTGTGTAGCAGTTTTTTTTCTATTGGTAATATTTTGAATTAGCCACTTTATAAAGAATTTTGGATTGGAAATATGACTTAATATTCTACAAAATGTGGAACAGATTGCCTCATTGCTGGCCTTAGCATCAGGGATGTTCTTATAATCAGAAAACAACTCTAAATAAAGATTATGTACCGTTACTCTTTAACACCCATTTTCAACAGCCACAGAAATGTAGTTTTGTGAGTTGTAAATTAGTTATTAACATACACTTTTAATATTAAGGACTGCTTAACTTATGCGTGCACCTGCACACACACACCTCTCTTTCTCTCTCTGAGCTCTTTAAAACCCATCAGCTTTGTTGTTGTTGTTTTCTTTTAACAAGTGATTTCACATCAAAATTAAGTTTTATTTTTCTGAATATTTGATTTTAAAAATTACTACAAACTGTTTGCTTCAGATACCAACTCTTCTGAGTATATGCTGATTGAAGAGGGTATTTTAAAATCTTTGTTTTATTTAAAATGAACAAACTGAGCTGACTGACTGCAACTGTTTGCTATATTCAACAACCTTGTTCTTTTCTTGTCCACACTAAACTAAGGAAACAAAAAGAATTTCATTTTTTGTGTAATTTTAAATTATTTTAGTATGTAACCAGAAAAATATTATGGTTGATTTGCAGGCCTGCAGTTTTAGATAACTTAAGTATATTCAATCCCTGTTTAAGATCATCAAACACATCGATGAATTACTCGAAATGTAAATGTTTACTCATTTAAGAAAGATGTAAACAGGAGAACTATTTCATTTTGTGCTGTAATGCTGCTAACAGTGAATGCTCTCTTGCTGCGGCAGTCTCTTAACATTTGGTGGTATCACTTTTCATTTGTGAATGTTAACATTTAAACAGCACTTCTCACATTACTTAACCCTAACTAACTTATCTCCTTAACATTACCTGAAATTGATGATATTTCAGTTTATGTACAGATTTCCAAAAATTGGTAAATCTACTGCAGATGTTTGTTGTTTTTTTTTTATTATTTTTTCTGTTGAGCATATTTGCAAAATATGGTATTTGAAGAAGAAATGCATAGTCTCATTCTAAAGGAGCTAGTACACGAGATGCAAAAGTGGGTCTTGACAGATGAAGAAGAAGAATACAATAGTCAGGTAAAACTTAGATATAGTTATCTATAGCTATATCAAAATATGGTTAAAATGTTAACATCAAAAAAATATTCTTAATGCTAAATGCACTCAAATGAAATGAATGACAATTTCTTGTTTTGTTTTTAAGATATGTCGAATATTAGTTAAGAAAGAAAGCTGCGTTGATATTAGAAACTGAGAAGGCTGAACTTGATATGTAGGCTTAGTAGAGAAGCTTTATTAATGGTTGGAATTTCAGAACAAAAAAAATATATTACAAGGAATTTTTTTTTAGTCTAGATCTACATAATGCAGTAATAAAGGTGAAAGGTAAAACAAAATTCTTGGATGACTATTTTTGACCTGAAAAGCTATGAAAGATTTCACATTATAGCTTGGAAGCCAAGACGCCCAGGAAACTGTTGGTGATGCAGATTTTAAAACTGGTTCACACTGTTGATGACGATTATTGCGTCAATTTATAATACACCGTCATACTTGACAACTGGAAAAACTGTTTGCATGGAAATTTCAGAACTACTATATCTTCTCTCAAACATCTAGAAACTAGACCATGTATTTACTATTCTACATTTAGATTCTTGAAACTATGCCAAACCAGTTTTAGGCTTAAACAATTTAGAGTGAGACCTGTCATGGTGCCAGCAGGATGATTTAAACAAGACAGGAATCTGTTTAAGAATATTTTAAACTTTTACGAGACAGCTATTTCCTAGAGTGAAATAATTTTTCTTAGTTTAAATAAGATTTACTTTATATATTTTTTTTTCTTTTCCTTGGAACTTTAACATTATCCATCTGTTAGTATTCTTGAAGAAGAAAAAAAGCTAGAGAACAACTGAAGCCTTTCATTCCCATCATTAGGTGACATGGATGCTATTGGGAGTTGGTGGTGGTGTGACTAAGGAATTGGAAATGTACATTCAGAAGCTTGTTCATTTTCTTTTTAACAAGGCTTAACTAAGTTATTCATTGATGCAGCATTTTCCTAAGCAGAGAGAATTGAGAAAACTTCATTTGTATCACTCAGCAAACTATGGACTTGAGAACAGTTCTTACTTTTACATTATTTTCATGAGTTTGCAGAAATTGACAGAGTATTTAAGTTGCACTAACTAAACAATTTTTGGGGGGAAAGTTCCTCTGTATATGAATTTTAAATGTTTGCAAAACTAAGGGCATGCTTTTACATATGTGTATACACTACCTACAAATAAATATCATGCATACCTTCAATTTAGCAGATGGAGTTATCATTGCCAAATCAGAGACCTATGGGAATAGTGAGTTGTCACCACTCGATAATTTTTACCTGCATCACATAACTGCTGGTATCAGTTTGCTTTAATCCTTAGGTAACTGCTGCTGCTACTATTAAGGTTGGTGCCCAACATTTAAAATGTATAGGTAGCCTTTTTCTTAACTTTCCAAATGCTTTTTCAAACCAAAGTTAGTGTATGATTTGACTGATCGTAGTAAGTGGCTGCCATTTATAGTTGTAATAAAACAATATTTATTTATTTAAAATGTGTTTACATTAAAGAGCAGGTGTAGGGTTTTTAAAAAAGTAGATAACTATCCTGTCTGCTGATTCTATGCACTTTACCAACTGCTGTTGTAAGGGTTAGTTTTTTGCCAAATAACATGAGAACTTTTTTTTATATGAGATGTAATGAATGGATTTTTACTTTTCATGTAGCCTATTTGACTGAGATGATGATGTATTCAGCAAGTGTATTGTGAATTTTTGAAGATATCTTCCCTTACATTTTTGCTTGGAAGGAATTTCATATTGTGTCCAGAAAGAGGAAGAATGTATGTTGTCTCTTGGATATATATACTATATATATAATATATTTCACATCACAATCTCAAATGTATATAGTTTTTATTTCATAAGTATCCATTCATTAGCCAGCTTCTGTTTATACAAGAATATATGGGGATTTGGCTAAAACTGACTGTTCATCAAACATGATTTTGAGTGACATTCTGAAAAGAATGTTGTTATAATCTCTGTACACTCTAATCCTACAGTAATCGTTTGCTTATTTAAATAAAGGATTTCTATCATGGAACTAATCTTGCTGATACTATTTGAGTTTACATGTAAATTTTAAAATGGTAGGGCTACACTTGCAAGCCCACTTCAGCTTCTTATTTCTATTTTACTTTTATTTTCCTGATTAAAAAAACAAAAATTTTTCAAGATTGTGATCAATCTATAGTATGTATCGTATATAAATAAATGTACCGTATTAACACTTTCAGAAAGATTCAATTTCTAATAATGCACTTGTATCTGACTGATAAAAGCATATCCAAGTCAATATATTTGTGTGTGCTAAATGGTCCTGTGGATACCTTGGGAAGCTGACTGGATCTGTTAACAGTAATTAGTAGGCAGTTATTATGTGGGATTATTTAGAGCATAGGAGATTTTTGATAACCAGATTTTTCTGCTGGTGATTGATGGCACTGGCAGATGTAGACACCTATACAACCTTTCTTCTTTTTTCTTCAAATGTTTTTTTTTTTTTTTTCTGTATACCAAGACTGACAAAAGACTTTTGGAGTTATGCTATGAATCTGTTACTATATTTGAAAGGCTATTTAGGCCATTTGAAGGAACTAGGAATTAAGTGGCACTGGCCAAAAAAAAAAAACATTTGTGTCGTCATCTCATCTCCAGGTTGTTAGAAAACTGAACCATACAGAGAACTAAATTATACAATCAAGATGGAACATTGGTTTGCCTTGTTTATGTGGAAGTTAACTTTTAATGCTTCCCTTTTCACCGGTTTGTGGTGTGTTGGACAGGTTTTTGTAGAGAACTTACTTCCACCCCTCTCATTGGCTGCTGACATGCAGGTCTCTTAGACCAAGGTTCAGAATTCATCATACGGCTAACAATTCTTATCATAAAAAACTTGTGTAGCATTGGAAGGTAGCAAAGTGGGTTTGAGATTGGTAAGTCGTATAAAAATGGTGCTGGGATGGATCTCCAGTCAAATAAGGAGGATGTGCTCATTAAGTATTTTTTTCTGATGACCTTTACGTTGTTAAGCATATAATAGTGCTGAACAATTTTAATGAAATTGGTCTATTAGTAGTATCTAGTACAATACCATTTCTAAAATGTCTGATTAGAAAATGTGATGGCACATGCAGTTAAATCTGAGAGTAAGAGTTGGCTTTTGTTTTTTTTTTTTATTTTTTACAATAATGGTGGCTGAATAGGTAATGGTTCTGGCTTTCGCTTTCATCTTAAATTTCTCGTTGAACTAAGAAGCATTTGAATAACCATTTCTAGTTCACAAATGTCGATTTATCATTTATGTGGAAGACAAGTTAAATGATGTCATCATAAAACTGGACCCAAAAATCCTTGTAGAGATGCTACTGCTGAAGATCAAAGAAACAAATCAATGTGGTGGTTAGCTGTATTGTCAAACTGAGTACATACAGGTGGCTGTCAAGGAAACACACTTCTCTCGTGACAACAACTCAGCATGGAAATCTCTAGTCTGGTGACTTTTTTTGGTATAGTTTTTTAAAAAAGAAAGTTTGATAAAGTTAGAAAACTGTACTTTGTCTGGAGTAGAATATATATCTTTTATCTTTAAAAATAGCAAAATATAATGGTTTATTTCCTTGTTAAAGAAAAGGTTAATTAATACAATACTGTTTGTATTTCTCAATTGTTTAAGACTAATTGAATGAAAAAAGAAATAGATACAGGCCTATAGATAACTTCCTATATTATGGGAGGGTTTTGTTATCAATATTTTTACAATTTGAAAAAAAACTTGATTAAAATTAGAGAATCAAATTCCAAATATAATATTGTGACTCATTTTTAATGATACCCATATGAATACATAATTCTGCACTTTTCAAATAGGGCTAAAGCAAAGCCCCTTCTTGCTTAATGAAAGAAACTTTATATCAGTTTCTGTATGATGTAACAACGCATTCTGATTTAAGAAAAAAATTTTAAATCTTTTTAATGAAATAACACACTGTCAGACTACCAGAACACTGAAGATGATGCAAGGTTGGTACAGGTCATTAAAATACTTTTGAACCTCTAAACAAAAATAGAGACCTGTTATCTAGAAACTCACTCATCGTCTGGGTCAATGGAATTCTTTTGAAATTTGAGTTGTATTGGGCGTCTTGCTCGTTTTACTCGGCAGCATGCTGTTCCTCTGTTAGCATTGATTCATTTATTTAAAAAATAATTCAATTGTTTTTCCATTTATACTGTAAGATCAGAAAAAATAAGACTTCTGTAGTTATCTGGCTGTTATTTACAGACTTACTATACCAGAGCAGATCTAGATGGTTATCTTTTATTTCATGCTGTAACTAGGTTATTAGAGATAACCCGTCAACAACAACTACGAAAGTTTGTTTTTGTTTTTTTAAAATGTGTTGAGTGAAGTGTGTTTGTGGCTTTAACCCATTCTATTACGTCTGTTTTTCACAGTAATGTACAAAAAATTGAAAAAGAAGATTAGGTAATTGGTATTTTGGAGTCTCTCTCATTTTGGTCAGCAGGAAGAACTTTTGTTGTTAAAGTTGACAAATACTTTCCTTTTTCTTCTTTCCAAGTATGAATAGGGAACATGAAGATTTGTGAGTGAAGTTGGTGATTTTTATGCATGTATTAAATATTTTGATGTGGGCAATTTCATTTTAGGAATTGTACTGTTTATATAAAGAAAAAGGAAAATAGCATTGATGATAAAGTGTTTTGACCAATTTTGTAGCCTAAAAAGATTAATAAACTCAAAGGAGAAGAATGTTGATGGATTTGTTGCTTGGTTAGCTCCTGAGAAATGGAGCATGCATTTTAAAAGTGGAAAAATTATTGATTGCTACTCAGAATTGCTAAAATTTGCTGAATTCTTTTTCCCCATTCCAGGCCATAATGCTAATGTGGAGAGATTGTTCAGCGTAATTAATACTCAGTGGACAAAAGAGCAAAACAGACTTAATGTAGAGTCTATAGAAACTGCGCTGCTTGTCCAACACAAATTCTGTCATCTAAAGAATTATGATTATCTGTTAACTAAATCTGAATTGCTTAGACAGATTGGGAGCTCTGCAAAATCTTGAGAATTTAAGAGCACTTTTTTGAAAGCATTTGTATTCTGTTTGGTTTTTATTAAATAAAAATTTTCCATTTTGGAATAAATGTTGCTAGATGTTATAAAATAAAAGAAAGGCACCAGACTTCCACAACAAAGTTAATATGGTCTTATGTTGACTACACAAGTATGTCACCATCTAGTGACTCTAATTATGAAGAATCGGTGTATTTTTTAATGATACTGTTATGTACCCCGGCATAACAACTCTAGTACGTAATATCCGCCATGTAACTAAATATCAAACCTAATATTTTTTAGCACTACTGTACTATCACAAAAAAATGGATGCAAGCACCAAAATGTTTCAAATTATCGACAGAAACTGGAACATTGTTAAGAGTCTACATGCACTATTTCAAGTAGTAATAAGAAATGAATTAGTACTACATCCTGGATTATCTGAAATACTGCATATTTTACAAACTTTGGGGGGTTTATAAGTAAATTTGAGTTCGTTTCAATGCAGTATCCAAAAAAAAAGAAATGGTTGGATAAAGGAAATTCCGAAGATATAATTTCTTAATATTCTCGTTATACTTATTTTATTTTAGGGATTATTTAAGACTGGTTACTAAAAGCGAGTAACCGAGCGTCACCTCGCTTTCCAGATCCAAGATACGAAAGGACGGCGAAGAGAGTCGCCATTCATATCTACCCTATGAAGTAGGTGGGTTCATGGCGAATGTCAGATATTTTAGCATAAACTAAAGCTACAGTGCATATAGTTAGAGTGAAGTGTTGTTCCCGTGACGAGCAGCTGTCGTTCACACAGGAGCCTTGTAAGTACAGGAATAGCAGTGGTGGGCCTTGATCTTGCGGAGATGGGAGCTGCGTCGGTTAGACTGAAAAAAATGTCCGCCATCAGGAGAAGATGGCGGACTAAATATGTGACACGTTTTTATGATGTTGATGATGATTGTTGTTCTGTGTGTGTGCGTGTGTGTGTAATATTAAAGTACAAGCTTATTTTTATGATGTTGATGATTGTTCTGTGTGTGTGTAATATTAAAGTACAAGCTTATTTTTATGATGTTGATGATTGTTCTGTGTGTGTGTGTGTGTGTGTAATATTAAAGTACAAGCTTATTTTTATGATGTTGATGATGGCTGTTGTTCTGTGGTTGTGTGTGTGTGTAATAAAGTACAGCTTATTTTTATGATGTTGATGATGATTGTTTGTGTCTGTGTGTGTGTGTAATATTAAAGTACAAGCTTATTTTTATGATGATGATTGTTGTTCTGTGTGTGTAATATTAAAGTACAAGCCTATACATCTCACCCCATAACAGATAACATCTACAGTTCAATTATATAATTGCGACAGGTGAGAAGAGGAGGCTGGTATACCTGATCAACAATTTCTTAAATGTCTAAAACCATGAATAATTTAGACAGCAATATACCTAAATCTCTTGGATATTTAATTTGTGGGTTAGTAGGGTTCATTCAGTTTATCAAAATGTTTAGTTTTTATATTTCTACAGACCGTATGCAGAGGTTTTAATTGCTGGGGATGTTGAACTCTCAGTAGATGACCAGTATGGTTTTTGATTACTGATAACAGACGCCACCCCCTCCCTTCAACATCCTTTACGTACAGCAGAAAAGGCTTAGGCAAGATTATTAGGGTGTCTCGATGCAAGAATGAATCAAAAGCTATCAGCTTTTATTTGATTGACAGCTTGTAATGTTTTTCCACTTAAACATTTTAATTTTATCTCTAATACGACTACTGATTTACCAAATTTGCCTATACGTGTAGTTATCATTTTCTGTTGTTTTTATGGAGGTATTACAAGTGAAAGATTTCACCAGCATGGCACAGTGTTTGGCAGGGAAAGTGTGTTTAGTGACTGGTGCAAGTAGAGGAATTGGGAAAGGTATTGCTCTGCAGCTTGGGGAAGCTGGAGCTACAGTTTACATTACAGGTAAGATTCCTGTACATTAAATCAAATGAAAACAACAACAATAATTAGCATTGATTCATTGGCTCCTCAGGTTTTCACTTTACAAATAATACTAGAGAGGAAAGTCTTGTGGTGGAGGTTATTCATTGCAGCAGCAAGCTGTTAGCAAAAATAATCATATGATCTTAGGTTTATATAATGTACATCTTGCTGTTTCAGTTTTAAGAAATTTAGCTTCAACAATTCAAAAGCACTCATTTGGTATGGTCACTGGAACATCCAACTAACAGTAGATGCACTCATGATTAAGGATCATGATCAAAACTGGGAAAATGTAATTCTGGTTTCACATCTCTTGCATATTAAGAGAAAACCTTACCGAATTTTTCTGACTATAAAGTGGAATTTATTTTTTTGTTGTTTATTTTAATGATAGCTTACAGAAAAGAACACTTATCTATTAATTTGTTCTTAGGAAATCAGTTTATGAAAGGATGACACCAAAGTACTGATAGCAAGCACACTGCTAATGTATTTGAAACTTCTGTATATCAAATCATAAACTAACTAACTCCTATAACTGAATCTTGAACTCCAGCTGAGGCACTTTCAGGGGAATGCCATAAAGAGTTTACCCATGCACAGAACCACTTTTTCCAGCAGCACCACAAATTTATACTCCTGGATGTTGCTTGCTTGCTTCACTCAGATACTGATGAAAAAGACCTTCAATTTAGCCCAATTATCTTTGTCAACAAAAGTAACAATGCAAGTTATTAATTTTTAAATAGCTGAATTGTGTTACAATGGATTTGTAAAAAACGTACAATAATTTATGCCATGTTTTTGTCATAATAGCACACAAAAAAACAAGTAAGTGTAGGCAACCTATTGCTTTTACTGAGAGAGAAAAAACTGTTGTAAGTACAACTTTACTGTATCTTTATCAATTATTGCAGTACTCTGCATGAATAAAAGGAAAAATAATTCTTTTAAATAGTTGTATTTATGTGGTTTACTATTTTAAATATTCTGTACTATAGTTAAAACAGTTACTACATAAGTGGCCGCTGAGAATTCTGTCAGTGATTTTTTTCCTTTCTCTTTAATCCCCGTTAGTAAAGTTGTTCATAAGAACAGTCGTCATCATTTGTTGGAATTCTATCAAATGCAAGAAAAAAATGTCTGAAAAGAAATTCTCTCATCTGTATTACCTTCGATGTTCACACTTGATGGAAACCCAGATCGCAGGAGGATTGTTCTCTACTTCCATGCTGCATTTATCCAGTGTATCGTGTGAAGAATTCTAATATATGCATCAGTGTAAATTATATTTTTTTGGTTGAATAAAATCGTATACAAGCTTTTTTTTTTCTTTTCCCTCCTGTTGGTCAAGTTGTTGAAAAAAAATCTCACTATCCACGCTTCTTTTCTTATGGCCTCCCACAGCAGGTACAGCGTTATAGTTCACTAATTTTGTGTTTCTTGTCAGCTCCATTGCAGACAGCACAGCAAGCTTAACTGTCAACCATTGGTTTTATCTAAAACATGAAAATAACAAGAACTGGTAGGTCATTCACAATAAAAATCTTCAAAAACGAAATACTTTAGGTTTTATACATACTTATCTCCCTTCCATAATTTATTTCATCAGCTTTTTTAGAAGTCATCTAGCATTTTACAATTTATTTTCAGGTCGAACATTATATGCTTCTAAGGATGCTGAAGTAATAGGTTCTTTAGCAGAAACAGCAAAGGAGGTAAGATAATTTTTACAATCTCAAAAAAGGATGACAGAAAAAAAAAAACTCTGCAAAGCCAATTTTAGGAGCTTGGTCATGTAGTGTATTATGCATTTAAATAATAAAATTCTAAATACATTTATACTATGTATGTTGGCTTCTTGACTATTAATCTTTTATACACTATGTATCAACTGCATATTTATATACAGGATAGAATTTCATACAACTTATTAAGGTAGTCAAGCTTGGGATACATTATCTATGTAAAGATGCTTCTCAAAAAGACTTAATGGCCAAATTCACATGCAAATGTGTACTTGCATGGGAGTAGGTTTGATATCTCTTATATGTAATCAAAGGTCATTTAGAAACAGTTGAAAAGTCTACAAAACCCACCATCACCTGACCACTACAACATGATGAATGGTCTTGAGTTTTCTCCCTGGACCTTGGACATCTGTCATCATTTGATCAAACATGCAGATGATACTAAGATTTACTACACTATGATTAATATTAAAAGAGATGTTTTTGACCGGTTAGGCAAATAAAAAGTTTAACACTAAAAAATGTAATAAATTTATTTTAATTATGTCCTCATTCCTTGATGAAGACTTGGTAATGGAATTTTTTTCCAGATAGAAAGTCGAGGTGGCAAATGCATTCCAGTCCAGTGTGACCATACGAAGGATGACAATATTGAACATTTGTTTGACAAGATTGCGAAAGAACAAAATGGTCACTTGGATGTTCTTGTCAATAATGCTTATTCTGGTGTGAAAGTGAGTTAATTGAAGGGTTTATAGAGCACAGTTTTATTCTGATTCACATTTGTTTGTATTAAATTGTCTGAATTTAATTATTTTTAAAAAAGGCAATTCAGTTATGTTCCATTCAGTCAAGTTTTTAAAAACTAATTCAGGAAGCAACTTAGAGAATTCCAAAGATAGGTAAATCATGAGTTTATTCCTTATCTACATAAAACTGGCTATCAGGGTATCATAATCTTTAAGTGCAGTTTAAATTGAAGTTTCTTTTAGCAGCAGAACTACTAAATATTCAGGGTACGTGAGTCTAACAACTCTCAGCAGCAACAATGGCATCACCTCACCACCAATTTGATGTGAATTTATGGCTTAAGTAGCCAGATCATTAACTTTTAGTATAATGTTTGCTAATTAACTTTTCTTTTACTTTAAAATGTAACTTTTTCTCTCTCCTCATCAGTTTGCGTGAACAGCTCTGAAATATGGGCACAGAAGGAAAGAAGGAGACTATGTTGTAATGTGGCAGATGTGGTGGCAATTTATTATTGAATTAATAAAAATTATAGCAATTTTTTAATTTAAAAATGCAATAAAAAAGCAGCAGCAAAATGTGTAGTTCTTTAGCTATTTCCAGACAGAGACCAGTCACTTTTATCTGATTAGTAGTAGTCTATTTCAGATGATTCTATTGAGCTTAACAATCTGATGGCTGTTTAGAAAAAGGTGTTTGAAGAAGTCTGATACTGTAAGCATCACTGTGTAGTGACATGCTTCATTAACTTAACTTTCTGCAAGGATGCAGAAAGTTGTCATGACTAATACAAGATCTGCAGGGAAAAGAAATTTTATGAGCATGATTTTTTTTTAAAACTGGATTACCTTAACACTATTAGCAAATGTAGTTGATATCTATAGTAGGTTCGATTTAAGTTGTATTTAATTTATTCTGCCCATATTAGGAAATGGCTTTTTATTTAATCCAAAAACAGAGAAAACATTGGTTTTGATTGCACTAGCAAATGTTTTCTGATGATTAGAATCTTTGTATGAGTTAGGTTTCTTGCCTCTTCACATCAACTGACTAACAGACTGTGCAGCAGCTGATTTGGATAAAGATTATATATGCAGTTACACCGCAGTAGCGTGGTGTTTACATATAAGCACCTGACAACTTTACTTATTTGTCAGCCTTTCATCTCTTGTCAAAGCCTGATGGAGAGAAGTGGAATACTCTTCAAATCAGTATCTGTTTGATTTTACTGTACTGATAGCAACAAAATATTAATTTTATTTTCTCTCTCTCTAGGCAATTGCTGATTATTTAGGTAAACCTTTTTGGCAGCAACCCTCCAGTGTATGGGATGATATAAACAATGTTGGGCTCAGGTAAGTTCAAGCACTGCCTCTTCCCACTAATGGGTGGTGCATTATTGAAATTTTAAACAATCTAGAATGTGGGTGTTTATATATCTCTGACAGAACTGATTATCCAAATCAGCAACAACTATTATCATGCAGTAAAGCAGTGCACTAGTTCTTGCTTATCATCCTGAATTTATGGCTATCTAGCTTGTTTTGAAAGATAATTTTGTAATATCTAGCATTTTCCAATTAATATCACATTATAGGAATAGTTATAGAATGGTTTTTGTTGTTGCTTTTTCTTTAATCTCTGAAATTGATTTCTATTCTTAACCTGAAATTATTATTATTTAGACTATATCGATGATGTGCTGGTACTAAACCAATATACTTTAAATAATTTTTAGAAACCATTATATATGTTGTGTGTATGCAGCCAGAATGATGGTGCTGAAGAAGAGAGGATTGATTGTAAATATATCTTCGGCTGGTGGCCTCACCTACACATTTTCTGTATCATATGGAGTGGGGAAAGCAGCGGTGAGTTTCTTTGTTTAGTGCTGCCAAGAACAGCAATTATACTCTACATGTAATTGTATCATTCCTATGCCAACAGAAGAGCATTTCAATATAACTGAAAGAATGTTTACAGTGGTAATATACTAACATCAAATGGTCTGAAAGAATGTTTACAGTGGTAATATACTAACATCAAATGGTCTGTAAGACAATTTAGCAAAGTCATTGTTTTGTTAATGAGTGGAGAATGTTGTACATTGTGCATTTGCTAGACTAATCACCTGATACTTTTATTATTATATCATGATCATATGCAAATTGCACAAATGATATTATTCACTTTAGTTTTTTTTGATATTCTTTTTGTAGTGTGATCGTTTGGCTGCAGACTGTGCATGTGAGCTAAAGAAACACAATGTTGCTGCTGTCAGCCTCTGGCCTGGATTTGTCTTCACAGAGAATCTTCACCAGCTCCTTGAAAAGAACATTCACGATAATCCATTTGCAGTGAGTTAGCAATTCTAAGTTAAATTTTATCTCATAAAATATTAAGTTGGATAAATTAATTAATATGTCATTTCTTTAAATTGTTTTACAAGTGGTGGTCTTTGTGTATGTTGAACATTTTGCTGAAGTTTCCAAACCACGTGACTAGGCATATAGATGTGTGCCTCAAATAGTGGCCAAAATAAAGAGATTTACACCAATGTGTTTTCTTTTGCTTCCAGAATAAACTGGCAGAACATGTCCGTGCAGGCGAAACACCTGAATACAGTGGTCGATGTGTTGTCCATCTAGCTTCAGGCAAGTGGTAAACATTTTAGTTTTACCTCAGAATTTAACACTGACGTTTAAGAGAAAATAATCAGTATTATTTTCAATATCAATAAAGGCAATGGTGATATTTTAGTAATGAAAATATCACAGCACTTTCCTCAAATTTTACAATAGTTAAAAAATAATGGTTAACCTTTTCACTCAATATAGCAGACCTATTACAATAATCTTTCGTGACTCTGTGTCATGTAATTTTTGGAGTCTGGTACTTGTTTGTTTTTAGGAATTCTTCCAGCAGCTTTGAAGATATTCCTTTTAAAGATCTGTGATGTATTGAAAGTTTGTTGCTTTTTTGAAAATCTTGATTACAGGCTTTCTTCCTGACACTATGTGGGGCTCACATTTATGATCTACCAGTATTATTTATTTGATCTGCCTTGTAGGGAAATCACATTTTGATTACTAACTTGACTTTTTTTTTTTTTGTTTGTTTTTGCAGATCCTAAAATTATGGAAAAAACTGGAAGAGTGTTGATTTCATCAGATCTTGGTGACCAGTACGGTTTTGTTGACATTAATGGTAAGATCTTTAAATCACTGTACAGTAGATCTAAAAGAAACAGGAAGTTACCTGCCACTGTCAATAAACAACTGTTTCACTTACGGTAACCACTCTCTAGTTATTCAAATGTACAAGTTGAGTACAGATTTGCACACACTAACTAATCATGTAAAATGATTTTTCCTGTGTAGGTTGGTTCAAATTTGGTTGTGTATTAGAAGGAAACCTTGCAAGTAGTAATCCACAGAAGAGCACATCCTCTTAGTGCAGGCACAAAATTCTCTTTTCAGAAGACTTGATCTCTGCCCAATTTTCTTGAAAAAGTATAAATTTTGGAAAAACCTATAAACTTCTGACAGAAACTCATGCCTGCATCCTAGCAGTATTTAATATGTAGAAGTTTTTCTTCCAAAAATTAACTTTATATTGTTAGCATGTTTGAACATTCAGCTGCCAAAAGGCACATAGTCTGTTTGTTGACAGTGAAATTAATGATCTGGATATTGGTATGACATTAGTAGGTAATCCTTCTATCCAGATGTTTGAGGTAAGGTCAGGGGAGCACTTTGTTGGATTCAGATGTGTTACTAAATAGGATGATACATAAATGATTGTCATCTTTACATCCCATCAGACAAGGTTAGTATGGCAGCCAGATACTTACACTCACTCCACTTACGCAGTTTTATCATCTAACAAATTGTATGGCTTAGTGTTGATTTGCACTAATTTTCTTCATTCTCTATTATTAAATAAAACAAAACAATTTTATGCCCAGACATGAGAGAAGTGCTAAAAAAAATGCATCAGAGAAACAAATTGTTCACATCCTATTTTATAATGAATGCTGACAAGTTTTTAATTTTTGAAGAAATGTTTTCTTGATAATGAGTTGATTTAATGTCTGAAGCTACTGACATTCTCTTGTTTTACAGAATGCATGTATTAGTTAAACAGGATCTTAAGTTATTCAGTTTTAAATGATTTTTAATCTCATGTAGATCCTGGTTATTATTGCTTGTTTGTTTTCTTCTTTAGGGAAAAAACCTTTGTGCATAAGATCACTGAAATTTATAATCCAGTATATGTGGGATTGTAATTGGCTGGCTAACTGGATTCCTTCTTTCATCAAGGTGCCTACTTGGATGTTGAACATGAGCGGTAACAAGTTTTAAAATGATCATTAATCAAATGTCACAGACATCATTTAAAAAATGAACAAATTACTGTCAGAAAAGAACTATATTATTGAACCTGTTTTGTATCATACTTTAAATCCAGATTGAGGTTAAAATAATGCATTACAATTTTACTTGGATATACAGTTATGTAAGTCACCTTTCCATCAAGATTTATGAAATACCATTTTGGTAAACTACAAAGGTATTGTATTCCTTCAAGCATCTTTGGCTGCGGTAGTAGTACAATAGTTCCAATTGTTAATGATGCAGCAGCTGTTGTTGGTAAAGTATTTAGAGCATTCCTGCAGAACTTAATTCAACTGTCTCTGATAACATTTTGCATCATCACCATTTGTAAGTTTCTTTAGAGCTGCATCTCTTTTCACCTGTCCTCAATCAAAATATGTTGACTTGATCTCTCTATAGTTTATGGTGGTAGTTTTTGTAGCTTGGTAGTTACAGTTAGAAGCCATACATTCAAGACATACAAAGCATCTGAAAGAAATACTGCAAGTAGAATGTTAGCTACTGTTTTGAAAATTTAAAATTCTTCCTAGTAATTTGTATCCACTCTTCTTGATGGATGGATGGGGTTTGATTAAATGTCCCCAAATTAGGTGTCTTTAAATGTAAAAGTGTATGGTGTTGCTGCTTTTTGTTCCCTATAATTGTTGCCTTGACTTCATGAAATTTTTTGGGAGAGGGTCCAGAAAGGTATCATGAATACAAAGGTATCTATTATGAACTGGGTGATATTTTGCCTGATGAACAAAAGTCTCTGGTAAGTTTAGCAAATCTTTGGAGCATAGGATGGGTTTCTGTCTGCCTTTCTCTGATATTAGGAGCAACTTCTTTGCTTTTCTGTGATTTTGTGTATTAGTGTAATTCAGTAACTTTGTTGACCAATAGATTTCACATTTTGTGATATCATAAATTCTTGCCACATAAACCTGCCATGTTAGGTATTTATCATATACAGTGGCAGCAAAATTATTAAGCGGATTTCATGATTTAATCTAGACAATGGATATTTGCAAAGTAGGGCACTTTCTTGACAACCAAATCATTAAATACATTCTATTATTTGATAGGATACCTGAAATTGCTGATCACAGTACGACAGCATGAGGGCATTGAATTGATGAGCTTGATGCAATAGTCAACCATAATTTTACCCCATAATTCTTTGATATTTTTATACAACTCACTCAATTTCACCAGCTTTGAAGCTCTAATCCCGCTACCTAGTGTATTCCGCATGTTCTCTATTGGATTTAAATCCAGAGACTGAGGAGGCCATTCGAGAAGAGAGGTTTTCATGGTTTGGAACCAATGCTTAACGATATTCAGTGTAAATAGGCACATTGTGCTGCTGGAAGATCCAAGTCAAGGGCAAATTCTCAGCAGCATATGGTTCAAGGACATTTCTCAAGATGTGCAAATATCCGTTGCTTTTTAAAGTTCCCTCAGTTTTGTAAATGGACCAATTCGGTGTCAGGGAAAACAGCCCCAAGTCAGTCAGTCATATGCAAGCTTTCTATTAAATTTTTACCACCTCCATAAAGAACCAGTTTTCCTTTTTTTTTAGTCACATACATGTGTTCATCTACATCATCCAGCCAACGTTTGACAACAACAAATGATGATGATTCATGAATTATTCTTTGACTAGATGAACTTGCCAATGCAACTATGCTAACCAATTTCTCATCACTAAAAAATTTTTTTTTTTCCCATGCATTATCAAAATTTAAGAATTTCACAAATTTATCGAGCAATTATAGTCTTAACAGGACTGGATGAATATAAAACATTTAAAAATTGCTTTCCTCCATTTTTACCTTCTGAAAAATTCTAGTTGTTTGTTCTCAAACATGGGCTTTAGAGTACAGGAATTAGCTTTTTGTTTAGAGCTTGCTTTTATATATTTCTTGTGGTGTTCCCCTCTTGTAAATGTTCTCTTCTCCAGTAACATACAACTGCACCAAGATTAATTAGTCCCATATGATGTAACTAGACTAACCACCTCATGTATTTTGTCAACTGATGCTATATTGATTGGGTTTAGCAAAGCTAAATCTGGGGGTACAGCATGAATCATTTGCATCATTCAATGCTCTAAAATGAGTGTTTAGGACATTAATATTTAATGAGCTCTCACTCAAGTGTTTGGTTTTCTTCAGCAGTTGCAGAAGTGGGTTCATTTCATTGGAAGATCTAATGACTGACAATAATTGGAGTAGATCAGAATATTTTACCAAAGAATGTTTTTTAGGTCATTATTGAAATTTATCTCCAGAGATGATAAGAATTTGAGAAAACAAATAGCAGACTTGATCCAAAAGTGTTTTTATTTGAAGTATGAAAGATATGAAGTCACAAACTGAAAATACTCTCCAAATATCAGTTTGGTGAAATATACAGTCAAGCAGATATATACTAAATGATACAGGCAGCAATCTAGTTCTAAACTTTCAAAAGAGATTTTCTATTTATTAATATTTGTTGCCAATGTCCATGCAGGAAAATTTGCTCTGTGGAGTTTGATTTTCAATTTGTGCAGCAGATTCCAAAACACAATTTAACATTAACAACAGTTGGATTTTCTGAGCTTCGTAATTTCATAAACCATTCTACAAATGTTACTACCAACAAGCAACTGAAATATAAGAGAACTTTTTAAGGATTTTTTTAAAAAAATTAAAATGAGGATCATATTGCAATTTACTTGTAGTAGTACAATTTTTGGCATGCCATCTGCTCGTCGCAACTTAACACGGGGCAGCCAGTCACTTCCGTAATATCAGTATATAAACTGACCAGCAGAGATCCCACTCCATTAAGCCTGTTGCACGCTTCCATCCATACAAAACAGCAAAAGGGAAAGGGGGTGTAAATTTTGACTCTGCCTTATTTATGATTGCGTTTTAATTTAATGAAATACAGGCAAAGATCACAAAACAGGAAAATGTCCTGGGGTGTACTCCAAAGTCGTGTCCCAAACCATTTTTATAATTTACCACATCACAATAATAAATGCTGCTTCCTACAACTTGTTTAAATGTGTTACTCTTGGCAACTTGAAGTTTTCCAACACAATTATAAAAATCACAGCTGGATTTTAAAAAAATATCTTCACACAAAATTCCACCTTCACAAATTCCAATTTAATTTGATTCCTTGTCTCCAACTATTTTTCATGATAAAAAAAGGAGAGACACCATCTACTGCCTTGAATAAATTTGGGCTATCACGTGTCCACCATGAAGGCAGTACATACCTGTGGTGGAGTGAAATCATGCTGCCAGTAATTATCAATAAGTCAAGATGCCAAATCCAGTCTAAGCTGAGTGTGCTGGCTTACCGCTTCTGACTTAGAAAAGAGGTTCGGTCTGCTGTTAAGTTTTAATTGAAGAAATCTTAAAAAGCTTCAAATATGGACAAAACTGTGTCCATATTAACACCAGTTTATACTATGGGCATTGATTGGCTCTGCATTTTCCGATTTGTCTGTCAACAGTTTTAACTTTTCTTTGTGTATTTGCACCACAGGTCAACATGAGAGGTAAGTCACCGTCCAGTATCTATTACAGGTTATTTATTGTGAGGGTTCTTGGACCTCTCCACAATCAGGAAAATGCCGTAAATAAGGCACCTACCACCTTCGAGACCCTGGAACAATACCAAAATGGTACAGAACGGGTTTCCACTGGAAAAGACAACAGATGCTTGCTTTCACATTATGGGAATACACCTCACACTTAGTCCGGCAGGGGCTAGTTCGGTGATGATCCGCCAAGACCGGCTTACACTCAGTCAGTGCTCCCTAGTTGCTGTTCGGGTATCCACGTGGTATGTTCAGTGGTTACCAGGTATTAGGACACCTGCACGTTTCCAGTCATCACCAACACAACGTATCTAGAGCTCTGTTTTAACGCATAATTGAAGAGATCTTTGCACCCACTTACAGTCATCTCTACATCTTCCTCCCCACGAATTACCAGTTGTTACAGATGACCATCATTCTCCATGTGTGGTTACTGGCCGTCCGTACAAGAATGATTTTTTGTGTGTTTGTCATACCTAGATTGGAATCAGACATTCTGCAACTAGCATAACTAGCGCTTTCAAATGTTCATGCATTTCGATCCTTATATTCTCTCCATTTGTGAAGGGTCATCGAGAGAAATAAGATACCGAGAGTCTACAAAATTAAAGCTGCAGCTATGGTTTAAATGCTGACAGACTAAGACACTTCATTTAAATCTCTTTGGCACCGTGTATGGCAATTAGTTAGGCAGAACAAGATATCACGGTTGAATTATTTATGTTACATAGTGAGTAGCTAAAACAACAGTAATCGAACAAACAACGGCTAGCCATGTGTGACGAACATTTGGCTGGCACCAGGGTGCTTCCGCTAATTATATTAAAGAAACCAATTTATAAACTTTGAACACCCTACTAGCGTATGCTCACACGTAGTTTATGAGTATAGTGTACGAAGTTCTTCACTTAGAGCAAATAACGAGAAAGGGTAGATACTTGTTTATCAGTCAATGAGAAAATTACCTGGACGGAATCACCTTTTTTTTTTCCAGTCATAAACAGTTCAACTAAAATAGTATCCCCACTTATGAGGTCAACCCTTGCGATCGAATTAGGGAAATATGTGCTAAAATAAGGCCCAAAGTGATGCAGGACCTTTCCAAGTAATTGTTCCAAGCACGAACAGCAGCGGGACCACTTTCTTACAGATAATTATGGAATAGATGAACAGTACATTCATTTTTCTAATATTTTATGCAGAATTAAAGAAAAATTATACCAAAAATAGATAGGACTGAAAGATGTACGATCCTATGGAAGTTGCTTCCTTTCCAGCTAATCCACATCAACTTTGTAAACTTCATAACCGACACCTTTAAAACCGGGTCTTAATCAGCCATTTTCAACATAACGACTTCCACCACAATGTATCAATAAAAGTGCTGCAGTCCTTATTCGCATTCATTCTAAGATCGATAGAGAAAAGTTGGACATTGAAAGTTCAGTGTATCTCGCATTTAACAGTTTAGAGAGTTGTAAGAACATTACTTCTATGCAAAACGTTTTGCAGATTTAGCCTAATCTAAACTGTATCATCTGATCAAAATGTAAATATTTAATGTCATATGAGAATCTTTCCTCTCAGATGGTGGGAGTGCAGATGATGACTTTGAAGAAACTCTCCTGGCATAAAAATTAGCGGTTTTATTTTTGACAAGCCTAAGCATTTTTAATATGAAAATCCATGTCCAATATCACTCCTTCCAATACGAAACATCTAACATTAGAAAATTGTGATCAGAGGTTTCATAATAAAATCATATCGTCATCCGCGGAACATTGGAATAATTTACAAAAGAATCAAAATATAAGAAAAGGGCACCATATTCTATGCTAAAAAATCCATTTTCTCTATAAAAGTTTCTAATAACTTGAAAAAAGTATTTATTTTATTCTTCTGAAAATAGTACAGTGCATTTAAATTTTACTCGAATATATTTGTAACAACATCGTTTGATGCTAAACTAGGCCTGCAGAAATATAGCTACGTATTCCTGTGGTGCTCCCCTCTATCAGAATTATTTGATTGTCAACTGGACCTGCAGAAATATAGCTACGTATTCCTGTGGTGCTCCCATCTGTCAGAATTATTTGATTGTCAACTGGACCTGCAGAAATATAGCTACGTATTCCTGTGGTGCTCCCCTCTATCAGAATTATTTGATTGTCAACTGGACCTGCAGAAATATAGCTATACTATTCCTGTGGTGCTCCCCTCTATCAGAATTATTGGACTGTCAACTGGACCTGCAGAAATATAGCTATACTATTCCTGTGGTGCTCCCCTCTATCAGAATTATTTGATTGTCAACTGGACCTGCAGAAATATAGATACGTATTCCTGTGGTGCTCCCCTCTATCAGAATTATTGGACTGTCAACGCTAATTTTCAGGCACACAACAGAAGTTTGAAAAATCTACTACTAAAACTATTTTTATTTGATAGCAGTATAACTCTAAGAATTTGAGAAAAATTTTATAATTGTTTTTTCAAAATGGATAAATAGATAATAAATTTATTGGCAAAATTAATATTCTAATGTGCACACATTTGAATATAAACAATACATAAAATTTTTATTGTCATCATCCAGAAAAAAATTTTATATTTCAAATCAAAGGAGTTTTTTTTACTAGTTAGTCTCTATGTTGGGAGAGTCCTGGCTGTACACCTACCAAAAGAGAGATTCTTTTAAAAAAGAAGCATATTAGTCTTTATTTATACAGGTAGTTTTGCACAATTGTACACCGAGGATACTGAACCACTGCTTTGCATAATAAAGTTTTTAGTTTTGTAGTTCCAAGGAGGAAGGAAGCCTTCCCAGCTTATACCCAGAGAACAGAAATGACTGATTGACGCTTCCATTATTCACTACACTTGCCATCAATTTATTAATGCCATTAACAATTCTATTATTTAAAAAAATTTCAATACCCAACTGTGCTTGAAATATAGTTAATTCGTTATATGACACACTAATAATAATAATAATAATAATCATAACAGCCCCAAAAATTTGTGTGCCTGGAACCCTAATTATTTTCAAAACAAAAGGAGGCTCATCTAAACTACCATGAGGAATATGAATGTACAATGAAGATTATTCTCTTCCATACTCAACACAATTCTTTGTTGATGATCTCTTGTCAGGCACTTTTACACCATTGCATTAACCTGCTAACTAACCACTTTTAGAGTGGTGCAGGGTGACTGGAGAAAGCATCTGAAATGATTGGCACAGCCTGCTAAGGTGGACTTATCAGAAAACTGCAGTCAATCAACTAGTTTAGGGAGTCCGTTTTCAAGTTGCTGGTTTTGTGACTACTGCTGAGGATGAGCTTTTTAAAGAATTTCTTCCAACTGGTATCTCTAATACATTGTGAAGTTCTGAAAATGAACTTGAGAAATTGGCAAATGAATGCCTTTTATCATCATTTTGTTAGGGATTGTATTATTTCCTTTCAACTAATATTATTTCTAAATAAATGACCTTTCTATTTGAACCTAACATTTTCAAAATTAAACATGGTGAAAACCAACAAAATTCCCATTCCTTTTTATAATGAACTGTTTTATATTTAGATATTTATATTAAAAGTAAATAAATACTCTTTATATATACATTCACATTAGCCATTGTATACAGTGACCAATGTTGGCTGGGTCTTGTGAAGTAGTCAGAACAACTTGGCTGACATACCAACCTACAACCAGCAAACCCATAATGCTGTATAGTTTCAAATTAGTCACTAGCCTAAAGAGAATTAGGGAAATTATTTATGGTGTGAGTATTCTCCTCGCCTCTTCATACTCCAACTCTAGCAATTTTGAGGAAACAAAATTATTCAATGATCTAAATAAAAGCATTGCAGATTTTTAGATGTAAGTAAATTTAGTATTAAAATCTTTCTTGAGAGTTTTATATTTTGAATTCACATCATTCTGTATAGTAATAATGAAAAAAGGTAAATAATTTTATCTAACTTCAGAAAAAAATGAGGCTTACTCCAGACTCTCTTAGATTGTTGATAAAGAAAATCATCTTACACATTTAATGTTTTATATTACACATTCCTTTTCTAAGTATTCAATTTATATCTCACTTGTTTGTTTGTTTTTTGTTTTTAATATGAAACCAGTAAAGGTCTCAATTTCAAAGAATTAAATACCCCAGAGGCTAGAATCCAACATTACACCTGATATTATTGTTGGATCCTTCAGTATTTCACACACTGGTACAACAGCCTCTCATTTACTGCTGTTTGAAGAATTTGTTACAATGGTTTATCTTTAACCTGCTATTTGAAAAACTATTCCCAACAAGTTTGGAAGAGAACTGAAACAGTATAGGCTGAATGTACAGCATGCACACAGCAAGGAAAACCACCACCACAAAGACATCTCTGCCTGGAGCCACATAATCATCTTACCATTACTTTCAGAAACCTCTATTCTCGTTAGGCAGACTTAAACAAAATAAGAGAACTATAACAGCTGTGTGCGTATAAAATCTAGATTAATTTAGCAGCTTCATGTTATATTTTTCTTCTTTAACTTTCCTTCAAATGTTAGGGGTCACATTAATAAAGGAGAACTACTGCACTTTTCTTGAATATTGGTACCATTTTGCTGTTGTCTTTTCCCACCAAGTTAGAAAAACCCGGGAAGCCATCACAGCTTATACAAGACACTGGGTTCAAGGAGTGCTTATCAATCTACTTTTAAACTGGTAAATGCTTTGACCGAACAAATTTCCATTCTTTGGCTTCACACTTTACAATATAAATAAGGTGGCACAGTAGGTCACGAGTTTGCTAGTCATTCCTTGTGTCTCAGGTCTGATCCCCGGTGGGGTCGGTCAGATGTACATGCTGATGAAGCCCAAAACAGCCACATAGCTGCCCTCTTGATGTTGACATTCACCTTGACTCGACCTGGAGAGGGGTGGGCTCCATTGGGTTGTAAGATGACCTAGACACACCTTTAAGTGCTCCAGCGACCTATGGGTTATGGGACAAGTGTGAATATGTATATACTCTAGCTTTATTTACAATGGGACTATATCTAGTAAAACGTTAGTTTGGGGGGGCTTTCAATTTTTTGACCCAGTTGAACTCATTCAACTAACTGATATTCAAAAACATCTTTTTTCACTTACTGAGCAAACAACAACAACCTTCAATTTATTTAATTTTTTTATTTTATTTTCGTGTTTGTTTGATTTAATCTGTTAAATTGCTCACCTAGAAATTTACCACCATTTGTTTATTGGACCCTGACCTTCTAGTTTTATGTCAAACCTGGAGGATGTGGGATGGTGCTGCATATATTTCACATTTTGTAACTGATTAATGTTGGTGGCAAGGCAACTGAATTAAAATTATAAACAATTACGTACATTGGCATTTATCACTAGGTGTATAGTGGGACATGGGTAAAACTTCTAAAGCTTTAACCCTCTTGCTCTTAATGTACCAAAGAGTCTAACTCATTTTCAGTCTTAAAGGAAAGCTAGAGGCAGGTATAAATGAGTTATCCCCCCTTATCATCTTCGACAGGTAAACTTGTGAATTCCAATCTTTGGCAAAATAAGTTATAAGGGGAATAAGAGAAACGTTTTTATAAATTAATTTACAATGGCTTAAAAGAAGAAAAGAATGGACAACAGATTAGTTTGAGCTTTTCCTCATCTAATAGTAACACAAACTTTCACACTAAGAAGGCATATCACCAGTGCTGCATTAAAACACGCTTACAACTACGCATCATTGCCAGAATAATTCAAGTAGAATTATTTCATGCACTATGCCTTTATCCAAAATTAAAATGTTGCACATGGAAGTGAATCTGGTGTCACCACCTGATATATCCATCAGAATATGGATATTAGGAATGGAATCAGTCCAGCATTACAAAGTTGATTGACGATTAACATTTGAAGATGTGAATGCGTTGCTCCACATCTAAACACTGAAATCCAAGAAAAAGGCTAATGATCCTTTTGTGGTGGTTCTTTGAGCTCTATAGCATCTTGCTTTATTCTTCTGAAGAATTTGTTTTATAATAAAAGCAATCATGGGTAAACGATGTTGGAAGAATAGTTAAAAGAATTTCTATATAGTATGCTATGCTGTTGACCTTCAATGGACACTAAGTTTCACTATTATACTACATGCCACTCCTCATATACCATAGAATAATAACTTCCATATTTGACAGTCAGTCGCAGATAATTAAACTGAAGGGCCTCTCTGCACTTTTTCCATAAGTGTTTTCCTATTTCATGAGTAGTAGTAAAATTTTGACTCATTAGTAAACACAGTCAACTTTACTGTCTACCATCTAGCTCTCTTGTATATATGCAGATTTTGTGGATTCCTGTGAGTGAGGGCTTTTTCTAAGCAACTTACCCACTATGGTCAAGTTTATGGAGAAACTGAGCTATTCATTGACAAATTTGCACCCTTTCAGTGAGACTCGCCATGTTTCTCTTCAGCCACTACAAAGTTGACAAACAACTGCATTTCTGATGCATGCTGTCAATAATAAATGGTCTTTGGATTGACGTTGAGCTGCTAAAATTGTGATTCTTCTCTACCAAACAACTTTAAAAAAAAAATCATCAAAAATTTTTTAGTGATACTGAACTCCAATTTAAATATTATATGCATCTTCAATAAAGTGTGACTCTGGTTAATCAAGCTGAGCTTTGTAAAAACCAGGTGTACACTCAGATGTGTTGCTGGCTGGATGTTGAGCACAAGTCAGCAGAGTCAATAATTTTAATAAGATCATGCTCAACCATTAAAAAATTAGTCAACCTTTTCATAGGCTATGCTATTCAGGAAGTTCAAAAACACGTGCAACAATATTTTCACCGATGATTCCTTCCTATGAAAAATAATAAATTGATCAGTCGTCGTCCTTGCACGTAACTGATGCCACCAGCCCACATCACCACACATTCAAAATTAGTTCAGTTTTTCAAATGTGTGTACACACCTTGGATGGTCATAATCTTGGGGCTAACTATGCAAACATCCCAGATACTTGGCAGCACAATTACGTATGGTGGGATTTCTCCAACATTAAAAAAATTGCCAAGGTGGTTTGGCATCAGAAAGAATGGGGCTTATTCTGATAGAAGTGCCAGAGGAAAACTAGAAAGATGTGGGATCAGTTCACCGGTAGGTTATTTTGAGTTGTGCTGGATGTCCAACCAGAGGATTGTGATTAGTGTTCCAGTCACTCCATCAACCTGGGTGCATGACGTTTTGACTGAAGCTGCATCGGCAGTGTGAACGAAGCAGGAAATGGTGGATAACAGTATTGCTCAATAATGAGGTTTGCTGCTGCATGAAATCGAATGTCAACAGAAATGTATACTAAAACCTCCCCCCCCACCCCCCCCCCGGGGCAGCGATTAGATACAGAGATGAGGAGGTCTAATGGTGACATGCTATCCACTCTTCATGCAGGGCTATGGTAGAACATTCCAACAAGACCACGCTCAGCTTCTCATCATGGGCATCCCAACAACAACAGTAATGGGCTGGGCGACCCCGGCCATCTTGTTGGTCGGACCAGGTTCTGTGAGATCTGAGTGTAACCGACCGTTGTGGTTCACAGAAGAAGTACCGATTCATATCTTCAGACTGCTGGGTTTTATCACGATGAACTGAGCTGCTGCTTCATCTGTGACTATCAACACATCTACAGGGGGAGGTCTTCAGGTGGTATAGTGGACACTGACATTCTGAACCGTCTTGGAACCAATCAATGGATGCAGCGTTAACCGCTGTTATCTTCTGGTTGCACCCCCTCCCTCTCCAAGTTTATTTAATGCTTATATTTTGTTGTTTCTTTTTTCCTGAATAATTCATTATGCAGAGAATGAGTTACACATGACACTTTGATGAGCCGTAAATACAGGTGAGGGATCCCGAACGCGCTACTCCAGCGCTAGTAGTTCTCGGAGCTGCCGCTCTGGTTGGGTGGCGCCACCGCTTCCCGCGTCAGTTTGAGACAGCGTACTGTGTGTGTGTGTGTGTCTCTCTGTGCGTGATCCTGGTTAGGTTATGTCGCATATTTAGCCCTGGCTGTCTCTAAAACAATGTCTGGGAGGCCTGCAGAAATTCCCCGGGTGCCAGGCAGAAAGTGGACTCCTCGCAGCGTCTCGGGTTGACGGATCGCCAGGGAGGTTTGACCGAGGAAGATGGCGGTGTCCTGTCCCCTCTCTCTCTCTATCTGTGGCCTACAGAGACGGGGAGGAGGCTTCTTCGCTTAAATTCCGTGGTGGTGCTGACTTACCGGAGTTAATGGGTGTCCTCCGTCGGGCGGAGGATCTCGGAGTGTTAATGGAATGGATACCGGAGAGGAGTATCTCGTGCTGCGTCAGCCCGTACAGACGCCATGTGAGTATCCCCCCGGGGCGGCGTGTGGTGAGGGGGCTTGGTTAGGGTTCGCTGCTGGCGAAACCTCGTTATATTGGAGGTGTGTGCCCTGGAAGACTATATTTCCATGATTTCTGTGTGTTATAGGTACATTCTAGGACGATATGCGCCCCGAATCCGGCTACCTACAGACCCAGAGCGAACCGGATTTGGGATCCCAAACCTGTATAGTGTTGTTGTTGTTGTTGTTGTTTTTTCAGTAATGAGTGATGTATTTTAGGGGCACCTTATCAATAACTACGTGCGGTTTTACATGGCTGCACTAATCACTTAATTATGTATATTCAATTTGAATCAAACTAGGATATACTTTGATGAGAGAGAGCCCCATAGTTATTTGACATAACCCCCCCCCCTCATTATTATTATAAAAGGGGCCCAAAGAATAGTAACATCACGAAGATGAGAAAGCTGGACTCTGTATTATCTAGTTAGAGATTTTTGGTTATGGTGTTCCATCAAAAATACATTCTTAAGCGTTTAGACATGAGCAGAAAACTTTCTGAACTACTAATTACCATTGACTATTATTCAGCTATTGTTATGTAAGCCTAATGTCTTTGAATATAAAGTGGCCATAAATATTGTTATTTGCATAATGATGCACATGCATTGTAAATGCAGATGTTTGCTGGAAGATTTTCAACTACATCTGGAGCAGGTAAACAAAAAAAGAGTGAAAAAAAAGTTTTTTTTTTTTGCCAACCTGGTAAGGTCAATGAATTTATTTTGTTATACAACATGAAATAACCAGTTCCAAAATACCTGCCACTGAAAATACAACAAAGCATAGAAAATGCGAGAAAAAAATATGTATGGCAGTTATCCCAAAGAGTGAATGGAGGTAGAAATCTCACCACAGTTAACATTGTAGGCACGGCGATGTTAGTAAGTACTGAAAGCTGCTTCATCAAATATGGATGCCACAAACCCAGCTGTGAGGTGTTTCGAATGGACAAAATCTGCAGCACAAGAATTGCAAAAAGTTAAAGAAATGCATACAAGTGTGTATTGTCATCATCAATGTTTAGTAATTAACAATTTCTTTTTTTTTGCAAAGATGGAATGTAATAAGCTTTTTGTTCATGCAGTAGGAATATCAGAATGTGTTTTAAAGACTGCTACAGATCTAAATATAGCAGGACATGAAATGTGATGAGAATAGCCTCAAGGAAAATTGGCTTTATACAACTTGTAAGCTGAACGTGATGAGATAACATGAAAGTAATATAGTACCCTGCACCAACCAAGAGAAAATTAAAGTGAAATTGAGGCTTGATGCTGGATTTAGTCTATACTAATGAAGAGTCAACACAGTGAAGGGGAAATAACTCTTTAGAGTCATAGCATTTGCATGCAAATAAGTGGTATGATAATAAGTTCTCATTATGAATGACACAATGTTATTACATGAAGCTTTGTGTATATTCAATAAATTTGGCAATCTGATGGACCATGATCATGAAAAAAGAAAGTACAATCTGACAACCAGAAATCATATCTAATAATGCTTGAGTCATGTCAGCCATAGCTAAAATATTTTCCCTCAAAAAGCTCGGAAAACAGAATAGCAAAATAATGGGAGTTTTCTGCTGCTCGGTACAAGGGGTCAGTCCCTCAAATAAAGTACTGCATTTTTGTTTTGTAAGTAGCTTATTTTCTGATCTTCCAGATTGTAGTAAAGCAGAAAATTCTTAGGTTCATGGCAATAGTCAATAATAAAAAATAAAAGGGAGCCAGGAAAAAAACAAGAGAAATTTTTGTGCATTTTACTAGTGAATCACAAAAGGCAGCAATAATAGATTTCATCTGATTCACAAGAACAGACAAGCAAAGAAGAATGTCTTGTGGCAGAAGAAAAACTTAGATAGTAAAATAATTAAATGACAATGGTGCTTTATATAACTCAAACCTTAGCTCACTAAAGAATAACACTAAGAAGTAATGGCAAAACAAAGATAGTAACTTAAGCACTGGCTACAAAGCACAGATATGCAACCATTCCATGCCCCACATACATTTTGGAGATGTCAATGAATGAATATATCTATATGAAAGGCAATGCTGTTCATAAAACTATCTTTTGAAGTTTTAGGGTTGGATTGTGTGGTATAATAGCTGATACACTTTGTGGTTAAAGATGGAAAGCCAACAGCTTATTAAGTTAGAGATTACTGACAAAACTGATGAGCCTTGCTGAAGAGTTTCTTTCATACATTGCAGAGACAAATAGTAACAAAGATGTAATAAGATTCTAGAAATGTGGCAGTACTTCCAGTATGCCTGGCAAGTTCAAAATTGTATAGAAGATTTCTGAAACTGCAATGGTCAGTAATATACATACCATGTATCGCCCATATAGTCAACTTAATTACTGAACATAGCAACAAATCAAGAATCCTTATATCAAATATGTGACACTTTTGACAGCATGTATGTATTTTCTTTTTTAGCTCTAGCAATAAGCACTCCAAGCTTTGAGTGATTTGTTGGCAAATGTAGATAATGCCCTTGAACTAAATAATCTGCCAAAAACTCATTGGACAACATGACCAGAATCCATTGAAGCTGTGTGAAAATAATATAATGAGATGGTAGAAGACCTCAAAGTTGTTATACCAAAAATATTGACAAAGAAACATGAACTAAAAGCATGAGATCTCCTTTCAAGCTTGCTTCGTTTTGACTTCGTTTTTTCATTTTCATCAGAATGAAGATAACAAGTCTTTGAGAAAGAAGAACTAGATGTTACAAGGTAATAAAACTAATTGAAAAAAAACACCCATGCAAGAGTCTGAGGCAGTGTTGAACCAGCTCACTGAGGCATCTGTTGCATATGCACATCAACATGACAGAGATACAGATTGTAAAATCCACCAGATTTCATCACCTTCCCAAAGTGACTAGATGAAAATCCAACAGCAATGCAATCAACATTCTATAAAAAAAGAATTCACTTCGTCTTAGATTCCTTTTTAGCAAAATGGCAAACATTGAAACTGTTAAAACCATTTCTGGGTGTGCTAAAACCCAAAAAGATACCAAATAAAGTTCAGATTGAAAGGTGGTCTGAACAGTATCCAACTGAACTTCCATCACCTATGTTGCGCAGGCACCAAAATTCAGATATGCTGCTGATTTTGCAATTTGTTAGAATCAGCATAGCTTATTCCCAACATTAACAATGGCATACAAACAAACTAAATCTCAGTCTTTCTGCAGAAGCTTTATGGTCAATGACTGGATGTTTTTGTGTTGCTAGGTGAGAAAGATTCAGTTGATTAGCATTCATCTTAATATTTAGTTAAATATGGGCTAAAATTAACCATAGACACATTGAAGTATTGCCTTAGTGTTAAAGATCTCATGACTTACATTCTACTTCTGTTTTGCACCAGTCGAGTTTTCAAATTTTTGGTTTGGTGATTGTTTTGTTTATTATACTCTAATTGGCACGGGAGGATTGGTATTATGTAACGGTCTATTTTTAAATTGTCTAATGGGAAGATCTTTTTTTAAAAGTATCAAAATGGTATTTGGGGCTTAAAACCTATAAGCCACCTTATGACCTACCTTTATTAATATATTACATGTGTTATCTTGCATATAGTTATAGTCTCAGAGCAGAAATGCTTATTTATTGTTTGAGAGAATAAATCAAAATTACTTATATTTTTCAGTAATCAAATAGTCATTTAAATATATATACAGGCCCAAAAACATTTAATACCCCTTTGGTTCAGCACAGTCCTGACATCATTATTGTTTAACATATTTTGCTAAGCATGAGTTACGCAAATATCAGTGACAAAAAAATGGCATGCAGCATATCAGTAATTTGTGACGGCAACATAACGTTTTGAAGAATATAAGTATTTCAATGTTTACTGAATACTTGTAACCAGTAGATTTTTATTAAAATATAGCAATTGATATGAATTAAACTAACTTCTGAAGATAACTGATCAGAGAGCTGAGTTCCAGTTTAAGAAGCAGTGTGTTTGAGACTCTTCAAAAGCATTATTACTATCAGTACAGTGAATACTTTACAAATCCAATGATAATGGAAGCTGCTTCAAGTGAAACATTAGTGCTGACAATAAAGGTGCAAATGCCAGGAACAGAGAACGAACCCAACCACTCAGTTTGAGATGCCTGATATGTCTTGTTGTTGAAAATCAGGGTGGTGATCTGACCAACAACAACAAACAAACTGATTGCTGAATGTTTTATTGTTCTCATCCTTTACTCATATTTAAAGAAAGTTCTAAATCTAATTTTAAAAAAGAAACAACTATTTACTTATTTGAAAAATGTATTAATAATAGTACTTTTTGATGATAAACTGCGAATAACCAGTTACCTGAATTATTTTAATATAATATGGAGACTTGATAATGTAAGACTTCTATCTTTATTGTTAGCAAAATATAAATCAGAAAAAATTTAATTTTTTTAGACATTTTCCTTCATTGAATTTGTTGAAATCCTTCAAGAGTAGTCTATTATTATTATTTTATGTGTGTTTTGTCAGTTTTAAATAACAACAATAATAAATTGTTCATTTTATCTGCTGTATTCGTGGCAGTAACAATTGTATGAGCAATTTCACACATATCAGCCATTAGGTTTTAGCTATGAAATTTATCAACTATTTTCCATCATCATCAGTTGTAATTAATTACCAGTTAATTTATGCAAGTTTATTCAGTTTTAAATTTTTAGAATTTACCTAGTACCTTGAAACATTTTCATCTAATTTGTTCCTTTTGAGACTTGTTCACTCTTTGAAGATATTTTCAATATGTATCATATTTATGCATGATAAAGCTTTCACAATTACCAGGTCTATTTAAATTTAACCATTTTGTTTCAGATCTAAAACTATTCATGGAGAAATATTATTAATTAATCTAATGAATAACAAATTCAGTCTGCGCATTGGATCGTTACACAGATTAGTGTTAAGCTACATGGCATGAGCTAGAAAGAAACTTCAGAACTACATTATCATTAATGACTACATGGTGCATGACAAGGGTATATAAATGTCTCGAGTTAATCATGCTAGATGTGCAGTCAAAGTATCCTACTGTCAAGTCCTTTGGATTCTCCTGGACACACAATTATTGTTGATTATTTTTTCCAAATATTTAAAAAATTAATGAGATCATTGATCAATCTGATCAATATCTGTATTGAAAATCAATAGTTTTAAAGTCTGCCATAAATCCTGATACAATATAACCATTTCTAACTATTTCATGAAAACGCAACAGGCTACTTGCTATAAACTGTGGTAAACAATTAGCACAAACACTTTAATTCATTAAAACTTGAATAATACATTTGCTCAACATATAATAAGCTGCACAACTCAGCTATAAAATGAACTGTGATTATATTCAGAGGTGGTCACTTCTTAGCGTTTTCCGCTAAACTGTCATCCCACAACTAGCGATGAATCTAATCGTCTTCTCCAGATCCTGCCAGCTGCCATAGTTATTTTCTGAGGGGGAGTAGCTGTTGGCCACATTTTCCTTCTCCCTCAAGAAGTGAACATCTTTGTAGAATGTGTTCAGCTGTCTGATCCTCTTGACCACAGGAGCAGGTGGTGAAGGTACCAGCTTAAACTTTCGGCTCATGTGAGCATTGAGCTGATTGTGTCCCGGTTCGGAGTCTCACCAGAGTCACTTGTTGGTCTCTGGACAGTAGGTGGTGGTAGTCCATTTCTGTCTGAGGCCCAAATAATGCTCTGATGATGATGATCCTCTTCCAAAAGCTAACGCTGTTGTCTGGTTGGTGTTTTTCAGCGCACCAGCTTTTGCTAACTTGTCTGCTTTCTCGTTCCCTGGTACACAGTTGGTCACTAAGCTGAGTATTTTTCATACTGTACTTATTGGTTAAAGGTAACTTTCTGATTAAGCAAATATTTCACCTTTCACTGGATGTAAAGACTCAGTTTGGTTACTGGACACACATTAGCATGTTATGAGATGTGATACACAAGTTAAGCTTAAACTATCAGTTTCAAAAAAGTCTAATACTATGTGTTGGCATATTATGTAAAGATGGCATCAGAGTTCAATCTGAAAGTGTAGTATCTGGATGCAATATTTTAAAAAACCTTAGAATATTGTTAAATAATTTATCTACTATCCATTCAAATATTTTGTATTATCAAATTTTATAGAAAGTGGTGCTCAAGAGGGGCAATGAAAAGCATGGTTTGTGAGAGATGTACTGTCTAGAACACCATCAGTTAGTGAACTCTGATGCTAAATAATTCTTTTTAAATTTTTTACTATTTGTTTCTGATTTGATATACTACAAAAGTAATTAATAATAGAACTACACCTAAGGTTTTAAAAGGTGTGGCAGTAGCTTTGATTCTCACCGTCAGCTAAATGCTGTCCTTCCAGATTCTGTGGCAAGCTAATCATTGATAAGTATTTTATTTTATTTTCTTATTTATATTAGATGAAATGTTAGAACTGTGTAAACCTCAAACATTTGAGATGAACTTATGGCGAAAGACTACTGGAACCAGAATGTCTGTCCAACTATAAAAATTCCACCAGCCTTAATGGTCAAGTGCTGGTCAGTGAATAATCATAACTGATGATTTGTCGTCATTCCTCTAGATGTCAGAAAAAGCAAGTGCATATTTGCGAACTTCAAAATTCTCATGGGGGAGATTTTGCACTACAAGCAAAACTGGTTTGAGGCCCATCGCTTTGCAAATATCCACGCATTCTTTGATTTTGTCATTTGTTTTCAATTCTGCAGGTCTCAAGATATCCTCATTTTGGTTAATTTCAGATTTAATCTGAAAACAATGTTTTTTTACTT
Source organism: Nautilus pompilius (assembly GCA_018389105.1). Classification (NCBI taxonomy): domain Eukaryota; kingdom Metazoa; phylum Mollusca; class Cephalopoda; order Nautilida; family Nautilidae; genus Nautilus; species Nautilus pompilius. The sequence continues at coordinate 355,802 of JACATO010000980.1, read as the reverse complement.
CCATAAAACAGGGTTGAGGCACCAGGTGTACTTGTGTATATATTTATAATACCAGTGTGGGAGTAGTTTCTTTGGCTGTCCTTTTTATGGTTTTACTCGTACTTAGTTGATGAATTATTTCAAATATACATTTGGCCACCCAAGGAAATTTTGTTTCCCAAGATATCTGGAATGTGCACTCATGGTGTTTTCTCTTCGCCCTTGTTGCCAAAGCCATTTTGAGTAATCGTGTGAACAACCATGCTTGGTTTAGAACAATAAATATGATTGGTCATTTTATTTGTATAATTGGTTTCCATTGGCCAAGAAGAAAGTGAAGCCAGATTTCTGGTATGAATCACGTGTTTACTCAACTAGTTTTGCTATAAAGAGCAAATGATTGGCTGCCATTTACTGGGAAATTTTGAATGTACGAAAAAGTTAATTATAGTTACGCAAATTGATAGAATATGTATAAGTTATGGCCATTAAGGCTGCAACACCAGTGTGAGATGGATGCATATGATAGATTGGTTCTGATGTCCTAACCAAAAACAGTTTTATTTAGAGTCACATGCATTTGCTTATTGATTATATCAAGTAATTTGATAAAATCACTCGATCACATGTATATCTACTTTTGCAGGTAACTTCAATAACATTAGTGAATGAAAGAAAGTCCAGTATACCAACAAATATCCTTATGTCCCACCAAATTAATTCGTCTAAGAAGAAAATGGACATCCATTTACGTATCTCCAAGTGGCAGCACCAGCTGAGCCAAACAATGTCCATTCTTCCCTATTTCACAACAACAGGTCATTTGAAAAAAAAATTAAACTTAGCTTTAACGTTGCTTTCTACTTAAATTAAATCTACCACCCTGAAAGTGAGAGTAAATGGTCCAGAGACGTGTGTCTGAGAACAAAAAAAAAATGAGTAGATTTGAAGAGGAAAGAGAGACATACAGAACTCTGACTCGTTACTACCTCAGAAGAACATGTTGAATAAAGCAGATGGACTGTATGTAATATTGTCTAGCTAATTTTATTCTGCTTTGAAAACTGTAAATAGTAGTTGGAGAATGACTAAGAGACCAGCAGATAGAGAATTAAATTACATAGACCAGCACAAGAGGTACTGTAAGCTAGATAAATTCTTTTCTTACTCCGTTTATCCACCACTTTGTTTTCAGTTGTAAACACTTTTTGCTATCATTTAAATAAAAGTATCCATTTTAAAATCTATTTTATACATACATACAACATTTTGTCTAATGAATACAGTAAAATGCCATTTTTATTTATTTTAACGAAAATCCTTATCTTGTTGATGCTGTTTAAAATTAAAATATTAATTTTTATAATAAAATTTTATTTTTCTCAATTTAAAAAATAAAGGTTTCTGGCGGGGTTTTGCAGGCCCCTTGTTATTGAGTTTTTCCAGGTAACTTTTGACTGGTGTTCACTTTGACCATCACTTAAGTTTCCCCCTCCCCATCCAAAACCGTATCTTAGTAACTTCCTTGGTCATTGAAAAGTCGGGACAGGGCTTGGAAGAACATCTGTTTTCTTATTTTTGTTCACTTAATTTTTTTTTTTTTTTAATTTAGGAAAAATTCAAACCAAACCAAAACACAAAATAAAATATTGTATGGTGTTCATTAGGAAAGGTTTACATTTTCTAACTAGTTTTTCCAGTATCGTACCAGATGACAAATTTGAGAGAACCATATTATCATTAAGTTTCCTTCCACAAACACCGGCAAATCTAATAAAGAGTTAACCCCTTAGCTTCTAAATTAACTGAAAATTTAAGAGTTCTTTAGCATTTCTTGCAAATTTATCTATTTAATGTTTCGAGCATTGCAATGAATCTCTTACTTATCTGAATTTCAAGCTGAGCAAAGAAGGGGAAATAGTGTTTGGTTCTGTAATGTTTATTTTTTATTTCACCTTTGTGTTGTTTTTTAAATCATTTATTGTACCTTGTTATAATGTACTGGTGTGCCAGGGAGATTTTATTTGGATCTAATTATCAGGATTCATAAAAAGAATTTTAAACAAAAAGAGATCAGTAATTTAAGAACAATGCATCTGTTGATGATGAAGCAGTCCATCAGCTGCTGCTCTGCATGTTCTCTATTTCCTGCACACAGGAAGGCTTATCCACCAGACCCTGCTATGTATAGGTGTTTCAGAGATGGTGAGTAGCCAATCAAAAGTCTGTTTACTTTGACAGTTGACATTTCATACTGATAATACTTCAGAACTTGATTAATTTTGGTTACTATCTTTTAGTTTATTGTTATTTTTGTTTAATAAAATATCAAAAAATTTCCGTACTGTCATCCACATTGATTGAGACAAAGCATGTAAGAAAATCAACTAGCTTTATTCTGTTCACATACAAGCTCATCAACAGTTGGGCATCAATGACATTGTTTTGGAAGATTTGAATGCTGACTGTGGAATTGTGCCCAAGTCAGTGGCTGAAGAGGAATTCTCTTGGCCCATCATTGACACAACAATGAAATCAGTCTGTTGGTATGCTACTAAAACAAAAACTTGTAGTTGACCCTTTCTCTGCTGCAGCTCTGTTGTTTTCACATTTATTATCCAACTAAAAGTTATCTTGCAAATAATGAAGTCTGATGTATGAAAATAAAGAGAAGAAATAATAATTAAATCAAAGCTATTGGAGATTTTTAGGGCTTATTTCTGCTATAACATGGTGAAAGAATGTTAATGTTATTTATTGAAATCTAATTAAGATATCAGATATATTTATAAATAAGAATCTTTATGTAAAACTTATTTTGCATAGATGAATAATTTTAGATAAAATATATAGATATAATGATGTTGAAATTGATCTCATTGCTGATAAAGATAAAATGCCATTCTTACTGCGTCATTTGAAAGAGGTGATCAACACAGTTCTGGAACTAAACACACCCAGTGTATGGTTAGCAGAATCTAGATACCGTTGTGTGGTAAGAAGGCAGGAAATCTGTAATAGGTAAATTTCTGTTTAAAACCCAGGTAATCTGCGGTGAGGAAAGTAAAATATGAAAAAACTGGTTGTGACAACTTTTCTTCAAAATGTCAAACTGCTTGTGATGTTGTTAGCTTGTCGTTAACAACTTTATTATATTGGTTTCCTTTAGCAGGCTCTCCTGATTAGTGAACGCTGCCTGGTAGGAGTCCAAAGTTCACACCTAGGTCATGCAAATCTCACTGGGGGACTGGTCTCTGCCTTAGCAGATTCAAAGAGAATTTAATTGAAAATTATCTTTTTTCATTTGAAAATGAAATGGAAAAAGAATAATAATAATTCTAAATAAGTATAAAAAAAAACTATAAATCTGACTCTGTTGAGAGATGAAAGACAAAAATGATGCAGAACTTTATCATAGATTCTAACTTTTTGTTACTTGTTAAACATCAAATATAGTTTGTTTGAAGATTAAAGTAATGTTTTTACAATCCATAATACAGCGAGTGCTTTTGTACCGGATTTTTAGCTTTTGATATGGAGAAAATTTCCTTTCCACTATAACAAAAGCTCTTCAAACCTGGGTAGTGTGGCCAAGTTAGGATATTTCTTAATCTCTTTCTATAGCACCCGTCTCGGCAGCTTGTTTTGTTTTTCCTTTTGCTTTTTCTACGTAGCTGTCCTAAATTTTAGAAACGGTCTTTATCAGTTAAGCAGTTAAAGATATGTATCAGAGTCTGTGATTACTTCTCCTGGGTCTTTGTCTAATCTCTTTGGCTCCATTCTTTTCTTTTTTTAGTTTCTTCTGTCAGTTAATGCTCCATTTTATCCATATTTATGTCTTGTCTTTGGAATGGAACTTTAGTGTCAAGTGAGTCTAAGCATATGAAAATACTGGAGGTTCTTATTTACCGAATGCTTAAGTAAATGCCTTTGCAAAGTTGTAAAGTTTTTTTTAAAGTAGACTTTATGGTAGCTTTAATTATAAAGTTCTCTAGCTAAAATTGACAGAATTATAACAGAAGTTAGTGCATTCTTCTGACTAGCAACTTTTGTGATGTCTTTAGAGGGCAAACAAGTTTTTCCTTTTGGCCCTTTTCATACATTTAGATTTGGAATATTATGGTCTACTGCATACATCAAAAATGGGTGTCTTGGGTGGATAGATCCTGTAGAAACTGCCAACTACTACTCAATTAACCCAACACCCATTATTGCTCATTGGCTAAATATGACAACATTAATGCATAGTTGTAGACTGTAAATAAAACGAGTTAGTGATGATAATCTGGTTTAGGAAAGTCCAGCAAGGAGGAAATAGATTTTATCCAGTGGTATTTCAAATTTATGCAAGTCAAAATTTGCTCACTTATGTGATTAGCTATATATGATCCTAGGAATTGAACATTGAGGATGGCTCCATGTCTTTCAAAATCAGGTATTAGCCAATGACGTTCCACCAGTGCTAACTGTCCAGTTGTCATGTACATAATTATCATTTTCTGTAGTAGCATCTTTGTTAGCTGATTAAATAGATGTCTAAATCCAATGTCTTCTAAAACTGAGTAAGGTTGTAAAAATAGCAGAAATCAGCTCTCCTATTCTTTTGGGTATAACTGTGGCTAGATGCCTACTGATGGCCTACAACTTTTTTTTGTCAAAGAATCTTCTCTTATACTGTACATGGTACCTGGATTAGGTATTGTCCATAAAAGAAAGTCATTCAACTTGTTAATATTTTAAAGAACAATTACTTGAATTATCAATTCCAGATCGGTCATCAAGGATAATATTAAAGAATTATAATTAGACAAACAGTGAAAGCTTTCTATATACATCATGAAAATCAGATTTTAGTGTTATACTGGTTACTTACATCATAATATGCAAAATGATATATGCATATTTCATAAGCAAAGCAAAGTTTTAGATCTGTTTGTAAAACAAATTGCTGATAAATATATAACTTTACATCTTATAAGAGAATATTCAAATAATAATTCAATGAAATACGGGCAGTCCATGCACTGATAGTCTTTGATTTCAATAAACTTTTGACTCTAACCCAGTGGTTCTCAACATGGGGCGTACGCCTCACAGGTGGGCAATTCGATTTTTAGGGGGGGGCAATTGAGTACAAATGAAGAGGTCTGGGTCCAAATTTTCGATTTTTATTTTTTGGATTTTCCATCAGGTAAAGTTTGTTTCAGATGCTATTTTGAGTAAATATTTTTTTTTTTAGTGAAAAGTCTTTATTGTATAGTTATTATATAATCACTGTGCCATTGCTCTTCATGCACGTCACACAAAGTGCACGAGGTCATGGAAGAACCTTATTTATTGAATTTGATTTAGAAATGCGATTCAAAGGGCTTTTACTAAGTTACCATTATAATAACTGTTTCCTCCGTTTTCTCTCAAAGGAGAGATTTCCATTTTCTGAAAATTCAGAACTCGTAAACAAAGAAGTTGTTTTGGTGTTTTCACGCAAGGTAATTGATACATATTTCTTCGGTTGCTCGTGAATATATTTGATTGTTTAGTATTATGATGATACGAGAAGATACATAAAGTGTCAGAGATGAAAACTTAATAGTCCAAATGCTAATATAATACCACAGTCTTGCCAAATTCATTGTGTGTGTGCATATTTTTGTCAGACGATTATCGTCAACACATTCGTGTGTGATACAAATTTCTCACCGTAAAAATCTGGTGTACCGCACTGTCTGTCCTTGTATGCTGTATAAAACGAATCGGCATTGTTTTATTAATTGTGTGTTAACTTCATTTCATTTTTGTGTTAACTTAAACGTCTTAAATTCTGAAAGTGCATTTCACTTCTTAAGATTACTCATTTATCTCAGTCACAGCCCCTATGCATAAAATGAGTAGTGCAAGTAAAAAGAAAGTTCGTCAGTATTAGAGGAATTTTTGAAATTTGGTTTCATACCCGCTGCTCATGATGAAAGGTCACCTTTCTGACTCTTATGCCAACAATGCTTGACCAACGAATCAATGAAACGAGGTCGTCTTGAGGCGCATTTGAAGGCAAAACATAGTGCGTATGTAAATTCAGATTTGAACTACTTCAAATCTTTAAAGAATAAGTTTGAAAAAAGATCAACAATAAAGTCTCTGTTCACTGCACAAACTGTTACTATCAGTTGTACTCTTGAGGCAAGTTATGAAATTTCTTTACTCATTGCTAAATCTGGAAAAAAATCATACTATAGGGGAGGATTTAATTAAACCATCAATATCTGCATTTCTTAAAACAGTTCTGGAAAAAGATGTTAAAGCCATGCCACTCAGTAACGACACTGTTAGAAGAATAGATAAAATGAGTGAAGATATTGAAACACAACTTGTTGAAAAGCTGAAATCAAGAAAATTCTCAGTACGAATGGATGAATCAACTGTGAGAGGCAGTGAGGCCTTATTGCTAACTTATGTAAGATATATTGATAAAGGTGAATTTGTTGAAGAAATGTTATTCTGCAAATCTTTAGATACCACCACTACCGCCGCTGATATATATAATAAACAAAAATACTACTTAGATATCAATAATATACCAATGGAAAACATAACATCTTGTGCAGCTGATGGTGATCCTGTTATGATGGGCAAGAAAAATGGCTGCTTAAAATTGATGAAAGATGAGAATCCGGAGATGCTTCTTGTGCACTGTGTTATTCATAGAGAGAACTTAGTGTCAAAAAATATTTCTCCTGTACTTAACGAGGTACTGAAATTAGTTATAAAATCTATCAATGCTATCAAAACTAATGCCAAATGTGAGTGTCTTTTCGAGAAATTTTGTGAAGATAACAATTCAGACTATGTGAGACTTTTACTTCACACTGAGGTACGGTGGCTTTCGTAAGGGAATTGTTTGAAAAGATTCATGGAACTGTTTGATGAACTTAGTGGCTTTCTAAGTGACAAGCCTGAAATGAAGCACCTGCTAACCGTTGATGGAAAAGCGTTTTTGAGTTATTTAGCAGATATTTTCATAAAACTGAATGTGTTGAATAAACAACTTCAAGGAACAAATAAAACACTTGTTGATGCAAAGGCGAAGATATTTGGCTTTATTCCATTTATCGAGTTATGCCAAAAAATATTTCTGACAAAAATTCTGACCAATTTCATTGGCTAAAAAATTGTGAGCCGACTGAGGCTACTGTGCTTGTTATTGTGGATCATCTGAAAATATTGGCCTCTGATTTTAAAGAAAGATTTTCTGATTTAAAACAGATTAATTTTCCATCGTGGGTGATGCAGCCAGTGCTTGTGGATTTATCTGATGTTTCACTGCAGTACCAAGAACTCTCGGAAATAAAAAATGATGAGTCAGTTAAAACTTTATTCAACATAAAAGGAGCGATGTCATGGCTTTGTGATGAGACAGAAACTAAATGCCCAAATTCAACTAGCCTTGCAAGGAAACTGTTGTTACCATTTCCATCTTCATATTTAGCTGTATGTGGCTTTAGCGTTGTAAATGATTTGCTACTGAAGAAAAGAAATTCACTGGATATCAGTAAACGAGGAGAGTTGAGACTAAAGCTGACTAAATTAGTGCCTAATATAAAATCTCTTTGCAGCAGGCATGAAGCACAAGGGTCTCACTAACTTTATTCCGCTTTTCTTGAGGTGTGCTCAAATGGCATTTTGCATTTGATAGGAACCTATACCTTATTGTACAGTAATTAAAATGATCAAATAAGCTTCAATTCAAGTTAGTTTGTGTTCATAGTACATTTCAGTTTTCTATTACATGTTTTGAATTTTTATTTGCTGTTTTTGTATGAGACAATCCACAAATATTTTCATAAATATAGAAATTTTCCTCTCTCTTTATTACCTGTGAATTCTCTCTTATCATCATATGTATCATTATTAAAATCTAATACCACTTAGTAATTTTTTCAGTAATTTCTTGCTCAAAACTTTAACTGTCTTTTGTTTATTTCATGGATGCCATGTTCTTTTGAAGCTTGTTTAAACCAAGGTATTGGTGTTTTAAGCTTCTTCAGCAGCTGAAACGGAGTTAACTTTTTAAATGATAAGAATTATATATCACCACATGGGGGCATCAGGATTTTAGAGGTGATTAGGTGGGCATGGCCCATAAAAGGTTGAGAACCACTGCTCTAACCCCTAATGAGCCAGGTAGTCACTCTTTACTGTGAGGTTGTTCACATTCCCTAGGTGGTCATTGTGGAAGCACCCGAAGAGGTGATATTTCAACCTATCACATCACAGATTTCAAAACGTCTTTCAGAATGGAAATTGAAAAAAAAAAAATTAAAAGGTAAAAGGCATTTGAGTTTTCCGTAGTACACGGTACAAATGTATACTAAAGTATGCAGATGTAGTCCCGAGGCAATACAACATGGGAAGCGGACAGCACGTGATCAATTCTGACCACCTGTGCGTCTGCTTCAACGAACTGATGAAGCTTTTAACTTTATCATCGGTAGAGAAGATGCTCATCTGCCTGTCTTCCTTGAACATCACCAGCGCTGCCACAGGACTAATCACGACGTAATTTGAGGTACTGCTATCATTTTACCAGACATTATTAAACACTTCACTAAAATTTCTACCTCCAAAGTTGGTGAAGAGATTTTTCAATAATTTCTCGTGATGCATCGAGAATGAAATAGAGGGCAGCAAAAGGCTTCTCTCTGCCCATGGAACTTCTCAAACATGGGTTTTTGTACCAATGAGAAAGTGACCACCTGGCTCGTGAGGGGCGGGCTAAATATTTTTTTTAATTATCTGTATGTTTTGGGGTTTTTATAAAAACTACATTAGCAGGATGTTGCAACATATTACAAGTTCTCTCAGGATGTTTTTACTCCTCAATTTGTATTAGCAAACATTTTTATTAAGATTTGGAGACACGAAGTGTTTCGTGTACACATCTGTCCCCATAGTAGGAAAGATGGCCTTTATTTTCCTACTTTCCAGTAGGAATGGGTAAAAAGTTATCTTACAAATTTTACTAATCAGCCATTTTGATGATTCCCTAGTAAAGATACTACTAGATTTCAAGGACGATGTTGGTGTCAAGCTTTTTTATTTGTATTTGCAATAAGTTTTGAAAATATTAGACATTTAATTCTATTGTTTTTTTTAATGTGTGTGTGTGTGTGTGGTCACAACACTTTAAAATTGCAAACATTTTTTATTCAAATGTTTGTATTTCAGTCTTAAATTCTATTGCATTGCAGATGTGTTCTTGGAAATATAACTAAGTCACAAAAAGTTAATTTCTTTTATCACTATCACATTCCTTTTCAAGAACTTTTACAGTATTTATTTGAATTCTATGTTAATTAAATGTATTCAAATATTCAAAGTCACTCAGAAAGGAGGCAGGGTGATAATAGGTTTTTCTCAAAATGAGTCCAGTTAGTTTAGTTTAGTTGTAAGTACTAACAGAAGTCTGTCATTTAAAATCTATTAGTAAAATAGCGTGAAAACAGCATAGCTGGCACCTAGAGAAACCATTACAGCCTCTGGATACTGTCAACTATCACTAGATTTGCTGGAGATGGCAGTAAAAGTAGACTGGAAGCTTGTGTTCAAGGTGGTTTGGCAGGAACCACACCTTGATTTTTTATCTTGCATTCTTCTCTTCTGCTTCTTTGGGGAATCTGGCTCCCACCAGGGTCACTGATTGTAGCCAGCTAAGAGATCTGACATGTGACCTTATTTAAGAGGCACCAGGGGCAGCATTTTCATGTTCTAGTGGTGCTATCATTGACTAGTTTCAGCAAATTCTCAGTAAGAACAAGGAATCTGCAGAGCTAAGATATCCAAACTCCAAATCTCTTGGTATTTGTTGATTGAATCTCTGCAGATTATTTAAATCCTTTTCTTTCTTTCTATCTGATGATTAGATATTGCCTGTACTTTGTAATGCTATCAAAACTGCTGTATGCAAGACTTGATTTTGCCATACCAATATTATTTAAAATCTTTGAATGATGCCAGGATGACACTGGAACGGCAGTTATAACATTAGAATATGTCAGGACATTCAGTGTAAATTTAGTATTCACAAATTGTATACTGTTTTATAAATGGAAAAAAAAATAGATTTTAAAGCAGAAAAACTGGGAAAAAATCACCTTTATTAGCATCTTCTGACAACTGATGCAGCTATCTGTGCAGCAGGCTTATTACAAATAGTAAATTTGTTTTGTTTGTTGAATTTTTTAATTTAAACATCTGTATTGGAAAGAATAAATAGAATTCAGTTTTACTAAATTCCCAGCTATTTAGATTTTTTTCAAACAAAGAAATAGCAATAAAATTGTTTCTGTATTTAATTTTTTAGTAAAGTCTGTTTATTACATAAAGCATCCACATAATGCCAGTCACTGGTGGCAAGTTCTGAGACAAAAATCCCTGCAGTTAGATGCTTTGGTTGTTAAACATAAGTCTTTCTCCTAATTAGATTTACGTGTTGGGTTTTGCTAACATGGTATTTCTCTGGTCAGTTGAAGCAAATCCTGGATGGATGAATCTTGAACTGCTTTAATTATCCCATCATTGAGTAGAGCTAGTAAACAGACTTCTCTTATGATCATAATTTAGGAAACAAGTTGACTTCCATTTATCCAAGGATGTTTGAACAACTGTCACAGAATACATGGGTTGGTCGGGTCCTCAAAGACCTTTTAGTCTTTCATGGAAATATGAAATAAAGGTGTTTCTCATTATTCATTATTTAACAGCTTAAAGAATATATTTAATTTGCCATTGCATGTCAACTTATTTATTATGGTGGTGATCTGACATTTTTAAACCAATTTACATTTGATACTAAGATTACAGTGCTTATCATTTAATTGATAAAACAACTTTTTTCTTTTGTTATAATTAGCATTAATATGTGGTTATCTGTTGCTGGACATCATCTCATGGCTGGATGACTGAGGACAGGAAGTGTAAACTAGACGTGTACAGGAATTTTGTCAATTTTTGCATGAAGTTTCTTGGACATCTATTTGTGTTTTAAACTAAAATATGAAGTACGAGGTCTGTTGAAAAAGTATCCGACTTTATTTTTTCCCATGAGAAGTGATGATGTTAGGGAAGCAAAAGTGTGCATAATGGAACCGCTTGCCCTCATGCACATGCGTGGTTTTTGGCAGGTTCGCTGGATGCATCAGTCGCTGTCAGGCAGCCACCATGTGAGGTGCTGTACTACTTACTCGTCGCATTTTCATTTCGCTGTTGATGACGGAACGTGTGGAGCAATGATCTTGCATCAAGTTTTGCCAAGAGCTTAGAGATACCCAAGCGGAAACAATTCGCAAAATTCAACAGACTTTAGGTGACAATGCCATGGTTGTTACCCAAATAAAAGAATGGTACAACGGGTTCAAAGATGGCCGCACATTGGTGGAGAGTGACCAGCATTCCGGGAGGCCGTCAACAAACCGCAATGCAGTTATCGAGAAAGTGCGGACCTTGATAATGGAGGATCGTCATTTGACGGTGCGGGAAATTGGTGATGAGGTTTGGATCGGTAAAGATTCTGCACATGCAATTTTAAAGGAGGATTTAGGCTTGTGCAGAGTGGCAGCAAAATTTGTACCCAAGCTGCTTTCTCGGGAACAACAATTTCATCTTGAGGTTGTGCAGGACCTGCTGGATACTGCCAACAGGGATCCTGAGTTCCAGAATACCATGATAACTGGAGATGAGACGTGGGTGTACGGGTATGACCCAGAAATCAAAGCTCAGTCATCACAGTGGAAGCACCCAACTTCGCCAAGGCCCAAAAAAGCACGTCAGATCCGGAGCAAGATCAAGGTGATACTGTTTTCTTCAACTATCACGAATAGGCACCAGAAGGACTATCAGAAAGTCCTCTGACATCTTCGTGATGCAGTTCGGTGCAAGAGACCTGATCTGTGGGTCTCGCAAAACTGGCAGCTGCATCATGACAACATCCCCGCTCTTTCGCCAGGCTCCCTACTCTCCAGACATGGCTCCTTCTGACTTCTGGTTGCTCCCAAAAATGAAGACACCACTGAAAGGCTCCTGCTTTTAGAGCCGAGAGCCATTCCAGATGTGCTTCGAACAGTGGAAGGATCGCTGGGCTAAATGTGTGGAGGCACAAGGGGCCCACCAATTAAACTACCTAGTAGGTAATTTTTTTTTTCCCAGCCTAAGGTCGGATACTTTTTCGATAGACCTCATATAGTTACAATGGTGATTATTTAATACCATTTTAAAAGATATTCAACTGTTTTACAAACAAAGGTCTACCATGTAACTTAAGCACCACATAGCACAAGATTGTTAGAAAGGAGCAGGAATTCTTTGGTTGATAGCAGTGGGTTTCAAGTTAAAATTGAAAACTCCAAAACTTATTATGGAACAACTGATTCACTCTCATTAAATGTCTCAACTACATTTTCATATAATTTTGGAAGTAACTGCTGTTAATTGCTCAGAATAACTGAGATCCTCCATTCCATCCTGTCTACATCCAGAAAGGCCATCAAATCTGGATCACATATTCTAAAAGTAGCTCTCACGTTTGATCTACCTTAATTTTCAGTAATTTTAAAAACATGAGCCTGATTGTTATGTTGCAGAATCTAATGATATCATAGGATTTGTTTGAGTAGGTAAGTATTCTATGCTTTTTCTTTAATCTGTGTAGAAAATACTCATAATTTGCATGATGATTTTGTTAGTTAGCTAAAGGAAGAGTTTTTATGGAACAAAATTAACCTACACTAATTTATTTGATCTATTTTTTAAATAATGTCAAATAATAACAAACAGATATTTGTGCAGAGATACATTTAGCCTAGAGAAATCTTCATTGTAAGCACTGAGAGAAAAGAACCTCTCTCATTCAATGTTGAGTAATTTTTCCAAACTTATTGATTTAACTACTTCTAAAGGTAAGTAACATTTGTGGCTTATGCTGAAATTTCTACAAGAACATCCAGAGCTAACATCATGAGAGAGGAAAGTTGTGCAAAGTGTCTCTAATGGAAGGTAAGTCAAAAGAGCAATTTTATTGCTAGTGATTTCCATGACATAACCAGATAAGCTTGGTACTTCACCAAAGTCAACATAGGAGTGGTCACTCCAGCTGGAATGACCGTTAATGATTCTGAAAATGAAAATAGAGATAAGCATGCTTAGTCTTCGAAAATTACCTCAAGTAACTCGGGGTGTGCTCCTTACATGATAAATGATGAGCCAGTAGAGATCTTGTGAATGGGTATGTTTCTTCAAGTACTGTAAAATGCGCATTAGCCCAAAGTGGTCTCTGTGGATGCATAGCTGCCTAAACCTTTGTTTGGGAAAGGCAACCAAAGACCAAGGCTGAAATTGGCAACAGAGATGACAGAATCTGGAAGAAGATGCTCTTTACAAATGAATACAAGTTTGAACTATTTGACAATGGTGAATGGCAGGCAACATAACAGCTACAATGAAGCATGGGAGTGGATGGATGTCAACCAAGAATGGAGATTTGCATAAAATTGAGGGTATAATGACTGCTGAGTACAAGCAGGTTCGTCTTAAGACGACATCCAACATGACAGTTTTTACCACATTCACTATCTGGAATATAAAGAGGCTGACAGAACACCGCACAGAGGCCTGGTATGAACAATACTGAGAAAGTCAAATAGCAGCCAGACTCCTTAGGTGAATTATAAAATTTGGAACAATATTTCAGTTATACATTCATAATCTGTTTGGGATCATGAAAATGAGGTGTTCAAATGTTACATAAAGCGAAGAGCTCACATTCCAAATACTAATGCATTCATTGTGTCTCTCTTGGCTGCAATCATTCAGTATTTGTGTATATCCTGTGTTTTTTAATAATCATTTCCAATATTATAGAATGTCTCAGAATGATTTATACTCTATCTATAGCCTAGCAAATAAAGACAGGACTAGATAGAAATTTTGCTTTGTATATAAAATACCTCAAACAGATGTTCATCAGTGGCATTCACACAAGCATTGCAGCATCTTATTTTCACAAGAATAGCTGCTAAAGTTTATGCTCCTGAAACAGCTACCAACCACAACTTAGAGAAGAGATCTGGAGAGCATGGTGGGTGTCCAAAAGTGATCTACATTTTGCCCTATAATGAAAGCATGGGATATCAGACTGTCATGCTAGAAATTCCAAATAAAACATGTTTAGATGCACAACCATTACTGGCTCCTCTTTAACATACTAAACTTGTACACATTCACATTTCTAACAGTTGAATTTGTTGTTTATCTTGGATCTATCTCTTGCTAATAAAGTTTGGGTTCTGGAGGCCCTACATGAACTCTGTGCTAAGCATGTGTCAGAATCTAAAAATAGTGATAACATTTTGAAGATGAGGACACAAAGCTCTATTGCAGTTGCAGAAACTGCCATTTTTTGGAAACTAATTCTAAAATTGTGCTTCAGTATTGATAGTAAGTACATTACTGTACAACAGCATTTTTATGTTTATTCACTAATTTTAAAGATAGTTATAGTACATTGTAATACAGTACTACATGTCTATACTTTGTTTTACATGAATGTCATGCTTTTATAAGCATGATACTTCGGCAATCAGCTCGCTAATAAGTAGCATATATTAAGATAGGATAGTTTAGTAACAATGAACAAGCAGCTCCCAACAAAGGAAATGGTTAACAGACCTGTCATTTCAAATGAACTAGTGTTATATACCTGATATCCAAAGATGTGCATATGCTTTGCCATGGTAATCTCCTACACCAAGGTCACTGACATTGTTGCTTTGGTTAAAAAGTAAAACCCTGTAAAGTAAAAACTCGGTAAAGTTACCAGTAAAATTTCAGATTTTCAAAAGTTTGCTTTTTACGGGTTTAAAATGTCAAAAATGCTCGTTTTGTTCTCACACACATTATTAACTTCGTATTTTACTGATTTATGTAGATTTTCTAGTCATCAACAAAAACGAATAACACAAGGAACTGATTCTGTAGAAGTTAACTTTGATCATGAAATGGACAATCTCTTGCCAGTGTGTATTGTCCGCACTTCCATGAGGGTGACACCACAGAGGCCTATGATGCAGCCAGGAGCGCGCGCCTGCCATTGGAGACAAGCCCACGGAGCGGCTATCACACAACACTCTGTGAAACTTCGAGCATGCTTAATATTCGGATTTGCTGTGAACAGCATACTTCACAGGCACCTACAAATAGATTACCGGTAAATTCTAACCTTACACTCGGTAATCGGTAAAAGTTACCAAACACAACACTAGTCACTGAATATGCAAAACAAATTCCGGCAATGTATTTGCCTTAAGTATTCACCAGAAATGAGTAACTTTTTAATTTAGAAATAAAACTTTCATAAAGATTCTTCATTAGTTTTTTTTTTTTCTTTTCAATAAAATTGAGCAAATCACAAAATTTGACATTTATCCAAAACTTACAAACTAATACAAATATAAAAAAAAGTTGCTATAACCTTTGACACTGGTCAGATTACATTTGGATGAAAATCAAGAATATTCACCTTTTTTCAGTGCATAAAACCAATTCCCTCCACATTCACTGCAATCACGCGTATCTATTTAACTTACCTTTTTTCCGGCACTCACCTCGAGAAGCACTGTCACCTTTGATCATCACTATGTGGTAAATGGAACTGCAGCAGCTTTTCATCATTCTACGTTCATCTTCAAAAGACTGAATTTCAATTGATTTTATGAAACAAAAGCAGGCACCTCAGTGGAATAGAATGATACAGGGCAAACATTCCAACGTGATGCTTTGAGAAACAGATTACTGCACTGCTATGGTTGACTGAGCATAAATAAACTCAAGTGGCTTCAGTTGTTGGTAAATTCTCTTAGCTTTGCTTCACTGATTCCTATCCTATCCACTATATCAACTTTTTAAAAAAAATCTTTATAATCTTCAAGTAAAAATAAATATGTAAGGTAAACAAAATGTATTTTAGAATTTTGAATGCTGCTGTATAAAGCAGTGACTTTCAATAAATGCCAACCTTGCGATGATGCTTTAGCAAAAGGAATGCATCATGATAAGTCAGAATGTGGTACAGTTAGCCTCTTGAAAGATAATCAGATTTTGAGTGATGCAATATCCCCCCTTCAGTGAAGGTGTACAAAAACAAGCATCCAAGACTTGGAGAGAAAGCTCAGGCAACCGTTTTTGTAGACTCAAACATTTGTTATTTAGGGTTAATTTTATCCACGATGCTTAAAGGAAAAGTCAAACACAACAAAAATTACAGCTCTAAATACATAATATACAAATCTTTTTAAAATTACTGGTGGCCAACCGTACAGCTTCTCTCTGTATTTTATTGTTGGGGGGGAGAAACAATCCTTAGGTCAAGGTCATGCCTCCAGTATTCTCTGAAACTAAGGCAGGTCATTTTATAATACCCGTCAGAGATATGCTGCAAAATAAATAATAATGAAAGAGCAAAAGCTACTTACATGTAAAGAAATTTTGTCTCTGAAGTATCCTTTAGCATCTTTATACATATTGGTCTAGAGTTCCTCCTTGGTCGTAGTCCTTTATGTCTCATACGTCATTTGCATTTAAATCATCAAAAATGGATAAAGAATGGAAATCTTTAATTTAAAAATTGGTAAGTGCATAACATAGGTTGAGAATGGAACATTTCTAATTTTGAGAAAAAAATAATTGATTCTCTGTACCACATGAGATGTTAATTAAGATAATAAACAACGATTTAATAATCCCCCTGATGATTCAGCAGCTCAAATTTGCGATAGACTCATCATCATCAAACAAAATAATCGTGTGTTTAGAAGTATTCGACATGGATTAGTCCACTGCTGATGAAATCTTTATCCTAGTCATTTTTAGTAAAGCATTTAGAAGCAATGACGGGAAATAACAAATTTCTTGCAACAAACAATAATAGCATCTCTGACGGTAAATGATTGGTGACCGTTTCCTTGATGTAAATCTAAAAGTGTTGCCACTTTTTTAATGAAATACTTTTTCTTTTCACTTGTTTCTACACTACATCTTAAAAACAAGCAAAAAATTTAACTGTTTGGCCATGCCTTGTTCCTTGCTGTTGCTTCAGATTCTATACATTATACTTACCCAGTTTCAGCTTCATCTCAGCAATCAGCTCTTTTTCTTTCACTCTCTTCCCGTTCTCTCTCACCTGGCTTAATGAGAATGTAAAAACCATCTTGGGCCATGCACACAACTAGCCTTCAGTTTAGTTCACACACCAAAACTTCAGAATAAAGAATTAACCAGAGAAACAATCAAACACTACTTTCTGGCTACATATGATACAAGAAATTCACTTACATCCACCAGAAGTTTGGTAATCACGGGAAATGTAACAAATGATGTGCCCAGTTCTTTTAAATAAAAGAAAGTTGAATATTATTATACATTTAAGAGATTTGATTAAAAAATTTTGGAATTAATTAGGGCTTTTGAGCATGTAAATAGGATAAATATTGAGAAATACACATTTTTTAAACTAATAGATGTTAGTGGGTGGAATAAATAACCAGCAAATGTACTTATTAGTGATAATTATTAATCATTTTAAGAAGTACATTAATGATGGTTCATCTTTCCTGGGGGAACTTAAGCCACGATGGCTTCTTGTAACTACTAAATGGGTCTAAGAACCAACAATAAATAAAGCAGAATGGTAGAAGCAACACTTGACACTGTTAATAAATCATTGAAAAGAGCAAAGTCAAAAACTATCCACTTAAATATAAAGCAGTTTATTTTAAAAACTAAATGGTACTTTATTTTTGTGTTAAATTTAAATAATTTTGTATTTTATGAAGAACAATAACTTTTCTGGATTTCACAGCATAAACATCACTGTTCCAGTAATCTGTTCATGTTAGTTAATCTTGTCAAACTCAGTTTACCATCCATTTTAACATAGAATAGTTCCAGTAGCAAGTTCTGTAAAAGAGACTTTGTATTAACAGAGTTGCCAATCTATTTTGTGGTACAATACAGTCCCACTAAGCATGTACGAGGTCTGTCGAAAAAGTATCCAACCTTAGACTGGGAAAAAAAAATTACGTGCTTGTTGGGGGTTCAATTGCTAATCCCCTTCGAAGTGTGCCTCCACACACACAGCCCAGCAATCCTTCCACTATTCGAAGCACATCTGCCGTTGCATTCTGCATGATGTCCTCTCAGCTCTCAAAGCGGGAGCCTTTCAGTGGCATCTTCATTTTTGGGAACAACCAAAAGTCAGAAAGAGCCGTGTCTGGAGAATAGGGAGCCTGGCGAATGAGCAGGGACGTTGTCATGCTGCAGCTGCCAGTTTTGCGAGGCCCACAGATCCGGTCTCTTGCGCCGAACTGCATCACAAAGATGTAGGACTTCCTGATAGTACTCCTTTGTAACTGTTTGTCCTTCTGGTGTGTATTCGTGATGCACAAAGAAAACAGTCAGCATCACCTTGATTTTGCTCTGGACCTGACGTGCTTCCACTGTGATGACTGAGCTTTGATTTCTGGGTCGTACCCGTACACCCAAGTCTCATCTCCAGTTATCACGGTATTCAGGAACTCAGGATCCCTGTTGGCAGTATCCAGCAGGTCCTGTGCAACCTCAAAGTTGTTCCTGAGAAAGCAGCTGCCACTCTGCGCAAGCCCAAATCCTCCTCTAAAATTGCATGTGCAGAGTCTTTACTGATCCCAATGTCATCACCAATTTCCCGCACCGTCAAACGACGATCCTCCATTATCAAAGTCCGCACTTTCTCGATAACTGCATTGCAGCTTGTTGACGGCCTCCTAGAATGCTGGTCACTCTCCACTGGTGCGGCCATCTTTGAACCTGTTGTATCATTCTTTTATTTAGGTAACACCCATGGCATTGTCACCAAAAGCCTGTTGAATTTTGCAAACTGTTTCCACTTGGGTATCTCCAAGCTTTTGGCAAAACTTGATGCAAGGTCGTTGCCCCACACGTTACGTCATCACAGGCGAAATGAAAATGCAACGAGTAAGTAGTACAGTACCTCTCACACTGGCTGCCTAAGCCCGCCAAAAACCACACGTGCATGAAAGCATGCGGCTCCACTATGCACACTTTTGCCTCCCTAATGTCATTACTTCCGACCGGAAAAAATAAGGTCAGATACTTTTTCGACAGACATCGTATATTAAAGTTTCACTGTTTGAATTAAATTACGGAAAAAAATGAACTCTTCCACAATATTCTAATTTTTTTATATGTACCTGTATAACTCTATAGTAGCATTTCAAGAAATTATTACATTGAATATCAAATCAAAACTAAATAAATGGCCTAACGATAGTAAAAAATCATTTTTACATTATAACAATGAAAACTCATCATCTTGTTCATAACCAGAAGTATATGTAATAATTTTGAGAACCACTAATTTATGCCAGATAAAATAGAAATTTGGAAAACAGTTAATGGAATTTCAATATTGTTTAGTGTTGACACTTCAGGAAAAAAGCTTGTCAAAATATTGCATTAGTTACATTCCTATTAATGCAAGACAAAACAAATATTTGGGAAGAGTGGCTTTCACTATATGGCGAAAATACCACCTGATATTCGGAAGCTGAATAATATAAGCAACAACTGTAATTAGTAACTTTCAAGATTATTTTAAACAAAAAACATTAGTTTTATTAGTCACTAACAGATGTATGAATTGTTCTAGAATCACAGTAACTCTGTGAGTCAGCGTTGTTTTACTACTGTATGTTCATATAAAATTATAAAATGTTAATTTTTGTCTGAGTACATCCATAATGGAGCCACCTTTTGAAAACCCAACTATAACATGTTCTGCAGTCATGTCCAATCTAGTAAAGAACCAGCAATGGAAAAGAAGAATCAACCAGCTATGAATCAGATGAATTTCAAAAAAATAAATGTTGAAAATATCATGTGGTGACAAGATCACAAGGGATTTAGCCATGTAAAAATATAAACTTGCATCGTTTATTGACTGATTGCCAGACAAAATCTCTTATGGCACTTTCATCCTGATACAAAGCTAATTAGTTTTTCGAATTTACCAAAAGTAATAGGTTTTATGTCTGCTAATTTGGTTAAATTTTATAGATTTGAAAAATAATCATGCTTGTCATTCTCTTAGAAATGTTACCATTAGCCAAAATGAGGAAGTAACTTTCTCTTCCACGTCTGAGTAAACTCCCCTATCAATTGATATGGTATTGTGCGCACTGAACAGATAAAAGTATTTACCAGCGATCCAAGGTTAATCGGAAAATATTTTGAAATTTTCTGTTACATTTTAATCCCATTACAAATAATAAATATTCCACAAAATTAAAAAATCATGTTTACAATATTTCACAGGTGATATTTCTCACTTAACATTATTTCATCTAAAAATGTGCAAGAGGCAGATTGTTTATTTTACCACATTAGTATAACAAGACATCATTCTTGTATTGTATCTGAAAATGAACATTCTATATTTTAGAACTACAAATAAAACGATACATATACGAGGTCTGTCGAAAAAGTATCTGACTTTATTTTTTCCTGCGGGAAGTAATGACGTTAAGGAGGCAAAAGTGTGCATAGTGGAGCCGCATGTGTGGTTTTTGGCGGGCTTGCTGGATGCGTCAGTCGCTGTCAAGCAGCCACCATGTGAGGTGCTGTACTACTTACTCATCGCATTTTCATTTCAACTGTGATGACGGAACATGTGGAGCAACGATCTTACATCAAGTTTTGCCAAGAGCTTAGCGGAAACAATTCACAAAATTCAACAGACTTTAGGTGACAATGCCATAGGTGTTACCCAAATAAAAGAATGGTACAACAGGTTCAAAGATGGCCGCACATTGGTGGAGAGTGACCAGCATTCCAGGAAGCCGTCAACAAACTGCAATGCGGTTGTTATCGAGAAAGTGCAGACCCTGATAATGAAGGATTGTCGTTTGGTGGTGCGGGAAATTGGTGATGAGATTGGGATCAGTAAAGATTCTGCACATGCAATTTTAAAGGAGGATTTTGGCTTGCGCAGAGTGGCAGCAAAATTTGTGCCCAAGCTGCTTTCTCAGGAACAACAATTTCATCTTGAGGTTGCGCAAGACCTGCTGGATACTGCCAACAGGGATCCTGAGTTCCAGAATACCATGATAACTGGAGATGACACGTGGGTATACAGGTATGACCTGGAAACCAAAGCTCAGTCATCACAGTGGAAGCACCCAACATCAGGTCCGGAGTAAAATTAAGGTGATGCTGACTGTTTTCTTCGACTACCGAGGCGTTGTGCAACATGAATATGCACCAGAAGAACAAACAGTTACAAAGGAGTACTATCAGGAAGTCCTCCAATGTCTTTGTGATGCAGTTCGGTGCAAGAGACCAGATCTGTGTGCCCTGCAAAACTGGCAGGTGCATCATGACGACACCCCAGCTCATTCGTCAAGCTCCCTACTCTTCAGACATGGCTCCTGACTTCTGGTTATTCCCAAAAATGAAGATGCCACTGAAAGGCTCCCATTTTGAGAGCCGAGAGGACATCATGTGGAATATGACAGCAGAGCTGAGAGCCATTCCGGAAGCATTCCAGACATGCTTTGAACAGTGGAAAGATCATTGGGCTGTGTGTGGAGGCACAAGGGACCTACTTAAAAGGGGATTAGCAATTAAACCCCAGCAAGTATGTAATTTTTTTTTTCCCAACCTAAGGTGAGATACTTTTTTGACAGACTTCATATTCTAGATTCATTACACATAAAGTGAAATATTTCAAGCCTTTTTTTGTTTTAATTTTGATGATTATGGCTTACAGCTCATGAAAATCAAAAATCCACCATCTCAAAATATTAGAATATTTCATAAGATCAATTAAAAAAATAGATTTATAATATAGAAATGTCAAGCTTCTGAAAAGTATGTTTATTTATGTAATCAATACTTGGTCAGGGCTCCTTTTGCACGAATCACTGCATCAATGCAGCATGGCATCGAGGCAATCAGTTTGTGGCACTGCTGAGATGTTATGGAAGTACAGGTTGCTTTGATAGCAACCTTCAGCTGGTCTGTATTGTTGGGTCTGGTGTCTCTCATCTTCCTCTTGACAATACCCCATAGAGAATCCATGGGATTCAGGTCAGGCGAGTTGGCTGGCCAATCAAGCACAGTAATAGCATGGTCAGCAAACCAATTACTAGTAGTTTTGGCACTGTGGGCAGGTGCCAAGTCCTGCTGGAAAAGGAAATCAGTATCTCCATAAAGCTTGTCAGCAGATGGAAGCATTAAGTGCTCTAAAATCTCCTGGTAGACGGCTGCATTGACTTTGGACTTGAAAAACAGTGGACCAACACCAGCAGATGATATGGCACCCCAAATCATCACCGACTATGGAAAATTCATACTGGACTTCAAGCAACTTAGATTCTGTGCCTCTCCAGACTGGGACCTTGATTTCCAAATGAAATGCAAAATTTACATTCATCTGAAAAGAGGACTTTGGATCACTGAGCAGCGGTCCAGTTCTTTTTCTCCTTAGCCCAGATAAGACGCTTCTGACATTGTCTCTGGTTCAGGAGTGGCTTGACACTAGGAATGCGACACTTGTAGCCCATTTTCTGGACACGTCTGTGCATGGTGGCTCTTGATGCACTGACTGCAGCCTCAGTCCACTCCTTGTGAAGCTCCCCCAAGTTCTTGAATCGGCTTTGCTTGACAATCCTCTCAAGGCTACGTTCATCCCTCTTACTTGTGCACCTTTTCTTACCACACTTTTCCCTTCCAGTCAACTTTCCATGAATATGCTTTAATACAGCACTCTGCAAACAGCCAGCCCTTTCAGCAATGACCTGTGGCTTACCCTCCTTGTTGAGGTTGTCAATGAGTGTCTTCTGGTCAACTGTCAAGTCAGCAGTCTTCCCCATGATTGTGGTTGTGTGTACTGAACCAGACTGAGAGATTCATGGTATTTATACTGCATAAATAATGATTTACTCAAACTCGAAATAGAATATTCTAATATTTTGAGATACGTTTTTTCTATTTTTTTGAGCTGAAGGCCATGATTATCAAAACTAAAATTAAAAAATGCTTGAAATGTTTTAGTTTACATGTAATGAGTCTAGAATATATACAATTTTCACTTTATGAAATAACTGATAATTGAATTCTTCCATGATATTCTAATTTTTTGAGATGCACCTGTAAAGCTGTGAACTTTATATGCATTTTCAATGACTATTAATTGGTAAAATAAACCCATAAATGAAATATCAAAAATAAAAGAGAAGCTTAAACATTGCATTAGTTATGATCTAATTTAAAAAACAAGCAATTAGAATCATTTTAGGTGATTCAATAATTCTGACAAATTCTGTCTTTAGTATGTATTACTTAATGCATTTTTTTTTTAATTAATGTGAAACTTTCTTCAAACTGTGAACACAAACACCATGAGAAGAATGTACTGGTGACATCAGCAAAAAAGTTGATGATCAAATAATAAAGTGATTAGGAAATTATAGAAAACTAGCTGGGGTACCTGGAGCTATACAAGGAAGAAATGGCTTTAAGCCAATGTGCAGTAAGTTACAACCTTGCCCAGATTCTGAACACCTACCTACACCAAAATTACTTACAGCAAAGCCTAACAAAGCGCCGTGTAAAAGCTGGGGAGGAAAGTTCAATGTGACAATTTAGCAGACAGGTGGCTTCGTACAAAAACACTGGCAAAATCACTTCTAAACATGAATCAAGCAACGTTTCCATCTCACCTGGATTTCACTACTGCAGTCATTGACCTTCAGCATCAGGTGGTGTCACTTAATTCTTCACTTGCTTCAGTATTTTCACTTCAGTATGCAATTTGCATACTTGATTTGGGTGACCAGACAGACAGCAGAGTACCGACAGGACGACGACAAGGGCGAAAACTGAGGACATGAAATGAGAAAGGCAGTTTATTTGAATAAAGGAAATTCTACAGGTATTATTTTATTTGAACAAAGTAGGATTTTTGTAAAAAAAAAAAATAATTAAAGATTGAGATCAAGAAAAAAATTAACTTAATATTGGTATTTTTCAGATGAACTTATTTTTTTCAGTAAGCTCTCATTTCCAAGAAGATAAGAATGAAATGCTTCCCAAGAAAATTTCTTCA
This sequence comes from Nautilus pompilius, assembly GCA_018389105.1. Taxonomy (NCBI): domain Eukaryota; kingdom Metazoa; phylum Mollusca; class Cephalopoda; order Nautilida; family Nautilidae; genus Nautilus; species Nautilus pompilius. Next base: position 331,615 of record JACATO010000980.1, on the reverse strand, counting down.
TATTGTATTGCATGAGGATTATACTCTTGGTAGATTGCACTGTCAGTCGGTTTTTCTCCTTCGTCCACTGAGCATTGATCAGTGAAAAAACTATGTTTGCATCGTGTCCTGGATGCTGAAGAAAAATCCACAAATTTTTAACAATTTTGTAAAGCAGTCTGCATCTGTACAGCTTTTAAAGAAGGAATGCCACTGTTGATGCATAAGATCTCCAGAGATCTCTTCTTTATTTTGTATAAATGTTTTAATATTGCAGAACTGGTCAAATAACCTGACATCATCAATAACGATACCTTTAAGGTGTTAGGCGTGGCAATAATTCATCGAATTTCGTGTTTTTATTCCTTTTGAAAAGCATCCAATCAAAACACTCGAGTTCATCAGAAGATTTAACCCTAACTCCTCCAAGTAACTGGTGCATTTTTGATAAAGACCCTGACATTCTTGTTCCATACTATTTTCTCGACATAGAATTTTCATTCTTTCTATTCTAATGGTTCTTCGAAGTTTTACATCCAGTAGTTCAGATACCGGAAGCTGGTGAACATTTCGCTTTTAGTTTAATCAATATAATTTATCTTCATAATTATTTATGAACAATTTCTTTTTTACTTTAACTTATATACTGCAATTGATCACTGACAGCCGAAGCAATTTTGCGATCGTAAAACAACCGATTTCCGATGCTATTTTTTAGCTGTATTATTTTGACATAATTGTAATCGATATCTACTGTTTTATCTGGACAATTCAGCTACCATAATCATGTAGTACAATACCGCCCACCGCGTTAGAGTCGTAATGTACACATTCGTCGTATTCTTTTCTTCTATCCATTCATACATCCCATTGTAATCCGTTGATAAATAAAAATTGATTTGATTTAATTTGAAGTTATGGGAAGCTAATTTTTCTGGATCATATTTAAGTAAAAAAGCCAGACAATACCAACATATTTAAAATGGTTGCTGGACAGAGGACATGAGATTAAAGGGGACATGTCTTCCTTCTGCCAGATGTGTGGTCACCCCACACTTGACCCAAGTAGTCATTCTGTTTCTGATGTCATTATAACTGCTAGTATCTCTGTGGAACAAAACTGTAAAATCACTGAACTGAACTTTTCAAAAATTTAAGTTATTATAATGAAACCTAAAACTTTAATAAAGCAATAGATGAAATAACAAAGTTTTTTTTTTTTTTTTAAAGGGCTGTTTTTGGATGGATATTTCTATAGAGTCAGTAATAACACTACTTTCTGAAAGTGTTATTTGTAGTAACACTTGCAACCAGTTTACTAAAGTTACCTGCCCATAGTTTACCATAAACTAACAACATGCAACCAGTTTACTAAAGTTACCTGCCCATAGTTTATTACAAATTGCCAACATGGGTTTCAATGGAGATTATTTTTTCCTAAAAAAAAAAAAAATGCACTGATTGGAAGTACTTCCAGACAAAACTTACAGCTTTAATCACTTTTTCTATTTTTCATTTGACCTGCAAACCAACAAAGCAAATGGCTCCTCCAAGTTCACAGGAGAACTTTAAAAGCAAATGAAAAACTTCCATGATCACCTCTGTGTAATGTTGAGTACAAAAACCAAGCGGGAGTGGTGTTTGATTTTCAAATAATACTGCATTTAATAAAGCAAGGACCTGGATTAACTCCACAGTTAAGTAAAAATAAGCCAAAATAACAGTAAACACTAAAAGCAAACAACTAATAACTAAAGATGTCATTCTCAGATAAAGAAACTGATCTGCAAATATTATGGAAAAGCTGTAATGGCAAAGCCCATTCAGTATAGACACTAAATTTTTCATATATTCCATAATTTTAAAATCGGTAAAGGATGTGACCAATATCCTGACATCATTCAAAACAAATTTGTAAGCAAAAAATACAGCTTAATGATAAAACAGCTAGATTTTCCCTTCCAGAAAAGTGTTCAGTAAACCCCTTATAATGGTTTTGCCCCACATAAGCAGCCTCTGAGTAAATAAACATATGATCTCCCTATAACAAGGAGTTTGTTCCCCGTATGAAAACAAAAGAGCAATTCTGTTTTTGGTTGTAAAAAAAGAATTTCTATAAAGGAATACAGTGAATGAAAGATTTCTTCAGTCATAATGTGCAAATCCAGTAATGGCATGAAATTAGTATTTGTTTATCAAGATGTTCCCATGTGTTGTGCCTATAAAGTTGTTTTTTTTTTTTATGTTGAACAGTAAATAATAAAAAATACCAATGATGAACAAGGAAATAAACACTGGTCAGTTTTTGGAACATTGGACAAAAAGTAATCTTTCATGGCAGACATACAGAACCAACTGAAAGACAGCAAGGTTAGCATGCCATATAGCATACTCACTTGTCATATCAGCAATATCAGTCCTAGATTGGTCCAGGCCATGTTTCTTCTCTCACTCTTCTTCAGATACTACGGTTTCATCTCTCATACTGTTAATTAGAAGAGTTCCAGTTGGTTTCTTCTGCTGCTAAAGTTGACAAGATCCAGAATCAGGCAGTTATTTCTAAAACCAAGATACCATGTGCTTTTTTCTTGGTTACAAACATCTTCTCTTGGTCAGTTATGTGTATACATAAAAATGATATTTTTAATGCTTTACATGTTATTTCAGAATTGCCAAAAATGATCTTGCAAAATCTATAATGTTCACATTCCATCTCAAAGGGAAATAATTTAAGCATAATAATAACAACAAAGAAAAAATTCTCCAAATTTTAAATTATAATCAGTTTGAAAATATGCAGAAGCAGCTGTCATTTTAATGCAAATTCTCTCTGAAAATTACCTTGTTCTACACTTGGCAACAGAATCCTATTTGTGGTAATACATCGGTTAGTTCAAAAGAACAAACGTCTGTCTCTCTGAACCCTATTAAAATCCCCACAAAGATCTCTCAAAGTTGGAACAGATCCAAGGTAAAGCTAAGAATGGAAGATAGAAAAACTGATGAATTAAGAAGTTGAAATTCTGACAACTCATTGTTAGCATAGGGTACAACCATCCAAATGATACTGCATCACTGACTTTTTTTAACATTTCAAATGCTGCTTAACTTATCTTTTTATATTCAACTCCAGATTTTTTTAGAAAATTAATTGAAAAAAAAAAAAAGCTTTTTCAGTATCATATAGGATAAAGGAGCTTTAGCAAAAAAGAGAGAGAGAAAAAAGCTTCTGAATTAAAGTTTATTTTAATATGACAAAAATGTACACATTTCTAACTCTGAATACTGATGCAAATAATTACGCTTTTCTTACAACCAGATCTCTGAGGATGAAGCCATTATTGCAGATGGTGGGTGATTTTTGTTTGATTGCCGACATATTAGCACAGTGTTTGATAGGTCATTCTCTTTTCTTGCTAACAAAAACTATTTTTTCTACTTCAAGAGATTTTCAGTGAATTTAAACTGTCGATAGTTTTCTAATACGCAGGAGTGTCATCGTAACTCTCTTGTTAGAAAAACCAGAAGCAACTTTTGTAAGTCACAGTTGTGCTACATGGTGGACTGTATGGGTTCTTTTCACTCACTTCAGGAGCTCAAAAACACAGAATAGCAGTTTCCAAAGTACTGATACAAGAAATATTTATTATTTTTTATGTATGTTTTGTTAACTGAGTAATTTTAGTAAAAAAAAAACAAATCATAACTAGTACAAATATATACACTGGACATCAAGAGAGACTAGAATAAAGCATCAGTTTAGTGAAAATGTTGGAGCAATCAGCCAGGGCTGTTTTCCCTTCTATTATCACACATTTAATGAAGCCAGTTGTAATTTATATAATGCAAAGACCTATTTTAATGTTTATTGACACCCATACTTAAATCATAAAAAATTCAAAGAATTTTTATGGATTGAACTTATTTTATGAAATTAAATCTGTATGTTGTAAGTACATAATTGAAGAAAAATAGTAAAATAATTTTAAAAAAAACATTTCTTCCATTTTAAAGTACAATCAAGTAAATGTTTAACTGAAATACAACTTGTAATTTAGCGTGCATACAGGGGCGTAGCTAATAGGGGGCGGCAGGGGCGGCACGTTTTGGGGCGGCATTTTTTGGTCCGAGTGCGCGTTTGTCAAATTTAGTTCAGGACAGTATGTACATATATAATGTATTTTTCGTTCTATTTTTCCAGATATTATTTTTTTCCTGAATTTTCTGTTCAATTTTTAATGGTATTTTTTTGAAAGGAAGAAAGTTTTTCTAAAATTTGCTGTAAAAGAAATTTGCTCACTTGAAGTGAGGCACTTCTAATTAATTTTGAATTGAATATCAATATTTTCTCATTATATATTTGATAATTTTTATTTTCTAATAGTACTTTTTTTTCAATAAATAAATAAATAAAAAATGATTTTTTGGAGGTTTTGAAATTCTACGTTATTTAGAGGGCGGCAAATTCTACGACCGCCCCGGGCGGCACAAACGCTAGCTACGCCCCTGCGTGCATACATTAGAATATTTATAAACTTAATATTATAATATAAAACAAACATTTTCTTCTTAATAAGACATACTACATGAATTCATAATGTGAAGTACAGATAAACCCTTTTTGGATAAACAGTTGTGTTTTGTTAAACAAATTTCTTATTCCCTTATAAAATTATGGTTGACATAATTTAAATCTAAGAGTTACAAAATCTGCTAATCAATTGCTCAACACCAAAGTATTTCTGAGTGTGCTGTACACTAAGTCACATGATACCACAGGTGTGCATTGTGCTGAAACACCTCTATTTAGTATGCTAAGTATGAACCGGTCTGCTTGGTTATTGTTCACTTCTCATTCATAAACTGCTGCTTAGCATTTTCACATGTTCCATAATGAATCTAAACCTACTCTTGGATTTGCAACAATTTTTTGTGTATATTCTATATTTCTCCATCAAAATTCCAGCTTCTACATACAGCATAAATCTTCTCTGCCAAATTTGTTATAAAAAGACCCCTACATTGTGTGTTCAAGAATTCTAAATATCTGGTAATAAGTGGTAAGATAATCTTAATTTGTTTAGTTTAATTAATCTTAAATCATATTTGGCATTTTTTTAATAATGTGAACTATTTTAGCAGAAATACCACATGGAAGATAATTTGGTTAGATTTTTTAAAAAGCTTTTGTTTACATTTCGACACCACCTGTAAAGCCACATATTTAAATAAATTATCTGCAAATTTTAACTCTTCTAATACTAGTTTTTAATAGACAATTACAATTTCCTTATTAAAATAATATCTACTATAAAAAATTCATTTGCTAAGCAATCAAATTACTATTGCTAGAAAAGAATAATACAAGGAAAGTACATAAATTTTTTTTATATTTACAATTTCTAAATGCATTTTGAAGAGGACAGTACACTGGCCTTGGTTAATTTTCATAATAAACAGTTTAATATAAAGAAACCAGTTTATTGTTTCTTTTCCTAGAAACCCAAATAGAATACATACACAACCATGCAGTGAAGATAACTAATAAGCATGAAAAACAATAAAATTAGAAAAAAAAAAAAAAATGCAAACAAATACCATTTCTATTTCTTTAAAATTTCAGTGTCAGTAAATCTCATTTACCTGTCTTCATAAGACAAATTACTTTATTACTAATCATCTCTGGCAAGGCTGTCTTTAAATGAAATTTGTAGGTTAGTGTCCAAAAGTTGGCTTGATTTACCTTGGTAGTTGCAGGGAGGCAGAAACCATCACAACTTAATTCTTAAACTAGGTAATCAAATGTGTTTATTGTGCTATAATGTAAAAGTGCATTTTAATAAAATAAAACTTCAATAAATGCAGTCTAAAATCTTGTTTTGACTATAACAAAAAAAAAAAAAGAAAATTGCATCAGAAACATTGCTTTAGTTAGGTGTAATTATTCTTTTTTAAAAAATTGGAAGAATTTTGGTGTTGCAATAATTCTGACCACCATTGTATATCACATGTCACAGAGTTAATCTGAGATTATAAATGAAAAGTGTATTATTTTATTTGCTAGAATTACTACCAATATGTCATTTGTGTGAACTGCATAAATATTTACATTCTAATTACCATAAAATAAAATTTGAAAAATATTCTAAATATTTTTGTAACCTGACGGTAAAGGAAACCTTTCTTTATCTGTGACTGTATTATTAAGTCAGTTGATACAGATCAATAGCACTGTTTGACTATTTATTGCCAGTGCATTGTGGATAGTATATTAGTATGGCAATGTTTTCATATTTCTTTTAACAAGTAAAATCATAATAAATATTTAAATGTATACTTTTATTCTTATCAACATCTATTTTTGCATTCTTGTGAGCAGAGTTCAAAAATATTTTGTTGGATTCAAAATTTCTTCACATCTGATGGTCTGGCAAGAGTCAGTTTAAGCCCTGCTGTTATTTGTAATTAAATACAATACCAGCCAGTTTTATTTAGCTGATAAAACAACAGAAGATCAAGACTTGTCGTTCCGGAGAATGTCTAAAAAAGGTAGTAACTCTGTTGTCTAGAGTTGCCCATCTGGTTTTTATTGTCACAATAACTGCCATCTTTACTCTTGCTCTATAAATCTGGTTTGCAATACTTCATTTAAGGTTTGCTTTCTTAGGATTCCTTGGTCAGAATGTGTGTTTAAGAATCAACTCTGACATTTAACCATCTTCCTCTGGATTTCCTGCCTGGAATGTTTTTCATCATGGTGCATGGTTTATTTAAAAAAAAAAAAAAAAACGAATTCTTTCTGCCTGATTTCTTAAGCAACAACAACAAATATATCTTTAGAAGCCATGACATTACTTAAAGTTAAGCATGGCATTCAGGCATCAAACTATTATTATTTTCCATAAAAAGTAAGATTATTCTAAACTTAAAATTTTTAAATCATCAAAAGAAAAAAAATTTCTGTAATATAATAACTGATGATAAGAGATGAGATAGGTGCCTATCAAGCCACTTTTTACTCGTTGTTATGGGAACAAATATGATCATCTAAATGCAAATTCTTAAGCTGAGGTATTTCTGGAAGTAAGAATAATTACGATATGACTTTAAATATTCCATTCTTTAAAGAACTCATTGGAAATTCTATTAAAGTAGCTGAACATGCAGTCTTAATCTGCTTTCTATTTGCTGATAATTTAGAAAATCTTCCCATAGTGCAATTCTACAAAAACTTGTGATTGCCTGAGAAGAGATTGGTAAAATATCCAACAATCTTTAAAAGAACACAGCTAATTCTTTTGCTCTCATACTATTATGACAAAACTTTAGCATGATTTCTTTATTGCAAAGTTCTATTTTTACTTCAAGCGTTTTACATAGTCTTTCATATTTGGGCAGCAGAATTGTGTAGCACACCAGACTACATGGCTGAAAGTCAGAGGACAGCTGACTGACTCATTTGGCAAACTTCCCATGGAATAGTTTCTTCTTGCTTTCCTGAGTGGGATTACAGTAGAGACTTTCCAGTTCTTTCTGAAAATGAGTGCCTGGTCTAACATGCTGCAGGAATGCCAATGCTTCTTTGCAGCAATTACAGAACTACACCATCTCTTAAGATATATTTATCATTGTAAATGATGGTAGTCACAAATCATAATCTGTCATTATATTAATCTAATAGCTAAATAGTTTTAGAAATTGGCAATGATCAAAAACTAATTGCAATTTTTTTAAAGCATTGCTTACATGTGAGAAAGTTTTCTAAATTATCAAAAGATAAAAGTTAGATTCTGAGCTGTTTTAACTTGCTTAAATAAATTTCCAGTTAAATATTTAAATCTCATCTAAAGCAAATATTTTTGGGTATACTTGGAGATCCATCTGGCTGGAAAGAATATTGCTGCAGAATGAAATTGTATATCTATTAAAAATTTAAGTACAAATGGACTACAGGACAATTTTAAAAAACGAAAGTTAGTCAGGGGGTTGTGAGGATGTTACCATGTGCTTTGCACACCTTTGGTTGATTCTAGACATAAAAAACGATTATCACTTTCATCACAATGTAGAGAATTTGGGCCAAAATCAGAGAGAACACTTAGGCTTAAGAGAAATTGTGTTTTATAAGCTTAATGATCTCCAAAATCTCATGCAGAATGGCTGTTAGTTTGTGCAAGCACAGTTGACATAACACTAGAGCATCAGATCACCATTAAGTCTGAAAGAGTTAGTATAGCAAATGCTTCTTTGGCTGCCTACACAGTTTAGTGTCTGCAAATTTCACATCACTGCATACATAATTGGCAAGCATGGGTTGAAGTTTGCACACTGAGATGTTGGCATTATTTTAAATGTTCAAACCGTGAGAATCTGCAGAATTTTTCCAGGAAGTGGGGATGACAGAAATCGTTTTAGGATAAATTACGTGGGAGGCAAATTGACATACATCAGTGAGCACAGTGAATTAGGGAAAAAAATAATGCTATTACATTACTGCTCTCCAGACATCTTGTACTCTGAAAAGCTTGAGAAGTATAGCATGGTTTTAAAAAAGTGCATTTTCTGGCAGCCTCTTGTTCACAAGCAAGAAATTAAAACTGATACTCACTTCATATTCTCATCCAGCTCCCTTTTCAGGTTTTTTGCTAGCATTTCAAGCACAAGAATAATGGCGTTTTCATGCTTGGGTTTCCTGCAGAAAAATGAAAGAGATCAGCACAAACTGGTGATGAAAGAATGCCAACATAAATAAACAAAGAAGACAGTATTTTAGTGTCTGTCTGAAACCAGAGAGACAAAAATCTGAAATATCTATCATCAACAGGGAAATAAATATAAAGTTTGCCTATCTTCCATAAACAAGTATCTAAAAATAATGTTTAAGGTAATAACAAAAATGTATTTTCATTTATTTATTTTTTTATTAAACTTGTTTAGAAGCCAATACATTTTAAACTCACTATTAAAACTAAGAAGGTAAAGTTAGTTCAGAAATTTCCCAAAAGTAGTAACAGAACAAGAGTGAACTTTCATTAAACCGGATCTCAAGGGACCAATGATTTTGTCCGGATTATCGAAAACGTGATGGGTGACCTACTTATTTTTCTTGCTTTTTCAAAGATAAGAAGAATGCACTCATGAATATTTAAAAAATGCTTTTATTTATTATTTCACTCTTTCAATTTAGATCTCACATTCACTCCTTGTCCGAAGTTGAAAAAAATCATCAATTTCTCTGCATTGATTCATGCAAAAGTCTGGATTGGAATGTATTTTCCAAAGATAACAGAACCCTGTACTCCTCTGTATTCCCAACAGTAAGGAAATACCGCTTTATGGTTTCCAAGGCCAGGGCAACTTCCTTCCTCGTCGATTTGGATATAAGAGCCCTGCTCTTCCCCTAGGCCGCCATCTTCACCCTCATCTGCTTTTTCCTGGCTCTCTCTCTCTCTTGAATAGTCTCCTCGGCTGACAGATCCTTCCACGTTGTCAAATTGTTATCCACTGCCATATATAATCCAAAAAGGAAACCTGTACTGCTACAGACGCACTCCAGAGACTATCCATTTCCTTGGGTGGCGATGCCGTACCCAAGAAGAAAGCTCGTGGAATCAATGCCCTTGGAGCCAGCATGCCAGAAACAGCGGGCAATGCAACGCAGGTGGCTGCAATTCCTTTCCAGCTTGCAGTTGGGTGATGCGTGGCTTCTGAAACATTCCACTTCGGCATCGCCTCTGGCTTGCAACTGGATGTCTCGAGCTCAGAGAGGCGGCCTCTCAAGAGAGACAACTCCGAAAAGCCTTCTTCACCGAAGCAATAACACCTTGGTCCATATGCAACAAGCTGTTGACAGCCTTCGGTGGGAAAAGTGGTAATCGCACATTGGGGATGAGCCGGACTCTGGTCGATTACAGCACTGTCTTCCTACTCCTTGCTCCCCATCTCTGCTTCAAGAACAGGGAGCCATGCATTTCTTTAATGTCGCCGGCAGATGCATGGTAGAATTTTCGCATTTGTGAAGCAACGGGGCCTCTGGGATTCCTCCTTTGAATGCAGGAGTTCTGTCAGGCGGCGTGTGGGGCAATCCGCCCCGAGAACGGGCTTCGAGGAACTTCTCTCTCTCTCCAGCCTGCCTGCCTGCCTGTTCCCGAGATCTTCTGAAAGCCCAACCCCTGGGTCGGCATCCCTCTGGCTCGCAAACACCAGGGGGGGACGAACCATTCAAACGCGGCCGCTTCTGAGAAAGTGGGACGCCAACTGAAACTGCATCCGTCACCGAACTCCCTAGCATCAGCCACCGGCGATGTGTGCCAGCCGGTCCGGCCATTTTAGGACTTACGGCGTCCAACTGGGGGCCGTGGACGTTAATGGCGACCGGGTCGGGGGGGGCGGGGAACGCGCGGGGCGGGTCTCTGACCAAGCAGACTTATCCCAAGGGTTTTGTAAGGCCTCGGGTGGACCAGCAGTTCACTCGAACAGGCGGTACTTACGCTGGGCAACTGGCGACCGACTCCATAGGAGACGAGACACGGCGAAAGGACGCCATCGAAGGCGGCCAGCCCGCCGAACAGGCACGGCGGGTCCGCGCATGCGCCAGCGGGCGGAGAGCTCGCGAAGCGGGAATGGCCGCCAACAGGATGGATGTGGCTGAGGTCCCCGACACCAGGTTGGCAGCTCGGCGGCTCGTCGCAGTACCGGGGGGTTAGTTGATTCCTGGTTACAAAGATCATCAATCCATGTCCAAATCCCAGGGTAATCGCTTTTCGCTGCAAAATCCGGATTATCGAAGGCGACACCAAAAGCCGTCCGGATTAACGGAATATCCGGATAAACGGGGGGGGGGTCCGGATTAAACGAGAAATTCTAACACCGATTATTAGGACTTCTGCCCGGGACCAGAAGAATCGTCCGGCTTAACCAGAGTTCTAACAAAATCGAGTCGAGGGTTCAGGACCAACCAGTCGTTATCACCATCCGCACTCAAAATTACCTTCCTCGAGACTGAATCTCATGCTAAGAACATGGATCCATTAGCTAGTTTACTCTTAAATAGATAGATAGCCCAGATTAATCCCATACTTTGTATGTATGTATAACTTCCCAAACTTCAGTAAGCCTAAAGCAAACACAGGATTGAGATCAGATGGGTTTTGTCTGGAGGATCTCCAGCAGACTCGTGTATAGGCTACATCAGTTCTTTAAAATAAATAAAGTTGATGGAACTTTGATTCTCCTATTTAAAAACTTGGTCTTAGACACTTAGCAAATTTAGTTTGATAGGAATTCTCAAGATCGCTGAAGAGTCAGTTTCCAGACTGAAATGAAGAATCGAATTCCAGGAGAAAAGCTAAAAACAGACAGCAGCAGAAAATCTAAAATTTCGCCAAGTACAGATGAAAAGTGAATTTTTACCAACTGATGTATGGCAAAGCAGATAGCTTGGTCATATCTTCTGATTAATGTTGCCATTTTCTGCTCCTTCACCTTTTCTGGCATTTAGTTATTAGGTTGTTATTTCCATAGTTATATTAGACAGCAGGATACCACTCAGAGCCAACCACGGTTAACTAACCAAAAGGCTTATATAGTTTTATTCTTTCCTAGCTTTTCCAGCTAAGCCTGGACAGTAGACTGATGATGAAACTGGTTCAACTCAGTCTTCAAAAAAGTGACAATCTACAAAAACATCTAAAAATACTGAGCACCACCAGAAATAGTTTTGAGTTAGCACTGATGCAGAGGAGTGGCAAGGGTTCTCAGCACCCCCCTTTTGGGGCCCCCCACCAACTCTGAAATATTTTGATTATTTGTTTGTGACTCATTACCCACTTAATGACAATCACAGAGAATTAATCACCGTCTTATAAAGAGCTAATTTAAAGTCACAATATAACATCTCACAGTATCACAACTGTAAACCTGGAACTAATGAGGTATCGCCTACCAGGTTTACTTACATAATTTATTAAATTGTAAACCATTTTGATATTTATTTCATCCAGCATCGTTCAAAGTCACATAGCTAGAGTAATCTTTCAAGCATGCAGTCACTTGTGATGTACATGTATTACAAAACTGATTGGTAAAACACTACTTATGTTTACAAATAAATTTTATTAGTTTATAAAACTGCATATACTTAACTAGATCTTGTGCAGGTAGCATTCTGGTATTCATTGTTACATTATATATGAACCTTTCGTGCTTTTGCTGCTGCAAATGAATCAAACTATCAAAATTTAAGGTACTGAGTACATCTTTTTCAATACTTAATATTGCCAAGTTACTCAGTCGTTCTTTAGTCAATGAAGTTCTCAAGTATGTCATAATTAATTTCAGCTTGCTGAAAGACCTTTCACAACTACTGTGGAAATTCCACGGGTGGAGGTGGCTAATTATTAATTGACATTATAATTTATAGGCCAGAGGAAATTTTGCGCCCGGGGAAGACTGCCCCCAACCCCCTTGCTACGCCTCTGCACTGATGTGTCACATATCTCTCAAAGATTAGAGATTTAATATACATCTAAGACAGACAGATAAAGTCCATCCAGACCAGAAAGGTTGATGATTATTTCTTATGTAAAAAAAAAAAAAAATTGTAGAATTCAGTTTCACAACTATTACTTGCAAAAAAGTGATAATTTTTTTCATAAAAGGTACATTTTCAGCACAGCAATGCTACACTTAGCACAGTGGCTACTCTATCTTAGGATTTTTCCAAAATGTGGTGCATAAGACCTATTTTATGGGGTACACAGAAACAAAATACAAATTCTATCATTTTTTCAGTTTTAATTTTAAAGAAAACAATCGGACGTGTAGAGGATACTTTGTAGAATATGTATATATGTCTGCATGTTCATTGCTTTAGCAGTCGGGGTAGTGTATAATTAGGGATTTGGGTATTTCTTATTATTTAAAGTATTTATATTTTAGGATTTTCACTATTTTTTAAAACATCTGTAATTTGGGATTTTTATTGACTCGTAGTTTTAAAAAATCCATAATTAATGATACTTACTGTGTTTGTGCTCAAAAACATCTTTAATTTAATATCTTTATTGTTTTTTTAAATTAGCTATAACTTAGGATTCTGAATGTCTTCATTTAAACATCTATAATTCAGTACTCTCATTAATGTTGTAGTTTCAAACATCTATGTTTTGACATTTCCATTATCTCTCTAAAGTATCTATAATTTGGGATTTTTGTTGATCCATGATATAAAACACTATAATTTTGATTTTCTTCATTTATATTATTTTAAATTTGGATTGTTGATTATCTTTGTCATTTAAAACATGGTTAAATCAAAATTTGCATTGTTCTTGCATCTAAAACATCTATATTTTTGTATGTTCATTGTCTTCATGATATAAAACATCTATAATTTTAAGTTCTTATTTATTTGTCATTTACAACATTTATAAATAAGGTTTGTAATTGTCTTCAAAGTCAAAAACTACTATTTTGAATTTTGATTTTTAAAATTTAAATCATCTATCATTTAAGATTCTCATTGTCTAAAATTTAAACCATTTGCAGTTGATAGTCATGATCAAAATAATCAATAATTTATTATTATTGTGTTTGTGCTTAAGACATCTTTAATTTGTGATCCTGGTTTTTCTACATCATTTTAGACATCTGTAATTTAGAACACTTGCTGAATCGTGATTTTAAACATAATTTAGGATTCTTATTCTAATGTTGTGTGAATAATCTATAACATTGGATTCTTGTTGCAGCTGTAAGGTAAAACAATTTCAGATTTTTACTTAAAATATCTATAATAATTTATGAATATTATTCATCTTCATTTAATATTTCTAAAAATTATGATTGCGTTTCTCTTGGTGATTTAAAGCATCTTTAATTTAAGATTCTTGTTGTGGTGGTTAAAAAACATCTGTAAGTTAAGATTATTATGTTTGTATTAAAAACTTTTTTAATTTGGGATTCTGATTGTCTTTGTGACTTGAAGTTTACAATTTAAGATTCTTAATTTTTGCTAAAACATCCACAATATGTGATTCATATTGTTTTCTTATGCCTTTTATAATTTGAGATTTTATTGATTAATGATTTTAAATATCTATAATTTAGAATTCTCATTGTTGATGTGGTAAAAAGCATTAATATTTTAATAAAATTTAAAACGTATAATTTAGAATCTTATTGTTTTCAAGATTACAATAAAATATAATTCAGAATTTTAATTGTGTTTGTAATTTAAAACATTAATAATTTACTATTCTTATGAACTTCCTCATTTAATATTTGCTATTTGATATCTTCAATGTTTCTACAATTTTGGATTTTTGTTTTATTTGTGGTAAAAATCATCTATTCATAATTTAAAACATTTTTAATTTAAGTATCTTATTGTCTTCTAAAGCATCTGAAATTTTGGATTCTGATTTCTTTGTCCTTTAAGATATTTTTACCTTCAAATTCTTATTGAAAACTGATTAAGCATTTATAATTTAAGATTATTATTGTAGTTGTGGTGTAAAATATCTATAATTTAAAATTTTATTGTATTTTTGATTTAAAACATTAATAATTTACTTTATGATTATCATTGTCTTCATTAAACTAATCCAAAAATTATTATTCTGTTTCTCTTAGTGATTTAAAACGTATAATTATGCATTCATTTTTTTTTCCTACAACATCTGTAATTTGGGATTCTCATTGTCTTCGTTATTTGAAATCTTTGAAATTTGGATTCTGATTTGAAGCATCTATAATTAAAAATTCTTAGTATTTCTAAAGCCTCCATAATTTTAGATTTTGATTGTTTTCTTTTAAGACATCTGTCTTTTGAATTCTTATTGATTTGTGATTTAAAACAAAATTTAGCGTTCTCGGTGTTATTCTGGTCTAAAACATCTACAATTTGTCATTCTCATTATCTTCAAGGTACAAAGTACCTATAAATTTGAATTCTTATTCATTTGTGATGGAAAATATCTATAATTTAGGATTATTATTGTCATCAGCTAAAAAATGCTTTTGGTTTGGAATTCTGCTTGTTTTTGTCATTTAGGGCATCTAAGTTTGATCCTGATTATCTTTTATATAAGAAGCATCTACATTTTAGAGTTTTCAAATTTTTTGTTCAGAAATGTTCTTAATTTGGAATTCTGGTTGTCTTTGTAATTTGAAATATTTATAATTTTAATTTAAGATTTTTATTGTCTCCTAATGCATAAATTATTTGTGATTTTAATTGTTTTCATGATTAAGACATCTATATTTTTGGATTCTTGTTGATTCATGATTTAAATCATCTAAAATTATGGAATCACATAATCTTCTTGTTCTACAACAATTGTAATTTGGCATGATTTTTGTTGTCTTAGTAGTCCTAATCATGTATAATTTGAATTCTGATGTCTTTGTAGTTATAGCTTCTGTAATTTAGATTCTTATTGTTTTTGTGGTCCAAATCTTGTATAATTTGGGTTACCTAATGCTTTTGTGGTTTAAGATTTTTATAAATTGTGATTGTTTTGTATTATGATCTGAAAGATCCATGACTCTTTTTGTCTTCATTATTTAAAACATCTAATTTTTGCTATTCTTCTTGCTTTTGTGGTCTAAATCTTTTTGTAATTTGGGATTCTTATTTACTTCTTACTCTAAATATCTTTAATATGAATTGTTTATCATTTAAAATATTTAGCATTCTGGATTTTCATTGCTTCATGGTTTGAGACATCTGTATTTTGGAATGAATCCATACTATCTTTGTCTTTTCATGGTCTAAAACATCTATAATTTGCTATTTTTATTGTTTTTGTAATTTCAATTATTCATAACCCAATTTAGGAGTCTTACTGCCTTTTCAGTGTAAAACTATCATCATCTATAATTTGTGGATTTTTTTGTCTTTGTTGTGTAAAACATTTATGAGATTCTTATTGTCTTCATGTTCTAAACATCCTGTAATTTGCATTGTTTAATTGCACCTTAAATCATCTTTAATTTCTAAGTTTCATTGTCGGCTTGATTTAAAACATTGTATAAGTTGACTTTTTTAATGTCTTCATAATCTGAATCTTCTATTCTTTGTGATTTTTATTGTCTTATAGATTATTATTATTATTATTTTCGTGATTTAATTTATCTTTAATTTTTTATGCTTATGAAATTTATGGTCTAAAATTTATATAATTTGGGAATTTTATTTTCTTCATATCCTAAATTATCTGTGATTTGTATTTCTTATTGTTTGAGGTGTATAAAATGTGTAATATGGAATTCTTTTATTTTTCTAGCCTAAAAGATTTATAAATTAGGTTTTCCTTGTGATCTCAAATATCTTTAATTTGGAATTCTTATTGTGTCTGTCATTTCAGTTTCTCTAATTTTGATTCTTTCTTCATTTTTAAAACATAATATGGAAATTTTATTGCCTTTTCAGTATAAAATATTAATTATTCTTATTATACTTTCATGATTTAACACATCTATGATTTGGGATGCTTATTAAATTTATGGTTTAAAACTTTATAACTTCAGACAATTGTAAAATATATTTGCGATTCCTATTTTCTTAGTTTTCTGAAACATTTAAAATGTGGAATTCTTATTGTTTGTGTTCCATAAGATCTATCTTTTGTGGAATTCTCTTTTTTTCATGTTCTAAAACATCTATAATTCTGATTCTTATTGTGCTTGTAGTGGAAAACATCCATAACTTGCATAATTTTTCTAATCTATAATACAGGTTTCTTATTTTCTTTGTGGTCTGAAATATCTGTGAGTTTAGATTTGTATTGCCTTTGTTGTTCAAAATATCTATCTTTTAGATATCTTGTCTTCATGTTATATTGTCTTGTGTAAATCTTTTATAATTTGTAATGTTTTTTCTCTCTAGTGTAAAAATTTATAATATGAGATTCCTTTTTGTTGATTTGGCTTGAAGCTTCTGTAAGTTAAGGTTATTATTTCCTTTTCAGTCTAAACCTGTAATTTTTATTGTTAAAATATTTGTACCTTAAATCATCTTTAATTTGAGTCTCATCACCTTTCTGATTTATACTTGTACAATCTGGGTTTATTACACTCTTCATGGTTTATAGTAATTATATTTAAGATTTTTATTGTCTTTATGCTCATATCGTGTATAATTTTGTATTAATTTTGTCGATTCTTATTGTCTTCGCAGCGAAAAAGTTATTATTATTATTATTATTATTATTATTACTTTCACGAATTAATACATCTTTAGTTTGGGTTGACTATTATCTTTATGGTCCATAAAATCTGTAATTTGGATACTTATTGTTTTCGAGATCTAAATCTATAATTTGTGATTCTTTTCATCTTTTCTAAGACTTAAAACATCAACATTTCTAATTCTAATTCTCTTTGTGATTTAGAACATCTCTACTTTGAGATTCTTATTATTTTCATGATCCAATACATCTATAATTTGGGAATGTCATTTTCTTCATGTTCTAAATCATATATAATTTGGTATTCATATTAGTTTATTGTTTTAAATTATTTATAATTTGGTGTTCTAAAACATTAAAAATATGCATAATGTGGGGTTCTTATTGTTTTCGTGGTCTAAATCATTTATAATTTGGTGTTAGTGTGGATGAAAGAGGGTTAACAAACATATACTTTAAATTGGTACCATATAAAGTTAGCTAAAGGGCATATATATATATATATATAATACAGCAGCTGGGTTACAGCGAGTAGTAACGAAGTGATGATGATATCAACAGTAAGCCATGTGTCAACTCGTCACAAAAAAGCTTTCATTTAATTACTGAACCATATCAGTGTAAGTTTAAAAAGGTTTATTCTTATGTGACATGTTGGACAGATGTGTTTCTTCTCATTAATAACTTACTTTTATTTTTTTACATAGGCTTATTTGACTAGCGGACATATTTAAAAGGAGGAATGAATGCCTTCAGTCTGGGGGGGGGGGGAGACGCTGACCTCCTGAGCCAAAATAATGTTTGTACTTAGCTCTTCTGTAAACGATACCATTAAAAAACAAAAGTGAATCAAATTTCCACTTCTGTTTTCTTTCTTTTTAGTCACGACTTTGTGTTCTAAATTATGTCTAAAATTAGCTTTCACTAATGTAGCCAGGTGCAATAATCCTTGTAGATTATGAAATAAAACAATTGGTTAAAAGCAGCTTAGTGCCCTAAGAATAAAGTTTGACTGCCATCACCTTCTTAGTACAAATCTTATTCTGTCGACGCCTTTCACGGTTTAATCCAGGTGATGACGGCAAGAGAGAGTCTCCTGTCCCTGTACTTTCGTTAATTATAGTACTAGCATTTGGTGCCTGAACTAGTAGCTGCTTAATTTCTATAAGTAACACAATAACTTTCTGTTCTTATCACTTAGCTTCCTTAAAAGGGCGAAATTAGTTGAGTTTGAAATCATGTATATCATCGATAGCTGAAGCATCTAAAATAATAATATTAAACTAATTAATTAACTAAGTATTCCAACAGAAAAAATGGAAATATAGTTAATCTGGAAAACTCAGACAATCCATGACTGTAAACATGTTCTCTCGAGTTTTCACCTCTAAAAATACAAAAAAAAATTACTTTTATACTAAAATGCAAAGATTATTATTATTCATCTAGACAAGTTTCATAATAGCAAAGATATTTTGACTTGAACACTGATGTATTATAATCATAAATCCTTAATCAGTGGTAGTAATATGAAGCAGTGTGTCATAAGAAGCAGATGATATAACGAAATGAAAAATAATGAATTATTTTTATCCTTTTGTTCTAAAATCTTTTAGCTCCAATTCAACTTGTCTTGACACCTACCGGCACATAATACAAATAGAATGTTTATATATATATAGTGTGTGTGTGTGTGTGTGCATTTTGCAGGCAGGTAAAATAAGAACAAGAAGAAAAAACTCTAGTATTTTAGTTTAGTTTAATGCAGGAGGACAGGAAGCCATTCATCATCATGTCTCCCAGAACTATCAGTTTGGTTTTCACTCACTAATGAAATTAATTATTTAATAGTTTATTCTATTAATTTAAAATCCTAGTGCTAAATATAAATTGCCTAATGAAAACAAGTCATATATAACATCTGGTATTTTATTACTGTAGCTAATTTTAAAAATTCATTCCTGTTTTTTCAAAACTTCTGTCTTTCCACAAACGTCCAAAGTTCAACCTGTAATATTCTTCATTCCCTCCATTCTCTAAATGCTTAAAATCAAGAAGCCTAGAAAATCTATAATTTTCTTAATAATTCAATAGCTTCTCTTTTTTTTAAATGGTAGACATCTTTGCGCATCATATCTAAGATGTGGACAAAGCAAAGAATTATACGATAGCATTGTTTTTTTTAGACGACGAGATTTGCTGAGCCATAATTTACCTGCCAGAAGAGAGAGAATTTCTGTCTCCCCGTCAGATACAGCAAGTGAGTTGAGGCCAGAGTTCCTGCTCCAACAAATCACATCCACATCTTAAACCAGATTTGTATTTTTAAATTGTACATCGGATATGGCATACGGAAACTCTACATGTAATTTGCTCGTTTGAGTTCTTTTCCCTAAATCAAGCAACAAATTTTTCACTGCCAAGAAAGTTTCTGGAAAAAGAAAGCCGGCCAATGTTTATACATCACAATCACAACCTTGTGACATTTTCCCCACCAGGGGTCAGGCCTGGTGATTAATGTCAGAACTCACTCGATTCTTTGACATTTAACAGGCGTTCACAGGAACTGACTGACAAATCCGCTTTAAAAGAAGAAAAAAAGCAGAGATTATTCATCGAAACATATTAACGAGATTATGTAGAGTGATAAAAGCTATTCGTTTTAATAAAGTTTACAGTTCCACTTTGCAGGCGAGATTCCATCTGCGATTCTGACCTTCAGAGCCGACTGACATTCCACAGTAATGACGTTTCTTCTTCTTCTATTATTCGCAGTCATACATCGCCACATTGGGCATGTTGGAAATCTAATCGAAATTCTACTTAAC
This sequence comes from Nautilus pompilius, assembly GCA_018389105.1. Taxonomy (NCBI): domain Eukaryota; kingdom Metazoa; phylum Mollusca; class Cephalopoda; order Nautilida; family Nautilidae; genus Nautilus; species Nautilus pompilius. The sequence goes on along the minus strand of JACATO010000980.1, from coordinate 311,616 downwards.
TTCTATTCGTGTCGAGCGCGTGTTCAAAAATCGAAACATCCTGTATTGATTTTTGTTAATTGATCCTCTCGACACGACCCAGAAAGTAGAAAAATTGTAACTTTCCCGCGAGTGAAGACCGAGTCTTGGAGGATGAAGGCCCGGTAGACATTAATAGAATACTATACGTATAAACAATGGTATTTTCGCCATTTTCTGTTTAAAATAAATAAACTCCGCAGTAAAGTGAAGCATTTCAGTCGACTGGGAACACTTTCCAATGTAATACACGGGGTTCAGAGTTCACAAAGCCAAAACAACACTCGGATTGTAAGGTTTGTTTTCTTGCGTGAATAATACCATTATCAACTCGGTAGACCGAGGGGATTAGAAGATGATGCGCGACATGACCTTATCGCCGTTTGTTTGCTTGATAAATTATATTCAGCTTTAAAAATACACCACTATCCGAGATTTCGACGTGGTGACAATAAGAAACTTTGTCCACTTGTTTTACATGGTTACTATGGTTCATCCCACATCTGCAGATGAAGAATTCCAGGTAGATGGGGAGGAGGTTCTGGATTGGCTGGCGTCTTGCCCAGGTGACTATCCTCGGTCGGCGGGCTGCTACCTCCCTCGCCAGCTGCGAGACGTTCGTCAGGCCGGAATCTGCCATCGATTTGCAAACAGAAGTCCATTGTTTTAATACAGGGCTAACTTATTGTTTCATTTAAGGTTGTGGAGCCATATTTCATTAAATAAAATCGTTCTTGCGTCTTGCTTTGAATGGTATATCAGATGACGACGGTGCGAGGGACTGATTATTGCTTGTAACACCTGTGATAAATTCTTTATTCCTATATTTGTGATTTTTGTTTTTTTTTATCATTATAAATTAAAAAAAATATTAAAACGCGAGGAAATTTAATTTGCCCGAGGCGCCGACAATTCTTGGTCTGGCCCCGTGTTTGTGCACGCGCGCGCAAAGAACTCAAATTTGTGGTCCAAAAAACGCGCAGGCGATGGAGGCAGCCGAGACTTCACAACGAGAGCCGTAAAGATACATCTATCTGACTGCCGGGAGCCGAACCACCCGAGTTCTAGCAAAGTTTCCGACCAACACATCCCAGTTTTCTTTACATCTCCATCGTTTCTATTTATGATTAGTGGAACAATTTATTGCTATTACCCCCCCTTTTTTGTGTGGCTCTTTTGTGTTAAAGACGCTTTATTTGTTTGCTTCCGGGTGATAAAGTTGTCGGAGCACGCACTACCCTCTGGAAAATGTCTGAGACGGAAATGTTTTTTCCTACTCTAGGAGGAGAGAAAAGTATCAGTTATAATAAATGCTCCCCGTAATCTCGTCGTCGATCGCTTCACGGCTGACCCCTGCGAACGAGTTAAGCGTTTCTTTGTCAACTAGAAAGCCAGTTTATTTATAGCCTGTGGTGTCACAACTGCCATGGGATTTTAAATGATATTTAGGCTAAACGATTTCAATAGAGATTATCTTGGTGCACTGCAGATTGGTGTCATGTAAGTTAGACACAGCGGCACGTTGGAAGGAAAGCAAGCTGTCCGATTTCCTTGGCTCACCAACTCTACACTTAGGTAGTAGATTTCTGCACTCAAAGCCAAAATTCAAATAGGTCTGCAAGTCACTGACATTACAAAAAAATAATAAGTAGATAAAATGAATAATTAGAATGTTTATAATTTGACTGCTTCACTTTCAGTGTACAGTACATCTTTGATCATTTTTTTTCTTTCGAGTGTCTTAAAATGGTCGCAGAAAGATTTATACTTTGCTTCCACCAAAAGACTATCTTCAAAACTTAAACCGGAATTTTCTTATATTTTGGGTACTGTCGTAAGCTTTGACAATGTTGAAAATAATTGATTACTGCATTCCGTTTGTTTGGATGGTTTTACCGGGCGCCATTTTGAAAAAAGTATTAAAGTCGCTTATTTGTCCGTCTTACTGGATAGAAGTCGACAGCTTGAAAGGAATGGGTTGCCTAGCCGGTAATTGGTAATACTAAAAACGAAAGGGCATAGTTGGTGAGAGGCTGCGTTGCGTAATCCGGCTCTTCACTTCATATTTCGGGGATCGTTTGCCTGTTAATGGTGTCGTCCATGTTCGTCAAAAAACCTGACCTAGATCTCGCTGAAAAGGCTGGTAACCGCTGCTGTTCTCTCTCCAGGCAGCTGCGTTGGCATGGCAACAGGATTGAAAATACCAGATGGATGCTACATAGCTGGTCGATAAACTCCAAGCGGCCATTTTGCGTGCTAGCGTGTTGGTCCCTAAATCCAAGAGAAACAAAAAATAATGGGGAGAGTGCGGTCCCTGGAATGATCCAGTTTAGGAGTTGGAAAATCTTGCAATCTGAACCGAAAGAGCTATGCTTGACTGGTGGATAGCAGCACGCACGCTTAGTCACCTGAAAGCTGCAGTCGTTAAAGATTGACAATTTCTAAATCTGCGGTGTTTTCTACTGTGGGAGTTGGGGGAGTCCATTCCCAGATTGAATCGAGTTTTCGCCAGCGGCGGTCACGCCGTCGTCGACCGCAAAGACTTCACCGTTATATTATTATTATTATTTTTTTTTTTTGCATCTCCCTTGCCGCCTCTTCTCTAGTCTCCCCAAAGTCAGGTTTAATTATATCTATATTGGTGAAGAACCGCAGAGTTTATCTCCAAGTTTATTGTTTTCCAGGTATCTGAATTCGTCTCAATTTGCAATGATTGAGGTTGGCTGCGGTTTGACGCTCATCTTTTATTATTGACGAGGCTCAACTATCGGCAGGTTAAACATCTAAAGATTCTGCTATAATAGCAGACTAGCGAGCAATAATAAAACACAGGGTTCTGTTGCTAGCAGCTTTTGTTTCCACGAGTCAAAGTTTCAAATTGTATTTGGCTCCTGTCGTACCAAACCAACTCTTTTTATTATTTTTTTTTCAAATCATTTTCTACATCTACATACCCTGCGCAATCGGGTAATTCCACACATGTACAGCCAACTTCTTAACCTCCAGTCTGTCTGCAGCTCTCTTTAAATAGATCTTGCTGCCTGGCAACATCTTAAGCATATTCCTACTGAAATGTTTGTAGGTCTCAGAGGGTGAGCTCTCTCTGTAGACTCAAAGTAACAGCTACCCGGTGGCACCGAACTATCTGTACTCTCAGCCATCTTCAACGTGGAAAAGCTAACTGGGACGATTTAGAATTTAAACAATGAAGCTAAAAGACAATGATTTGTACCAATATTTTTGCTACCAGAAAGTACAAAGAGAGAATATACGCTGAGTTATTACCAAAAATCAAATTAAACCTGATAGGATACCACTAAAGTAACTTTCCCGAAAATATATAGTAAATGTTTGAAAAGCTCTGTGTAATTCATCTGGTTATTACAGAAGAGTGTAAAATAGTCCATGTTGCTCGAATTTTTTAAAAAGGCAATAAATGACTGACAACTATGCAATGATTTCGAGTTCTTTATCAAAATGTACTTCTAGATTTTAAAAAAAAGATTCTCATAAAAACTCCAAGGACTAAATTAAACTAAAATAACGAATATTATTGAGTGTACAGCAGAGTGGTTGGTTTGACTGCTGTATATAGCCGGACCACAGAAGACCATGTCTACAGAAAGAGTCCTAGACCCGACACAATCAACCTTTTCATACGACCGCTTTGAAAACAATAGAAAACATTGCGTTAGATCTTTTAAAATGCTAGATTCTGTTAATAAACGTTTAATTCACTCGCAGCTAAAATATTATTACTAATGACTTAGGCGTATTGTTAGTTTTAACTAGATTTTGTTAAATATAAACTTGGATTACTTTTCAGACATCGCTCTCATATCGAAAGATTCAAAAACACGTCATAGTTGTGCAAAGAATTTTGTTTGTATGGGCTCCGACTTAGATAATTTTCTACTAAGCTCACAAACAATATGGCGGTCTCTGAAGTACATAAATAAACTTATTTCATTGATTATTTCCTATAAAAGTAAACCGAATCAGAAATATCAGTAATACACGGACCTGGATATAAAGGTATCATGAGATCATTAGGAAAAATAAGGGGTCGGTTACTCGCTTTAAAAAAACTATTTAAAAATCCGTGACAACGCGCAATAGGATTAATTACATTAAGCCAGTAAGTCGTTAGAAATTTCTGGAGCTGACTATCCGGATTAAATGATGTACAGGCTGCCTAGGATCTATACCAGATCCTCTGTCGTTAGTGTTTTCCCCGCTTTCGCGGTGCTATAACTGACCAATAAGTCACGCCATGCTCTAGATAGAGTACCAAACTTCGCGCACGCTTTTCTCTGCCTGGCGGAACCTTGAACCGAAGTCCGACGATTAACGGTCGGTATAAGTTCTGAAGGGCTGGCTGGGAATGATATGTGCAAACTCGGGACGCCTTGGAGAATGTTACGGAAATCTCCAGAATTAAAAGCCGAGGGCCGCTGGTTTAACCTGGTCTGATCGGACGCGAGAGACCGCCGATGGGGTCGGGTTGGCGGCTGCATTATCGATCATGGTTCAGCCGGTGTACATTTCTTCGGCGAATGAAACTATTTCCGCTCCGACGGTGGATGACTTAAGCGAGAGGAGAATATTAATTAATTAGATTCTAGCACGTCCGGGAGGCACTGAATCACAATTCTCCAGGAGAAAATTCAATTTACTCCCAGTCACGGAATGTTCTCTTTCATCCGAAAAAAAAACAAAATGAGGGTATAATAAAATAATTAGGGGACATTTCTTGCTGATAGATCGCAATAACCAAGTACAGTAGGGGACGAAACCCCGAGCAGGTCAGCGACCGTCAGCCACCTTGTGATACGGTCCCTCAGTAAGTGTTCGTGTACATGAAGATGAAAGCTACGGGTGAAGCCTCTCTGAACCGTCCGAGAAGTGGTTCGACAGACGGGAAAGTATTGATATCATTTCCCCCTGTATAAAGGTTTCTAGTAGATTAGTGGTGCATCTTCTGACGGTAAAAACCAAAAGAGATGAGAAGGTAGCAAACGGGGCGCGATTTGTGTCAGATTTCTCCAGCTAAGTTACAGCTGAACGGTCTGTGGCTGGGAAGGAAGGTTATGGATCCCTCGGCTCACTTCCTTTTCAAGCTTATTGTTTACTGTTTCAAATATCTGCCGCACAGCACTGAATCGCCGAAACTCGCGTGAAGCAAAATCAGCCTTTCTACGAAAGCAAGCAAATAAAGTCTGTAAGTAACCAAGTCTGAAAGGAAATTCACTACATACATTTCTAAAAGAAAAAACATTTTAACAAGCTGTTCTTTTTCTTAAGTTATCCTCAGTTGTTTTATCTTTCACTTAAAATTGCAGCTTCAATAATGGAAGGCTAAACAACCCAAAACTGGTTTCCAGATAAGATGAACAAAGTTTACATGTTGCATCAAAATCTTCATACCTGGTGAGCCCAGCTACTTCAACATAATCTCTTATCAGACCTGAGCCCACCCAAAACCAACCTGGAGTACAAACAGGACATTTTTTCTGGAACTCATAATATATCATTTGAGTAAATCAAAATCTAATAAAACAAAAAAAAATAATTCTTTCTGACATTACACAAACGAACAATGGCATACTACGTGTTTTTTATATCGATGTAACTAGTGAGAAAATCAAACTCTGGCCACGCATGCAGTTGCTGATTCTAGCTTTTAGTAAAGTTTTTCTCTAGTTACCTAACAACAGAATGAATAAGTTTATTAAATTAAACTGATTACATGATAAACATAGTTACAAATTTCTCTCTACTTGTTTATATGTTTAATTCATTCAGTCAAAGTTCTTAATTTTATTTTCATTAAAAAAAATTTTTTTTTAAATAAAATTAATCCATATATTGCACCTATAAGTATTCTTTTTCTTGGTCAGACCAAAAGCAGACATCAGGCTGGAGTGAAGATAAAGCACCACCAGGAGATATAATGTTGAAGAAACTGAATAAATCTAAACAACAACCAAGTTGAAAGAGGTGTTAAAGTTACGTTTAAAATTATTTAATTATCAAAATATTTAGTAAAATTAAGTTGTTATTCTTCATCAAATGTTTATTCAGTTCAAAAATTAATTTTAAAAAGAAAACGGGTACACGAAAAGAAAAATAAAATGAGCCAAAAGCTGAGAGTAAGGTCATTTTCAGAATAACAATTAGATGCAAATGCTAGCATTAACGCTGAGCGTGGGACCCATCAACAAAACGCAATTAATTAAGGTTCTCATCATTAGTAAAGTTATTTAACCTTCGATATTGTTTGAATTGCAATACAACAAACAGTTGTGCAGATGGCTTAGTGTTATGTAAACTGATAGTCGCTACAAGCGTTGGTCTACACTACATATACAATAAATTTTCAACTGCGTTCTTAAGAACAGAAAAAGAGCACCTGTTGCTTTCTGAGTTCCTAGGTACACGGATTAGATTAAATGTAACACACCGTTCTTCTCACGGCATGTCTCCTTGGGATTAACTGGAGAAAACTTCACCACTGTATTCGAGTCTGGACCGCAAACAGTTTGCCATAGAGAGTCATAAAACGTCAGGAGTGATTGTGCTGCTTGACTGGCTGCTATGGGGGGGAAGGGGTGGAAACTGGAAACGCACGACGTGATGTAATCACAAACGAGATGGACCTAGGGGTGGAGTAGTAGAAACAATACATTTTAAAATGCTGAAAGAAATGCAGAAAGCGAAAAACCAAACAGTAACAACAAACTGCCTGCTAATATCTTAAACAAAAAAATCTAAATTAGTTTATTGGTGGTATTAAATTAAAACGAGAAGTAAAGTATCAGCACTTATAATCTCATTGAAAACAAAATACTGATTTAGACAAAAAATGCCTCGAACATCAATCTACTGGAAAAAAAAACAACAAAACAAATACCACCAAAAATCTAATGAAAACATTAGATTTAACGCTTCACAGAATATAAAAAATAAAGAACAAAAGAATAACAAATTTCGTGCGTTATTTCAGCATTAAAAGGAAATGGTTTGACATATCACGAAGCGTGATGGAATCTTGTTTATAAATGTATTACGAAACAGTGGGAAGATGAAAATGCAACCTAGAATGATGAAAATAAGTTAACTTTTCAACACTTCAAATCGCAGTAAAAATCTGAGATTTTTATCTACAAATATTAAGTAAAAGCATGTAATAATAATAATAATAATAATAATAATAATAATAATAATAATAATAATGATAATAGTTTACAAATTGGATATTTTCCATACTCGAAATATTTATATAAATACCGTTTTTTTTGTTGAGCGAAATTTCCATTCACACCCCCACCCGGTCGAGTAAGTACACCTGACAACAAGTTTTCTTTTCTAAAGAGAGAAAGGAGGAACAAAAGAGGGATTACCGTCTGCTGGAACTATATATCGTCGTCAGGTGGAGGTGGCAGGCTCTTAGAACTAGTGGATTGCTAAAATGTCCACAATACCTACCTGTATATGTATATAAGGTTTTAGTTGCATAAATTATATTATAGCTCGACGGATTAGATAAGAGAATCATGAACGAGCATTCCTATATTCTGCACACAACCCATTTGCAAATGCTGTCCCGACCTTCCTTTATAACTGGCTCCAGAGCGAAATATGATGGGACGGACGACTGTGGCTCTAGCATTAATTAGCCCACCTCTCTAAGTGTAAGCCGAGAAAGTCTACGGACATTCTAGTTAACCAGTAATAATCAGGGGGGGGGGGTTTCTTTGTCTTTTTTCTTTTCTTTTACTTTATTCGTTCAACACATTATATCCAATAAAAATCGTGCTGGATATAATGCGTATCCTTACAGAAAAATGCTTTTCTCATATGTACGTACTGTTATCGAATTCAAGATGTCTCCTTGTTTGAGCGACCTGTAGGGCATTTTGAAAGAACTTTTTTTATTGGCTGAGCCGGAGTACACCGAGAAGTCTACCGGCTTGTTCGAATTTCTGTTTCCTGTGTAAATTATGTCCGGCATAGAGTTTGTGCTGCTAAAATAAGCCTTACCTTTTCTTCTTCTTCTTCTTCTTCTTTTATTATTATTATTATTTATTCTTATTTTATTATTATTATTATTATTATTATTATTATTTATTATTTAATGTCAGTTCATTTTAATTTATATCCTTAGGAAAAAACTATTCAACTAAAATAATAGATGAGAAAATTTGTCTTCTTTGTGGAATTACCTTTATTCGAAAATATTTCACATATTAGGTTTTCACTTTGACATCCTAACGCACTCAGTCGAATATAAAGTATCAAAAAGATCGTTTACACGTGTTTACCTCATTAATATACTGATGTTGAAGCTGGAGTATCATTATGTTCCAAATTAGCTCTTATTTCAACGAACTTAACATTCATATATGATTATGATGCAAGGGGGCGAGAAATTTGTAACTTACAGCTAAATATATATTTTCCGGTGCATTCTTAATTACATTCTGAGGAAGCAAATGCGCATCAATTGCTGGCGTTTGTCACCAATAAACCGTCTTTAAATTATGAAGGCAAGTTTAATTGCAATAACATTTGCTGATTTTTCATAGACTTTTTCGTTCTCTTGCGTATCTGCTGTTGGAGTGAAGGTAAGATTCGTTGCGGAGAACGAGGCTGCTCCGTTTGAAGAACTCAGCTTTTCTCTGCTTCACCACAAGCAGATTGTTTAAAACAACAGAAAAAAAGATAAATTCTGCTTACTCTCAAAATGTATTTATACGAAAATTAAATTCTTCTTTATCTACGAATTTATTTAAAATGTTATTTCACATATGTTGTTTCGTGCATAAATAGTTTTGTAAATTTGTTGATGAACTTTCTGTAATTTTCACTGAACATTTCCGTGAACGACAGCTGCCTTACATCACCAGTGCACATAGGAGCGTGCAACCTGCTCTACTGTCGATGTTACGGAAGTAAATTCGCCCCCGTTTCTCACCAATTGCTGGAAGTATTAAGAATTGAAGGAAGAAAAGAAACCAATTTTGTTTCGGTTTATTCCGTTTGGTCAGATGCTCCTCCATGACACTGATACAGCAATAAAGTGAAGATTAAGCACCAATTTCACGAGCCTAAAAGCTATAAGGATCGTGGTTTTAGTGACTATTTACATTTGTTCGTTGTTTGCTGTTTAAAAGAATTGTGTGCTCGCAATTAATAAGCATACCAATACCAGCTGATCAGATAAACCGGTGCAGGTGTTTACCAGTCCTTTATTTAAAAAAAAAAAAATATGGTACTATCATGTATTTGCCTGTGCCCCCCTCGTTGATACGAACTGTAAAAAATATTTTAAGTCGACATAAAAAATTAAAGATTAAATTTTCATTTTTTTCAGAATTCAGATGATTAAGATGTCGACTTATTACCAGATCTAATTGATTATATATATATATTAAGGAGAAATTATGATAGATCCAGGAACATAAATGTTAGAAATATCTGTTTATTTTCTGTCTAATATTCAATTAAAAAATCTCCGACTAATTTATAGCCGTGCTAAACTTGTTTTAATGTTATTTATCAGATTAACGTTTTAAAATGTTACTAATAGAGTATTTTAACAAAGTTAACAAAATTAACTTTCTATTATAGGTGGTTCGTGCGGGCTAGATCCTGTCATCTGAATTAATTGGATCGTGCATCGAGCAGGTGATAATTTGTTCGGGGTGTCGATTTTTAAAAGCGATTCCCACTTTGAAATTAATCATCGACTTTTGTGGGAAATTAAAATGGTTTAACCGAGATGAATATAATATTTCGAGAAGCCCAGTGTATATCCTGACCGCCAAAACTCCCGTTATGTGCATGAAAAGAAAATGGAGGTCACCAACGTAATCCAGTTCTGCGACACCGGCATCGACGGGCAAACCATCGGAGCGTGTGTAAGTTCTCAACACACCATCAGATACCGCTTATAAACGCACACACTTGAAGAACATGCATGTCTGCCGCATTCGCGAACTTTGTTCTTAAATATGACTCAGGGCCGCAGCCGGAAAATGTAGGTCACGAACCCGAAAAGGGTTCTAAATAATTTGTTTTGTAATCGTGTAGCTGATGTCCCGACCCTATACCGACGCAGGGGTATCCTCGGTTTATTTAACCCCCCCCTTTTTTTTCGGTCGGACCTAACCCAGACCCTCTCTCTCTCTCGCCCGCCCGTCCGTCCGTCCGTCCCCCACCCACCAACGTCATGAAAATCACCGCCATATTTATTTTCAGCTGACTCAGCCATCAAATTGTAGTTACAGTCACGCACCCGCCAGCCTGATATTGGCTCGTAGCCAGTTTTGTCCATGACCCAGATTCACGGTTACATTACTCAAACGCTTGGTCGCTGGAACCCTGTGCGCTAAATTAATATCGCCATTGCTCGTCTTTTGCACCACACAAACGTCAAAAAACGTAAGTTTACTTCAGGTGGCGCCACGTAACGCGTGGGGCTGGTGGCACAGGGGCATTATACTACTGAACATATTATTATAATGCTATATACGGCACACTTGATTAAAATAGATTTCACCCTTATTCGCCGGTAGGTTGGAAAACGCATAAATAGAGACATTTTATCAGAAGAAAAATTGTTATTTCATTAAATTTGGATCCCTAAAGGTCATTGCTTCGACTAGGAGGTCAAAAGTACGGAGTTCCCGGATGTCGTGGTGCAAAGCTTTGCCTGGGGAAGAATGTGACGCCATTTTGGTTTTGGTTACTGATTGCAGATGGCAACTGTGGACGTTCTCCGCGGAAACTTTGCGTTTAAAACGACCTATAGGAATTTATTAGCACCATAAAAAGTTCAGCGCACGCCCATAATGGTAAGTGTTTGTTATTTGACTGAAATTCTTTCGTGGCGGCGTCGACGCGCGCCGTGGCTGTAGGCAAGACGCGAGGTTTGGCTTTGGTTTTCCTTGACATGTTTAGTCGGTCCGAGAGATCTGCGAAACGACGCGTGGCGGATCCCGCAGCCGACAAAGATGGTTTCCGGAGGATCACAGGAGGTATAGGCGGGCCGTTCGCCGCGGTCTCGGCCCGGTTTAGAAATTATCGAAAGCGGGTTAGTTCGGTCTCTGGCTTTGTTGGAGGAACGCAAGCATCGGCCATCTTGTTTATCTGTCTGCAGGAGTTAGTCGGTACCAGTACACCTGTAGTTTTGCCACCAGCTATTCTCATTAACGGCCGTGGGAGTCCCAGAATTTATTTTGGATCATCCGTACCAAGCTTAAAAAAAAAAAAAAAAAAAAGGGGGTTGCATTACTTGGATTCGTTCCTCTGTTGTCGCTGCGCAAGATGGCAACGTTTTAGAAGGGAAATAACATTTGTGTTGTTGGTAAAATAACAGGCTGTGATCCTCTAGCCCACCCATCTACAGCCAACCTGGGTTAAAGGTATTAAAAATGTTCAATAAACAGATCTGTTGAATTAAAATTGCCATGAGAGCAACACAACAAATGTGCTAATTAGGAACATGTTGAGAAATAGTAGAGAAGAAACAAAACAAAAACAAAAAAAGAGGTCCAGAGACAAGCACTTGATTTATAATCCCCCCCCCTTTTTACATTTCTATTTAATTTTTCTAGGATAGTTTTCTTTTTTTTAGCATTTATTTGAAGAAATGATCTTCAGTTGAAATGTAGATTTTTCCCCCTCATTGGTTTTCACCGAAAGAAGTCTTATGATTTTCCCTAATTATTTCAGAATTGCTCTACTAACTAACCGTCTTATGCGCGGTTTCATCAGTATAACATTTACCCTATTTTGAGATTATTTTTTTTTTTTTTTTTTGGTTTTTGCAGTGAAATTGAGAGTTATGAGTTACCTGAAGCCATAAAAGTTATGGCTAATATCAGAAGTATAATAAACTGAAAAGAAAAAAGAAAAAAAATTAGAAATCGCAGCGCAGAAATCTCTTTGTCAAACATCATGTTATTGCAAAAAATAGTTAATGTCTTTATTGTATGCTTTAATTTGATTAAGGTGTATTTAAAATATCTTAATAAATGTAAATAAATTGACTAATTAAACCATTTAATCTTTTGTTAAGGATATTCAGATATTTCTAGCATTATTGAGATTTTTGTTTGATAGTACAATATTACAAAATGAAATATCGTGCTTTGTTAGAAATGCAGAAATTAGGTAGACTTTCTGGCTTTTACAGCTCATCACAACTGGAATAAACTCAAATGTATTTAGGGTTTACAAAAAAAAAAAGAAAAAATGTCTGTAAAAGGATTTATACACTTTTTTTGAATGGCTTATTTTGAATAAATAAATTTTATATGTACATGCACATACGGAATTGAGGGGGTCTTTCATGTCATTCTGAAACTTGATCATAAACAGCATTGAACTGAAAGTCTCAAATTTGAGACTGTTTTAAAACTCAACTTTTTTTTTTCATTGTGCAAGTTCTGTAATAAAACCATTTTTTAAAAAATGGACACAAATACTATTGTTTGGGGTTTAGGTGAATCTAATTTCAGGTGAGTTGAAATCCTCTTGATTTTAGATTTTTCTTGTGGGCAGTTTGGGAGATTTGAATTTGTTATTCACTTCTGTTTATTTTCAGGCGGATTGGGTTGTCAAATGAATACATGACCGACTCTCAATTTAAATCGGCTTGAAGGTTCTGTTTAACTAGCACTTGATAATTCCTATGCTAATTTTTTAATCAGGTTTTTGTTTGGCATTAGAGCTCTGTATGAAAGTTTAGCAACATTTATTGTATATCCCGAATTTAATATCACATGTATGGTTTAAGAAAAACAAAAGTAGTGTACACACTAAATAAAGAAACCTTCCTGAACATTCAGATGCATTTACATGATTCAAACAACAAATGAATATAGTTTTGAACTTTTATGGGGAGGAAGGTTTTTTTTTTTTTTTCTTTCTCTATTGATCAGTTTGCTTTTGTCAAAAGCATCAGTTAACATTTTCTGGATGCAAGTAACTAATCTTGTTTCAAATTATGTCAAGTAATTTTGTTACTGACATAAAATAAGAGGAAAAGCATGATCAGTATAAAAAAATAAATTATGCAAAATATAAATTTAAGGAGCAAAATATTTTAACTAGAATTTAAGTGTTTGCTTTTAATTTCAAGGAAGTTATAATGGAATTGTTCTTAAGAAACCTAAAGCAAGAAATTTTTTCCTAATTTTTGATTGAAAAGACTTCAACCTCGTTAATTTTGTCAACCGTATCCTTTAATTTAGTTTAGATATAAATTGGCAATTTCCTTTTGTAACTAAATTATCTTTCAGAAGTCTCTTAAATTTAGATTTTCTATGTAATTCTTAACAGACCATCTAGAATAAACTGTATACTTTTAGTATAATTGACTCTTTAAAAATGTTTCAGCAGCTATCTTACTATTTAGGGGGAAATATATAACAATTTAAATACCCCTCTGCAATTAATGTGAGAAAATAGATTCTTCTGACTTTTACCGAAGTTTAATTTATGGCAGAATATACCCAATCATCTCTGAAGTATTTAGTCTATCATTCCATTTTATTTTCGTCTCTTTTTTTTCAAGGTGCATAGTTGTTATTTTTCTATTGATTGACATCAATTTTGAAGAAAAAAAGAATTTCAGATTAAAGTTCTTCATTAAATAAGAATGGACTTGTGAAAATTAAATATACATTATTTAAGTAATTTTGATATAATTCACTTTATTCTACCCCAGAATTACTGCTAGTGTTATAATAATAATAATAATGTCTGAATTGCTATTACAAATTAAAATTTTCTCTTTGAAAGTTAGTCTCATCTAATGTGATCCTCAGGAAACCTTATCTGGAAAGAGTGTATTAAAGTGATGCTGAATTGATATTCAGTATAAGGAAAACTGCTTAGCATTTTTAGCATTTAGCTGGCAAAAAATTAGTATCCACTTATTGGGGAAAAAAAAGACGTTTGCACTATAATAATAATTAACATTAAATTTTAAATGAAAGGTATTGATGTCTAAAAAGAAACTTTAAGTGATAAAAGTAGAAATCATTTTAAGAAAAGTGAGTTAAACTGAGTAATTAATTTTTTTTTTTCAGAAAAAGAAATCTCATTTTTGTTGCTCCATATATGTAGTACTGTTTTTTTATCTAGATATTTTTTCTACATTAATTTCATATACTTTTCTTTATATATTGAGTTAATCTTTTGATGATCTAAATTTTTGTTTGTTTTGGAGTATGTTGATTTTCACCCCGTTTCTAGTAAGTTCTGTAGCAGTTCTTTAACTAAAGATATTGATTACTACAGCATTTTGGTGAAGGGATATGGTACAAAGTTGAACTGTAAGGAAATGCCTGTACACAGACTCTGGACATACTCCTTTGAAGAAAAATTTAAGATATTAAAATGCATTGAAGACAAAAGAATTCATATATTTTGCTTGCATATTATACAAACCTTTATAAAACAACATTTTAGAATGAAAAATACAACACAACTTTGGCTGCCTCTAATGCATTCTAAATATTTCATTGCATTTTTAAATCAAAAGGAGTTTTGTATTTAAAACCCATGCCTTTCAATCAGCAGTTTTATGCTCAATTTAACAAGCACCTCATAATTGAATTTTTCTAAGTAATCCTTTTACATTGTGTAATGCTGAAAAACCTTTTCAATTTAGAAATCTGCAATGGCAAAGAAACAAGTCTAATATTTGTTTAGGTAAAATATAGAAAATGCCTTATTTGATAGGAAAGTTATAGATTTTTTACTAATTGTTGAATTGTGCATTTGAGTTTTTTGTGATTAACTATTTGTAGTTTGAAGATACATGCACCACTCAATGGATGAAAAAAATATGAATACATTACTGTATACTTAAGACACGTCTTGTTATTGATTGATTTGATTAAAGTTTTGTTCACTTTGGATAATTTAGTAATGACTTTATTTTATTTGTCTTGTATTGCAGTGTGTAGTTGAAACTGATTTAATTTTTTTTTTTCTATTTTCTTATCTTTATTATTTTCAAAGTACATGGCTAAATGAAATTTGGAAAAAGCAAATGCCTATTCAGTTCTTCATGAAAATATAGGTATCCTGATGTAGAGTCGATGAAGTACAATCTCTGTTGGTTGTTGTCTTTACTATTTGTTTATGAAAGTTGATTTACAGCTTTTATTTCCATGAATTGGCTCCAGCCCCATGGTTTACCAAGTTATGAACTATGCTGTGATTGTATAAATGTAGTTTTGTATGTAATACAATAACTGCTTCTAAACATTGCATAGATGTCCTAAATCCCACATGATGCTTAATGTTAGGAATATTTATTTGTCATTTCTGAGTTCCTAAAATATACTAAACCATTAGGAACATGTTGTGAAGTCTTTAAACTTTTTATGATACATATCCATTATTAACATTTTTGCAGGAAAAGTTTGTGGTTTTTCTTTTGGTTTCTAGATCACCATTGTTTATTTATCACACTAACTTTGTTATGGTGGCTAGTAGTGATTTGGAAAAAAAGTTAGTGGTGTTTTTACAACAGCAAACTCATTCAGAAAGGGATTTGTTTAGATTTTGACTTTTGACAATAGCTCTGATTCAGAAACTATTGAAGATGCCTGAATATTATTCAGTGTGGAGATCAAGGCTTGCAAATGTTATGGTGCATCTGTTTGCATTTCATGTTTGGTCAGCTGCACTGATGGACTCAACAAAGTAGAAAAATATTTCTTTTACCTGATGTTTCCAGAAAGTCCTTTGGCAAAAATCACTGAGGAAACAAATCTGGTTGTAGATGGCTGACCAGAAAAGCAGACACACTGGCTTTGTTACTTTTACTGTTAAAAAGGTAAGTGGGTTGCTTTGTTTTTTGTTTTTTTTTTTTTTTGATATTCAAACTGTTATACAGCAGTCATAGGATGTCTCTTGTTTGAAATGTGTTCACAGGATAATTTGCATTTTGTTTCTAATGTGAGGAAACCTTTAACAGAAATAGGTTATGGAATGAATAATTCTGTATTAATGATACACTTAACACTATTAGGGAATTCAAAGCAAGATAAGATGTCACATCAGAAGTTTTTGAAACCAGAAGAATTTCTTGAAGAATACAACCCAAACTGAAATATCATTTGATTTGATAAAGCGACTGTTGTTTTTTTTTGGGGGAGGTAGACTAGGGTTGAAATAGGAGATGCATTGTTCTTTGAAGCCTCATGAAATGGCATAACTATGGATGCAAGTTGAGCTGTACGCTGGCTTTACTAGCAAAATACAAGTATATTTGGGAAGAAAGTAAGGGTTAGATGAAAAGTTAGTTCTGGCTTTGAAAGAGAAAATTATCACTGGTATATAATTATCCTGTAAATATAGTGTTTACATCACTAACCCACCTATTTGTATTACCATCACAATGCAAAGAAATTTCTCAAGATATGTCTACAGCAAAATTTCAGCAACGGGGATAATCTTGCAGAAGCAGGATGATCTACTTAAAGTATCAGTGTGGAAGGACCCGCCAAAAGAAAAAAAAAAAGTTGTCAAACTACAACCCTATCTTAAAGCTGTGATGATTGATATCCACAAAAAAAAAAAGAACAGAAGTTCAGCAGATGCAACTCCCATTGATAGTACAAAAATATATAAAGTATTGCTGATCAGCAGCAAGAAGCTTATCTTGCTGACAGGAAATTCTAAAAGTGGCAGAAATAGTTCTGTCTATTTTCCTTGTTTATTGTCAGTGCATTTATTCTTAATGTATTTCCAATCATCGAACATGTTACTGGCATAAGAAATTAACTTAGCTGGAATTTAGGAAGGAGTTGGCAAGGTAACTTATTGGAAATTGTAGAGTAGGGGAAAAAAGACCACAAAACAGTCTGATAACAATAGTATTGCTCATTGGCCATTCAGAGGAAAGAAGAGTAAATGTAGATATTGTTCAAAGAAGGAAAATGATCTGATTCAGTTAAATGTATTACTTGTAAACATTTTTCATCATTATGACTAATTCATTAAATTTATTTACTTAGCCATACTTATAATATGTATTTTAATTGCATAAGATTTTTTATCTCAACTTTCATATTGTTTCTTTGGTTTATCCTAGTATCTGTTGCCTGAAAAATAAGTACAATTCTTTTTTGGTTATAAGCTGTAGGTCATGAGTTTTAAAAAAGCCACTTTGTGTACAATAATGATACAAAATGCAGTAAAATAATAAAATAAAGATTTTTTAAAAAATTTTGCTATAAATTAATTTGCAGCCAACAATTGCATGTGATCAATGATGTATGATGTTCATTAAACATGTTCTTGTATACAAACATTCATCAATTCATAGGTTTAACATTTAATAGAATAAACACATGAAGAACATGTTGGCAGTATATGCATTATCTCCCCTGATCTAAGAAGAATTGCATGCAATATAAAATGGATGGGTATAAAATTTGGGTACAGTGTAACTAACACCATAAAATCCAAAATGGTTGTTCAAGGACCAGAGACTCTTTGAAGTCAGTCAGAAAATGATATTGCTGCAATTTAAAATGTTTACTTTAGCTATGTTCACTAGCAAAAAGCTCAGCAGAGGTGTCTATTGTAAAGATGCTTAAAAGAATGGCCTTGCGGAATAAGGTAGTTGTACCTCAGACCCAAGAACATTTGCTAGCAGTCAGAGGATTGATATTCTGATTTAATGATCATCACTATACTTGATTAGTTTAGACAAGTTACCGTCTTCATTGAATAATGGTCTAATAGAAGCAAGTGATGCTTTCTAATAAAATTTGTTCAGTTTTGGCTGTTGATGGCAGGTGAGCGTTATGATAATCCTTACAGTGGTGGAACTACGTTGGGAGGCAGGATTATGGCTAGGGGGACTCCCCTGGTCATCGTTCAGGGAGGTGTTTAACAGTAGTCCTATGCCAGGCCACATGACTAAATTATCAGATATGGTTATGACAATTTTCTGCTATTAGAACTGCTATAAAGAATACATTTTCTCAAAATGCTCCCAGTTTTTTTGGAAACCTTGAAGATAACTACTTGTCTAACAGTTTTTATACAAATAAAAATAAATGCATGCTTGAGTCCTGCAAGAAGCTGATCAGATGTATACCAAAAATAGGAAGGAGCAAAAGATGCCACTACAGCACAGCAAAAATGAAAGCTGTTTCTCTCTCTCAACTGAGTGTAAAAAGAATGTTGGTAAATAAACTTGATGAACAGTATACACATCAATGGGGAAAATAGTAATAATGCCACTGTCAAAAACAAATGAAAAAGCCGTACAGCTTGAGCTTCTCTAATTCAGCACCTTTGGGACCTGGCTGGTACCAGACTATAGAATTTTCCAATTTTACTATTTTGGCACAAGGAAATATGTTTATAAAGCATAAAATAACATGAAAAAGAGATAAAAAGTAACTGCTAACACAAATTATGTTTGAGTTAAATCTGGGTTCTCAGTTGTGACATCTGGGATCTGCTATAGGTACATTCAGGGTAGATGAAGTGGAGGCAACAGAATTTTTGATTGTAGAGTACTGCTAATGCCATCATTCTGACGAGGCTTGAACCAATGTATAAGTGCACACAATTTCTTTTTGCCTCCAGTGTTGTACAAAACGCTTGTTTTTTTTTACTTTCAGTCAGCAAAAAAACTTTAGGATCTGATTCTTGCTGCTTCACATCATACACTGTAGCTGATCCTTCATTGTAAAACTTGTAAGGCACATACTGATGTGACCTTTTCCAATTTCCTCAACACTCCTACCTTTTGCTGTATTGATATTGACATGTACCTATGCTTAGCAGCATTGTCAACATTTCCACTGCTTGCTGCTTTCTTAGAGAATGTTGAGAAAAAATAAAAAAAAAACCCAGATATTTAATGCATCTAACAGTTTTAATGCACTTTATGACAGTGGTAGCTTTTGTTCAAGTTGAAGTTTATTAGCATTTCTGTTAAACAGTATTATGTTAACTTTTAAATACTTGTTGACATAGGTTTTTCATATTGTTTGTGAAATTGCAATACTTGAGGACAAAGGTGCCTGATACTGATGTAAACTTTGTACTGCTTTTCACTATTGTTGGTTGCTTATGGTAAGTACATACTTTGTTGCTCAATGTAAATGTGGAAAAATTCTAATAAAAGGGAGGAATGGACATCTGTAAAGGGTGCTGGATGCCATAACAAATGTGGCTATATCATACATGGTCAGGAAATTTTTAAGTTGATTTTTTGTGGAAACGTAGAATCATCACTACATTTCCTAGGGCCAGTGGCACATAGACCATTCAGCTATGTCCTCAAATTTTTTTTTTACCTATTCAGCATCATTGGAAAAACTTTGGTAGATGTGTAAGGATTAGAAATCAATCCCCTTCCACAAAGTCTACATTATCTGGATGTGACCTTGGCCCAATAGTTGCAATTAGTATCAAGTGAAATGATTAGGTATCTCATTTCAGGCATACATAATTCTGAAGAGTCTACATTTGGTACTAATTATGCCAACCATTGTGAATTTTGATTGCTAGAGTGCCTGTACAAATGAAATAAAATCCTTGAGCTGCTTTGGCTAGGGAATTATTTTCTATAATAGCTAGTTGTGTTTTGTGTTTCTTTTCACAACTGAAATATGTCTAATTCTAGTATCTTTAGATTTTAATGTCCAGTAACCTTTAATTTGTTAGCAACATCTGTATCTCAGACTACACATCATTTACTGAAAGAGAAAAAACACTGTTCAGGACAAAAGGACTATCTATCCATGTAATCATCAGCTTTGGATAACATATGTTTTGGTAAATAGGTTCATTATTTTTGTTTTAAGAAAATTCTAAGAACCTTTATTTGTTAAATTGATATTCACCTTTTGGATTTCATTTCCTGGAAACTTTAAATTAAATATATATATATATGTAATATACACACAGTGCACTCTTGATTTTATGCCACTCAATATACCACCACCCTTGCCTTATGCCACTCAAATTGGCAGAACAGATTTCTTACCATGCAAATTCCTCGATAAACCACCACCCCTGCTATCCGCCATCCACTAATCATGTATAAACACACATTTTCCATCTACACTTGATTTCCCCCTGAGTAATCTGCCACTTGTGCACTGATAACTCTAATTGAATATTTATCTCTTGCCAGTATATGTTGAGTACACCACTAATGTATTATATATTCTACCACATGTTTAGGCGATTATTTGTTTTATTACTATTACTCATTTGTTTTATTCACATTAGTTTAATCTTCACAACACAATGAATTCCCACAAATGCACGTGTACAACAATTACAGTCTCCCAGAAACAAGATGTCATCAAGTACCATGACCAACATCCCAGGACAAGTCATCAAGCCATTCCTGACCACTTCTCTACAGTGTTGGGTTGTGATATCAAACGACGAACCATTGGCAGCGACATACAGTATAGAGGCAAGTGGTTGGACCATGATGTGGAACCAGCTTTAACTTCGTTTGGTTCTCCAATCCCCGTGCCAAGAATGCCACTACCACTGATGACATTTTAGGGAAAAAGCCAAAAAGTTTGGAGCTGATTTCAACATCACAGATTTCTCTTACTCCAATGGCTGGTTGCAGTGCTGATTACCCCTCTCAGTATGTGAATTGAAATGGTGACCAATAAGAGGAGCAAACAAACAATGACAGAGTTCTTCACATGCATAATGGTTGTTTTTTTGTGCATGAACACACACACACCAATAAACTTTTACTAGCTTTTATATTATTAAATTTTTTTATTACAGCAACTCTACATCATTTTAATTATTATCAAGCACATGATGCAATCATGTATGTATCTATGGTAAATTATGATCTTTGCACACGGACAAAGTTTCCATTTCCTCTCCCTCACTTTACCACCACCCCCTCTATACTGCCACATTTGAACCAATCCCAAAGTTGGCAGTATATTGAGGGTGTACTGTACATATCTCTGAGATGTTTGTTACAGTAAAATAACATGGAAATAATATTTGTCTGAATAAATCTTAAACCAAATTATGAAAATAAATGAATCAGGCTAAATTTGTGGGTGAATTCTGAAAGGTTTACTTGAAATGGATAGATTGTTGGATCAGAAAAATAAAATCTAAGACAAATGAAGGAGTTTGCACAAGCAATGGTAGAGAAATATTTTTGATTTTGTTGAGCTGTAATGGCACAGTCATTTTCAAGATTGTCATACAATAATTACATTATCTGTTCTAAGTGACTTGTAACTACACATGTAGTAGGCTGATGTTCATATAGTGTAGTGGATTTCTCACTACTATTGTTAGTGAACCACAAGACTATATTAAATCACAGAGAGACAGCTGCTGTAATACATACTGAAACAAGCTTATGGGAAAATTGCATGCACTTGTATTCATACTGCGGCTTAGCTGCTTTTATGATTGTTATCACTGGATGATGATTTCTGTTTTGGTTGGAAAACTTAGCAATGTATAGTGAGCGTGGTTGAGCTTACGTGGGTGTGTGTTCAAACTTGCATTACTGTGGGAAGTAGTAATTGAGCTTAGCATTTTATATGGTACTTGTCCCATTACTTGGAAATGTGTTGTCTCTTTCAAATTGTTTTACACTGCAGGCTGACACACAAAAAAAATCTGCATGGGGTCTATCTAGTCAGGTCATCTTCTAAAGGTGATAACTGGTGATGAATCAAGGTTGGACAAATAGTGACAGTGATAGTTATGAAATTTGTACAGTATGTAACCATCTAGCATTAGCATTATCTAAAATAGCTAAGCAAAACGTTTGTTGGTTGGTTCTGGTACATGACATCTCTTTGGCATATAATGTAATATCTGTACATCAGTTTCTGATTAAGCATAGCATTCTCATCAACAATTTACCTTACTCACCAAAAGAAACTTTCATGTGACTCCTTCCTATTTCTAAAATTGCAAGTGCTCTAAGAGAGAGGGATTTTTTAATGATGTACTAACAATTATTCAAAATACAAGTGGTTTTGTGATTGATCCAGGAAATGAATTGTCAACAGTTCTTCCAGAAGTTAGGGATTGCTGAAGTAAGAGCACTGTTGCTGAAGAGTATTATTATTTACATTACACAAGAAATCAGTCTAGGAACTTTAGCAACTTTATTTCACAGATATCCGAATACACTAAACATCTTTTTTTAATCTTTTTGTGGTGAATGCATAAGTGGTGCCTGTAAAGGTTTGTGTATGTGTGTGTATCTTCGAGGAGAATGGAGTTGGGGGGGGGTGGTGGCCGAATCCATGTAGGGGCCGAAACCTGGTGTGGAGCAAGCTCCCTTTAAGGCCTAAAAGGCTGGGTTGAGGCACCAAAGGCCAGGGTTGGGGGCGCGAATGCTCCCCCCATTAGAGTGACTGCTTCCCCAGCCAAAAATAACATTAGAAATGATTTTTTATAGATTTTCATAATTTTCATTTTATAAACCCACAGAAATTAATGCATGATTGCATATGTATTAACGTATTTTTATGTATGTTGAAATTATTGAATGGAAAAACATAAGTTAAATTTATAGCATATATACATATAATGTTTGCAACGTTTTCTTCTGGGACTGCTTAAGAGAGATATGATGGTTCCTTGAGAAATTTCTTTGTAACTGTTTTCAAAAATACAAGCATCCTTAGCATCTTGATATTGCAACAAAAAAAAAGGCAATATGATAATTTGAAGAATCAAAAAACTGATAAAGATAGAACATCTCAGCTTAATTCAGCAGAAGAAACTTAGCAGAATTATAGAAATACAATCTATGTTGATGTCAGTACATTTTTTAGATGAGGGGATTTATAAGTAAAAATTTTCTTTGTACTGGGCAGAAGGCCATTATAATTCACTTGTATGTGTTATGTATAGAGAGCAGAGTTTCTCATCTTAATATTCCAATTTTTTAACTGTCATGCTTTTACTGATCATTTCCTGTTACCATAATTGGTGTTGTCTCATAACATTAGATATGCAAGTTGTTTGTTTATTTGCAGAATACTTTTTTCTGATAGCTTGAATTGTTTTGAACTTATGGCTTTTTGGCTTCCATTGAAATAACTAAGAATGATCATTCAACTATAGGTTTAGAAATCAGTGGGAAAAGTAATAACTTTTCTAAAAAGTGAATCAACTTGGGATTGAAATTAAGAGCATTTTAGTTGAGCACTAAAAAGAGGGAAGGGACTTTTTTTGTCATGTTAAAAACAACTTCAGCAGCAACAAAATTCTTATCATTTATTACATTTAGCTGAATTTATGTAATTATGGACTGTCTTTACATAGACATTAACAGATACTAGTGTATATGTGCGAAATTAATAGCTTACAAATTGCTTTTTAAAATCAACTTATGATAATTAGAAGAAAAATGTTTGTTTGGACTTTATTAAATTCAACTGATTCAAAACATGCAGATTATAGTCAGAGGATCAGGAAGTTTATAAGTTTCTTAGAGTGAAAAGTTTTAGACTGTCAAAAATGTCTAATCTGCTATTATCTGATTTGGTAAAACATCCTAGGCAATTAAGAAAATATTTTCTAATGCCTAATAGAGAATGTTCCTTAAATCTTATATTTATACTTTACCTATATATGTAGTGTGATTAGTATTGAAAATTTTGTCTATTTTAATGTATTCTTTCTCAGAAAAAAATTTTAAAAACGTAATAATTTTACTTTAAATTGAAGTCTGCTTTATCTTTATGACTACACATAGCATCTTACTAAATTTGTCATTTGGAAAAAATTTCAAAAGATCTGGGTTTTTTTTTTTTTTTAATAGTCTGGGTTCTGCAACCATCCCATAAGAATTATTACCACCAGTGATTAGAGCCATTTATTGATATACTAATTCATAACTCCTAAATCCTTATTTTTAAAATTATGGTTATTGCTTAACTATTTGATGTCGATGAAGAATTAATTCTAACCTGCCTGATGCTGAAATATTTACACTTAGAATAATTAAACAACATTTTGCCATGTTTGTGACTAGTTTACTAAATGCTTTTAGTATAATCACTGTTAACCCTATTTATTGTGTCATCAAACATTTCTATTTAAAATATTTATATACTTCATAGAAACATTGTTGGCTCTAGAGCTAAGGTACCCTAATTGTAGTAAAACATGCTTCAAATTCTGTTAAAGTAGTCCTCAATTGATAGCAAAATATTTCCACCTATATAAAATGCTTTACAGATATCGAGATAAATGAAATTTATATTGTTATCTGTATTTATGTGATATTTCCAAGAAACTCTAATAACCAATTAACAAGATTCTCCAGAAATAAGTCAAACTGCCAATTTAGATATTTCTCACTGTCATAATAGTTTAGTCCTATGCTAATGGACTTTGCCAGTACTAAGAGATTTCTGAAATTTGTTTTTTTTTAGTTGTAGCATATCTGCTTTGCTCTCAGGTTAATTTCAATAATATAGGATGAGCTAATTAATGTTCTATTTTGTAATTGTATTGTCAGCTACATTGGTATTCAGATGGTTCCTCCCAAACTGTTTTCATAAGCTGCTCAGGTATTCATCTTAAGGCATTTTAGGAATTTTTTCAGGAAATCTTCGTGATATAATGACCCTTAGAAAGATTTCAATCCCAACAGTCAGTGGATTTAAAATTATGGCATTCTGAAAATAGGTTGCACCACCACCACTTGTAAATTGTGCCTTTCCCTTTTTGGATAGTCATATTTGGTCATCCAATAAAGATATATAGCTAAAACTTAGACTCCTAGGTAATTTTCACTTATTCATGCTAAAAAATTGCAAGTTATAGGCATACTAGAACATCTCTGTGACTACTATTTTGGAGATGCTTGGCACACATGATGCTTAATGGATGCTCTAAGGAGTTCCACATATTAGTTTTATAATCTTTAGGTACAAGTATATTCTTAGAAATAAGCATGAGTTAATCAAAGCATCTGTAAACATCTGAACAAAATTTTATCTTTATGGTTCAACTATGTTTATGGTAAATTAATTTTGAAGGAAAGGTATGTCACTTATTGGCAATATAACTAGTATTTAAGCTTTAATGAAAAGCATCTGCTGCTACTTTCCCTGCTTTGTTATAGTGACTAACAGATAAAACTAATTAGGTTGTATGCATCAGATCAATAAAATTGCTGTATGGGCTATTTTCATGGGTTTTAAACAGACTACAGGCTATAGTACTTTTCAATTCATTTTTGTTTTTGATTTGGCACATGAAATGACATAATTTTTTGAGTTCCACATTCGTCTGAATACTTTAGCTTAACATGAAATGCAGGTTTATGAATACATCAATGTATGAAGTATTTTGCTCTTTTATCTGACTGTCTACTTGAAAGCTGGCAGCAGAGTCTGGATGTGTTGATACTCTCAAAGACAATCTATATTGACATACATCATGTCCCTATAGCTTTGGTGTTCCCAACTCTGATCTCTAAGTACCTAGTAACCAGAAGAGAGAGCAATTTGATCTCATGAACCTAACTAATATGTTGTTTTCACCTGAGTGTTTAGCTATTTACTGTGAGCCAATGGATGCATATTAACTTAGGTACATGGTCACCAAGAGAACCATGCAGAAGGTATCATTTACAGAGATCTTCCTCAATTCTGATTCCACCTCAGACACTGGCATAATACTATATTTTGAATGAATTCCTGGAGTAGTGTTAACTAAATAATAGTATGCCCCTAATTCATCCGTTATTGTACTTCCTAAATTTTCTGACTAGCCCATATAAATAGTTGAAAAAAGTCATTCTGTTTGAAGATCGTTGTCTTTCTGATGATGTCACAAATTGATAACAATTTTGTAATTTTTATATTGGCTTGTTGCTTTAACCCTAAGATAGATTATTCTCCTTTGGTCAGGTACCAATTCCTTAAGATACTGAAGAAATTTTGAAATGGAAGAATGCACAGTAGTGGTGTCATATTTTAAACAATCTGATATAATGCAGAAACTTAGTCAGTTTGAGCATTAATACAAAGCATACATAATTCTATTGTTCTGGTCCAAAAGAGGGAAAAAAGCCACTTGAGCCCTCTATTTTCTCTGCAAAAGAATGGACAGAATCTTAGCTATTATTGCAAATGTTTCCTTGGATAGTATCTTGTACAAGAAAGCTCTAATCTTCAGCAAACTGGCAGTATCTGGAGCAAGGTTCTCTTTCTGTGATTTTTGGTAACCAGATTGTGCTTTTGAAATAGTGTTGAAGAAGTCCATCATATGCATTGCATATTGTCAGCAAAAACTGTAGTGGAAGCTGCAAAATTGCTAGAGGTATCCTATCTATATGAAGCTACATGTTTACACTATCAAAGTCACCATTATTTACAGAGAACAACTCTGCTAAATAGGTATTTAGTGCTTTCTTACCAGGCCTGACTTCTAATACATCATGTTGTGTGGTTATCCATACTGCAAACCTATATATTAAATATATGTATTCTCTGTAGTCAATGTGTTTGGTGATAGCAGACACGAGTAGCCTCTCACACTAATGTTGCTGGCAAACACAATTCATGCTATTGATAGTGACTCAACTTAAGCCAAAGTTTGAATCATCTTATCACTTTTCTGGTTCACATTGACCAGAAGCAGTTTTTTTTTTTTTTTTTTGAAAGTTAGAGTTTATCAAAGGCTTTGCATTTCTTGAATCTGCAGCTTTGGATGAGCTTGAGTTCATTAGTTAGTACATTCAATATTTGGAAAAACTTTAATTTAGTTGTTGCACCTTTTTCTCTTTCACAACTGACTTTGTCTTGTTCATTGACTCACTCTGCAACAAAATATTTTGTTACATTTAAAAAGACATTTAACTTAATGATATAATGAATACTAAAATCATCTCAGAAGTGAGGGAAAAATTGTCCTTTATTTTAAAAAAAAAAACAATTTTTAAGACTATTGGCACTAAATGCAAGATTTGAAATGCCTGTGAATAGGAAAATTGTTAGGAGCTGACCTCCAAACTTTGTTATGTATCCCTTATTGTGTGGACACGACTAAATTTTGAACAAATAAGACAATAATCTGAAAAAATATTTTGCCTTGACTAACAATGGTTAAATAATGGAACATTGTCCCCATATCAAAATCCCGAGAAGCCTGAATACAACTATTGCAATATAGGCTATTCAGGAGACAAAAGAAACAAAAATATAGTGCAATATTCTTTGTTGGGAAAAAGTGAATGAATGTGGTGGAGGTAACATAAAATTACACAAACTGATCACTTATGTATTTAAGAGAGAATTTATTACTTTGTTAGAAGGTTGGTCTGTGAAAGTCATGTTAACCTTTGACTTGAGAAGGTATACCTGTAGGAAAATCTGTACAATAAGAATAAGGCCATATCACGGTGTTTTCGAGGTGACGGCCCTTTTTTTTTTTTTTGGAAAAATGCAGTATGATTAAGTGTGAAATGGATTCTTTTTGAAATGTGTAGCTTGCATCCATCTTTTGAAAATCCTGGATACAATAATTCTTTGTAATTAAGATAATTTGAATGGATCGTTAAAAATTTTAATGGGTCAGAGTAATGCATTTGTAGATTGTCATCAAGATGTACACACCTTGTAATGGTTGATTATGGTGCTTTCATTAGAAATTGATTGGCCATATCTCCAGTTATCAAATTATTGACTGAAACTAACCCAGTTTTTCTGCAGTAATAATTTTATGGCATTCATTACTTAACTTTCCAATACTTGAAGGATTTTGTTCTCTTGACTCTGCTGATTCCATGTGAAATATTTCTGTTTCCTTTTCCAGTTGTATTCTTTAGGGTTTGTAAAAAGTTAAGAGAGAAAATAGTACAAACTTAATTCTACAGCTTCAAAAATAAACTTTGTAACTGACTTTACATTAAACCTAGTTCACTATTTATAACACTAGAGCTGATTATTTTGTGGATTACAAAGTATTACAGCAAGCTACTTAACATGTTGGCTGATGACTACAAGTATACTCATAATCTGGTATGCATACCCATAGTCAGCAGTCAATGTGTTAGACATTACTCAATACTGCTGCTGTTCCTCATATTACATCAGCTTTACCTGTAATGCACAGACCCAGGTTGTACTTGGGATTTTCTAAATTAGTGTTTCTGAACAAAAGATAGTGCAGGCAGTCCCCAACTTACATAAAGGTTTGGGTCCTCAATCTTATACGTCAGTTGGATTTTATGTAAGTCGGGGATGACGTGAAATCATGTAAATAGACATAGGTGGTGTTAGTACAATGGCCAATTAATCACTGCGCTGCTTCTCGGTCATGATTACAAAGGTAAAACCTGCAAGAATACGACATGCGGAATGCACCGTAACAGAAACAGATGCTGCACATGTAAGCAAGTAGGAATGCTTTGGCTCATGAGAAAGGAAACAACCGACCGCAATACCCACCGCGCAACAGCCACAACCCTCCTACACACTGGAAAGTAGTTCCCTCTAAAAATTGTATTTTTTGGTATGAAATTTAAAAAAAAAAAATTTTTAGATCTTACGTAAATTCGGAGACTGCCAGTATCTAAAATTTGCAGTTAGTGTTGTTTAAGAAATAAAAAGTACCTACAGGAAAAGGAAACTTAAAATAAACTGCAGCATAAGAGACTGGAGAAAGGCATAATGACAGACCATCTTATGATGTAAATAGGTAGCAGAAAAACGTCCGGCTAGAAAGTGATCTGTCAGTAGGTAGCACAAGCCCCAATGTCTTAATTCTAATACCTATGAATAACTGATGCACTCTCTTAAAAGTTCATATAACTTTATTTGTTGTTAAATTTGATAATATTTCAAATGTTTTTCTTAATATCTAATTACCATTATCAAAACTAATATTTTTTATTGTTGCCATATTGTAACTAGGAGTGTTAGCATAAATTATTGAATAAAGTTTTAATAAAATTCAGGAAACAACAACTATTTTCACAATTAACATAATCCGAATACATCAACTATATGTCTGGAATAATTTGGCAGGGCGGCTAATGTGCCTTTTTTTGAGAAATAGCTTAATTCAAAAATAACTTTATCACAGAAGCAGTTAAGCCATAAGGATTAAATATGGTACAAAAGTAGGCCAGGCATAGGTTTCATACTTACGGTTTTCAGTATTTTGGGTAGTTTCTCAAATGGTCAAACATTCACTGCAAACTGTCTTCTCTGTTGTGGACCCATATTTTAGTTTTTGCCATGTGTTTATAGATGTATTGATTGACTCATGCTTATTTCTTGGAATATACCTATACCTAAAAATCATAAAGCTAACGTGGAGCTTATTATCTGTGTAGGCATCATGTTTGTCAAAAACTTTAAAAAAGTAGTAGTCTAGGCTGTTTTAGTAAGCCTGACATTTTGTAATATGAATTCTGAATGAGTGAACATTGCCTAAGATTCCAAGTTTTAGCTACATATTTTTGTTGGCTGGCAAATATGACTACTCAAAAAATCTATAAAGCACGAGCTTGATTTGCAAGGATCAGAATCCCATAACTTTGAATCCATTGGTTGTTGGCATTTGAAATTTGTCTGTGATTATACTACAGGTACAGGGTTTGTTTTCTTTCTTTTTTTTCATCAAGAAAATCTAAGATGATCACCTGGCAATTTTTTGAAAATTGGGTAATTTGCCAAGACATGGGATTTGAGAAAGCAGTTAATGTAGACATCTGATGATTTTTCTTGGTCCCAAAATGCAGCTTCTCATTCTAACTGAATCATGATTAGCTAGAGTTGTGAAGTCTACAGTAAGAACTGTTCATCACTTTGATGTCTCATTGTGTTGGTAAAGTTATCCAAGCAGACTGATTTGTATATAGCAACATGTGGAT
This sequence comes from Nautilus pompilius, assembly GCA_018389105.1. Classification (NCBI taxonomy): domain Eukaryota; kingdom Metazoa; phylum Mollusca; class Cephalopoda; order Nautilida; family Nautilidae; genus Nautilus; species Nautilus pompilius. Next base: position 281,681 of record JACATO010000980.1, on the reverse strand, counting down.
AAGACACTTTGCACTTATTTGGCTATTTACAGTGTTCATGTGCATGAAAATCTCAGTCATCAACACTATCTTTCAAGGAAAACACCTAGAATAAAAAGAAACCAATCTCCCACTGTTGTTTCAACAATGATAGATTTATTGTCGACATCTGAATCCATTTCTCCAATTCCAAACTTGATCATATTCAAGTACAAACATGACTACTCTGGGTACTGGGGGAAAATTTGTGGTAATAAGTATGATATGCAAGTTCTCCCATCAATGGAAATTCTGGAGAAAACTTCTGTAATAGTAATTAAAATATCCACTTGAGTATTTGACACAACTTTCTTTGGTAAAGACAAATAGCAAATAACTGTTGAGAATATTAGCTATTTCTTGATTAATATCAATCCCAGTTATCCTTACATTTTCTATATTCGTGCCTGCTACTAGTTCTTTTCTTCTTATTTTTTTTTCCCCTTTTGTAATTTTGGTACTTTTTAAATTGATTTATTCCTTCCCATGAGTCAACTGTAATTTTTCTTTTTTCCTTTCTGTTGCATATGGTAGCTCTTTTGCATGTTCCTTCTGGAATCAAAATCTGTTTCCTTGTTACTTGCTATCACCATAGCCAGTGTTTAATGGACTGTTGAAAGTTGATGGGGCAAACACTCTAAAAAACCACCACTGGCACTGAAGGCCATGTGATCTGCTGAAAACAGCATTCTTGGCTCTTTTCTCCATTTTATGAATTTTACAATCTTTAAATCTGCGCATCTAAGGCGTTTCACTTTTCTTAGTTTCTTTTTTTTTTCAACATTTGTTTATTTTGCTATCTGCACATGAGTGTTCCAATTTACTAAATTCAATGGTTTTAGATAAAGCTGAATAATATTATTTTTAAGATCTCACTATGCTAAATGTTTAGAATGTTTTTATTTACAGCCTTGGTCAGTCAATTTTGGCTACTTGGTCATTTTCAGTATGTTTAGATTTGTGCCAGACACACAACTCTCAATGTAAATGTACATCAATTGTCCAACAATGAAACTAATTTCTTTATTCATATGATAGAATATCTGGTAAAACTACTGCTAAATATGTGGGAAATGGCAGTTTGAATACAACAAGGTGTTGTTTGCAATGTTAAAAAACTTTCATCAGCCAAAATATTTAGGAATTTTCCATTGTGTTCTGCATAATTCTGAACTTTGTAATCTCTGGAAACTCATAACGTTCCTTTTAATCTAGAAATTTCTGGAGTTTTTATAAGAATTTAATCATTAGCTATCCATGCATAAAAATCTACAGTCAATATTGAAGTAATTTTTCAACAAAAAATACTAATCTTGAATAGTGAAAAAATGCATGGTGTAAGTGATCATGATAGAAAGCAGATTGCACGACGTATGTCAAAATTGGTCTGACGTGTTCAGAAATTTTTAAAAAATTGTCAGTGAGTAAGAAAACTGGATACTTCTAAGAAAAGAGGTGGATCAACAAAGAGAAGAATAGGTCTTGCCAAGCCTTCAAAGGAAGGATAGATTTGCATCAAGTGGTTTATCAGCTAGAGAATTGGAAAAAAGTATTGCCAAGAAGAAATTGGATAAATCTTTTAGAAGATACTTGGTGACAATGGGCTTTGCATCACATGCTAGCTAAAAAAAAGGTCCTGATGATTATTTGTTTGTCAGACAAGAAATTCCATTTTTTATAAGTATTAAAATCTGCAGATGAAAGTTCATGTGATTGTTTTGATAATCATGATGGTTTGAGAGTTGGAAGAAAAGGAGGAAAGGAACATCAATAAATAAATAAATAATTTAAATCGTTTAAAACAGATTTGATAGAATCTGCTAAAAACAATACTCAATCCTGATGGTAACACTTCATTTTTGAAAGATAAACGACACCATGTCACAGCAAAAACGTTCTTAGTTAAGATCAACAAGATTCATTGGTTTGGAGATTATCCAGGGAATTTTCTTAATTTAAACCCAGTAAAAAAAACAAGACTAGTTTTAATTAATTTTGTTATAATTTCATATTTAATATTCAAGGTTAAAGGACATTAGATGATTAACTTTCAGTATATACCTTTTTATTAGTATCATTGACCATTATTTCATACAAAACTTTTTAAAAAAATGCTTCTACATACAAGTATGAATTATTTAAAACTTATTCTTGAATTAATGCCTGGCATGTATGTAGATCTCTCTGAAAACTGCTCAATTTTAAAGAATAGCTTGTTGAAGAAAACATTAATAAACCTGATTCACATGGACAGTACATTTTTTGAAGAAGAAAAACTATCACAACTATTGTTATTTTTTAGAGAACAATTATTCACGGATATATATTTCAAATTGCCATTTAAATGGTGTGATAGTATTTCTGCTTTAGTTAATACAACAAGTTTCTTTATTTACCATTGTTAGCTTTTTAAAAGGGATATTTTTATTGCATATCATTGGATTTGAATTATTTAACATTATTAGTGTTTTGTGTATTTAAGAAATTTACCTTTGTGAGTGGTTAAATTGAGCAGGTATAGGTAATTGCAATGTTTTTAGCAAAAATGTTGGCAACATCTTTTTAAATTAATTCCTTACGGATTAAAAAATTTCATATCTCACCAGTTTTGATTTAATCTGAGAGTAGTGAAACTCTGAAGAGCTAAGATGCTTGAGGGATGGTGCTGTGTAGTTTATGATCAGTCCTGCAAATATTTTTTTAGCTTTAGTAGTATAGACTATACAAAGGAGAATATTGCAAACTTCTGGAGCAATTTTCTTCAGCTATTTTGAATGGATCTTTAAATAGAAACTTGGAATAGGATTCAGGCATACTTAGCATCAAAATAATTTGACCAGTGAAGCTTTACTATTGGTAACAAAAGATAGTTTGTTGACTTTGAAAAAATATTTTATTCTTCTTAAAGAGATGGTGCTAATGTATAGAATTAAATATCTGGTCAGTGATTTCATTATAAAATTTAAGTACCTGTGCAGTAGTTTTAGAACAACTTCCAATAAACAGGTGATTTTGAAAAAAATGGTTAAAGAAGTTTTCTTTGCGCTAATCGCCTTTTTGATTACTCTTTAATAATTTAAAGTATATTATTATTTATCAGATCCACATAGAAAGTTTCTTTCATTTAAATTAGTAAACAGTTAAGACTATTGAAGAGAAATAGTTTGAACATTTTATCTTTTAAAAATATGCGAAGGTTCACCATCAGTACTATTAATTTTAAATAAATGTATTTGGTTTTATCATTAAAATTAGAATAATAATACTGCTTGCCATCTTGAAATTGTTTTTTTTTTTTTTTTTTTTTTTTCATTTATCATGAAGAAAATGCATTCTATTAATTGTACTTCTGAATATTTAAATTAATTAATAAAAACATGTTTAGGACCAGGAATCCACTTTTAAAGTGTATACTAGTTTTGCAAACCGTCACTGACTCTCCGATGCTCCATGTTTTTCACAAACTTTAACTATTGTTTTATAAGTTCAAACTGTGTGGTTTCTGTTTAGTACTATTTATCAAAAGTAATAACTTTACTAAATTTTACAAAAAGAAATAATTGAATGTAACTGGCATGCTATTCTACTACATAAAAGTGTACTTGATAATGATAATATGCCTGCGTAATCTTAGAAACAAAACATTGACTCTTAGGAAGATTATGCCAGTAGCTGATGTTGTAAAATTCTAAATTTATTTTTGTAATTAGCAACCTGTTAATCAGTGATTATTTAAACTGTCAGCAGCACAGCACTGTTAATGATTTTGTTGTTAATAAAATTAAACCATGAGTTATGATTTCATGATATTTACAAAATGGACTTGCTGATTCACATGGTTTATGACAACCAGGATTTCATACCATCAGACAGAATAAAAGCTTGATTTGTATAGAAGAAAACCATAGCAAAGGAGACATGGTGGGAGGGAGATGGTGCAGAAACTACTGCATCACCACAATTAAAAACATTCTAGTGATACACTGGATTATTGCCATCCACTATTGCACTTTCTGCTTATATCAATTACATTTGTTGTACTTTATTTAATTTGATTACTATTAATCAATAGTATATCAGATTTAGGTGGAGGAAATACTTGTATTTAATACTTTGTAAGGTGTTTTTTAGTTCATGATTTTGGTTTAAAATGAAATACTAGATTATAACTAGTTTGTATATAAGTTCCTCCCTACATCAGTTATAATATTCTTTCTGAACAAAAATTGATAGCAAATCAACAGGCTTTGCAATGACAAGAAATGCATACTTTTATGTTCTGTAAAGATGGAAGAATGATTCTTCCTTACTGTAATTTGAAGCTGGAAACCCTTTGTGGTTGGTTTCCCAGGGCAGCCATTCAGCCTTAGTAACTGAGCCAGTCTGCTATTTGTTGAAGACTGCTCAGACCAGCCTTGGCTAACAAAGAAATCCATTCCTGCTATAAATAGCACAGCACTAAAGATGTGCAGCCCTTGACCCAGTCCTAAAGCCAGGAGAGAACCTGTTAAAATGTGAACTGTGCTATTCAGGTAATATTGTCTTTCCATTGGTTTTAGCATTTTCATTTGTGCATTAAGGGTGGACTCATTATTGGGATAGCCTAGCTTTCTGCCTGAGCATATGATCATGCTGTATCCAGATGTTGTTTGTTTGTATTAGTTACAGCAATTAAGGGGCTGCACTGAAAGACTGGATCTGATTAGGAACTCTCACTAGTAGATTCCAATAAAGGATTGATTATACTGTACTTCTATTTCTTCCCTGGCTTAAAGCTGAATTCACATGCATTTGGTGATTGCCTGTCAAAATAAAGTAATTCATTAATTAGAAAATAACAATGATAAAATCTGTTGAATAAATTTAAAATGGTAACATTTTGATGTTTGCAGTTAATTTATTAAAATCTCTTAATTTAAATTAAAATCATCTGACAGATCCTGAATGTAGTACAACACACGGCAAATTCAAATTCTTGCTGTGGTTAATTGAACCAATTTTTTTAAAAAATGGCAAGCCAAGTCTGTTTTCTTAACATTACAGTATTGTGTTTTTGATTTTTATGGTTATGACGTATAAGATTGATGTATAGTTTCTATGGACTAATCAATAATTGAACAATCTTGTTGAGAGTTTTTCATTAAATATTTGTGGGGAGATGAAAGAAGGCCAGGCAGGCCTGTAGTAGTAGTAGTTTTTAGAGGGAGTGGCTGAATTTGGAGGAGGAAATCAGATGATGATGAAGGGAATTGGAATGGTAAGTCCTTAGTTTTTCTTTAGGCACCCATAAAAAAGGAAAGTGAATGGTACTTATAATAAAATTTGGCATTTGGACAAAAAAAGGGGGAATGTTTTGAACTGAAATAAATTGAGTGAAGATAAGTTTGTTTTTTTTATATATATAATTTTTGTGAACAAAACTAAAAATAGATAAACAAAACCTCAATTTATATAGGGTTCTCGATTTTATGCTATTAATAATTGAAATTTATTTAATAGAATTAGTAATTTTAGATATTGACTAAAGAAGTCTTTCTCTTATCTCTACCCAAATCTTTGAGTTTTATTTATTGATTAAGGATGGAGGAAATATGCCAATGGTAATTAGCTTTTGCCCCCAAAATTGATAATTCAGACTTACTCAAGCTTGGGTTTTATATTGTAAAAGAAAAAATTTAAATTTTAGCAGCCAAAGAAGAAGAAAAAAATTTGACACAAAAATTCTCATAAAAAACGCAAAAATGAATGAGAATATTTAATATCTTGTGAGTATCATTTAAAAATCTTTTGATAGACTTTAAAATGCCAGAAGAAGCAGAAAACATTTACAGTTGGAAGAATTGGGGTAGCCGTAATTCTTGCGGGTACTTTTAATTTCGTGCATGTGTGTGTAATCTCTGCAGACACTGCTGCTTGCTGCTTCATTCCTGTAAGGTCAGAGCCTGTGTTAAATCATTGGATATACAATATTTAAGGTAATTTCTTAAGAGATTTTTCAAATAGGACTTATCCAGTAAAAAAGGTTTAAAATAAGTGCAGCATCCAATTAAGTTTAAATTATGGAGAATGTAACTAATGAACTCTTTAATCACCACCATTAATTTGTTCAGACTTTGATTCTGATAGTGGAATTTTCACCAAGAAGCAAGAAAAGGACATTTTAAAACTTTATTGCAATTAATTAATATTTCATTAGAATTACAATTTTTACAAATTTCTCTCTTACTATAAGTTTCTAACTCTAGTTTAGCATAATTCTGTTCAAACCATTCAAAGTTTAAATTCCACTTTCTGCCACGTGTACTTGTGAGCGTGGTTTTGGCACATTAACTAACTTGGAAAACCTGCAGAGAACCGCCCACGTGACAGTTGTGATTTTGTCCATGACCAGTCATCAGCCATTTTGGTTAATGGTAAAAGGAAAATAAAGATATTGAATGCAACATTTTTGAAGAATAAGTTTTTGTATTTCTTTGATACTGTTTTTAATCATCCTTTATCATATCTTTGAAGTCTGTATAAGTTTTACTTGTATTTAAGGTTTCCCTGACCAATCCTGGAAACTGTTGGGGTTCTGTAGGCAGTAAAAAGGCTAATAATTTTGTTAGCTAAATGTTTTACACTCTTGGAAGCACATCACAACTCTACATCCTTCTTGAATAATGAATATTTGGACATGTTGGACTATTTATTCAATCATTAGCTTAACTTAGAAAGATTATTAAGTTGACTTATTTTTAAAGACTCAAATCAGTTGGTGGTACTGATTTTGTTAGGTTAAAGTGACTTAAATATCTTTAAATGTTTGATATAAGATTTGACATTTTTAACAGTTTATCTTTAATGCAACAAGAGCTTTTGACTAGTGTTTCTATATATATGTGAGACTAGTCCCTTTTAATTTTTTGTACACAACATGAGCAAGTCTTTCAAAGAGAGATACCCATATAAACAAATTATAATTTAAGAGTAATTTAAAATCAATTATCTTTGGTGTGAAAAAAATATCAGAAGTGAAAGAAAACTGAATTTTTTACTAACCACATTTCATCAGCTTTGAAAAGTTGTTTAGCACACCAGTGCTTATAATGTCTAAGGAGTATAAAATAAATTTTGTACTTAAAGGTCATGCTTGTTGGTTAACACCTTGAAACTTGTAACTTGGCTGGTGGACTAGTTGGCATCTGTCTAGCCAGTAGATAGGAGGTCATAATTTAAAAAAAATTTTGCCCAAGCTTTTTAACTTTGCAACAATTATTTTTGACAGAATAACTCAAAGATGCCAGAAGCAGTGATAGATGATAATCAACGAGATAAATGGATGATGATGACAGAGCTTCCTGTTGTTTCTATAGATGCAATGACACAGGTAAGATTGCCCACTGTAATTAATTAGTATTTTTTAATAAAAAGGAAGAAAGTCAATGTTTTCACAAATAAAACTTTTTTCTTTTTTAGTATTTAGATATGTTTGGTACTTCAGTTCTTCAAATTATGAAAAATGCTTTAATTAAGACAGACTTATTCAGTAACCTTGGTCAAAGAACAATGATAATTTTCACATTACCATCTTTTCAGGAAGAAACGTACTGGAAGCATCTTTTAAATGTATAAATGTTTTTGTACATGCATGGAATAAATAATTACAAGCAATGCCTGCTTCCAATGATTAAATATTACAAACCTTAGTGAACTTTTGATTAGATCTCTCCTAAGAATGTTTCTGTACTGCATGTGGATTAGTGAAGGATTTTTAATGAAATGAGCGCATGTGAAAATCATCTTATAATGCAAATGAAATTAATAGGCTAAGATTTTTCTATAGTGAAAAATAGTAATGCCCCTCAGTCTTGTAGAAAATTTAAATATTTAAATATTTTTATTTAACTGGTGTTATGCTAAAATCTTACATTTTTTCTGTGAGCTGTTAAAACAACAGTTCTTCTAGGCTCTGAGAGACAGAAAGGGTCCAAAATATAAATGTCCCAAAATCTTACCACTTATTTTTTTCAAAGATATAGTTACTATAATCAAGTCTATGAAAGATTTCTTTCTGATATCTAATAATTTACAAATAAAATTTGTTTACCTCCATGTGACAAATTTTTTATGGATTTCATCTTTACTGAAAGAAAGAAGATAAGAGACAGTCAGGTAAAGTTTAGGAAAATGAGTCATTTACCTGTATCTAAAAAGAGGCAAAGAAAAATGGATAGTTACCCCTGAATTAAGAGGATGTTGAAGCTAATTCTTATGATGAGTCTACAAGTATTAGGGTGCATCAAATGCCCCATGATTTTTAAAATTGTTTGTTTTTGACTTGTCCCTAGATTAATTTTTTTTCCATTATGTAAAAGAAAATAACTCCTGCAAAATTTCAGCAAAATTCACATTTGTTTTGTTTATGTGAGCCACCTGATGTTTGAAAATTTGAGCTGCAGAGCTGCCAAATTCGGCAGGTTCAGAGACCCAATTTTTAAATATTAAAATTTTTCATAGCTACTTGCCAGATATAGGCATTTTTAAAAAAAAAAAAACACTTATAAAATCAATAAAAGGAAGTAAATAAACAACAAATGGCAATATTTTAGTCCAAAATCACTTTACCAACATTTTTATGCAATTTTCATCTATATTACATTGATATTACGCCAACTTACATGTACGGTACACTGTACATAAAGACAACATCAATGTTATCAGATCTGCAGATATGCGTAAATAATCCATGTGGAAAAGTTCTATTCTGCTTATTTACAATGTTCAGATTGTTTATTTAGCTGTCAGTCTTTGCCTTGCGTTTTCGCAGATTTGGAAGAGACCGTCTGTCTTCTTCCACAACTTGAAGAACATTTTGGTAGTGATCCTCACTTCTTGATGCAGAGAGAAAATCAGAACTTAACTTCACTCCCCGCTCAGCAAAGTCATTGATGACATTAAGTGCATCAACATGAGTTAGGGAGGCTTGATAGGCAGCAGACTCTGGCCATGCTTCAATAGGCTGTACTAGGAACTCATGATTTATCTCAAGAATGTTCATTGTGAACCAGATGCAGATGCTGAAGAACTGCTGGATAAAGATGCAGTAGCACACATCAATATCACTTGTGTCTGTATCAGTTTCACTAAAGCTCTGGAAAGTAGTAGATGCCCTTGATATCTCTTCATTTTTCTCATGTCTCCTTAATTCTGCTTTAGCGCGTTCTTCACTCCGCTGAATTCTTTGAGCCAACACCTTATCACTGGGTCCAAATGTAGCAGTGTGGTCTGTCTGTCATTGATTGCAGAAACTGCAAGTCTTCAGGATTTTTTATCTGTTTCTCTGCATTAGCTGGGCTCAGCTGAAAAGTTTAGTTTCAACTTGTTCTAATTTAGAGAGGGTAGCTGATGAAGAACGACGATTAACAGGTATGCTTCTGAGTTTGTTATTATCATCCACAAGCTTTATTAATTTTTCACATGCCTTGCACTCTGTGATCATGGAAATGTTGGCTTTCCTATAGAATGGCACAACTTTGAGAAGCACAATTTTTGCACAATCCCGCTTTGTTTGGTTCTTCGATGCACCTTTTTGAAGATGGTACATCATACAGCGTAGTACTTGTCTGCATGTTGGGAGTCGTAAGCCAGTTATTTGTGAATCACCATCAGTAATGCCTTTTCCAAGCCCAAATATGGTTTTTGTTTTGTGTCCCAGGAGTTGATTGTGGTTTATTAGTTGGTCTTAGAGTCTGACTCTGGAGTTGATGAAGGTCCAGGTTCTGCTTTATCAGTCATGGTTTAGATCAAGAAAAAACACCAATGTGCAAAGGATGTAAATATTATAAATTGAAATCTAAGTTAAAATATACAAAAAATATACCAGGTTTTTCAAATATACCAAATCAAAAAAAATGCCTACCAAACACTTTGAAAATATACCAGTTGGCAACCCTGCCTTGATCATGGACTGTTTTAGCAACATGAATTATGCAATGGAAATTCCCACTTCTTTAGACTGCATGTATGTTGTGCAATAGGCTCTAATTTTAGTAACATTTGTATTGATCTTAAAGGCAATAGGAAATCCCAATTTCTAAAAATTTCTCCTTAGTATTTATAAGACTGTGTGAAGATGTTTTGATGCGCTGTTAATGGGAAGCAAAACCAAAAAGAATAATTCAATTCTAGGATTGTTTCACTTGAGTCTTATTATTGTGAATGGCAAATTGTATATTAAAATTATGTAGGAATGCAACAACAATGTCATATTATCGGACATCAGTTTGGCAGCAACACAGTATTCAATAATATACATCTGGAATTTTAGTTATTTTTCTGTAAAAATATTGTTTTGAATGATCATATTCATTTCAATTATGACTATCAATATCAGATGTAGAAATCATAGTTTGACAATTCAGCAACTTTTAATTGACTTTTATGGTATGGATTTGCATATTACCTTTTAAGCCTGCCAAATTCGACAACCTTGCAGTCAAAATTTTCAAACACACGGTGGCCCACCTAAACCAGCTTCCAATTGCCTAAGATTCTACTGTTAGTGCTTTTTCACTAATGGAAAACTTTTAGAGTAGGGACAGAAACAAATCTGACGGAAGGGGCGTTTGATGCACCCTAACTAGTATATATATGAAAGAATGGATGCATCAAAGTGTCATAGTAATGCTGAATATAGACTACAGAACAGTATGCATACTGGGTGGCAGGACAACATTGATTTTAAAAACTTCAAGCAGAGATTAAAACAAGGAAAGGATTCCTTGAATAATAATACAATTTTTTAAAAACATCGCATATATCTATTATAATTAAAGATTTATAATAACTAAGGATAGTTTATAATTTTTTGAATTAAAATAAAAACTATATTTGCAATGTTTTATTGTGAACTAGTGAAAAAGAAATTATATCTTAATTTAAGGACATTTTGTTTTCCTTTGAATTTCCAAAATCCCAAATACCACCACCACTGTTTTCTGTAGGTTTTTTATATATATACACCTCTGGATGATTATATTTGGGTCAGTCTAGCTCAGGTGTCATCTTTCAACACTGGTTCTAGCCCACCCATTGAGACAAGCTATGGATAAGATAACAATCAAAATGAACCATATTCAGTGATGCTTTTAGATCAAGATAAAAAAGAATTTAGAAATACAAACCAAGAATTTGTGACTCGTGTTTCAGGCCATCTTAATTGCTCAGCTGATGCTGTGCTTCTCTTTGTTAATAATGTGAGAAAACTACATTAAAATCTTCATTTTGCATAAATTTTAATAAAATATTGAAATGAAAACATTGCTTCCAGGCAATGGTGATCTTTATTTTTCCTTCCAATATTATAAGTTATTACTATTATACACTATTAAACTTAATAAGTGCTGATATAATCCAACTAAAGGTATTCCCACATTATCGTGTAATTTTTTAACAACCAATAGCTTAAATTATCTGATTTGTTCTTTTATTATCTTTTGAATAGTTGGTTGGTTAATTTATAAGGGTTATATAACACTTTTTTAAAAACCTTCTGCAATTTGTTCTAATTCTGTACACTTCTAAGAGTAAAATATACGTGTACTATTGTGGTTGCTGTTTTAGTGTGAATTCATTTTGATTGAAAATGGATAGCTTAAATTAAAAAAAATGTTCGGCTTTTGTTTAGGTGTATATTTACAACTGTTTTGTTTGTTTTCTAAGTTTAACTTATAAAACTTTAATTAAAAAATAAAATTCTTACCAAACCATCTCCCATTAGGATCCGATATCTAACACGTTGCACACTTGGATGGACTATGCTGCTTTTCTAACTTGCTCTCTCTTTAGTTTTGCTCAATAGTAAGAACTATCTACACTTTTTTGGATTGCTTGCTTAAGCACTATCCAAAGTATTCAGGGCTTAATTATTATCACTGATAAAAAAAATCGCTAGCAAGGGAGAACACAATCAATTAATAGTTAGCATTCTTTACACCTATCTGACAAGGAGTGATCTGAGCATACACAGACAGTGCATAGCCAAAAAAAGAATCAGTCTTGGCTTATATTGGAAAAGTCTGTTAATTGGACAAGTCAGTTAGTTATCTGGAGGTTGGATAACAGGTTGTTGTATAAGAAATGTTGTTATCGTGTAAGCTTTATATTTAAGTGGTTAAGTAAATAATTCAAAGATATCCTAACATGTAAAATTAAACATTTTTAAAATTATTACTAATGATCAGAGAAAGATGCTGAAGAAAGTCAGCAATGTTTTGGCTTAGGATCTTTTTTGAGAGCTTTGGTGATTGATATTCATTTTTTTTTAGCTTTCTGGGATCTACATTATCTTTTCAGTAGCACATGCCAAAAATGATACTGGAAAGCAACACTATGTGAGAGAGACTTGGTAGATAGCTATAGTTATTGTGCAGAAAATAATTTTTTCATTATTTATTGCTCAAATGTAGTAAATTTATGTTCATTTTTCATAACACTGAAACAAAAGAAACTAATCTATCTCTGGTTCAGAGCATTACGAGATATGAACATTCAAACAAAAATACACCTGTACAGGTGGACAGCTGACATGACAATTAGGGATTGATCCCTAATCGCCTGCCTGCCTCCTGGGAAAATTAGATAATCTTCAATGTTGAGTTTTCTATGTCTAAACCTTATGATTTTAATTTGAAAATTTGTATGGAATATAGTAAGTATGGTTTAGTTTTTAAAATGGTGTTTAATTGGTTGCCACTACATGTCTCTAATGCATATACAAATCTGTCATTTTGTATTTCATGGGGGGGGGCTCTTTTTGCACTGCTAAATGATTTGTCTGTCTTCTAAGATTTCTGAGATAGTTTTTTTGGGAATACCATTTTGCAAGGTTTGTAGGGATGACAAAATTTCATGCAGTATAATTGTTAGTTGGTTAAACATTCCTGTTTTAAGTGAGGTGTTTATTGCTTGACTATTGGAGTATAATTGGAACAATTTTCCAAAGTGCAAGCTTACATTTTCTTTGTGTTTGTTTTATTTATGCTTCTGACCAGTTCACCAAGATCTGTGATTTTGCTTGCTGCTAATACTTGTTGGTTGATTTTAGTAATGTGGAAAAAATGTTATCTAAATTATTTATAGTAGTATTCACTAGTACTCAAGGGTTTTAAATGAAACTGGATAATAGATCGCCTTGTTTACCATCAAGTTTGTTTTTTGGGAGGGGATGAGAATAGCAGTTTTCTTCTTTTAAATGATGTTCGTCACCAAATATCTAAGTGTGCTTTCTGTACAATTTGGATCACAGCTTCAATATTAAAATGTGGTTTGATTCTATAACATCTCTTTCATTACTAAATTCAGTTACTGTTTGTTTGCCTAATGGTCCCTCAGTATTTCATTGTATGATTTTTTTTCCCCAAGACATGGCAGTTCAACTTGAAAATATGTATTGTTGTTCTAATGTTTTCAAAAAAAAAACCAAAAAACATCCCTGCAATGCTGCTGCTACTGATTTGTTTGTCTTTGGCATATTTTGGACATTATTTGAGGTAGTGTTCAACAGTTTCAGCCACATTGGATTTGAGGCATGACTTTAAAGTGTCCACTTCTATCATATGACCATGGACATTTAGGAGAGAATGAATGATCTATATGTAATCTGCTTATTTGTACCTGTAGATTTTTTGGTAATTTGTGAAAATCTCTTTGTACATGCACATTTTTTGATTCTAATTCTTTCAAATCAATGTGTATTGTTTACAATGTTTAATTCTACACGTATCCTTAAGTTTTTGGTTGAAACATGCTTTCATGCTCAAGAAGTCATTTCCAGCCTGACTGAGTCTTCCTTCTCTTGAAATAGCAGTCTCCAGAATCAGGCACAGTCTTCATGCACTTAGTAACTGGTCTCACCAACCAAACCAAATCCTAATGGTGATATCACTTCAGGTGCAAGGAGTACCATAAAAATCTGGAGAACTTTTATAATTGGGGAAGGGGAATCAAGTTGTAATGCTATTTGTTATTTCTTCACTAAGAGAATGTAGGTTGTAAAAAGATTTGTTTTGGCTACAGTTTGGTAATTATTAAGTTTCAAATATGGCTTCACTTGCTAGGTGAGATGATAAAATGCCAACTTTGGATTAGATTTGTGGCAAAAATAAGTCAGACTATTTCTGAAAATTTTTGGAATTAATATTAAAAGTTGTCCTAGGAACTCAGGTTTCCTGATAATAACTGTTTGTGTGCTTACGGCTGTTGATCAGTGAGATGTGGAATTTGTTGTATAGGTGTATGAGTTTGTTGGGGTGGGGGGCTATAACTTTACAAACCTACCTTTGGAAGCTCAATACACTTTTATCAAAATCTGAGGGTGAGGTGGGGTGCACTTGATGATTCGATGTAGAATGACTATGCTGATGGCATTCTTTAATCATGGGTTAGTGCACCATGAATTTGCCTCAGTTGGTGAACTGGGTAGTCTATGTAACTATTTTGCAGTGCCTACAAAGAAGCAGTTTGCAGATGAAAGCCAGAGAAAAATGAAGATCCAAAATATGGATATTACATTATGGCAATGCATCAGAACAAGTCTCTCTAAGTGTTTATTACCAAATGATGCTTCCAGTTGTTGCATATCTGCCATATTTACCAAACTGGCACTGATTTTTTTTTTTTTTTTTCGTCCTCTTTCCCAAAACGAAGTATGCTGGACATTTGATTGTGTGTTTACTATTGTTAGGAATATGGAAGCAGCTTTATATTAAATTCCAAAAGAAAAATACAAGAAGTATTTCCAAAAATTGCGCAAAACTGCTGGAAGAGAGAGAGGGTGTGTGTGGAAGGTGACTACTATGAAGGGTACACCTCAATACAGTAAATTCAGGACGGCAAATAATACTTTTGTCTCATTTTACATATTTTCAATATATGCACCCACCTTATTCTTGTCACTATAGTTTGACTTCTGCTGTGCCAGTTTTATTCAGTCAAAGCTTCTGACTTACTAAACTTATGACATTTGAGTACGTTTACATGGCATCACTATCATATCGGTGTTCAGAGATTTTAAAATGTTAAAAAAAATTAATATTTTGTGCCTACAGTGCTGATTTGAAAGATGTTACATAATTTAAACAAGTTTGAATGTCAGTATTGTAAATAGACATTTTATAATGTAGCATCCATCTTTTGCTCATAATATTTTGCCTATTTGTTGCATTGATTTTTATTACAAAAATATTTCAATTAAATGTTTCTGATAAGGAAATATCTGGAAAAACGTATTCACAAGTTTTAGTTTAGGGAGCATATTGAAAATAGAATGCACCATAAGTTGAAACTACCTGACCGTTTATTGGGGTTCGTCAAAAGTTGCAAGGACAATTAATGAAGCCAGAAATATCTGCTGAAAATGAAGCCATCCTTTCTACAATCAGCATCACTGGTGTAAGATCTAAATTACAAGAATATCTCCAAATGACGGTACAGGCTAAGTAGCACTGAACAGACATGACAGACAGCATAGATCTGTGTAATAAAAGAAAGAAAAATAAAATTATTAAAACATATTATCAAAGCCAGGTATTTGTTTGCTTTTTCAATGATACAAGAAGAGACATCACACAACACACACGATCTAATAAACAACTTATCCTGGAAATGTTCTTAGAGGGGAAAATAAAATGTGAATGGACAAAAATCAGCTCTTGGTTCCAGTTTTTATCACTGGATCTGTCTTTACTGAGTCACTTTTTGAAGCCATTGTAGACTTGATGATACCGATGTTCTAGCTATTTGTTCTTGATGTTGTGTTTGTGTTTTTCACATTGCAACATGAATGGTGTAACTCCAATTCATTATCATCTATTGGATATGCCCATCTTATTGAAATTCTAATCACATCAGGAGACAAGGAATTTCACACATTCTTGACTTAACTGGAAATGGTGGTGTGTCCAGCTTTCTTGTGTGTGTGTGTACATATGCTTTCCAGAGATGATCCTACTTTTTTTGTTGATGTTTTGCCTATACAGCCAGTTTCATTGTCGTCTTATTGATTACTATAGATTATAGATTTTGCATACACAAGTCATGATAAGTGATGTTTGTTATAAGGATTTCAAATGAGTTAATGTGTGGGAAAGGGATTGATTTTGTAGTAGAAAGACCTTATACAGTAAAAGTGCAGAAGAAAATGATTTGACAGTGTGCGTGCCCAAACAAGGATGCTTTCCAAAGTATTGCTAAACAAGGCACTGTCCCGTGAATGCTATGGGAACATAATATAAGTAGGCAGGGCCATCAACAAGCAATCCACTTATCTATTTTATCACTGGTGTACTTCACTGGTAAAAAAGAGACTTTAGTAGCCGAAGCAGCTGTATCCTACTTCAAACTTTAATTTAGTATCTGTAAACACATGTCTACAAAATAAATTCTCCAGTAGCTGATATTTATATTGAATATTCCTAAATAAAGATTCAGTGTTTATTGGGACATTTTTCTAAATGTAGATAGATGGGTAATTTAGAGTTTGCATGTGTTTTTATAACTTTTTTGGATTGAAGTGGCTGATGGGAATTTATTAGGGTCTAAATAACAGTTAGAACTGATAATTATTTTAAATGACTGAAAAATCATTTAAAAAGTAAACTGTCTTTGCCGCATAAGACACATTGACCTTCTTTTTGTAGTAACAGTTGATATACGCTTTAAGCAAATACCCTGGTGATTCAGATTATTTTGGGATTATTGAACAATCATACTTATACCAATTGCAACACTGCTTATCCCATTTCACATTGTTATATTGCTGGTTATTCAAAAATTCTTTTCGTTTATAAATTCTAAAAAGATTGTTTCAAACAGTTATAAAAAGGTTGAGTTTGTTAGTATGAGCTCTAATGTTTTCAAGCATCAGAGTATCCATTAACTAATTGCCATACAATGAAATGGTTGGTTAGTTACATTTTAGAAAAAAAATTAGAAGTGTTATTTCTTTATCAGCATTACCTTTTGGCCATGTAATTTTATTTTATCTGCAAACTTCATTTTAATGAATGATTCAGTATCAGTTTTGTTAACACAAAAGACGTTTTTTTTTTTACAAGAATGCAGGCACCATCTAATATACTGGACCTTCAAAATTTTGTCTTGCAAATGCTGATTAGTCATGTGAAAACACAATTCTGATTTTATAAATTCTGGCACAGATATGTGCTGCCAAAAGCTGTAATGGCCCCTCTAGAGAAATTTTTGATGTTGGGGTAATTGCTTTCTCACAAAGAAAAATAAAAATGTTACATATTGCTCTTTTGAAATTTGTCTTTCAATAAGTTATGGGCCCGTAAATCAGTCAACTCTAATTGTAAGTCTTCAAGTGCGTCGTCTACTTCTGCTTCAAAGGGATTTTGAAAAATTTTCAGCTCTATGCTCAAGTTCTACAAGGAGGATGTTTCTTGATGTAACACCTTTATTTTTTTGAAAGTTTGTTTAGTTTCAAAAAAGATTTTATGTCGCTGAACATTTCACATATGAGTTTTTTTTCTTCTTTTCCTGTAGTTTTAGATTCAGCTTATTTAAGTCACCAAGAAAGCAAAATCCCAAACCCAAACAGGATCAGACAGTTCAGGCACAGGTTCTGGGTTTTCTGTCATAAGTATTTCTATTTCAGTTCTCAGTTTAAAAATAAAAAAAAAATTTTTAAAAACATTAAGACCCTTCTATTATTGAACCAGCACAATTCAGAATGACACAAAAAAGTCACTGTAATCTGCTTTGATTTGAGATTGAAAAATTACAGAACTAGCAATGATTAAGTCCATGCCTGTAAATGAAATCAACAAGGATACAACAACTTTCATCACTTCACCTAAAATCATCCTTTTTTCCACACACACACACACAGTTGGTGAATGATATAGTGAAACTGCATTGGAATTTCAGCATTAGTTTCCTCCATGTGCCTGTTGATGCACCCAATAAGTACTTTATTTACCAACCGTATTTGTATCATAGTCGGTGGTAATACTTTTCAATTGGTTCCAGTTTAGGTTGCTGTTTTAAGTAAATGTTTTCACTAGTTGGTGTATCCTTGATAATCCTGCCAATTCTCTTTTTGAATGTCTTAAATTCTTTGTGATCGTACTTGTGGATATGCTTACATTCTCAAATACATTTTTTCTGTCTGGACTAATTTTGCATTCAACTTCAAACAAGCATTTTAAACCCTCTGCCTGTAAATTCCTTGCCTTGTTCAGTGATCAATTTAGCCACATGTCTTGTAACATGCTTCCTAAACACATTTTTCTGGCTAACTTGTTTGATTGGTTTTTCCCAGAGCTGCTACCTTTTTTTAGCGGGCAATTTACCTTCAGAACGTCACGCTCACTCTTGTTTTGTGTCATTGTGATGCTTGACATTATAATCTTTAAAAACAGCAGCACTATACACTAAGAACACACTGCACATACAATTAATTGTTCACTGTTCATTGAACACTTTACCTTCAAAACCTACTTGTCTTTGTAAAGAAAAAAAATCTTATTACTTGCTAGCATATTTCTTATTAAATAATAATAATTGCTAAGAAAAACAGATTAGTGTGTTATCACTAACGAGTGACTAGGAAGGTAACGGAAATACTAAGTCTATGACCCATTCCCATCCAAGTGGACTAGCTCAACCCATGTTACTCTGGGCTTTGTTTTATTATTAACTGCCACATGAAAAAAACAGAAGAACGACATAACTCTACTGCAGTAGGGAATAAAGAGAAACTCCATTATAGTCAATACACATTAAGTAATTTTAAAGATTTTTTCTGCTAAGGGTAAAGGGTAATGCTTTATGTTAATCTACTTCAGCAGCGGGCACCCTTATATATAATACAGCACACTTTAAAGTTGTAGTCTAGTGTATTGCTTAGGTGGTTTTAGTAGATGCTTTGCTCTGCCATGGTGTTTCTGTCTTAATAATCTCATGACTACCAGATGCTGTTTATTAAATATGTAGTCAGTTTGCTCCATTTATGTTATCACAATGATGAATAATTGATTTTATTAGCAATCCCTCAACAAGTTTATATGAATGCACATCTCCTGTTTATTCTTTTGATACTAAAGACACTGAATTTGGCGGATAAAGGTTTAAGAACTATGCTGTCTTCTTAGTTTAAAATTCTAACTTTAGGATTTATTTAGAATAAAATTTTATATTGTTTTGTTAGATATCATACTATTTTATTCTACCCTGACATAATTAAATTAAAACATTAAGGTTAGATAGAAGCTAAGTCATGTTTTTTTTTTGTTTTATTTTGCTCTTTTTAAGGCTTCTTTTGTTCTAGCTAGGGCTGTAAAACTCTGTAGTGAAGTCTAGATAAATCATATCATCCACATACTTTCAAGTCTTGTTAATTTATCTTTATATATGTTTTCATATTTCATATCTGAGGTCATCATGGATGCCTAGTTATGGAGTTTTTGTCTTTGATGCTTGTTAAACTAACTGCTAATTGCTATAATCATTGAAAATGGGTGTGACATTCACAGCTGTCTAGTTTAAGGGCCCTGGAATTAAAGAATCTCTTAGTTTAACAAATGGGTAAAAAAAACTGAAAAATCACAGGATAAATTTGTTGATTTTTTTCCTGCATGTTTTATAATACAAATATTAATATTTCTGAAACTTAGGAAAATTTTTTTTTTTTAACTTACTAAACACTTTGGTAATTATATAATCATTAAGTCCATTAGCAGGAAGCTGTTTTACTTTTGAAATAAGGCTGCTGAAAATAGCATAAAACAAACAAACACAAAAAAATCCAGAAGATAGATAAACCTCAGTTCTCTCAAATGGAACTACCTGTCACCTTTTAGGACTCAACTTTAAAATATTAACCTTGTTTTCTGAAGCGGCTTAGGTTGAAACTTCATATTTATTTTTTTGAATACTTTTCTTTACCTTTCTGACTGTTGAAGTGTTTTGTGCTGTTGTGGATGCTTAAAAATTAAAACTTTATTGGTACTGTTTGGTAACTGCTATAATCCAACTGTATTCATCAGTAATAGCTGGTCTACTACTCTGACTTCTTACATATTTAACTTTTTTGCTTTGAAACTCTTTTTAAGGCTCAGTTTCGAAAATTCATTCCAAGACTAATAAGATTTGCAACTGGAAGAGTTCAGCCCCACTATGGGAAAGCACCATTCAAGCCAGTTTGGTGGCCTAAACATGTTCCTTGGGCAGACCCTAAGCGAATGAACAGAGCAGAACTTGGAAAAGTAAGTTAGCTCTAGAAATACTATTAGTGTATAATCAAAATTTTTTTCTCACAGATTCATATTTGAAATATTTTCTTTAAAATAATTAATAAATGGGTTTTATAAAAAGATTTTTTAAATGATGAAACACTTTAATTGCAGGAAGATTGCTACAGTATCTTAGTAGGGTCCACATAGCTGTACTTATACTGAATGTGTTTGACTATTTTAAGGAAAAGAAACTAAATTTTAACATTTTCTTGCAGGTATCTTGGACTGATTCAATGCGAAATATAATCAGACACTGCTATTCATACTTTGGTCATGAACATTTATTAAAAGATGAAAACTCCTTGCTTTCAAAGAACACATCTGGAATTACATCCCACTCTAAACCATTGTGTGTCATGGAAGGCAAAGCATTTTGGGTATGATGTTTTATATCATAAGATATAAGAAAATGTGTTTGTTTAGTTTAATATATGCATGGTTTCTGTCATTGTGACCTTATATAGTAGGTTTATATAAGGTGCTACATCTGATAAGTTTTTTAAGTTTTTACTGATGGACACCTGTTTTTGTAAGCTTTAATCTATTAATGTGTGAATAATACTGGACACAGGTTTTGTTAAATGATGGTAAAAAAAAGATGGAAAATATTGTGAATCAGAAACCTGTTGTCAATAGTGAACTTTACAAGGAGAAAACTTAGAAACCAGTTTACTTCTCTGGCTCAAACCGATCGAGTTCAAAGAGCAAATATGGCTACTAAAGGTACAGGGAAAATTTATGCAAGTTTGGTACCACTGGATTTCCCCAGAAAAATTTCCTAGACTGTTCAATGAAATACCCCATGGTAAGTAATGTGGGTTATGGCATGCCTGAAGTAAAATCCAAGTAATCCATGCAAACAATGCACCAGCATTTTGTGATTTTTTTTTTGATTTTTTTTTTTTTAACATTTTCATCTGATAATCATTTCTTATTCAACAAAATGTGTTTACCAAGCAGTTTTGTGATGTTTAGACTAAGCAATCCTGGGAAGGGGGGGGGGTTGCTATCAGAATGCACTGAACATGTCAGTCAGTCAAAACAAGTTGCAAGACTGCAAAATATCACCATACCACCATTATTCAGCTGCAAGGCAAGCATATCAAAACTGGTTAGACTTGCAAGACCATACCTGTGCCAGACAACCATGGGACAACTGTTGTGCAGCACTGGTACATCTGCACAGCACATCTAAGGAACAGGTTTCTGCCCGAGACAGTTACAGTAGAAGCAACTTGAGGCAGACACAGCCCGGATACCACGAATAATCATTTATGAATCTCTCTCAAACAGTGGTATCTCATATGTCAGACTCGTGCTTTCATTAAAATACCATGCCTTGCAGCTATTATAGGAACAACAGCATATGTGACTATCTTGATAAATATGGAGAAATCTTCTCTTCTCAGATGAGATCTGATTTAGTGATGCCAATAGGAGAATAAAAGTGGCACTATAGACTGAATGTGAGACGAACTGCTCTGTAAATGAAAGTAATCATTGGGTTGGCAGAAGTGTAATTGTATGATGGCTGAGATAGTTACATGTTTTCTGTGATCCAATCACTGTGATTACCTACAGGCATGTCATCCTTCAAAATCAGGTATACTATTTTTTTTCAGGCAAACCTGTAGCAGGACAATCCTCATAATGCGAGGATCTCCTTGTAGCTTCTTCAAGAACAGAAAATTTTTTTTCATGTTTGCCAAAACTTGTTGGATATGGTATTGACTGAGCTGTATAAGATATGTTGGGATGCTGTTTTATCATTTACACTTCAGCAGCTTGCTACAAATATTGAGTGCTAATACCACAGGCTTTCTTCAGAAGACATAGACATAATGATGGCATTGTGCAGGTCTTGTGGAAAGCCACAGGGTACATTTAGTATGGGTGCTCATTGAGATAGTTGCTGGATGAAACTTTTTTGTTATTTTTAAAGAAGCTCCTGTGAATAAAATGCTGTTTAATCATAATAAAATGTTTTTTTGACTTGCAAAAGTTGACTTTAATTTAATATATAATTCAACTATCTTAGAGGTATTCAAATTTTACAAGTCTTAAAATGTAATGGTTCGTTTTGTGCGTGCGTTTGGGGTCAGTCCAAACCTAAAACAGCTTCTTTCTTTAACTGACTGCCTGTTTCTCCTGCATCACTGGCTAAAACAGACAGGTACTTTTTATATGGTTTAACTCCGTTGTCCTCAACCATTTTGCATAAGTGGGCCACATTAAATGGTCAAATGTCTGGGGGCTGCACCATGGAATAGAAAGGTAAATAAACCTAGTTACTAATCTAACCAACAGACTGATAAAATGAAGTATAAAAATATTACCTTTAAGTGTTGGAATAAAACTCAGTATGTCTTATAGAAATCACTATAATTTTATTATGAAACACTCATGGAGTTTAATATTACAAAAAAAAGTAAAGTAAAATACATGAAAAAAAGTAATTACAATTAAATTTAGGGATGTTAACCTGAAAGAACTATGCATATTACAGAAGTCAGTATGAAACAAAAAAATATAACACTTCAAAGTACCTATTTACTTTGATTTATTAACACTTTTTCATACAATTAAAATTATTTCAAATGTATTACTTGAAATTATGATCAGGTTAAATATTATTCTGGAACCAAACAATCTCTCTTTCAAATTACTTATTTAATGTGATATTTTCAGGTTGAATTTTGTTAGAGAGAGCATTAATGCAAGCCTGGTGTTTGTCAAAGACCATCCTAAGATACTACATCATTTTCATCATTGAAGAAGTTTATTCACAAATGTGTTGTCAAAGACTTAACATACCTGCAGCAAAATACTTCATCTTCATAAATGTATCAGATAGTTTGTTGGACTTTTATTCTGGCTTATTTTCCTTATAAGAGGCTCTGAGAGTATCATTGGCTTGGAAATAAATAAGGTGGCCCTGATATGTTTTGCTTGAGTCTTCTGGTGATACTTCAAATGGATTCTGAAGCATTCTTATTTTCTTTTACTGTTATGACAATCACTGAATACTTTTTTAAAATTCCTTTGCTATAAATTTAGTGTTTCAGTGTATCTTCACCAGGGAACTGTGAATCCATGTCTTTGTTGGATAAGAGTTTTTTTTTTTTTTTTTGACAAGGAAAGTATGAAAAATTACTTTCACTTCAGCATGCATGTCAAACACGTAACTGAGATTCAAATGCTTTATTGCATCACCTAAGAATGCCAAATCCAAAATCCATTGGGGGCCAAAAAATGTTTGGGCTACTACCTTTCTTATGGAGAAAAATACCAACTTCCTAATGAAGAGCAAAAATGTTTGATGACCTTACCTCTGCTTAGCCACTTGACTTTAGTATGGTATATTACATCCACATAGATGCAGACTATCTCTGAGAAGAAATTTTTAATTGAAGATGAATCAGACGACGATACCTGATAAAATCCACATTTGATACTACAACAATCATCACATTTTTCCATCAGAGAATCTTGCTGCACAAAGCCTGTTGATGGATGATGCAGAGAAATTGCTTGGGAAGTGCAGCATTTAAGTTCAGTATCTATCTATGAATTCATGCAACTATGCCAGTTCTACTTTCTACCAAATTTTTGCACTATTGGTTGCCACACTTATTAACTGATTCCAATACAGGTTGTTGTTTTTTTTTTTTAATTTTTTTTTATTTACAGATTTGCTCACTTTCATGAATAAATTACATGCAGTTGTAATGTCTTTCAAACTGTAATGCACGCAACACGTTGTAATTCCACAGTTAGAATCTATGGCCCTGATAAAAATTAGTAGTTTAATGTCTGATGTTTCTTGGCTGTCATATTCAATACATTTGGTGATAGATGTGGATAAACTGATGTTTCCAATAGAAGATAATTTGTCAGGAAAATTTTCCTCCATTATGTACTTTAGAAAACTCCAAGTCAATGAATGGTGGTCTACCACTTTCAGCAGTATATTTAGTTACATGATAGCTACCATGTACAGCAGATGACTTACTATTCAATATGCTTTTTTTTTTAAAAAAAAAATTGCTTCAAAGAAATAGATTTTTTAAGTGAATTTATCTTGTTTCTTTGCACCTTCTCTTGAAACAATGAAAGTCCTTTGTGAGGGATTCTTATTGCCGCTTGAAACAATGAAAGTCCTTTGTGAGGGATTCATATTGCCGCTTAACATTGTACTCCTTAAACAGAGATGCTCTTACAGCATATCAATCAAACTGCTTTCTCCTTGCATGAAACAAACAAAGAATAGTCATTAGTCCACCTATCATTGAACCCAGGACACTTCTATTTTTTGCTGCTTTGAAGTAGAGGGTTTGTTGCAGGCATTGTTTCTAAAGTAGGCCTGAAAAGAATGAATTTAAAAAAAAAAATGTAAGTGGATACTATAATGCATCATGGTTTTCTCTGCAAGATTTCTCATTCGATGATTCAAAGAAAAATTAAAATAAATTTAAATATGAAAGTTTAATGACAATTTACATTAATTTGCAGAAAATAGTGTAGGTGCGTTTTTTATAATTGAAAATGTCACTTGAATGTTGGCTGGATTATACATTTTCAGTTTTCAAGAGATACAAAAAAATAATTTTCTGGGTGTATAAAATTTTATTGTTTTGTTAAGCTAGACATAAATAGGATGACATTTTGTAGCAAGTAGCAATATTCAGTAACAGTTTGGCCTACACTTTTTTTTTAAAGTGGAATTTGACCTTTTTTCTCCAACTGGACAAAATTTTGCTTAGAAAATTGTAATTAATTGATTAAAATTAAAAATCAACTCTTCATTTTGATAATATAACGGGGTTTTTTTGGAAATTTTTTACAAATGTCCTAGTTTTATCATATGTAATTTTGTTTAAGTAAATGTGTTCACCATTAAAACTGTAGGCTCAAACTTGGAGTATTTGGTACACTATGGCAAGCTTAACCAATCCATAACTAGTATTGTAATAACAATAGGAAATAATACTACTGTAGTACACAAAATAAATGAGTTGTAAAAGATAATATAACTTACTATTCATTCACAAATTCAACTATAAGGACTTTTAACATTTACAAAACAGTAAATAAGCCAACTGAATAAACCACAGAAGCAATGGGAAGAATCAGAAAATAAAAATAAAGTACTCCATTTTTGTATTGATCCCAACTAGTGTTGCTACTTAGCAGATGGTACCCTGAACTAAGATAAACATTACTCTCCTTGTTGATTGCTCATCTGTCCCCCTCCTCCAATCCATTTACCTAATCCTCAGTTCTTTATTTGTTGTCTTATTGTTTCTAATGATGATAGGGGCATTTGCTACCTATATAACTTAATAGTAGTATATGCATTAAACTGAAAAGGGAATGAAGTGACACATGCTAAAAAATTACCTATAATCCACATTTAACAATTCCTCTCTTCTAGGAAAATTAGAAGTTACAGATATAAGTAAATAAATATGTAAATAGTTTATTTTTTTATGATGCCCAAGGGCCACAGGTTGGGGACTCCTTGTTTAACTGAATGAAATTATCTAGACTTGGTTGGATTTCAAATATTTAGTGCATTCATGATCATTTCAAATTTATTTAATAATCATGTTATTTAGGATTCTTCAGAAACTTAAGTAACATCATTTAGTTCGAGAATATATTGCATAATTGTATTTTTTAAAATATATATAAATCTTGGAAGATTAAATTGTGACCAATAAAATTTCTGACATACTATAAACCTAGTGCCCGATGGGTAGAAAAGCTTGGTAAAGGTAGGTTGAGGATTGATTCGTGTAAAATAACACAAAAAAGTGTGATGCGTCTCCATAAAAAAATTACAAAACTGCCAAGCTGTTTGCTTTTAATGTTCTCATTTGTTGTCATCGCCTTTTGAGAATCACTTTTGGGTTAATTTAACAAGCTAGTTGGCAGATTATTTATGGTATCACATAATTACACTTATTACAGAAAATGATTTACAACTTTTGTTTTTACGCACATATGCTATGCCATTTAATCTGGATGCTAAACTGTTTGCAGTGTACACAGCTAAGTTGGAAAGAAAATGTTACTGCTTTTGATTTCAAATCTTAGGAAATTTTTGTTGCAACTTTGATTGATTAAAAATATTGAATGTAACACCAGATATAAACCAAACATTTATGAACACAATAAGTTTTTCTTATGATTGTCCACACAACTTAATGCATTTTATTTATCATTTTTATTTTTCTCATAGGACAACAAAAGGTTAAAGTCTAGTTCCCATAAAAGTTGTAATGATTGGAATGGTTCTTCTAGACAATACAAGTGCAAAAAGAAAGGTAAGCAGTCACACGGGCAAGAAGACAATCATTTTGATACTTATTTGAGAAGATGTAGCATGCTGTTTCCATATTCATTCCTGAGCACTTACTTGAGTGTGTTCTATGTACATGTTGACTTCTAATTTATAAGTAAATGATTTTGTCACCTGGAAAACTTCAAACATCTAAATGCAACTGAATAATTTTATCTGAATATCTGCTGTTAGGTGAACAAAAATATTTGGAATGCTGATTCTTTTTTTTTTACTCGTGGTTGGCAAGCGTGTTAAAAAGTATCGAGATGATTTGGATTCTTCAGCCCTTCTCAATCTCACAACATGTCACTTTGGCTTAGTTCTGATAGGTGGACAATACATCTGCATCCTGTTAATTAGGAGAATTTTTCTTTTTTTAATCAGATGTTAAAAAAGAAATATTTTATTGAATCTTGTTAACCAGAGTCACTATGAACAGCATCAACTAAGGTTCTAATAAGGACAGAAGTAACTATTTTATAGTGGTGAAAAGGCTATGAAAGAATTTTTTTAAAACTCTGCCTAAGGGGATTTTTACTGAGTGTATGTTTCTAATGCTGTTTGTTGATTCATTTTATGTGGTTGGATGTGTGGCCAGCCTACACCGAATGTATGCCTAAATTTTAATTAGCAAGGCACTCAAATGATTTACTCTAATAAATCAATCAGCAAGCAAAGATGGAGTGAGTTGTATGCTGTTAGAACACACCCATTGAATTTTAATTATGCTGAGCAATATATATTTAGCCAGTCAACAGTGTTAAAAGTGAAATGTTACTGAAAAATTAAAGCAAATTTTTCTATGCAGCATACTTTCTTAAATATTGTTTTTTTTTTTAAAAAAAATATATTAGACATTTGTTTTACATGGTTAAACATCCATGGTGAAGTCACTTGTGATATGTTCTCTTTCTTTCCTCAAAGTGTTTGGGCTTAATTTTTCTAAATATGCACATATGACAATGTTCAATAGAATTTAAATTATATTATGCAAAAATGTTTCAAAAATTATAAAAGTGTATTTTTTTAAATTTCATGAATTGAAACTTTGAGGAAATTTAGATTTTAAAATAAAACTTTTTAAACTGCTACTGAGAACTTGACAAGTAACAGTATATTTGCAGTTAAAGTGAAGATTCACTATTGTATGTGTTTTTTCAAAGTGTGTTGATGATTGATCAAGCAAACCACATACTGAATTAATTTATTTTATTTTTTGCAAAACTAACTTTTTGGTACATTTCACATGGTATTAACTGAAAAACAGACTAAAAAAAAGTTGTTTTGTTTTTGGGTTTTTTTTTTCTCTATTACCAGTAATTCTGTCACAAATTAGGCAGTCTTTAATTTTAATGGTATGCTGGAAGTTTTCTTAAAATCAAACTTCTATCTATAAGTTTACTTCAGGGTAGTATTTCCTGTCATTTTTTTGTACTGGATATAAGCAGAATTTTGACTGTCACTTCTGTAAGGCACTTAGAAATAATAAGAACAGAGTTGAACCAGAGAGAATGTCTTGAATTGCTCTTTTTGCTGCCGCACACATGAATAGGATGGTGTGAAGTATTATCAGTATTAGGGTGGTTCAGAAATCATTTGAACAGGTTAAACTGTGGCATTAAATCTATGATAAAATTCTTGGCTACATTTTTTTACCTATACCAGTTCATCCTATTGTTTTTTGTGACCACTAGCACCTTACACAAGAAGTGATTACAATAGTCCAGCAGAAAATACACTTTTTAGTATTATCTGTTCAATTTTTTTTTGTTTTATTGTGTGGATAGACAATACCATGTTATAATATCATAATGTTGTCTTTTTAATGAATTGACATATTGAATGAAACATAATATTCAGCAAAACTTTGAATACATAAATGAAAGTTACAGATAAGTATTTATATTCAGATAACAGTTATTAACTAAAAAGAGCAAATAAAATGACAAGAGAGGCAAATTCAATATGAATATCCTGAGGAAACTTCCATATGCATTTTCTTAGCTTCTAGAACTCTGTCCATCACATGTACAAAGTGGAGTGCAAGGGAGAACAGCCATGGCACATTTGCATGGGATGTACATCCATTTCTGTATTTACAGTTGACTAACTTGTAGCATGATTTGGAAGCATCTTACAGTGTGTTCCTCTTGGGTTGAAGTTTTCTGCCTGGTTCCATTCAACCCTATTCTGTAGGATTCAAGAAGTGTTGGCATGAACACAATGGATTTTCTCTGTCCCCTTGATAGTTTGTCTGTCATATATATTACACAGGTACAACCTGATTTGGTGGGAGTCCTTTCTGGGCTCTTCCTTTTTTGTGAACAAATGCAATCTGGCATCATTAGACCTGTTGCACAATCTAGTTTAAAATGGATGGATGCTTTCAGCGCATGTCTTGTATTCATAAATTAAATACTAAGTCATTTAATCTCAATAACCATGTTTCTAATATAAGGCATCATATAGTTCATTGGAGCTATAAATTGTAATTGATCACATTATCTCATTGAGTGTGCTGGTTTTACTATACGTCAGGCCACAAATCTCTTGAGAGTTGCCAGACACACGCTTGTAAGTTCTGAAGGATTCCTTGCAAGCTTTAGAAATGCATCTGTAACATTAGGAAAGCACTTTCAGATAATCCATGCAGTTTTCTTTCCATGTCCACAGAAGGATGAATTAGTATCACACCCACTGAAGGCATGGAATACTAGAGAAGTTTTTGATTTTGCTGGACCCAATGCCATGGTGAATAAATGAGCAGGCAAAGTGTAGTTCTTCCCAGTCCCAAGGCAACCCAGAGATTCTGTATTCATAGATCTTAGAAAGTGGCAAAAGCCGCCAACACCACATCTGTATCTACAGTATGTATCATTACAGACTGATGTCCTCACTCACTACATGGACCATCTTACCTGAACTTCATGTTAGCAAAGTAAATGTTAAGACATTTCATCATGAGCTGGGTAGACAAGAGCTTTCTGATCATGTTCTGCCATCATTACTTTGCTGGTTTACTCCAGGCTCCCAGTTTGATGAGCAAGAAAACTAAAGAACTCTTCCTTAGTAACTTCTCTTTCTAGTGTTTGAATTTCTTTGGCTTTTGTTGCTTGTTTTTTCCACTATTAAACTTGATCAATTGAGCTACTTGGTTGGTTGGTTGGATTGGCAATTTGACCTTTCTAGAAGTTTGGATGGATTTTATCTAGTAGTATGAAAACGTCTTGCTAAAGATTTCCTTTTCATCAAACTGGTTTTTCCAAATTCTGTGTAGCCTGTGTTACGCACACAGCATCAGAATTTTATTTAGGCAAGCATCATCATAGACAAGAAGTACCTTATGTCCTTTTGTGCGCTGTCAGATTTTGGATTCTTTGCTTCAGTTTTACACCAAGTTGTTTCAGCCTTTTACAACAGTTCTTTATCAGTTTTGTAAATTTGAATATTGATGAACTTGGTATGTTTACTCTTGCATCCTCTATGTAAGCAATCAATTCAGCAAGAACTATACTGTGTCATTGTTTCAGCATCCTGTTGAGACAATTGCTCTTTGGCTTTACTCCAAGCATGGTGATAATGATGCAAAATGCACCTTTTGTGAATTTTGTCTGAGTGGCAATCATGTCTCCAGCACTAAGTTTACAGAGGAGTGCAGAGTCTTGCAACTGTAGAGCTTCAGAGGGTACACAAGTGTCCAATCCAAATGCACATGCTTCTGTGAGATCCTGTAAAGATACTTGGTCATAGAAAAAACACATTCCTTTAGTCAGATCTGCCTGCTGGAAATATGAAGCTGAATGTGTTCTCTCTTGCATCTGTGTTGGTTCCTTATTTTCATTAGGTTTAGAGCTTTCTTTTTCATCACATTGTTTAGTTTGGTTTTCTCGTATATTTCCCTGCTTGACTTGTGATATACTGCATTGTGTCACAGTAAAGTTTCTGCTACACCACCACCACCATCCATTTTAAGTTAGATGGTAGCTCGTGGATATCAGAAAAATCTTGCGAGTCATCTACTAAGGTTCTGTTACCTTGTACCAGAGTTCTTTTAGAGTTTGTAGGACACTAGATGTTCTTGGGTGATCTTTTGACAGACTGACTAGTTGATTGAAAATGTTTCTGAATCTGGAGGATGCAACTTTCTCCTAGGTATATACCCTTTAGTATTATTTTTCATGATTTTAAATTTAACTACTAATCATTAACTATGTGTACAAAGACAACCACAAGCAGTAAGCAGCTGTTTTCACACATATCTGTAAGAGAGAAAAAGGTTGCAATAGAGTATATCATATACCTGGCCAAACTGACCAAAAAAGAAATGATTTTAAGAAACTGTGTCAAGTGCATACAGTTATCATTTAAAAATCATGCATTAAAAATGTTCACATTCAGATTTGTGGTATTGCATATTTTTTTGTACTGATCCAAAAGATCTAATAACTTCTACAGTGGTACTTGACCAGGTAAAAGCCCCTCCCCCCAAACACCTTTTAATTTGGATTTATCATAAGGATGGTAGAACATGAATTGAGAAAATAGACCATAATTTAATGAAATAATTATGATTTTTACTTGGTTTTGGGATGGAAAGCCATGTTTCTGGTCATTTTAGACTAAATAAAATGACAAACCAAAAACTTTGAGAGTTCACTAGAAACTAAAAACTTGTACATATTTCTGAATCACCTTGTGTGTGTGTGTGTGTGTGTGTGTTAATACTTATATCACCGAATAAACAAAACTCTGTTATGTACACAACTTTATGTGTGAAAACAACATACAATGGTTGTCCTAAGACAAATGTTCAAAATATTTACCGTTTACATGCAAACATACCACAATATTCTGAGACACAGATCAACATACAATAGTGCACATGTGAACTGAAACATTGCATACTTCCTGCTCAATCTTTTCCTCCAAGTGTGGTAGTGTTTGTCTTTCAGGACTGCCCACAGGTAGAAGTCCATAGATGTACGGTCAGGTAACCTTGGAGGATATTCATGTGCATTTCCCCAATGACCTAACTGCACATCTTAAGACGCTCCATATCATGGAGAGCTTGAACATCTCTGATAATGTGGTGGTGTGCTATCTTGCTGAAAGTAAACCTCAGAGACCTCATACAGATGTCTTACAACAAGAACAGCAGCATTGTGTAGCATTTCCAGATCATTTTCACCTGTTACAGTATCATTAAAAAAGAACTGCCCAACAATGCAACAAGAAGACAGCTCAACCCACACTGTAACTCCTGGTAGGTTAATGTTTTTCTCCAACTACACGTTTAGGTTTTGCTCTGCCTAAAACACACACACGTGACGATTTATGTGCCCATTCAGTTTGAAGGATACTTCAGATCAAATTATTCTGTACACAAAATCACCACATTGATTTTGCATGTTACTGAACCACTCGGAGAACTGTAATCTTCTATCTGGATCATCTTTTTCAGAGCATGCAAA
Source organism: Nautilus pompilius (assembly GCA_018389105.1). NCBI lineage: Eukaryota > Metazoa > Mollusca > Cephalopoda > Nautilida > Nautilidae > Nautilus > Nautilus pompilius. The sequence continues at coordinate 249,546 of JACATO010000980.1, read as the reverse complement.
AACCCAGATATTTATGGTTTCCACCTTGATTCCTAAAATATGATGCATAGTAGGTTGACTGATCTCCAATTCACGTGTGCACTGCCTTGTTGACTTTGGAGAAAGTGGTACATGGTTATTATAGTTTCCACATTTTTTTTTTCCGCTCTAGATTACATGTACGCCTAATTGATAAATGCGTTGGAACTGATGCCATACTCTCTTAACCAGACACTGCACTTTTACATTTTCATACTTAAAATATTACTTTAAAATATTTTTCTTCTGTTCGAAACCCAGCCTTCTGTCTGCCATATTGAGAGTTTATGTAAACGGGAAGTAATTGTTCAGATACATGCAACATTGCAGTTTCACACATTTGACATAAGATGAATGCTGTATGTTGTTTTCACTTGTATATTTAACAAAGTTTGTATTTCTGAATCACCCTATATATGTCTCTCTTTTAAAAAAGAAGCGTCTAATCTTTACATTTCTTTTTCCTATTTATTAGATTTTAGTGATTTCACAAAGTTTCTCCCTACGTGAGTATTTTTGTAGAATCTCTAGATATCTGATACAGCTTAAGTCTTGGCAGGGAGTTTAAAATTATTGCTTGGGGGGGGGGCTGGTTTTGTTTTTTGAAAACATTCTTTGCGTCTGAAAAAAATGAGCCAGCCAGCTCTGCTTGTTGATTGTTCAGGTGGTTTTACAGGGGATCTTCTCGACACCCTTTTCCTTCCAGTATTCTCAAATTAAAAGTTAGTCATTTACCAACTATTCAGAGTATTTCTAAAGAAACTAATAGATGATATCTTGAATAGTGTACGATCTTCACTTATAAGGAGGACGAGCAACCTTAATTCACCTCCTGTATGATCGCAGATTTCTGCACTTTTAATTGCATGTTTGCAGATGGATTCTCTTGTATATAAATAAATATTTAATATTTGGCAGTTTTTAATGTGTAATAATGTAGTAAACTACTACTGTGAATTTCATGTTTTCATTATTGATCATTGAACTGGTTAACGATGACAGCAGTAGAGAAACAAAGTGAGGATGAAGATTGTTGCAGCTCTCTGTTCTCTAATATTGTTTGATGAGATATTAGAATCCAGTCCAATAAAAGTTTTATTCTTTCTTGGACTGGATTATGAGTTGCTGAGGTTACTCCACAACTGTAGTTAGCACATTCTTTGTGGAGGTTTTTTTACACAGGTTTCTAACTTTACATATTTTTCTTTTATTCCCTTTTGTTTTCTAACAAAGTTGAATAGTTTTCTTTCTTTCCTTTCTTTTTTTCATAACATGTTTTAAAGGTGTTCTTAGTTACTCATTATTTTGAAACTAAATTATACTATTTTTGTATAAATGAAGAATTAGTATTTGTGTTTGTGTTTTCTTATCCAATGCACTAGTAAGATTTTTTAATTTATTGTATCTTAAATTTTAAATATAATCATTACAGATAATTCCTGCAAAAAGGACTTTGTGGAAATATACATATGCTTCTTCTGTGAAAGAGAGTTTACTAACAAGGATTTAATGAGACATCACCAGAACAATTGTAGTTACCGTCCTTTGGAGTCGTATGGAATGCGCACACCTCCACGTCAACTATCTACTGCAATTTGTGCCAAATGGAACATGCCTCGGACACCAGCAACTATTTCAGTTAATGATTATCCACGTGAAAACAAAGATTTTTTCCTCAAGGCATTAAACTTGGTTCAGACTCAGAAAGCTGAAACCATCAAGTCTAGTAAAAGTACAGATGTTGATTGTCGAATCATTGATGTTGAACCACAGGATATGGTTTTGCAGTCATCTCCTCGGACACCAAAGTCTCTCATATCACAACTGAGTCGTGAGGGAGAGTTGGGTTTAAATAAAAAACGCCTCAGTTATACCTCACAGAATGATGACAGTGATGGGGAGAGTGTTTCAAGCAACATGAGTGAAGATATTGATGGTTTTAAAAAAAGCCAGAAAAATAATTCTTTGCTGTGTATTGACATTTCATCACTGCTTGGGCAAAGAATTCAAAAGCATGTCAAAGCAGAAACTGCTTCACAGATTTTGCCTGATATAGAACAGTTCTGTAAGACTCCTGTGAAGAATGATTTCTTAGAACGGTTGAGGACAAGACCTGTACTCTATCCTGTCACATTTAGAAGTACAAAAAAAATGAACTCTAAGTATAGTCATGAGTACAAATTCTCAAAAAGTCAAAACAAGGAGTTCATGAAACGCCTAAAGACTGGATTAAACAAGAGAAGTAGAAAGCTTAAACATAGTATACGACAATGTAGCGTTCAGCTAAAGCGATTGACCAAAGAGGAGATAGAGAAATGGACTACGCATCAGAGAAATTTGAGAATAGATCTAAAGCCTTTAACTTCTGCCCAAATACTTTTGTGGACAGCTAAAAAGAAATATATGAATGATCTACCTTCCATTCCATCACCTTCACAGTCACAAAATGCTTCCCTGAAACATGGGGTAACCAAAAGATTTTCAGGTCAGCAGGGCATTAGTGACAAGCATGATACACGAAATGCATCTAAGGAAAAAGCAATGAAAAAAATGACTGTATATAAAAGTGTTCTATCTACCTCAAAATCCAAGTCTGCTGCTGTGAGCAAGATTGCTGATCAGGTGAACAACATGAGGCGTCAGAGTGAACTAAGTCGTCTTTTGAATCATTGTCAGCACAAGCAAAGACAGTCTTGGGAGCATGGTTCAAATTCTTGCAAGTCATTTGCAGGAGATTTTTCTGGTTCCCAATCAATGAAGAATTCATCATCAAATGTCCCGCGGCCCCAGTTTCTGGTCAAACGTCTAGATATGGATGTAGATATGCAAGGTTCAGCAACACCACAACTTTTAGTGATTCCTGTGAGTGAATCTTCTGGCATTATACCCCATGAGCAGCTTAGTCCTCAGTCCTTTGGATCAGCCAGTCATACATCACAAAAAGGTGCTGCTACAGCAGCACAGCAGTCCTCTAACTGCAAACTAAATGTATTGGATGATGAAATATCAGTGAAGACCTTGTCTTCAGATGAGGAGGACTCTTGGAATTTGTCTTGCTGCAGTGGTTGTAAAAATCACAATAACTGTCATTGTCAGCAATCTTACAAAGAAAATCACAACACCATGTACATGGATGATCCCCAGAAAAACTTCAAGTTATCAACAGACCGACAAAACAATCAGGCATTTTTTCATGACAGAGCAATAGAAATTTCTGACACTGAACAGACAGTAGGTGGAGCTCCCCTTCACATAATTGTTAATTACAATGTTCACAGCTGTGTTCAGGGTTCATCAGAAAATGTGTCATGTTCTTCAGATATGGAAGCCAGTCCAAAACGCGTTTACTCACCAACCGCACGGCCCAGTATTCACTTTGAAAAACAGAACCCTATTCAGGTGATGTCGGGAGCTCAGAATATGTGTTCATCATCCAGTCCTTTGAAAGTGATTAGTTGTGCTGATTATCAGAACAGTAAAGGAAACTCTGTTTTCTCTGAAGGTAAGACAGACTTAGCATTAGGAAGATACTTGAACCGGCAAAAGACACACAGCTTTCCCTCGGCATGGCAATGTATTTATGACTTTAATAATTCAAAAAACATAAAAGTCCAAACTGTGGAGTGCCAGAGTCCAAACTCTAGTGAATTGGATGATGATATTCAAATTTTGGAAGAAATCATCTGTATAGACTAAAACAGTTGCTGCTTCTATTCTTTCCTCTGGTCCCTCCTCAAAACTAATTCATCTCAGTTGTTTGCATCACATACAAACTTAAGGTCTGCATTTGATTCAACAACAAAGATAACTATTTTCTAAATGCAGTTTTGTAAAACTTATTTAAGAAGGACCATTTTTTCCTTTGTAACACCGCTTATATCATAACTACTTAAACAGTATTTACAGGTGTTCTGAAATTATTGAGCTCTGTTTTAAATGATGGGGTTGCAGACAAAAGGAATGTGAATCAGGTTGACAATGGATGCATGTGTTGGTAATGTCTGTATGTGCGTGTGTATATTAAAAAAAAATAAAAAAGGTCGTGCTTCCATACATGCAATGAGTATTTGTTGTCAGTGTTGGAAATGTGGACAGCTGTTGGTACATATGGTGATAATTTGTTGTTAATAATCTAAGATGGACACTGCAAAAAATTTGAAAGAAGGAATATTATTTTTGTATTGGCAGTGCTTTAAAAAGGGTGAAAAGGCTCCTTTCATTTTGTTGTTTTATGAAAATCGAGCAAATTATACATGAATAATTCATACTGTATCTTCTATTTTAAACTTTTTAAGAAAATACCCCATCCACACAGAAACGATTCACTACTGTTGAAAGTCCAGTTTGAAGAATTGTGATTTCAAACAAATTTTAAAAGATGCATTTTGCATTTGAAATACAGGATCACACGGACATGTTTATTCCAGCATAGTGAGGTAACATTTCTTTTTTTACTTCCATAGTGAATTTAAAATAGATGAATAATGTGTGTGTGTGAGAGAGAGAGAGATAACGATTACGATTTGAATGTTTCATTTAACAAACAAGATATTTATCCTTTTGGACATTATGCGTGTGAACTTCAGAAGTGTCTAGACATTCTAGTTTGTCGCAAACATCGTGATATCTTAAACATGTTTAGTAATAGATGTTTAATGAAATTTATATTGGTTTAAAGAAAAATGAACATTCATAATTATCTACCACGTGACGGGGGTCAGCGGGTGTGGGTAGGTGAATGAAGCACATCACTATCACTTAAGGGCTGACACAGCAACATTGTTTTTTTTAGTATAATTTATTTTTAACAGTTTAACTATGATAAAAGTCTTCTTTACTGGTTCTTCTCAAACACTGATGGTTTTATCGCATGAATAATAATATCAGTAAATTTTAAGTTTTCTTGTAAGAGTTATGCACGCACAGTGGAGACCAGGTTGTTATCTCAGGTTAGTGATCTGGTGCATATTTCATTTTAACTTAGGGATCCTTTTTCATGAAGTGGGTGAGTTAGAAGAAATATTTTACTCTAAGACTTCATTGGGTGAATGTTTGTATTTGCATAAAAATGTACAATAAAAAAAACAAACAAACCTACCATTGACTGACAAATACATGGACATTGATTTTAATCATTGCCAGATGTGGCCCCTCTGCCATGTCAGGAATTATTTGTAAGTTACTAGATTTTATGATAGATTGCCAGATTTTTTTTGCTGATGTTTTTAGGGGCTGATTTCACATTTTAAGCACCAGCGTTATGGTTTTATCAATCTACTCTCCTAACGGCTTTACCTTTTTTTAAAATTATCATCATCATCATCGTTTTTAGAACTAAGATCATTTAAATGATGGATTGGGTGGATGGTTGTAATTTGGTGTGTGCATGCATATCTAGACTTTTGTTAAAACTTTGAAATCTCACCTGGTTTATCTTTATACTAAACACTTGTCCATAGGGCAAGGCGCTGTCGGGGTTTTTTAATAGGGTTTGACTCTGAAAGAAAAATGGGTTAAGTGGATCTAAGTGCAGTTGAAATAATCAAAACGATATTTAAGATAAAGTATGATGCTGATCCACAACTATTTATACTCTTCACAAACCTCTTAGGGGAATTAAGATTAATTAACATACATTCGCACAAAAAGGATTTTGATGACATGGGTAAAGTGCCACCAGTCTTTGCCATCTTTGGAGATAGCTGGTTTCACTGACAACAGACCAGATGAAATTTGGGAATTTCTTTTTAAGAGCTAGATTGCTGAGAAAGTAGTAATGTAAGATAACTAGCTAGGTGTACTAAATTCACATTCTTAGCATAGCCACCAGAGTAAGCTGCAGATCTGGGGGTTTTATTATTACCTAAGTTTGTTTAAATTATGTGTTTTTTTTTTTCCCCCACTGGGGTTGTGCCTGTGTCATTGAATAAGACCTTGAAACTTCAGTTAGCAGAGACCCCTGCCAACTCCTACCTTCCCTTGCTATCTGAAGCTGCTTTCATTTTCCAAAAGTAATGATTTGTCTAAGATTGGTTTAGTTTGTTTTACCTCGATGATACTTATAAAAAGAGAACTATTAAAAATAGTCTTTACTGTGATTAAAATGTTTGACATTTATGAAAGAATGTTGATATAACTTTGCAATATCCTTTTCTAATTGCAATGTGGTGCCTTAAATCATAATAGAGGCAGACTGGATTTTATATATGGGGGGGTGTTGAAGATGTCTCTTAGTCGTTGCCTTTATGTATGTGTTCATTTCTGTGCAATGGGGGGAATTGAAAAGAATTGTTATACTGGAAATTAAAGCTTTCATTTCTGACTTGATCTTTTTGACTTCTGTTAGCTTTCACACTTAATACATAAGTATTTTCAGTTGACTGTCTTTCTGTATAGCCTAAGATTTATGAGAGGGGGCAGTTTTATATTTCATCAGATTTGCTGCATGGTATATGTTTTTCTGTTTATTCATGGTGCTTGTCTGTCTCACCACTCTCAAAAGCTTTCAGCTGATTGCTTTGTTATTTTGTAACTTTTCATCAAAGTGTTTTAGAATTTTTTCAAAGGACTTTGCATTTGTATGAAATATCTTCACCTGTGCTTTGCAATCAGTTTATTTGAAAGAAAAGGTCAATAAATCTCTCCAAAAGCACATTGTAGACCCAAGTACATTTGTATAGTTTTTAAGTTGGTTTGTCCGAGTAAACAACTGCCCAGATCTTTGTACCACGTGTATTATTTTGCAATCAACAAAAATTGTATGACTTCAGTAAAAGAGTAAAAGAAAAACTTTGTACCTCAAATCATTTTGTTGTTTATTTTCTAGTTAACCTTTGCTACAATCCAGCATATTTACAATATTAACTAATAACTAAATGTTACTTTGTAAATTTTAAACAGAATATTACAGAGCAGAAGTTAATTTCTGATGTAAAATCTTTTTCAGTTATTAGAAAAATTGTGCATCTTTATTTTAGGAAGCAAGCTTATTTAAAGGCTAAATCTCTCAAACCAACTTCCCATTGAAAGATTTGAAGGGTTAGCCCGTATATGAAAACAGTAGAGATATATATCTTTATCTGTTCTGACACACAACCCGGCCTGGCCTGGCCTGGGCTGATTTGTAGCCATTTCAGTGCTCATGTTTGTTTAGCTTTACTTGTAAATTATGTATGGCCTGGCAGACGATGCAAAATTGTTTGAAATGTGTTTGGTAAAAAAATCTTTTGTGAATGCTAAGATGTTTTGTTAGCAGTATTTATTTATTTCTCCATTTAAAAAAAGTAATTTTTGCCCTTTTTTAAAAAAAAAATCTCTCATTTCTAAAATAACTCTTTCAAATATTATTAGTTTTGTGTTTATGTAAAATCTGAGTAGAAATCACTAAAGCAGTCCCATTGGCCACATGGCCGGTGTGCATGCTCGTAAGTGAAGAAATGATAGAGTATAGTACTTGCTGTGGCTCCAGAATCAAATTATCCCATTTCTTTCTCTTATCCTTGTATATAATTAGCGGAAGGGGTGGTTATTTTTTAAGTCAGCAAATTATTTTTAAGAATTTTTCACCAAAGTAACTTTAATTATTAAAAATATACTGTATTGGATGTATGGATTAAACTAGTATGCAGCAGCATTCATGTGCCATCCATGCATGATTAGAGAGGTTGAGGCTGCTTCCATGCTCTGTCTCATTGAACATTCCTATCAAAAAGGCACTACTAGAACTTGTCATTTTTTAGCATATAGATCTTAAACAGTCAAACTCCTTTCTTTGTTGATCCAGCAATATAGTTTTATTCATCTAATCCTTGCCATGGAAATGAGGTGTGCTGATTGTATACAGCGATACTTTTCTTAAAAGACTACTGAAAGAATTTATCAAAATAGTTAATGTATGGCTTATTTAACACCACTGAGTTATATAAAAAAATTTAGTACATTTTTAAAGCTCCCACTAGCCATTAATGCAATCAAAATTTGATCACTTACAACAGTAAACTTTGTGGCTCATCGCAGAATTGTCTTAAACAAGAAAGCCAGATTTACAAACAACATCCTCCCAGGAGGAGATACTGGGGCGGGGGTTGCATACCAGGGGCCTGTAATAGCAAGGCCCTGGATCCTCTTCACTTTGGAACTTGTCTCTTGTGAATGACTGCTGCTAATCCCAACTTTGTCTCCTTTCTTGTGAGTCTTCTGTTTAATTTCCACTGATCAAAGTATATTCTAATCATCAGTTTTTACATTTGCTTCAATTTTTCTGTTTTTATCATGGATAAATTGCTCTTTAATAGCCATCATTATTTTTAATTGCTATGCATTGAAAATAGTTTGTGGAGTGGGTACTTTTGTTTATTCTTATTAAGAAATCTTTTGTACTCCTAGTAATTTTAGGTTGTGTGCTTTTGTTATTGCATCAGATAGCCTCCTTGGTAAATGTCCACTATGGTTGGGGTTTGAAACAAGTGATGTGTTTGGATGATAAGTTCATTACCGAGGACTCCTTTACCTAGGTGGTGTGCGAAATTGTTCAGTCTGACTGAATTGTCTTTAAGTAAAAATAGAGAACCCCAGCTTAATCAAAGTGTAAATTATAAGCAGATTTTAAAGAACTGTGTTTTAAAAATACAGATTGAGCCAAAACCACAAAGCAGAAATGAAATCAAAACATTCCAGATTTGGTACTGCTGGGGTTTAAAATCAAACGAACCAACCCACCAGTAAATACACAAACTAAAGCACCCTTCAGCAGAATTTGTGATCAGTAGGTAAAAACAGCCTTTTTGCATAATCTGTTGTCTGATTTATTAATAGCAATAAGTAACCCATGTTCTGTACAAACTATAAGCTGCAGAAATAGTGTCCCTTTGCTGTTTTGTTATCTTCTTTATTATATCTATGTTTAGATATAAAAACTATCAGATTTTTCTGTTGAGATCTTTGCTAATTTGAGTCAGGGTGATGGTTAAAAATTGTAAGACTGAAGATTTTTAGTGTTTTGAACTTGATGTACATAAGATGTCTTCAGTTTTCACACAAACGCTCGGCAAAGATTGTCTGCAAGCCAATACCTTTATCCCAAGATTGAGTGCTTGTATTCTTTTTTTTTTTTTTTAAAGGAAACAAGTTTCTTTTATTTTAAAATAAAAAAGTATATATAAAAATTCCTTTAGTTATTGTAGTCTACCTGGGGAGTTAAATAATGTGTGGTTCCAGCCAGTACTGACATGAGACTGGCAAGATATTTACTCAAAACATTGTGCATTGTGATTGGAACAAATTTTTATTATTTTATGAAATGAAAGCAGACCTGCTGTAAGGGCAGCGCAGTCGTGCGTAGCAAGTTCTATTTGTGATGTATGTATGTACATATACACACAATGTACTGGTGAGTTAGTCATGATCTGCATGTTGAATTTTGTTTGTGTAAATAGATTTGTTAAATAAGAACAATATAAGAGAATTCACCCCTTTGTATGGAAGCAAATATGTACTTGTGGTATAAAATGACAATAAAGTAATTTTTACAGAGCAATAGCAAAATTAACTTTGAACTTTTTAAATTCCCTTATGATATTATTGTCAAACCGCTTATCTCTCTTTTTTTTTCCTCCTACATATGGTTTTCTTACTATAACAAATAGTTGAATTTAAAAAATCTAAATAACTTGCAAGCCATACTTAGGCAAAAAATTTTTAAATCCTTAATTTTGTTTTTCTAATTAACATATACAAGCAATTGAAAGTGAATTTTTCACTTGGATTTTGTTAAAGTTCTTTTTAAATTGATACATAATTGTTTTGGATGAAGTGGTTTGAAAAATATACTGTAGATTGAGAATTTTTAAAATCCCATTATGAGATTTTTTAATGCATTTATCTTTCCTATTGAGTGTGAATTTAGTATAAGTAGATCATGTTCGTGTAAAGATCAAATAAACATCAATTTATATTTCATTAACACAGTAAAATAAGCATTTACTCCAATTGACCTAGTGTTCATAGAAATTAATCAGCTGCCTTATTAGCTTTCTCTATGCTAGTTCATTGTAATCTAGAATTAACTCTTTATGCCACATCTGTGTAATTCTATAGCTGAATAAGAATGGGAAGTTATTTATTGGGAGCTGGGGTTCCCAATCTTACTGTGAGACCTTGTTAACACATTCTTGTGGACCTCCCAAAAAGAAGAGAGAGAAAAACTTTACATCATTAGTGCAAGCTGTAAATAAACCCGGGATTTTTTTTTTTTTTAAGAGAATTAATTCCTACATTCTAAATCTTGGAATAACTGCATTTCTAGATATTTTTGAGAGGATATAGGATGGTATGGCCAATACACTTATACAGGTTATACCCTCAAAAAAAAAAAAAAAAAAAAAAAAAAAGGAGTGTGTATACATCAAAAAGTCAGAAGACTAAATATAACACGAAAATCCTGATACTAGCTGGCTTTGTGAACCTTAGTTGTTGGAGCTGCTGAGTTAGCTACTGTGATAGGAAATTCTTTAACCATATAAGCAGGATTATTTGATTGCCTGTAGCCTTGTAGTGGCTGGTCCAGTAAATCAGTGATTACAGTATTGACCCATCAACCTACATCTGATTGTGAAATGGATTTGAGGTGGGTGACTTAAATCTCTCTTCTCTGGAGTCGTCTTTTATTAATACAACTTAAAATTTTTTTTGTGTACTCTATACTAAATGATTTACAATTCTTATATTCAGTCTGCTCTCAATTATCCAGGTTGTGGGATGGATAACTGCCATGCAAAAAAAAAACAAACTACAGAGCCATTATGGGTTAGGTTGTGAAATGGTGTCTGTATAGAAACCCGTTTATAAGTGTTTGTCATATTGATACCAGAGTCAACTGTCACTGACCCAACCTACACATGTACTGGTGATGGTAACATTTTCATAAATATTTACCTTTTAAATGTGAAATCTTTAAGCCTATGGACCAAGGGACGATAGGATGTATGAAGAATCATTACTGAATGGAATTATTACAAAAACATGGAGATGAATAAAATAGCTTTTCTCGAGAATGATTTGCCATCAGCTGTTTGGGATGCAATTTACAAAGTGACTAGAGAAGCCTGTCATAATTGAGATCAAGGTGTGAAAATGTCAACAGCCACCTTGCCACAAATTATGCAGCAGTGTAAAGGTTGGGGAAATGCTGAAAAATGGCTATAGAACGATCATTGAGTTACAAGCTGCTATTGTGAAGTGTGCTTGAGGAAAAACGGCTAAGTCAAATGAAAAGTGAGGGAGAAGATTAAAAGTTGATTCCTGAGTATCAAATCAGTGATGGTACTATGCTCAACTATGTTTAAAATCTGGTTGACTACTTGGAGCAGCAAGAGGGCAAACTGATGCATGTCAGCTATGGGCAAATATAAGGAAGGAAAATCAATCAAACAAACAAAAACAATGCAAATCTTTTTTTCTAATTTTAATGGTTCATTAAGTTGAAGTTTTCAGTGCTAAATATAATATGTACGTTCTTAAAGCCTCGTTTGTGTAGGGTTTTCTCACCTCTCCATTACCCTGGATAATTGAATTTGACTTCAAGGTGCATTTTTATTTCTGTTCAAAAGTTTGAGATAATTTTGTTTGTGAATTACAGCAATTTCAACCATCAACCAAAGGCCCTAATAGTCTACTAGAATATAATGTCCCACAAACACACGTCATATTTCGTGTTCAAATGGTGTGTCACTGTTTCGATCTTGGAAAATAGACTGAAACCTTCAATCTCAGAAATTAAAATTGCAGGAAACTCACTGCCCATATTGTCAATGATTTGTAAAAACTCATCAAAGACAAACCAGCCAATTACTTTCTGCTGGTCTTCCTTTTTTTTTTTTTTTAAGTTAGCCAATTGGATTTCTTAAAATGGATGGTGGTCCATCAGAAAAATGGTCAAAGAAATCAAGGTCAGTGGTCAGATAAGATCCATCCTTATAAATTCCAGAAAGGTCATTTCCTGGCAGTGCATGATCCTTATAGTCAAGTCAAGACCAGAAATACAGGTAGCCTTCATTCATCCATCCTGATTTCAAATAACTTCGTGTTCCAACAGTTCTTCATCCAAAATGACCACATTTTGTCCCGAAGATCATCTCTAGCCATCAAGATAAAAAAAAACATCATCAAATGCAAAAGATGCCGCCTCTGGATTTCTCTGGCATAGACTCCATTTTATTTTGTCCAAGGCATCAATTTACAAAAATGACATTCGTGAAGTCCAAGCCCTGGACATTTCAACAGGATGGGGCACCTGCCACAAGGTCTGAATGATGCAGACGTGATTTTCCAATCTGAATCTGTTAGATTTTTCTGTTTGGACAAAACCCCATGGAGATGTCAAAGAATCACTGCACAAGGAATGAAACACAATCACTTGAGAACAGCTCCATAATGCTTCAGACTAGTTTCCCTACTGTCCAGGCTTGCATCAAAACCACAGGTGGATTCACCAATGATTTCTCTCTCTCACCACCCACTCCCCATATTCTGGTTTTAACTTCTGTAAAGAAAAAAATGTTTTGGAGAATTTAAAATGAACTCTGTAGATTCCAAATCTAATTTGAAATTATTTTTTTTTTTTTTTTAGATTAGACCCACACAAGTTGTTTGATGTTTAACTATATCTAAGGGAGAAACTGACGTTTGCTTCAGGATATTTCTCGTGTACAAAAGTTATGTTCTAACCATAATTACTACTAATGTGTACAGTTGTACCCCGGTATTCGCGAGGGTTACGTTCCTAGAGCATCCGCGAAGAGTGAAAAACCGCGAATATTGGACATGGTCCATAAAAATGCCTATAAACGGCAAAATATAATGTAAAATATAAGTAAATATATTATAAAAATTTATTGAAAAACAACACGCGGTAAACTGGGATGATGCGGGGCTGCATCTGCCTGAGACAGCGCCTCGTGGGCAGCAGCCAATCTGCAGCGAGGAGAAATGAATAACGCTCTCGGATTGGCTACTTTCAAACCTCCAGCCAATAGCGTTTATTTTATATTGATATTTTGCTGAATTTACGTTAGTATTTATATTACAAAATTAGTAAATTGTTGTTAATAATTTAGCATTAAAAAGCGTGAAAAAATATATATTGCCACGAAAAAATCCATAAAAACATCGTGGAAGATATTTGCGATTCCGCGTTTCCACGAACAATTATTAGTTAGGTTCTAAGGAAAATGCCAAACTGCGATTATGCGGGGTCAACTGTATTGCCATTGCTCAAGTATGGCACTTCCATCTTGAGAAGGGAATGGAAAGCTATACTATTTAGCTGGGAGTGCCTGAAGGAAACCATTCCCTAAGACTGACTTTAGGTTACAGTATGCTATACATATGCTGCCCAACGACAGCTTTGTTTTCTTTAGCTAGAAGAAAGTTGAGTTTCAAAACTCTGCGCCTATTGTTAGGGTGCTACTGTCTGTATTTCATAAATGTAGTGTCATTTTGATTATCTTTCCTTTGCCTGTATAAGCCATCAACTAGATTTTTTTTTTTTTTAATTACTCTAATGTTATAAAATAGTTTAATGGAAACTTTTTTAAGCTTAACAAAATTATTATTTGCTGTCCTGGATGATCTTGGTCATACTACAAAAGATTTGTTTTGTCTGATTTCCACAAAAGTCCAAAACTCTTGAAAACAAAGACTGAGGAAGTGATAGTTTATTCTTAACTTAAGGTTTTTTTTAAAAAAAATTAAATTCACACTACATTTAACTTATTGGTTTTCTTTCTGCATGGACCATGACTCTAACCATTGAGAGTAATCAGGATCCAGGAGTGCCAACTCGTTATCTCTTTGGGGCCTCTAAAAGAAAGAAAGATACCTTATCCATCATGTTGGGGGGGGACAAGAGTTTGTAAGTGAAAGTACAACTGGTTTATATTACTAGTTAAAAGCAATAAAATCTGTTAAGTTTTTGTTTCTGTTTTAAGCAAATAACAGGTTTACTTTATTAAAAATGTATTTGTGCCTAATATTAATTACTACAGTTTTAAAAAATGTACAATACAATAATCATTGACATTACAATGTTGCCAGTCTGAAGATTGGGATCCTTCAACTGTATTGGAATGTGATGTAGCCCTCTGCTCGAAGAAGAAACGATGTGCCCATGATACACAGGAAAGGTATTGATGGCTCAGTCTTTTAGAATGTCTGAAAATCTGAAGTTAGGTAATTGTGACATTTTTCTTTTTAGATGAAGATGAAACCACCAACCTGTCGTCATGTACAATTGCATAACAAACATATCTTTGTTATGCAAATCTTTTTATTAGTTGCCCTTTTGTAATCTTGTTTTATAATGTACATACAGTACTCCCTTGATTTACAGTTTCTAGAAAACTGCTTGCAAATCAAATTTGAGTAAGTATTTTCATGTCCTTAATTGGGGGGGGGGGGGAACCATGATCCTGCTACACCATATGAAAACACTTCTCATTCTACTCCTGTACAATAATAAGGGCTGGTAGCTAAACATTTAACTGTTTGTTTATTAAAAAAGGATACAAGGTAAACATTGAGATGATCATCGTGTGGTTTGCAGCGACAAATGACAAACACACATTGAACTCAGCTGTCTGGAACATGTTTATGTTACAGGGTTATTCACTCAGTATAAATTAATGTATTCGTATATCTCTTTTGCACTCTTGTTTGTCAATACTCAGTTGCCAGACACAAGATAAAGGTATTACTGAATATAAAAATACAAATTTGTCTCTTAAATATTGTTGATAAATATTTATTATGCAAAAAAAAAAAAAAAGTTAAAAATGTCCATCACAGTGCAAAGTAGTTTTTATTATACTGTACAAAACGTTTGGAGATAAACAGGCAGCTTCCCCCCTCACCAACTCTCAGTTGCCGTTGAACTTATCCTGCTACCAGCTAAAAAGGTTAGTATTCTCTTGATTTACTTTAAATTCAAGTTACACTGTGTGCATGTATGTATATATAAATTGTGTAATTTGCAATGTAAAGATTAATGTATTGACAGCAATTTTTAAAACTACTATTAAGAAAAACAGTTGAAAAATTACATGAATTCAGAAAATGTTTTTCTTCTACCTGTCCTCAAAAGAATTATTATATTCTCCCAACAGTTGAAGAAAATAGTGGTTTTTACCAAACTGTTTTCTTGTCCTCCAGCTCTTGGATATTAAACATTTGCACTTATTCTCTATCTCTTTGATAATTGCATATATATACAGTCAGAGCTCGTTACTATGCCACACTCGCTATTATGCCACTTTTGCTCGGTCCCGACAAAATTCAATACAAAATAAATTTACTATGCCACTAGTGCCCCAGGCACAGTTTTCAAGGGGGCGCAAAATTGGTACTTATAGTTAAAGTTTGAACACCAAAATCATTAGTTGACTGTAAAATTTTCATAAATTTGTCCTACGTTTGAGCTGACACGCCACACGCGCACCAAGCACGGCGCGCTTTAGCATGCCCGGGGCTTGTGCACTGGCGCGTGTGTGTTGTAGACGTGCCTGGATGACCTCGCATGTGTGCGCGTACTCACGCGTGTCATAAGGGCTCAATTGTTATGCAAGTGAATGCACTTGCAAATTTACTTATCCTGTACGGTGAACGTGCTTGCAAAATTTATTCACTGTAAGTTGGCCGTGTGAAACAGAGGTCTTTTATGAAATTTACCAGAGCTCGTTCTGAGGAAGTTATTGATAGATTTGATATTTTCGAAATCATTTATTTTTCAAATTTAGTTAACAATGTCAGCTCAGAAACGCAAGAGAACTGACTTTACGCTGCAGGAGAAGAAGGAGGAGTCGAATCAGTCCAAGCTGGCCAGGGAGATAAGCAAGAAATGGGGCGTCGAAGTTAAGAGAACCACCCTGAAGGGCATTCTCAGCAAGAAGGATGCAATCGAGGTGTGCAATTAAAGCTGGAGTTCCATCAAAGCGCATGAAGCTGACGCAGGCTCAAGACCCGAAGCTCGATGAGGGGGTGCTCATGTGCGCTGAAGAAGCAAGCAAGAGGACAGAATCTGCCTGTCAGCGGCGATCTGATCAAGGAGAAGGTGACGAAACTGGCTGAGCTGATGCACATCTCAGACTTCATGGCGAGCGACGGTTGGCTGGCCAACTTCAGGAAGCGCCACGGCATCACGTTTAAGACAGTGCAAGGCGAAGCTGGAGCGGTGGATTCGCAATCCCTTCTTGATTGGCACCAACAGGTTCTCCGGCCCTTGCTCGGACAGTTCTCTGCAGACGATGTCTTCAATCTGGACTCTTATGGCAGCTGCTTCCGAACAAGACCATGGCTTTCAGGGGAGATCGGTGCACTGGAGGAAAGAAAAGCAAGCAAAGGATCACTCTTCTAGTCGGGGCAAACATGAGCGGCAGCGAGAAGTTCCCTCTTCTGGTGATCGGCAATTCCAAGAGACCACGTGCCTTCAAGAACAAGGAAATCCCGGTCACATACAAGGCGAACTCGAAGGCATGGATGACGGCGGAGCTTTTCGAGGATGATGTTGCATGCGTGGGACGGACGACTCGGCTAGCAGGGACGCAGAGTGCTGCTCTGTCTCGATAACTTCTCTGGACAACATCCAACTAGTCTTCTTCCCACCCAACACAACAGCCAATTCGCAACCAATGGATCAGGGAATCAGAGAATCTCAAGCGCCACTACAAGAAGCTCCTGCTGAGCCGCCGGCTTGAGGCCATGGACGAGGGAAAGGAGTTCAAGTTCACGTTGCTCGACGCTCTACACGTCACCCGGTGTGCTTGGGAGCAGGTCAGCGAGTCGACGATCAGGAACTGTTTCGCGAAGACAAAGTTCGTCGAAGAAGAGGTCCAGACTGAGCCAGATGATGCGGAACTACTCGAGATCTGGGAAGCTCTGCCTGCCGAGGAAAAGATGCACGAGAGCGAGGAGATCGAGCTGTCTCACTTTCTCGAAGCCGACGAGCGCCCGCGACTGGTGGGTCTTTTACGCTGGAGGAGATTGCGAAGGAGATACTATGCCGCGAGGAGCCAGTGGAAAACGAAGATGACGAGGTCACTGTCGAGGAAGCCCAGCGCGCATGGAGCATCGTCCGGAAGTTCATGCAGCAGAGAAGCGGGCAGCCCGGTGTGATGCAAGCCTGTGATCAGTTAGACAATGAGCTGCTCCAGATCCGCCGGCCGACGATATTTGAGAGCTTTGGACTGAGATGATGGATAGCGTGCGAAAATAAAGTCGTTTTTAAAAACCTTCGTTACTATGCCACTTTTGCTCGGTCCCGACGGGTGGCATAGTAGCGAGCTTTGACTGTATATATATATTTTATTAATAAGGAACTTGTGAAGAGGATAATGTTGTATCTATAATTCCTAACTTCAAAATTGTCACCATTCAAATTATTTTAACAGTGTAATCTGATCAAGGCTAATGCTTTTTTTTTTTTCTTCCCTGAGAATTAAGTTTCCCTGTTCAAAAACCTGGCATGGAGAAGGTTAAAAATATCAGTGTTTTAGTTATCCTATTATTCAGACTGATTAGGTAGTCACAATGGCAAAGGATAAATACTTCAAAGACAGACCATACAGCTAGAAGATGGCATCTTTCTGATCTCTGCCACAGCATTTACAGCCTTGGATCTTTTAGATCTGAATGTTCAGATCTAAGCATTTTGTTTTTTTGACATGAAAACCGACCATCAACAAATAGAATAGTTAAACAGGACAGCATGGACATGTTAAAACTGAACTCACTGCAACACTTAGTAAGCTTAATATTTAAAATCAAGTTGATGGAGCACCCTATTTATTTATAAACGTGTAACAACATAGTATGGAGCTGAATACACAAACAAACCTATGATTATAGCATTTATGTTGAAACTGTAGCATATGCAGTATGGCATAGTACATGTAGATCCTAAACACCTGGCTTTTGAGGTCTGTCTGTAAGGCCAACTCACCTTGAACAACAATTTAGCAAAAGACTGAACATTGCCAAACAAACAGGTAAAACTTGAGGAGGATAAAAAAGGACTATGTATGCAAGTTAGCAGCATCACCTAGTAACATCGTCATAAGGGGGAGGTGGTGGTTCATGCTCCCTGATGTTGAAACTTCTCATTGCACCATAGCTACAAGCATCAAACGTCTGCTGTTGTGTAAAGTTCTCTTCTGGAGCTGATGGAGGAAGTTCGTAAGGTAAGGAATAGTCCTGCTGTCTCATTGCGCTGGACAGTATCTGGCAGTTTGTGTCCGACAATGGATGGGTACTTGAGGGCTTGCTTCGGCATGCTGGATGGTCAGTGCTGTGTACTTCTGCATTATAACAATCAGTGCAGAAGAGCAGCAGCACAGCTGACAGTAATACCATGCACACTAGGGCGCCACCAATCACAGCAACTGAGCTTCGAATGTGGGCTGCATCTAAATCTATCAAACATGTAAATTAAAGTTATTCCAGTGTCACCATCACAACTCTAGGGAGAAATTCAGTTGCAACATTAAACTTTTTACAAAATATTTTTAATGCATTAATGAACTTCAGAAATTTGTAGACTTTAAAAACTGGAACATGAAAAACAAATCAGCCAATCAGTTATTAGATTTACTAAAATCATAATTTTATAAGTCGTAAGAGTTATTTCCCTTTATATATAAACTGCAAAAAAAGGTGGTTAACTTTAGACAGCTTTTTATTGACACCTGCACATAAGGTCAACAAATTTTATCTACATTTCTGAGTACTTGAGCCAAAAACAAATGTTCAAGATGATTTTTTTGTGCAATTTTAAAGTTAAAACTTTAAAAGGTAGAATGGTGCAAACAAGGGAGGTGACTCTAAGGAAAATGACAAAATTCTCCAAACTGATTTCCGCTGTGCATTAGGCTGAAAATATGAAAATTAAAGTAAAATCAATAAATACCTTTAATAGTGATCACTGTATGTAGTAAACAGAAGGTGATAAAAGTAAAGAACAGATATTTGTCATTCCTCATAGTCTTGGAAATCTGCAAAGAAAGTTAATTGTTTGAACTGAACACTTAAAAAAGTAAAAAGATGATTATGAAACTAAAAACTTAAAATAATTTTTAAAGTATTTATTATAAACATTTTCATGACATTCAAGCAATAATTAACACTTGTTTGTTTAAAGCAATGTTTTTAATTTAAAAAGAAACAAATGTATAAGTTAAATAAGTCATCAATCAAACAAAAAAAAAAAAGTTTAGAAGATCACTTTCCTCTTGGTGGTGCTACAGATTACAAAAGTCAACAGTATACAGGTGCATCTCAAGAAATTAGAATATCGTGGAAGAGTTCAATATTTTTTGTCTATTATTTCAGAAAGTGAAAATTGTATATATTCTGCACTCATTACATGTAAACTAAAACGTTTCAAGCATTTTTTAATTTTAATAAACACGGCCTTCAGCTAAAAAAATAGAAAAAATGTATCTCAAAATATTAGAATATTCCATTTCGAGTTTGAGTAAATTACTATTTACGCAGTATAAATACCATGAATCTCTCAGTCTGTCTGGTTCAGTACACACAACCACAATCACGGAGAAGACTGCTGACTTGACAGTTGTCCAGAAGACACTCATTGACACCCTCAACAAGGAAGGTAAGCCACAAAAGGTCATTGCTGAAAGGGCTGGCTGTTCGCAGAGTGCTGTATCAAAGCATATTCATGGAAAGTTGACTGGAAGGGAAAAGGTGCACAAGCAAGAGGATTGTCAAGCAAAGCCGATTCAAGAACTTGGGGGAGCTTCACAAGGAGTGGACTGAGGCTGGAGTCAGTGCATCAAGAGCCACCATGCACAGACATGTCCAGGGAATGGGCTACAAGTGTCACATTCCTAGTGTCAAGCCACTCCTGAACCAGAGACAACGTCAGAAGTGTCTTACCTGGGCTAAGGAGAAAAAGAACTGGACCATTGCTCAGTGGTCCAAAGTCCTTTTTAGACAAAAGTAAATTTTGCATTTCATTCGGAAATCAAGGTCCCACAGTCTGGAGGAAGAGTGGAGAGGCACAGAATCCAAGTTGCCTGAAGTCAGTGATGATTTGGGGTTCCATGTCATCTGCTGGTGTTGGTCCACTGTGTTTTATCAAGTCCAAAGTCAATGCAGCCATCCACCAGGAGATTTTAGAGCACTTCATGCTTTCATTTGCTGACAAGCTTTATGGAGATGCTGATTTCGTTTTCCAGTAGGACTTGGCACCTGCCCACTGTGCCAAAACTACTAGTAACTGATTTGCTGACCATGCTATTACTGTGCTTGATTGGCCAGCCAACTCGCCTGACCTGAACCCCATAGAGAATCTATGGGTATTGTCAAGAGGAAGATGAGAGACACCAGACCCAACAATACAGACGAGCTGAAGGCCACCAACCTAGGCTTCCATAACATCTCAGCAGTGCCACAGGCTGATCGCCTCCATGCCACGCCGCATTGATGCAGTGATTCGTGCGAAAGGAGCCAAGACCAAGTATTGAGTGCATAAATGAACATACTTTTCAGAAGTTTAACATTTATACGAGGTCTGTTGAAAAGGTATCCGACCTTAGGCTGGGAAAAAAAAGTTACGTGGTGGGGTTCAGTGCTAATCCCCTTCAAAGTGGGCCCTTGTGCCTCCACACACTTAGTGGAAGGATTGCTGGGCTGTTCAAAGCATGTCTAGAATGCTTCTTCCGGAATGGCTCTCAGTTCTGCCATCGCATTCCGCATGATGTCCTCTTGGCTCTCAAAGCGGGAGCCTTTCAGTGGCATCTTCATTTTTGGGAACAACCAGAAGTCAGAAGGAGCCGTGTCTGGAGAGTAGGGAACCTGGCTAATGAGGGGATGTTGTCATGATGTAGCTGCCAGTTATGCGAGGCCCATAGATCCGGTCTTTTGAGCCAAACTGCATCATGAAGATGTCGGAGAACTTCATGATAGTACTCCTTTGTAACTGTTCATCCTTCTGGTGCATATTCATGATGCACAACGCCTCAGTAGTTGAATAAAACAGCATCACCTTGATTTTTCTCCGGACCTTGGCGACATTGGGTGCTTCCGCTATGATGACTGAGCTTTGGTTTCCGGGTTGTACACTTACACCCACGACTCATCTCCAGTTATCACAGTATTCTGGAACTCAGGATTCCTGTTGGCAGTATCCAGCAGGTCCTGCGCAACCTCAAGATGTTGTTCCTGAGAAAGCAGCTTGGGCACAAATTTCGCTGCCACTCAGTGCAAGTACAAATCCTTTAAAATTGCATGTGCAGAATCTTTACTGATCCCAACCTCGTCACCAATTTCCCGCACCGTCAAATGACGATCCTCCATTATCAAGGTCTGCACTTTCTCGATAACTGCATTGCAGCTTGTTGAGGGCCTCCCGGAACGCTGGTCCCTCTCCACCGATGTGCGGCCATCTTTGAACCTGTTGTACCATTCTTTTATTTGGGTAACAACCATGGAATTGTCACCAAAAGCCTGTTGAATTTTGCGAATTGTTTTCGCTTGGGTATCTCCAAGCTTTTGGCAAAACTTGATGCAAGATCATTGCTCCACACGTTCCGTCATCACAGGAGAAATGAAAATGTGACGAGTAAGTAGTACAGCACCTCATACAGTGGCTGCCTGACAGCGACTGATGCATCAAGCAAGCTCGCCAAAAACCACACATGTGCATGAGGACATGCAGCTCCACTATGCACACTTTTGCCTCCCTAACATATCATTACTTCACATGGGAAAAAATAAAGTCGGATACTTTTTCGACAGACGTTGTATATTATAAATTTTTTTTTATTATTGATTTTGAAATATTCTAATATTGTGAGATAGTGAATTTTTGAATTTCATGAGCTATAAGCCGTAATCATCAAAATTAAAACAAAAAGGCTTGAAATATTTCAGTGTGTAATGAATCTAGAATATATGAAAGTTTTGCTGTTTGAATTAAATTACGGAAAAAATGAACTCTTCCACAATATTCTAATTTTTTGAGATACACCTGTATTTAGCCAAATGTGGTTTACTCTGAACAGGCATCACATGCTGCCCACTTGACTGACTGACAGAATAAAGCAGAAAAGATGAAAGATTGTGGCATAAACACATCTTAAACATAACTTCCAGTCTGCTGACTGAACCCTTTGCCTTTCTTTCCTAAATAATAATGGTACTAGTACTTGAACAAAGTTTCTACAGTAGCATAATCTAGTTACAAGGAAGCTATCACTCCTTATATGAGGGATCCAGGGCTAAAGAGCATAATTCAGTGCAGGAGTGGGCAAACAGGAGGTCCAAGAGGAGAAGAGATCTAGGTGAGCTATATTTAATATAAAAAGATGAATTAACTACAAATAATTTATTAGGTCGCTACAAAAGTTTTGTTGGTTTTTATATTATGCTAATATGGGGTTCATTATTAGCATGCTTGTGAGGGTGTATGTAGATAAGTTATATGTCTTGTAGCGTGGGTTTTGCTGTACATTGTATGAAACCCATCTTTCTAATAATCAGACAATGGATATTTGTTTCAGGGTTCTCAGTGAAGCGTGGATAGAAAAGTTTTTCGTGCCATTTTGCTTCATGAGTTCAAACCAGGCCACAGAGCGAGGCGAGGCGACCCATAACATTAAGCGACCATGGGACAAGGACACGGCGAACGAGTGCACAGTACAACAATGGTTTGCAGAATTTCGACCAGGAGATGTGAGCCTCGAAGACAAGGAACAAAGCGGACATCCTTCCAGCTGTGATGATGACCGTCTGAAAGCCTCAGTTGGAGCCAATCCGAGAAAAACAGTGCAAGAAATTGCTGGAGAGCTTGACGTAAGCACTGCAACTGTTTTCTGGCATCTTGTCACAATCGGCCAGATGAAAAAGTTTGACAAGTGGGTGCCTCATGAGTTGAAAGAACAACAACAAAATCATTGACTGGAGATCTGCTCTTCACTTGTCATAAGAAACAAAAATGACCCATTTCTTGACTGAATCATTGTGATGAAAAATGGATCCCTTACACCAATTGCAGATGATCAGCACAGTGGCTCAACAGAGACCAAGTGCCTAACCACACTCAAAATCCCAGCCTCCACCAAGAGAAGGTCATGGTCACTGTCTGGTGGACTGCAACTGGTGTCATCCACTATAACTTCTTGCAACTTAGCAAAACCATCACAGCTGAAAGGTACTGTCGTGAATTAAACGTCGTTCATCAGAAACTCTCCTGACGACAGCAGGCACTGGTGAATCAAAGAGGCCCAATCCTGCTCCACAACAATGCTCATCCTCATGTTGCAAAAGTGACTCAGAGCCTATTCACCAGACCTTTCTTTTCAAACAACTTGACAGCTTCCTCCATATGAAATCCTTCTCAAACCAAGCAGCAATTCAAACTGCCTTCTGACAATTTATCGACTCCAGAAATCCAGATCTTTTCAGAATGGTATAAATGCGCTTGTAACTCGTTGTCAGAAGTGTATTGGTTGTAATGAACTTACTTTGATTAATAAACTTCATGTTCAGCAACAATATGAAGTGTCATTGTTGCAGTAAAAAAACTGAAAACTTTTGTAACAACCTAATATTTCAACAATTAAAATTTAAAAAAAGCAATAATATACACCTATTGGTGCAATCTGGACATAAAAATAAAAGTGATAATTTGTACTTGCTATTGTTTCTCTAAGAAAGAGATAAGAACAAATAAGACTTACTATACCAACATCTCAGTAGGACATGCAGCTGCACTCACTGAGTGTTTTTTAATGTCAGGTGTCTATATTCTTATGTGGAGGTATGTAGCACTGCTCACGAACATTCATCAGTTATTTGTGACCTCAACTTACATTTGCTAATGTTCATCATTGAAACATTTCATGAAAATGGGATGAAATGAACATCAGCATTTTCTTGGCAAAGTTTTGCAGGTTAAAGAATTTTGTTTCATTCATTGATGAGCCAACCTCATTAAGGTTCTCACTAAGTTGAACAGTAAGTCAGCAGCTCCAACTCCTCAATTTTCTCAAAGTTAACAAAGCAATAGCAAAACTCATGTAAATCACTCATCTTGTTGTATGTGTCTGTCATACTGAAAGACACTGGAGTAAAAATTCTGCAAAGTTGGGAAATATAAAATCATGCTATTCTTCATCTACATTGAAAACAGTAGTTGCTTGATTTTGAATGGTTTCACAGTTGAGTACAGTTTGTGTGTAAACATTCCTTTGCCTTAGTTTCAGGTTCAAATCATTTAAATTTTCTTAATGTCCACAGCAAAGGTAACGTCAGAGAACCAGTCTGCGTGTTTGAACTGTGAGAAATCTTCATCTTTTCCCTTAATTTCCAAAAACAAGTTGATTTCTTCCTTTAACTCCCACAATCACTTTAGCATTTCCCCCCAAACTAAGCCAACAGACATTGGTTTAATTCAAAAACAGTGAAGTCTTCAAGTCATAGCAATAAACTGATGATGTAGCCACCTAACTTGAATAAAATGAACCATGTGGTGAGAAATCCATTACACTTTTACAAATAAACTCCTGATAGATGATGCAATAAAGATGTAGAGAACTTCAAAAAGATGAATCTGCAGTCAATTCTTTTCAAAAGTTCACTGTTTTTACATGTTAAGTTGGGAAATCAATCCATTGTGGCACTAACCAACTTTTCCAAATGAAACTGTCTTTTTAGTGCAATTCTCCACTGTACCAAAACATTTTCCTGTTGTTGTATTCTTCATAGATTCCAAAGACTGCAGTTCTTCAATGATTTCAGACTGATGTTGTTTTCTTTTTATGAAACTAACCAGCTCAGCAGATGTTTGTGCTATCATCCAGCACTAATTAGTACCACTTGAATGACCTGACTTTCTTATTTCACGGTGCAGCTAAGTTTGCATCCATCTCTTTGATGTAAGACAATAGTGTTTCCCAGGACAAAATGATGCCTTTTAACTTCTATTTGCCCTCAGGACATTATATCAGCCACATCATTCATGCATTGCTTCACAAATTCACCATTTGAAAATGGCTTGTGATTTGCTCATTGACCATGCATGGTCTGCTGTTTCCGAAACTGATCCAGGAGTTCCTGAAGCTTGCTTCATTTTTTTTCATAAACTGACAGTTTACTGCAAAAATTTGCATGCTAGGAATCAGTAGTGTTGGTGACTCGTAATGTAATCCTTGAAAACTGCCACACTTTTGTGGAAAATAAAGCACGTGGATACCAAATTTTGTGAAGAATACTTTGCCATTCAGTCCTTATCCATCATCCCTCTCTTCTTGAGGGCACTCATCTTTCATAAAAGCCATGAATAAAATCACCACTATGGAGTGGAGAACTTGAAAAAGACTCAGAGGTGGAACAGGATTAAGCACATACCATCAACTCCTCGTATGTCCATTATATACCCTGCAATCCTGCAGTATTTGGTGCTGCATTAACCAATCACACTGGACCTGAGGTATCATGATTTATCAGCTACAACTGTGGGTGTAGGAACCATTTAGATTCTGGTCATCAGTGAACATGAATCAAACAGTCGTCAGTCTGTATGATTACCATTCCTGCCAGCATGCTGCAGTGCACATGATCATTCATTACCACTAATTTTTCATCCTCAAAATCCTTTGATGGTCACTGGGTTTTGTTCTACGACTAGAAGCAACATACTGCCACAGGGTAGTTGGTAAGCCATTCAAAATGCTGTCATGGGCCACATCTGGCCTGTGGAACATAGTTTGCCCATCCTCAGTTAAGTGATTGCAAGGAAACAAGAAACCATCACATTTTGTACAAGAGTTTCAAAATTACACTACTAAAAATTGTTAAGGATAAGGAAACAAGATATGTCAATGTTATTAGGTATCATTAAAAAACCAAAGTTAGAATGTGTATAAACTATAATTTATCAAGATATTAATGTTGGCTAATTTAAAAGATATCATTAAATAATGATGTTACAATGAGTCAATCAATACATGTACCCCCCAAAAAACAGATTTTAATTATCAATACAGAAAGTGCAAAACCTGATATTCTGCTCCAAAGTGAAAAATTCATGTCCAGAAACTATTCAACATCTTGTATGAGAGCCTATAGCATGGACGACAGCTTGGCACTGCATCTCTTGCTCCTGTTGAGTCTTTAATGCTGATCATCCCATTCATCAAGATAGCCATCACCAAGTTTCTGCAAGGTTTGTGGTAGCACATTTTGCAATGCCAGTCTGAAGCTGGTTCTAAACAATTCTGATCTGGAGATTAAATGCCAGAAAATGACACACCGTTTTCATAAAAGTCTAAGGGGAAGCTGTATATTCACATGCATTTCAAACCCTGATGTACTGGAGAAAAGTAGGCAGGTGAGAATCCCAAAGATGGGATTAGGACTAAAAGTAAATTGTGCTAGTATTAGATATACTATTCCCAGTTTTCCATAACAGAATTTTAGTAATACATCTATAGTAGTTGCAAAAAAAAGATAGGAAGAAGCCATTACAGCAGGTTGTGTGTTGACAACTATCCATAGATAGTATAATGGCAATTACAGCTTTGAGGTTACAGTCTAGGGACATCCTGTGGTTATTATCTGGTTCCAGGAAACTATCAGCACGGAAAATCTGTAAGTATCAGCTGTACTACCTTGTGACGAAATATCTTAATTAACTACTAGTTTAAAAGTCATTTAATCAAACAGAGGATCATCAACACATTCAACTTCTGTGTAAAGGAAGAGCTTTCGCTGAAAGTTCCCCCTCTTAAATGATTTTTTTTTAAATTTAATTTGGTTTCTTAAGGTACGGTTCCCGGATTTCTCCGGTCTGAGGGAGTAGTGCTCGCTCGAAGGGAAGCTGGTCGGTCACCCGCCGACAGAAATCGATGCGCACAGAGAGAGAGAGAGAGGGGGGGAAGCCATAAGTCACGTGATCATCAAAGAGGCGAGTCAAGGAGATCGGCTGGCGGGTGAAGCCAGATAGGTAACCCCGTCGGCTTACCTTTGTGCGCTTGTCGGGCAGGGAGATCCTGAAGAAGCCGGTACGGATCAGGCGGAGTGAACTGAATCAGCGGTCATGATTCATGCAAAGGGTCCGCGGAAAGATATCCTTCTTTCCGCCATCTGTCATCCTCACCCGGCGCATGAGATAAAGGGAACTAACTCTGCTGCTATAATGTTGTGTGTGTGAGAAATAGAACTAGTAATTCCATTTACAAATTTAGACTGGCAGCACTTAAAACAAAAACTTTACAAACTACTGATTTATAACTGTGAAGGGCAGTTCGCTAAAATATTATCTAAAGTACTATAATATACATGACAAGGGGGGATAACTGTAACGGAAAAATAGAAGTCATTTTCGTTTGTATGTTATGTCAGTAGTGTCAGAGATAAAACGGCTCATCTCGCTCGAAATAAACAAGTAGTTAAAATATATTTTAAAGAAGTTATTTTAGATAAAATATGAATACTTTAGCAGATGATCTTTTTCATCAGTCATTGATAAATCTGAAACAAGTACGTACCAGCCTCATCTCTCCCCCTCTCTCTGGCAGTGCCCGGTCCGCTCCACGACGTTTCGGCGAGAAGTAAGTAAGTAAAAGCTAAAATGGTTTGAAAATTTTAAATTACCTGGCCGCGCCCTTCAGCCATCAAGGCTCAGTTCGCCGTGGGGCAGGAAGGTCTACACAAAATTCCGATACAGAACTGAAAATCTTCCCCTACATCAGCGGGTAATGTCTCATCAGACATCGTTCACCGGAAGTAAACAAGTTTAAAGTTGGAAAGTTACCGCTTGTTGTTGTTGTTTTTTTTTTTGTATTTTTAAAGCTGGATAAATTTCTTAGCACATTTATTTATAGTTCTCGAGTGAGGAGAGCTGTCCGCACGGAAGACCGTGACCATGCTGCGTAGGTCAGCGCGCCAGGCAGGGATAACCGGAGAACTTAGAGCAGGTGCTTCTCCATTTTGGCCATAAAGCCGGTCATCGTCAGAGAAATGACGGAGTATTTATTGACTTTAGACACTGAGCCATACACCGGTTTTCGATTTGATTTTCTTCTATTTCAACGTAATGAATAATATGTCCAGTGAAAGTTTGTGATTAAGCATTACGAGTATTACACGTGTAATTACAGTCTGCATAGGTGTGCAGAGTGAGTATAGTAACTTCAGTTCCTTTGGTCGGTGTCGACCGTCATCCCTCCCTAGAATAAAACGTTAGTAACTGTCATCCAATTTCAGATGTTCATTTGGCGAAAGTTCACGAGTGAGGGGGACTAATGGCACCACAAATGTTTTCCATTTCCATCTGCCAGGCTGCAGAAATGGACGATGTTAACCCTCAGTCGTTCAGCAGCTCCTTAGGAGAAATCTCCAATTATCTGAGAATAAAACAAAAACCGCTTTATTAACGTAATATAGTCATGATGTCTCCGGATGCTGGCTCACTGGAGTTTCGGTTGGCAACGATGTTGAGTATTCGATCGATTTGTGGGTGCATCGCTATAAGTTCTGAAAAACGTAGATGTTCTTTGTTAACCCTGCACCGTTTGAGTCGGTCTCAGAGACGATGGCGCCGAACTGGACTGATGATCTCTGGTATTAGTACCTGTCTAATGTCAATTCGGCAGCTTGAATCATGCCTTCTGCCATCGGTCTAAACATAGTAAAGTCACATCCTTATTTTGCTGCAGCGTCTGGTTCATGCCTTGACGGCAGTGAATGTATCTTTTCGTTAACCATTGAAAGATGCCACTTTTCCAACGTAAACAAGTGTTTGGTGCATTTTTGGTACATTTACTTTAGTATAGCGGTTATACGCAGAGAAAACACACGTTTTACTGCTATAAAACACGGAAGCAAACAATTCTACGACTTCAAAGAACAGGAAATTGCTTCCGTGTTTATTTTACGTATCTGTTTAAGTTTGCTTTGCCAGCGGTTCTAAACTTTTGCCCGTCAGTGTATAGTGTAAACGTTAGATGCTTATATGCCTTTTAATTACGAAAGCTTTTAGTGACACGAAGAATTAAATTAGTTCCTGCTATTTTCTCGCCTGACCGACACTTGGCAGCACCGTGCTATTTTCAAGTGTTAACTGGGTGCCGCAGTAGCAGTTTTTCGATACCCATCTTTGATGTGTTTATGCCATTTTGCGGAACTCTCAGCCGAACGCAGAGAGACTGAAACCGCTGGCCTCAAAGATAATCCTTAAAATTAAATTCGGTCTTGCAGAACAAATTACGCCACATTGCATTCACTCGCCGACTACTTCTGCAGTCTAATGGGACTACATGGAATATAGCTATGGCTGATTAATAGATTTACTATTATATTCCTAGGGCTGTGTACGATAAATGCATTTGTTACTAATAAATAGATTTGCTATTATCATCCTGAAGCCACAAGATAAATTCATTTATTACTAATGAATACACTAAACATTTTATACTACTGGGAACTGAGATAAATATAATTATTATTGATAAATATATGTATTATTTTCCTGGGGTCATATGGAACAAATACATTAATGGTAAATACTCTGGTGAATATCCTACAAGGCTCCGAAGATCGTTTCAATGCGTGTTTGTCTAGCCCAACTTCATAAAAGATTTTTAAAAAATGTACCTTACCAGTTCATGGTAGACAGCTCAGAATTTAATTACGGTTCCATTGCAGAAATATTTTGTCTTTGTCTTCCACTTCCGGGTTATGGGGTTACGGATCCCTGACATACTCAATGGTTTGCACTACCACTTCTCGGCTTAGGAGGTCACGAGGAAGATCTCCAGAAGAACTCTCGAACGTACCCGTCCCTCGAGCAGAGAGAGGATGCCAAACTGAGCCTTGGCTGTCTACATCCCTTCCTTATTCGGGTTCTCTGAAGGAGGTCGGATGAAGATGAAGAGACTAAACTGTCTGGACTAGTACTTGTTTGTCATAGCAAATATTTTCTTGCTAGGAAGATGATCAGTTAGAAATTGAAATTATGAAATAAAAGTAAAAATACACTGAAGAATTTCTCTTATTTTCTCGCCGCTACTTGGCGGCCTTCGTTAAAGTCTAACAAATCTCTAAGCATTTGATTCAGTGCTGCCACCTAGCATCGAACCTCCCTTTCTCTCCCCCTACTCTCCGGGTGATAAACAATGGCTAGTATTGTACACAAGCAGTAAAGTGACAGGAAGAGAAAATCTTCGCCTGCTTATTACAGTGGTCACGAGGCTAATAGACTTTAATTAGTCAAACTAGCCTCCAGGTTCTGCCCGACCCCTCATAGCACGTGAGCAGACCGCCACCCAATCGCCAAGACCACTCGCACTTCTCGTGCTTTCGTTCTTGACAAAGGCGTGGCGAATTCCCTTGGTAGAATGGCCGGAATATACGCTATAAAGCACACTTTCTTGTAAATTAAAAAAAAAAAAAAGATTATTTTGTCTATTAAAATGTTTACGACTGCAGTTGCGGTCTTTACTTTGATCTTTCTCGTTTATCTGCTAATCTTGCGTCTCCGGCCATTTGCTGCCGCTTACCGGAAGACCAGGTCAAGCTGATGGCGAGTAACGATAGACGCCCCAGCACTGCTCCTTGTCCTACTACACCGTAACCGATAAATACTTTTCTACATCCCTTGTTGAGTCGGAATTTCAAACTGAAAACTTGGAATTTCCGAGTTTCCTCGCCAGGGGTGGTATTACATACGAAGACTATTAGGCTGAACTCGGTCCTGCCGAAGTCCACCGAACCATTTGTCAACAAACCCAACCCCGCCAACTCGTGCACAGATTCGGAGAATGGCAGTTAACTAATGGATTGGTTCCCCATAGTAATCCGTTTGAAAGTCTGGGTAGTTTCCACTAATCCGCTTCCAACATTTGCAGCAGGACAAGACGGAGGTATAAACGCTTCCGAGGAGCGGTTAGACGACTTGTGCACTTCTTTCTACCCAAGATTTTCCATTTTTACCGATGGAAGAATAGAACGAGGAATACCGTCTACTCGGAGCTAACCGCAGGTGCGCGCGTCACGCCATCGCAATAAAGGAGATCTGGTTCTAAACCCCAGAATTCACTTACCAGACATCGCGAGGAGAACTGGTTTGCACTGTTTCTGCCAATTCCCATGTCTTTCTTCTTCTAATGTCAAGCAGCATTTGTAACTGTGCCCCTTATTTAAAAGACAAAAAAAAACAACACAAGAATCCACCCGACCTCTATTAGATTCTTTCTCAAACGTCTAACATTCCAACCTAAAAACTGGAAGGATCCTGGTAATTAAGACTGCTCGACAGGTGGGGACTCGTTCGATCGATATGTAAAATATCCGGTCCCCGCACGAGGAATGCGAGGGAAACAAACACCTCTCCGGGGTATTCGCGACCGATGCGCTCCTGTCTGCCACATCGACTCCGAATAAACGTGCACAAAAGACACGGGCCACGTGACGGGGAAACGATTCAATTAAGTGACGACCCACCAGCAAAGAATGTCGCTATGTGTACCAAGAACGTGCCAGATCTCTTCAATGGCAATGTGATCTACTCGCGGTTTATTGCCCCTCCTCCAATTCACACTTCTGGTTAACCATCTTTAATTGAATTCTTCTGGCAGACTTCACTCGTGGGAATGTAAACCTCTTAATATTGTTATTTCTTGAAAATTAATTATAAAGCCTTATCGCTAAGCTGTAAGCCATTTCTGCTGGCGGTATTGCGGCTGTACATCTCCCCCCGTCGCGATCAAACAGCACCTACCTGGACAGTGACCTTTTATGATTTCCAAGCACCCAGTTCCATAATTAAAATTGCTTTCTCTCTCTTTTTTTTAAAACATAATAAAAGTTCATTTTAGGTTGGTGAATATTTATTATGTTCTAGTTTTTTTCAAGGTGTGTGATGATTTAGACGGATCGTATCGTCTCTGCATCACGCCGGGCAGCCATTACTCTGGTAAGAGAGTCTCCCATCCCGCCGCCGCCTGAGAGAGACAGGGTTAATGTAGGAGCCTCGTCAAGCAACCAGTGAAGCATTTCCTGTATCCTCGCAGCTTCATCCCCACCCACTGCCCGGAGAATGACCACTCCTTCCACAGCGTTAATTCTTCGCACATATACTATTTTCTCCCAGTTAAATTAGGTTTGTATTCTTGTTCGGCTTAGCGGATCTTTACTTAAAAAAAGGGTATTTTAAACTCGACTCCCTCCTCTCATGTCTTCTGTCTTTCTCTATAAAATGTACACGAAAATATTCATCATTAGCCGCCCCCGTCCCAGCCAAGCGGCCATCAAGTGGTAGTGATGCGTGTGCGGCCTGGACTGCCCTTTTTCTGTCTCGCTGGATGTGAAACTGCGGGCTATACAACGAGTTGAGGCAGAGGAGAAGTGCAATGCGGCTTACTCGCTCGCTAGGTGTGGCGCAGTCCACACCGAGAACCATCTTAAACCGCGCAGGCGCTATATAAGCTTCAGTTGTATCAGCTGCTAAGGAATTAACTCGCACGAGGAGCCAGAGAGATTTTTGGAAATCTTATAACACAATGAAAGCGACCGGTGACATCAGAGACGGCTGGCGAGAGGTGACAATCAAGAGCACGATTGTGGATGCAATGGAGGCCTTCTCAACTAATGACCCTGACTGGGAACGCGGAACTGATGTCAAGAAAGCAACGTTGAAAGAAATTTTCTTCTGCTATCGTGAGATTTTAAAAGAGAGGAGGAAGGCGGCGGCGAGACAGTCAACATTTGATGCATTCATCAAAAAGAAGTCTTCTGTTCAGCAACTACAAGAGTCAGAGCCAGGCCCATCAAACGTGGACACTTGGGCAGCTCACATCCACCGTTGCCAAGTCGGAGCGAAGGTTGACAATGGCAGTTAATATACTGATGCAAGCTCCGATGAGTCTAATTGTTTATCGAAGGTGTATCTACGATAATGTTATATTTATTGGACTTGTACAGTATGCGAAATACAGGATAACGAAGGACTGGAACCTATTCCCATTCGCCTCATGTTGAAACTACCTCTGACACCAGAGCTTCTGAGAACGAAGCGGATTTCGTGAACGTGTCCACTTCGTTGGCAGGGGTATGTGTACCTGTATTATTTAATATAAAATAAAACAAAGTAAATATTGAGATTCACCAAATCAGTACTACTCATTAATGAAGTTTCCAGGTGATGTTGTCTGTTTATAAATATATTTTCTCTCACTTTCTGTATTGATATGTATATGTTGAACTCTTAGGAAATTTTTCAAAAACACTCAAGTTAGTGGCTCAGTTTCTGGTAGAAGGTGCTGTAGGTGTAGAGAATCCAGGAAACTATGTAACAAAGATTAACAGTACCTGAAGATAACTTCTTCTGGGAATAGAAAGACATCCAACGAGGAGATAAAATCTGGCAGCATCCTCAGGCTTAAGATTAACAGTACCTGAAGATAACTTCTGGGAATAGAAAGACATCCAACGAGGAGATAAAATCTGGCAGCATCCTCAGGCTTAAGATTAACAGTACCTGAAGATAACTTCTGGGAATAGAAAGACATCCAACGAGGAGATAAAATCTGGCAGCATCCTCAGGCTTAAGATTAACAGTGCCTGAAGATAACTTCTTCTGGGAATAGAAAGACATCCAACGAGGAGATAAAATCTGGCAGCATCCTCAGGCTTCGATCAGGTTCATGATTTTACAGTCTGAAGATCTTTGGGACGAAGTAACCTTAAAGGACGGATGGCGAAGTGAGGTACGCCACCCAATATCAAAATTAAGCTCAAGAACAATGGAACAAAGTCCTTCGGTAAGTTGATTCAGAGTTTAAAATTTTGTGGTTTAAGAGAAAGTCAGATGGATGTAAGAAGAATTAGAAAAGAAAAACCCCATAAGTAATGTGTCTGCAGCTTATAGTAAAGTATGGTGGAGGTTCCATTCTGGTTTGGGAACGTACCTCGAAAATGGGTGAATGCAGCAGACTATTCCTTCTCCATCCCTATTTCAACATGACGACGATCACAGACACACGGCCCAATGTTGTCAAAACAAACTTACAACGTATTAAAAAAAGACAGTGGGCGCTGGATTTATTAGATTGGCCTCCACAAAACCCTGACCTTAATATTACTGGACATGTTTGAAACTACCTGCAGCCACAAACCAAGGATGAACTTTGGGCGGTGCTTCAAGATGCATGGAACACCATTCCAGTTGATATTATTGTAAAATTACATGAAAATTTTTTTAAAAAGTATTTAAGCTGTCATAAAATAAAAAGTAAACATATAAAATATTAGTATACATAGTTTCTATTTCATCATTTTCATATTGTTTACTGTACAATAGTCATTTATTAAAGTGTATGTCACAAGTTTGTTGTATTTTTTCTCATTTGAATTTATAAATAAAAATGTAGAATACCTATGACTTTTGCACAGTAGTGTAACAATATATAGGTTGTGCATGTGTGTATACAAATCTGTCTTATGTTTGGGTTTCAGACAACGGCAACGTGACGGACTGGCTCCAGTTAGCAGTAGGTGGGTGAGCCCCGACCTAGGCGCAGCGCCCGGCCGGACTGGCTCCAGTTAGCAGTAGGTGGGTGAGCCCCGACCTGGGCGCAGCGCCCGGCCGGACTAGCTCCAGTTAGCAGTAGGTGGGTGAGCCCCGACCTAGGCGCAGCGCCCGGCCGGACTGGCTCCAGTTAGCAGTACGTGGGTGAGCCCCGACCTCGGCGCAGCGCCCGGCCGGACTGGCTCTAGTTAGCAGTACGTGGGTGAGCCCCGACCTCGGCGCAGCGCCCGGCCGGACTGGCTCCAGTTAGCAGTACGTGGGTGAGCCCCGACCTGGGCGCAGCGCCCGGCCGGACTAGCTCCAGTTAGCAGTAGGTGGGTGAGCCCCGACCTAGGCGCAGCGCCCGGCCGGACTGGCTCCAGTTAGCAGTACGTGGGTGAGCCCCGACCTCGGCGCAGCGCCCGGCCGGACTGGCTCTAGTTAGCAGTACGTGGGTGAGCCCCGACCTCGGCGCAGCGCCCGGCCGGACTGGCTCTAGTTAGCAGTACGTGGGTGAGCCCCGACCTCGGCGCAGCGCCCGGCCGGACTGGCTCCAGTTAGCAGTACGTGGGTGAGACCCGACCTGGGCGCAGCGCCCGGCCGGACTAGCTCCAGTTAGCAGTAGGTGGGTGAGCCCCGACCTCGGCGCAGCGCCCGGCCGGACTGGCTCTAGTTAGCAGTACGTGGGTGAGCCCCGACCTCGGCGCAGCGCCCGGCCGGACTGGCTCCAGTTAGCAGTACGTGGGTGAGCCCCGACCTCGGCGCAGCGCCCGGCCGGACTGGGCTCCAGTTAGCAGTAGGTGGGTGAGCCCCGACCTGGGCGCAGCGCCCGGCCGGACTAGCTCCAGTTAGCAGTAGGTGGGTGAGCCCCGACCTGGGCGCAGCGCCCGGCCGGACTGGCTCTAGTTAGCAGTACGTGGGTGAGCCCCGACCTCGGCGCAGCGCCCGGCCGGACTGGCTCTCACATTCTTCACTGATATCCTATATACTGGCGGTCATAATTGCAGACTTAAAATATTTATGCGCGAAGTCTCGTGAGATGAGGGTTCGATGCCTGCTTATTACACTGAGTGAGGACTGGCGGCTATCGGTGATGGTCAGGTGAGAGCCGCTGTGACTCTTGCGATCCTTAATTTAATACGGAAGAAAACAAAGAAAATACTGAACTCACTAAAAACCTGTACAACTGACGGATTCATGGAGCTGTCGTCTGATCGCAGGACACATCTCACTCGGTTCCATTGTTGTTCTGTCGCCGTGAGACTGCGGAGAGTCTTCATTCCAGCAGACGACCGACCGACCACCGTCTCCACTCACCGGTCGGTCCCTTCATACTCTCACCGGTCGGTCCCTTCACCGGTCGGTCCCTTTATCCACTCACCGGTCGGTCCCTTCACCCACTCACCGGTCGGTCCCTTCATCCACTCAGCGATTGGCCCCTTCACCCACTCACCGGTCGGTCCCTTCACCCACTCACCGGTCGGTCCCTTCATCCACTCAGCGGTCGGTCCCTTCACCCACTCACCGGTCGGTCCCTTCATCCACTCTACCGGTTGGTCCCTTCACCCACTCACCGGTCGGTCCCTTCATCCACTCTACCGGTCGGCCCCTTCACCCACTCACCGGTCGGTCCCTTCACCGGTCGGTCCCTTCATCCACTCTACCGGTTGGTCCCTTCACCCACTCACCGGTCGGTCCCTTCATCCACTCAGCGGTTGGTCCCTTCACCCACTCACCGGTCGGTCCCTTCACCCACTCACCGGTCGGTCCCTTCATCCACTCAGCGGTTGGTCCCTTCACCCACTCACCGGTCGGTCCCTTCACCGGTCGGTCCCTTCATCCACTCTACCGGTTGGTCCCTTCACCCACTCACCGGTCGGTCCCTTCACCCACTCACCGGTCGGTCCCTTCACCGGTCGGTCCCTTCATCCACTCTACCGGTTGGTCCCTTCACCCACTCACCGGTCGGTCCCTTCATCCACTCTACCGGTTGGTCCCTTCATCCACTCACCGGTCGGTCCCTTCATCCACTCTACCGGTCGGCCCCTTCATCCACTCACCGGTCGGCCCCTTCATCCACTCACCGGTCGGTCCCTTCATCCACTCTACCGGTCGGTCCCTTCATCCACTCACCGGTCGGTCCCTTCACCCACTCACCGGTCGGTCCCTTCATCCACTCTACCGGTTGGTCCCTTCACCACTCACCGGTCGGTCCCTTCATCCACTCACCGGTCGGTCCCTTCATCCACTCTACCGGTCGGCCCCTTCACCCACTCACTCACCGTCGGTCCCTTCATCCACTCTACCGGTTGGTCCCTTCACCCACTCACCGGTCGGTCCCTTCATCCACTCAGCGGTTGGTCCCTTCACCCACTCACCGGTCGGTCCCTTCACCCACTCACCGGTCGGTCCCTTCATCCACTCAGCGGTTGGTCCCTTCACCACTCACCGGTCGGTCCCTTCATCCACTCTACCGGTTGGTCCTTCATCACCCACTCACCGGTCGGTCCCTTCACCCCACTCACCGGTCGGTCCCTTCACCGGTCGGTCCCTTCATCCACTCTACCGTTGGTCCCTTCACCCACTCACCGGTCGGTCCCTTCATCCACTCTACCGGTTGGTCCCTTCACCCACTCACCGGTCGGTCCCTTCATCCACTCACCGGTCGGTCCCTTCATCCACTCTACCGGTCGGCCCCTTCATCCACTCACCGGTCGGTCCCTTCATCCACTCTACCGTCGGTCCCTTCATCCACTCACCGGTCGGTCCCTTCACCCACTCACCGGTCGGTCCCTTCATCCACTCTACCGGTTGGTCCCTTCACACCACTCACCGGTCGGTCCCTTCATCCACTCACCGATCGGTCCCTTCATCCACTCTACCGGTCGGCCCCTTCACCCACTCACCGGTCGGTCCCTTCATCCACTCTACCGGTGGTCCCTTCACCCACTCACCGGTCGGTCCCTTCATCCACTCAGCGGTTGGTCCCTTCACCCACTCACCGGTCGGTCCATTCACCTACTCACCGGTCGGTCCCTTCATCCACTCAGCGGTTGGTCCCTTCACCCACTCACCGGTCGGTCCCTTCACCGGTCGGTCCCTTCATCCACTCTACCGGTTGGTCCCTTCACCCACTCACCGGTCGGTCCCTTCATCCACTCACCGGTCGGTCCCTTCACCGGTCGGTCCCTTCATCCACTCACCGGTCGGTCCCTTCATCCACTCACCGGTCGGTCCCTTCATCCACTCTACCGGTTGGTCCCTTCACCCACTCACCGGTCGGTCCCTTCACCGGTCGGTCCCTTCATCCACTCACCGGTCGGTCCCTTCATCCACTCTACCGGTCGGCCCCTTCACCCACTCAGCGGTTGGTCCCTTCACCCACTCACCGGTCGGTCCCTTCATCCACTCACCGGTCGGCCCCTTCACCAACTCAGCGGTCACCGGTCGGTCCCTTCATCCAGTCGTCACCGCTGAGTCGGGCGGGCAGCCGCCATCTGGCTCGAGGACGCCTTAAGTTCTGAACCCTCGCGAAGTTCCCTCAGTGGAGTCCGGTGTGGGGGAGCCTTATTTCAGTCACCCCCGCCCCCCTACGAGACCCTTCAGCGCGTCTATCGCTACTTCCCTGCTACATGAGAGCGAGAATCAGCCGCCTCGCGCGTTCCCCGTTCGTCTGCCGGTGTCTCGGGGGATCAGCGAGCCCTTGTTCGAACACCGTCGGGCGAACTGTTGTAGCTGCCCCCCGCCGACCCTTTCCCCCAACTGTGCTCCCACCCCCTCTCAGTCGACCCCTGGCACACGGACACGTTGCCATTAACAACCCGCTTTGCCCACCAGGAGAACTGGCTAATCTGTCAGCGGATAGCTAAACCATAGGGCCCCTTATAACAATAACCGCCGCCCTGTTCCGTATCACATTTCCACCCCTTCCTTCCATCAGTAATAGGCGCACATCGCCGACTTCGGCATCTTCTCTGCGTGTGAGGCGCCCCCCCACACATTTGACAAGAGACACCGCAGTTCACTGCCATTTATCAGGTCCGCAAGCGACGGTGGCGGACACGGAGGAGACGAATTACATCGTAACCACATTAAAGGATTAATATCCGTGAAGTCAGGCGCCGACATCGCTTTTATTTCTGCCCCTTTTCCAGACACACTTTTCCTTAATTCTGCTAACCGTTTCGAGTTAACTGTCTGTGGGAGGGACCGATCTTCATCACAGAAGTCTCGACTGGTCGAAGAGATGCTTACTACTATAACTAGAGCAGTCTCCTCTTCTCTCCTGCCGTGCCAACTGAATTAGAACCACTGCGTCACGCGGATACACCCTTTCTTACCAAGGTTCCACGTGTCTGTCTGCCTGGCGCTTGAAGTCTTTGTTTTATCGGCTACATTTTAAAGTTTATTATACAAAGAACGCAACAGTTATAGAATAGTCGTCGAAAGAATCCAGTCAAATGGGTTGGTTTTCCTATATATGAGACGAAGACAGTTCGTAAAATAGTCAAAGAGGAAACCTGTTTCAAGTCTGAAGAAGTTGATGTGTATACTTTGTGCCCCTCCCTGTAAACTAAGGATTCGCCACTGAGTTCTCTAACTTTACGATCACGTAAACTACTCACCGCCAATTCGGTGGTTTTAAACCCCTGATTTGTTACATTTGCCATGGACTCTTGTTAAATTCAGTGTAAACTCCTAGGGTTGGGGCTAGTAGCTTATTTGGAAGTTGACAAGAACCGCAATTCGATTATTCGTTCTTTCGTTTTTCTTAATCTGGCTCTCTCTCTCTCGCTTCTATCTCCCCCTCTCACTCCATCTCTCTCTCTCCCCCTCTCTCTCTCTCTCTCCCCTCTCTCTCCATCTCTCTCCATCGCTCTCCCATCACTCTCTCGCTCTCTTCACCCCTAATCTCTCTATCCTCTCATTCTCTCTCCCATCTCTCTCTCTATCTCTCTCATCTCCCTCTCTCTATCTCCCTCTCTCTCTCTCTCTCTCTCTCTCTCTCTCTCTCTCTCTCTCTCCATCTCTCTCTTCTCTCTCTCTCTCTCTCTCTCTCTCTCTCTCTCTCTCCTCTCTCTCTTGGTCCCGGCTGGTTTCTGGTTTTCTCCTCACCGACCAAAGATCCAGGCTGTCCACGGCGATTCCGTCTTCCTTTGAACTACCAGAAAGAAATATTGAAAATTAGGCGACCTACAGCAGTGCGATCGCCGCCTCCTGGATAAGTAAATCACAGAACCAAGGAAGGAATGCGCAATTATCACTAAGCAAATTTCAAGAGTTAAATATTCTCCTTTAGGGTAAAATCCAACCTGACATGAAGTTCTTGCGATAATATTGTAAATGTCAGTATAAAATAAATAAATAAACGTGTCTCTTAATATAATAATCGCTCAGAAGGCATCTTCTGTGCTGTTTCCGTGATCAGGCCCTGGGTGTCCTACTTGACGGTCTACAACCTTTTTATCAGCAACCAAAGAAATATGAACCGAACTCTCTGTACGTCAGTCTGTTTTTTTCTTCTTAGATACCCCCCTTTCTTTTATAAATATGTTTGCTTTAAGAGCTACAAAGAAACCAAGAATTCATCGTGGTTTATAGAGGTCTCTATAAGTTTCTTCATATTCTTGAAAAATGTTATTAGACCCTGCAGCTTTAAGTGACGTCAGCTCACTCATAATAACCCTGTCTTACTGCGTTCTAAACCTGCCAGTGCCCCTAAATACTGGCAAGAGCCTAGAAATTACTAAGGAACAATTCATATTTCTATAGCTTCTAATATTAAACTAAATATTGTACTTTGAACGTTGAAAGTTAGTTACTAACACATTAAAGACGTGATTTTGTTTAGTGATAACGGACTGGATCGAATTCCGAAGGTAGAATAAGTGAAGAGAGAAACCACTCAGGAATTTACGGCCTCCAGCAGTGGAAACGAGATTTATCTTTAATGACTGGCATAAAGAACCAAAATACCATCTTTACGATGCCTTTATGTGCCAATAGATATAAAGAATGATGAGAATGCCCCATAGTATTTTGGCTTCTTTATGCCAGTTATTGAAACAAGTGTAAAGTTGTTTTTTTAGGTTCTTATTTCCCCTAGGATCGATGATTTTGTAAGAATGGGAAAAGAAAACCTTAAAATCAACTGCTCTTGCAGCTGTTAAATCAGTTAGTTTTAGGATGTTTGACATCTTTTTCCTATTTTTTACTCAAAACAACAAGAACAGGAGTAACATCTGAAGGAGATGTGACACGTTCTCGAGAAAACTAAGCCGAACTGTCCCAGAACTTACAGCACAGCTGAATAGTACAAAAGAACAGAAACTCGGCGTCTCTGGAAATAGTGGAAAGACGTTTTAGAGCTGCTGGTGGAGTGAAACTGTTGCGTTGGCCAAAATTACATAAACATCGGTGTCAATCAAAATCTTAAGTGTTCAAACGTAGAATGGCTACGCCCAGAAAGGTTGGATAACTTTTGCCAGAACAGTGTACTGCTCCTATAGTTAAAATGGAGGAAGTAACAGAATGTTTTAGAGTCGCTTGGAGCTAATACAGTTAGGGATCTTTGTACAACTAATGGGGCATTAACAAAAGAACGTTGGGAGTCGACGGTTCATTTCGCAACAAGATAATGATCCTAAGGAACTTCAAGATTATGCAGACAGTATGTTGAGAGCAAGAAAAAACAAAGTGTCTGTCAGAACAGGGATTTGTCACGAGAACAAAGGGAGAGATTATGGTGAACACAGGTTGAAGTCAGTTTATTAAAAGTGTATTTTTAACCTATGTATTGAAT
Source organism: Nautilus pompilius (assembly GCA_018389105.1). Taxonomy (NCBI): domain Eukaryota; kingdom Metazoa; phylum Mollusca; class Cephalopoda; order Nautilida; family Nautilidae; genus Nautilus; species Nautilus pompilius. Next base: position 208,150 of record JACATO010000980.1, on the reverse strand, counting down.
CGAACATTTCACGATGTTATGACAAGAAATAAATGGTTATATTATTCTCTTAAAACTATCCTTTCCATATTTTTGTTTGCTTCCAAACTATTGTTAAAAAACATCTTATTAAAAAAATTTTGTGACATACATTTTTTATTGAAATATCTGCTTTTATGTTTGATGAATTATTTATGAGTCTACAACTGTGGCTGTCGTGTGTGTGTGTGTGTGTGTACTTTCCTCCTGTTGTTCATATTTCTGCTCCGTCACACAACCACTGAGTGCTCTTTATTTTTACTGTCAACGGATCCAATTTCTATGGTGACATCACTTCTGTTTGTTCCTTCTGGCTATTTGCCCCGCGGAGACTCGTTTATTTATTAAGTGAGTCAAGATAGCCATCTAATGTAAGTACGATGCTTTTCAAAGCCACCAACCCAAATCAGCTATTTTTAAGGTCTAATGCATACAGATAAGGCACAAAAGAAAGCAGACAGTAGCGAAAACTCCCGCCTACAGGATGTCAAGAATAACCTCATTCGTCTTTCTGGGATGAAATACATCGTGAGCCGTTAGGTGGAGCTGTCAAGTCCGTGACGTAAATGGTAGCCTCGTTACACGCTAATGACTCCGCGTGTTGATTTATCTAATACTCAGCATATATCAGGGTGAATTTTTCGTACAGTTCCAGGTGTTTTAATGTCTTTTAAATCTGGATACTAAAGAAATAAATATTCAAAAAATACATTTATAAAAAAGCTGAATAACAGATGGTAGATAAAAAAGGGGTCAGGGCTGACTGCAAAATACTGGTGTGGAGAATCACGAGGTAAAATTATTCAAATTCGATGCTAAAGATTGTATATTTATTTATTATTTCCGTGTTATCTTTTGAAGTCATATGCGTCTTGTGCCGCCAAAATAAACCTTGTAATGTATTTGAATCGTTGAGATGGAGAAATGGCGTCATGAAGATGCTGCTAACGAAGAAGTAGCTCTGTGCCTCAGCTGACAGTTGGAGGTCCCCTGATTCCTAGCCCGCGATGTATATCCGTCATTAAAATGCGACGTGCAGCTTCAACGAAAATAGCAGAGAGATGTAGCGCAATGATGCACAAGAGGTTGGATAAAATCGAACAGGTGCGATTGTCTCAGGTGTTCTTGGTTAGCGTTGCGTGAGAAAAGTCCGCGGTAGGAATTCGGCAGACAGCTTCGAGGCGGAGACAGGCGGACGACAGCTCTGCAGTAAATGTAAACTTCTTGGATTCATTCCTAAAAAAACGGGCAGGCAAACAACAGAAATTCTGATCTCACAAGACTTTCGATACAGCTATAGAGCCTGCTTATATACATACACGAGATTTGCTATGAGACAGTACTAAAATAATTCATTTATTTATGTATTTTCAATGTAAACTTGCTGTGAACAGGTATTTACTGTGTTAAATCAGTGGCAGCTGTAACTTCACATTTTGGCAAACCGCCATTGGGTTCTTCATCATCTTTCTCAGAATTCCATCGTCTGTAATCACTTTTCTTTTTCTTGTTGGTTTTTGTAAAAAAAATTTGCAAAGTATCTGCATGGTCTGATATCCTATCGAGCAAGTATGGCTTTATATATCATCAAGAAACGATCCCAACCAGTCTCTGAAAGAACAACTTGCCCTAAGTCATTTTTCTGCCGGAAGACTTCCAGAAGACTTCCCTAGATTGCCCCTGACGTTGCTGCAAGACTCGCCAGCGCTTGACGTTGGTGGATGGACCTGCACAAACAATAATGTGAAACTTTGGCGCTTCGAAGGAAATACATTTTACTTCATTTAATGGATTTCTTCCTGTCTCTTTGCAGACACCATAACTGGACTCAGTGGCATCATGGCCAGAAGAGGCTGTCATCGCCAGCATCCATCACACGACTCGAAACTCTAATGTTGTCGGTTTACGCTGACTGATATTAGATCTGATCAAAAACTATAAGTCGTCCACAAAGATCGAAGTTAACTTTGATTACACGAACAAATTGCTTAGACTGACGTCATCCCTTTCTTTTGTCTGTCTGTCTCTCTTTTGTTGTTGTTTGTGGGAGAAGACAAATTGTTTATTTTCATTTATTTGTACAACGATCAAAGCCGGTGACTTCAGAAAGTGAAGCGTGTACCAGACGGGAAAGGTAGAACAACAGACAATAGGAAATTACTGTTGTTTATCTGAACGTAGCTGACTGCGAGTCTCTTCTCAGGTTTCTGGGATTTATAGGCGAATATTGGTAAAGTACCATCGTCCACCTGTACGGATGATACAGACAGGTACGGGGCTGCGCACCCTGAGAAAAGGAGAACTAATATTAGCGATCATTTATGTCTTAAGCCTTACTTATCTTGGCGCTTTGTGCCGGATAATCTATGTAGAGACCCCGTCTCGATTCTTCTTTTTTTTTTTTTAAAAAAAATCTTTGTGCAGGATCTGCGCGTGAGGAGATCTATGACGACTGTCGGATTACTGGGGTCAGGGGGAAAGCCACTCGTGACTAACCAGACCAGGAAAGCTGGAATTTTTTAATGGAAAGTTTTATATATGACGAAATTTCGTGACGATAAACAGTATATCATTTATGCCATTATTGCACATCAAAGACCCCTAACCAAAGTACAAAAGGATTGTTTTATAAGATCAATTAAATAAATGATAATAAATAGAAACGTTTTTATCAGTGAAAATATTGTTAGTATTTAAGAAGACGTTTACACCAAATCGAGTGTAATGTTACAGAATTGCGCTTGGTCTAAAATCCACTATTTTAGATTAGCTTTAATCCATTTTTATATCCACAAACGAAACAAAGAAACTGTTTCACGGAGCAGAAGACTTAGGCTTGATTATGCTTATTCTTCCAAAACGAGATAAAGAGATTCCAGTGCCTTTGCTCTAACATTCAGTCGAATGGTTGCCATGCCCTCACCGACATGTTAGACATGTTTGAGGTAGATAATCCAACGCGGCCATGGAATACAGACTTAACTCATTTACCATGTTCCTGGGTCTTTTTGGCTTCTACATCCGTAAAGAAAACCAGAAGTTAAGGCTTAAAAATTGAAGTGATCGAGAAACAATACATGCGTTTTGTTGGGGTTATTCCACAAATATAGAGGATCGGCCCGGATAATTGAGAAAAAAACGCGGAAGTTAATTAGCCAACTTAAAACTGTCGACATTATTAGAGTCGCCGCGTGAGCCAATGACAACCAAATATTAATAAGTATCACGGAGCGGTTAGCCTAAGCGTAATTTTAAAAAAGAAAGTTAAGATATAAATTGTTTAGAATCACTTAGAAAGGCCTTTTGCGCTGGAAAATCCTACTAAACTAATTTAGTAGATTTTTTAGAAGTTGTTTATGCTGACTTTTGTAAGGCCTTCAGGTGGAAGACTGATGGACAAATGTAAGGACTCCCTTCTGGCCCACTTTTCGGATCTGTTCTCCCTCACTGTAGAGGGAGGACCCTGGAGCCGAAATCTCTAACAGTATTAACAAATTTGCGTCTGATACAAAGGATGTTGAGGATGTTGGAGCCCGACGGTCACATGGTAGATGCCTTCATTTTTTGACAAAATGCCACTGGCACATATTAGATGGTGATGCGGCTCGAAGAAAAACGATTGGACAATACGGGGGAAAAAGTCAAAAACAGCGTGAAAGTGTCTACCTGAAAGCCAACCGAGTTTCGAGGGATGGTAAGTTGCACTATAATATCAGAATCGCAGCTATTCACGCCGCACAAATCATCAAAAGGAAGGGTCCCCAAATCCTTGGCTGATTAGCACCATCTGTAACTCGATTTACTTATACAGATGTTTTCGCCGAAAAAAATCTCTAGCGAAGGATGCGTTTAATTAAATGGAATTTAGATACTAGAGCCATTATCACGTGTTTACAGTTAGATATTGGAAAATGATATCTTAGCAATCGCGCGGAATGAATCAAAGCGGCATCAATGATTTCAGGCACAGACTGAACGGCCCCTTGTTCTACGAGACCCAGGGCTCCCGTATCGCACCTCGCCGACTCGAGAAACTCGCCTCACCTGTCTTATTGTCAGCCGGCGAAACATTAAACAAAACACAACACCTGTTCCCCAGTTAGTAAGAGACAGCGCAAGGCGGGTGAGAATAAACTTTAAATAACCTTCGAGGACGAGAGAGAAAACAGGTGCGTTCGCCCTCGGGGCTGGCCCCTCGTCTGCTGTCATCTACGTCACACCGTTCATCTCGGCGATAAAGTGCGTGACGTCACCCAATGCCAATGTCAACTGCGATCCGACCGTCCACGAAGCCAGGAGACCGCACATTCGATCATCCGGTTGGCCGAAGGAAGACCGGTGGTATAAATAAATAACAGACTACATTTCTTCTGATTTGGTTTTCAATGCGATTCTTGAAATAAAATCAAACGACGGCACCGGGGGATAGATTTTTTTCCTTGCCAGACACTCGGACTTCAGCAGCCAGACTTGATGCCCCTGTCCCTAGATGAGCCGGAAACACGTGTAAAACTTCCTCATTGTAGTCTCTGTTTCCTATCTCTCTTCCTGGCTATCTGGCAGTCTTTTTGAACTCTTTCCTGTGACCTCACAGGAAACTGCTCTCGCCCTTTTCCCAAATTCCATTTTAAAAACGACGAGGAAGAGCAGAGAGAGGAGATGTCTCCGGGTTAACTGGCTCCGTCCACTGCCTCTCCTAAACCAGCCGACCGAAGCTCATCATCTAGCTAGCGCCGGCCGAGATTAATTATGGCCGGATAGACGTTCTTCAGCCAGTGATTTGGCATTAGCGTCTGTAATGCTACCAAAGTGAGTAGTGCGCACACCTATTATACCAGGTCGGGAGACCGAGTGCGAGAAGTAGCAGCTGACGATCGCCAGCAGCAGCCACGTCGCTGTCAGGGAAGAAGAATCAAAGGCTGTCAGCCCTTGTACAGAAGACCTCCACGTTGTGCCTGGTCTGAAAATAGCGCAAACAAACTTCAATATTCCTTTAAATTTCACGTTTTTTTTTTTCCTCACCAAAAATACAAGAGAGCAACCATTCAGGGCAGAGAGGTAAGAATAACGTTTGGAAATCGCACACTAATTACTGATTAATTACTTCTAATTCATTATTTTATATTACCAACCGATCTCTCACCGCCTCTAGTAGAGGTTCCAAGGGACTACAGGCGCGAATATTACTTGAGCTACGCGAAGTGGCCCGATCCTGCCCGGTCTATAAGTCAGCCCTCTTCCTCAAACAGTCCGATCCTGCCCGGTCTATAAGTCAGCCCTCTTCCTCAAACAGTCCGATCCTGCCCGGTCTATGAGTCAGCCCTCTTCCTCAAACAGTCCGATCCTGCCCGGTCTATGAGTCAGCCCTCTTCCTCAAACAGTCCGATCCTGCCCGGTCTATGAGTCAGCCCTCTTCCTCAAACAGTCCGATCCTGCCCGGTCTATAAGTCAGCCCTCTTCCTCAAACAGTCCGATCCTGCCCGGTCTATGTGTCAGCCCTCTTCCTCAAACAGTCCGATCCTGCCCGGTCTATGTGTCAGCCCTCTTCCTCAAACAGTCCGATCCTGCCCGGTCTATAAGTCAGCCCTCTTCCTCAAACAGTCCGATCCTGCCCGGTCTATGAGTCAGCCCTCTTCCTCAAACAGTCCGATCCTGCCCGGTCTATAAGTCAGCCCTCTTCCTCAAACAGTCCGATCCTGCCCGGTCTATAAGTCAGCCCTCTTCCTCAAACAGTCCGATCCTGCCCGGTCTATAAGTCAGCCTTCGTTGTTATTTGCAAACTTTTCCCGAAAAAAAAACAGAGGAAAAAAACTTGGAAAAATTTCTTTTTTCCAACAAGAGATGGAGATACTTCTGTAGACGCGCGCGCGGTCTGTGTGTTGACGTGGAGCCGGCAGCTGAATATTCGCTACCGCCGAAGTCTCTCCACCCACGAACCTGCCATCGTTCTCGCAGAATCCGTAGTAGACATATTCCCCCTTTTCTCCAAGAATCATTTAGCCTCGCACAGAAATTACGTTTATCTTCATCCCGTCGTCATAGGATGAGCGTCAGAAACACCGTTATCGCCATTCATTCTGTTATCACCTAAAATGCATTCATCATAATTTTTCTACATTGTAAAGCAACAGCATTTCTACAAAAATAAAAGATGACAATGCTAATTTACTGCATCTTTGAGCTGATGATCCCTGGTTTGGGCTTCAGCGCCGAAGTCTTCAAGGGCGCAGATTCTGGGTAAAATCAAAGTAGACAATAAATGTTCTGTTTACTCGCGCAAAGAATAATACGGCAACAGCAGCCGCTGGGTTATTGAGACAGAGAAGCCAGCGGAGAATTAGAAGTTGATTTAATAGTCTTTTATGTATGATTTCCTACGTTTTAGTCACCAGACGCCCCCTCAGGAAGAAAACCCAAGAATCCTTGTATGAGAATTTCCGGAAGAAAGTCGTTACATCGGTTGTTCTTTGCTTCACGTTTAGTATGTCATCGATCAGTACAGGGGCTGAGAGCATGTCTCGTTACCTTATTGGACGATCTTAAAGACTTCTAACCCTGACATCGCGTCTTGTGCGCGCAAAGATAATAATGAAAAATGCTAATTAGACACATTTTTCTAAAAGTCATTCGTGCGTGAGTATGCAGAAGAAGTTCTACAGCAAAATAAAAGAAGAATCAATAAATGCTTTTAAAAATACCAACAAGAGCAGTGGTTTATGAAGATCATACTCTTACAAGAGATTAACCGACGTTAGATGTTAAGGCATTTACAGATCGGATAATCTCATGCAGGTAGAATTTGGGTCTCATATACGAGAAAGAAAATTACTCAAATTCATTGTGCAAATGTTTCAACAAAGATGTGGTGGGGGGGGAGTCCCTGCTAATGCCAAGAGACCTCTGACCAGCTCCAGGTTGTCTCCTGGCAGGACGGACGATTCTCTCTCGAGATCCCTCACTAGTCCAGATGCCGATCCAATTTCGCACCCTTGACGTTTAACCTAACCTATCCTTCCTTTGTAGAGGAGGCTGACTGACTACAGCTATTTGGCTCCAGATAAAGCAAATGCGGTTTTGTCATCTCTCTCGGTTTGGTGACTTTACTAAGAGACACCATGGATTCAGAAAGCAATATCGTTATTTTAGGTCATCAATGGCGAATTTCAGCTCTGTTTTCTTCTTATTATTAGCAGCTGCCTTGGAACATCGCCAGTGCCGGTCTACCGAAGCTGGCAGCAACAGATGAAGAGAGGCCCGGAAATAAATGGAGCAGAAACAGAATACGAGGAAAGTACCGTTCTCTCAAAGACAGAAAGAAAACGTCGTGTGTGAAGAACACGTGTATGAGATCCCATCAAACGGGGTTTTTTTTAATTAGACAACCTAATTAAGCGGAGTTCACAGAATCATCAGTTGCCGGAATGGTTCGAGAAAGAAGTCATTACCCAGAGACGGCGACGAGTTTGTTGGTCTATGACCCATCGAAGAATCAATGTTCGCGCGAAGAAGAAAAGCATCCGAGACGGGCTTTACGAGATGTGTGACCGAATGAGGCAGTGAAGCTCAGGCCTGGTGCCGACTGGACCACAGAGCCGACTTCCGGATGGTCTAGCGATGGGCGTCTTTCAGGCACGACATGTAACTTCCCTATCTTAATATGCTTTCTCTAAACAACATTCACATTAAACCAGAAAGTATCTTACCGGATTCTGCCCAGCGTCGTGCTGATTCTCCGGGCGAGATGAGAGAAAGCTTGAAGAGACCGGAATCATTGATAATTCTGGCGGACACCTGCTCAGACTTCCACAGACACCAGACCAACTTTCCTAGCTTATTCACGCCACCTTCAATTTTCCTCTGTTTTAAACCCATTTTTTTTTAAAAGTTTAATTCAGGGTTCTCATTTTTCTTAACATATCGCATCACTGATTTCAATAATTTCTATGTCCGGAAATACTGTCTGAGCGTCACGTCCTGGTAACGGTTATGGTTTAGAAGGGGCCTCAAACGTACAGTCTCAAAGAAATAATTGCTTCCTTAACATTTGGTTAGTTTCCCTGCTCGGTTCTATTGTATTTTGATCAAATGGTGTGGATTAATGCCAAAAATAACATAGAAAAACTAGCAACAGACAAGAAAGGATGGGATTCATAGGTCCAAATGATACAATGAATTGTTACTATTGCCATTGCTTAGTTTCTGATGCCTTATTTGTTGGTGAACAGATCTAGACTTGTTCACAAATCAAATCTAAAAATACAGTAGTGATAAAAGTTTGGACAATACTGGGGCTAACGGCATTAGGCAACTTTCTCCAGCAGCATCAGCTACGACGATCTTAGTGACTAATAAAAACAGTACAGTAATCTAAAAACTATCAGAAAATAGAAAAATTAGGCTGGTGGAGCGAGTCTGCGGCATTCCGTGTGTTCTGATATTGTGAATCTTTGCCGATTTTCACTATCAGCGGAACAACATTCTCTCTCTCTCTCTCTGGGGTCCCAGATTTCTTTAGTTTAAAATCTCTTGCTATCTGATTTACTAGATAAACCACCAGTGGGTAATAACAGCAGCTGTCAACGCGAAAATGATTCAGCCAAAGTAGTTCCACTTTCGCTGCGTGAAATTTCTTAACGAAGAGATTTTAAAGTTTTATTCGTGCACAAGTCCACGATTAGCTTCATCCCGAGTTAGCGATAGAAATTGAATTAATTACTCTTGGAGTAGTCGGGCCCTACTGCGATTTCGGTTTTACCTTAACACCTGATGAACAAAAAAGGTAATGAGATTCAGGTCTGGTTACTTTCACTTTCACTACAGTCACGTCATGTCAACGAGTTGATCGTCTCCAAACCGGTACCGGCCATTACCAAAATAGTATTGGTAGTGCTTGCAAGTGGCCCCAGAGGAGATAGGAAGGATACCTTTCATCTGGTCAAAAATGATTCCATTTTACCTTTAAATTGTAAAATCGACGCCGCGACAACGGCAGGCACGTGACAAAAAGCCAGGTAGTTAACACGTTATTATTTAAAAGATAATATTCAGTTTTTCCTTTATTCCACGCGTCACCTGTAACACGGCTCAGCTTCTCTCGTCAAGTTCATGTCAATCTCTTCCTCTCCGTCAAGCGCAATTGGAGGTGTAAATCTCGCTGATGGACGTTTGGTGAATGGGGTCCGAACCAGAGATATAAAGGTGCGAGGCTGCGGAGCCCGGGTTCATCGTGTACAGCTACCGGAGAGAAAACTGGAACGGAAGTTAGAGTGAAAGGGCGGGGGATAATTACCCCTTCTTTCTCATAAGCAACAAAAAGCTGCATCGGGCGATCGTCGGGTGATTAGTTGCACAAACATATTTTTTTGAAAACAGAGTGAAGAAAAGACATCGTGCAGGAGCGACAAAGAGAGCCTACCGCCGGCGGCGGGTGCGTGTGCGTGCGTGTGTGTGGGGGGATATTCTAACGGGTGCGTGTGTGGTGGGGGGGGGATATTCTAACGGGTGCGTGTGTGTGGGGGGTATTCTAACGGGTGCGTGTGTGTGGGGGATATTCTAACGGGTGTGTGTGTGGGGGATATTCTAACGGGTGCGTGTGTGTGGGGGGGTATTCTAACGGGTGCGCGTGTGTGTGGGATATTCTAACGGGTGCGTGCGCGCGTGTGTGTGTGGGGGGATATTCTAACAGGTGTGTGTGGGGGGATATTCTAACGGGTGCGTGCGTGTGTGGGGGGGTATTCTAACGGGTGCGTGTGTATTCTAACGGGTGTGTGTGGGGGGGATATTCTAACGGGTGTGTGTGTGGGGGGGATATTCTAACGGGTCCGTGTGGGGGGTATTCTAACGGGTGTGTGTGTGTGTGTGTGGATGGGGGGATATTCTAACGGGTGTGTGTGTGGGAGGTATTCTAACGGGTGCGTGTGTGTGTGGGGATATTCTAACGGGTGTGTGTGGGGGTATTCTAACGGGTGCGCGTGTGTGTGTGTGTGGATGGGGGGATATTCTAACGGGTGTGTGTGTGACTCTTTTGGCGTTGACATTATTACGGCAGGGCTCTGTACTAACCACGGTTTTGTATCGCACAAGTGGATAAAGGAAGGAAGTGGGGGCTCGTATCTTCACGCGCTCCGATTGAGTCAGAAAGCCACATTTCACAGGCGCACTCCGCGGCCAAGACTCGGTCGGTCTCGCCTGACCTGGTTGTCGCTCATTTTTGTTGTTGCAAACTGGTTAGCTTCATTTCGGCGGACACCCGTGGTGACGAACAAGGGGTAATGGAAATACGCCATTGCCGATGCTCTAAATCCCACTTTCTGGACCAAACAAAAAAATTTGAAATATTTACCTGGGCCCACGAAAATACAAACACGAGCCAAAAAGTCACCTGTAAAACAACTTTAAACTTTTTCTGCTTAATATTCCGTCTATGTTTAGACACCTATTCAGTTTCATTAGGATCAAGATAACCAGGTAATTTGGATATAGAGATATCTAAGGCAGGTAAAACAGACCGAGGTTAGCCTTCCCACCTTCTGTTGCCTTTAACTGAAACTTGAATCAACCAGGTTTGGAGAAAAACGTGTAAATATGGAAGTCGTGTACCGGAGCGGACATCTTGTGATCGATGACACCTCAGGTCTTATCGTGTATTTATTAGTTTCGTCTGATTAAGCAAATAAAACTAAATAGTTTGATGACGTTAAGAATAACAAATAAACTATGTGATAATGACCCGCCATCTTACCTAATTTTTGGTTCCACCACCAGAATATTTTGAAACAGGTGAAAAAAAAAAAAAATCAAAATTTTAATTATTATTATTACTTTTTTGTTTGCATTTAAATATCAATCGCATTCGTAAAATAGTATAGACAAGAGTATCGGCTGTCGCCCAACTCAGACCTGGCCCAGTAACAATGGCGGCCATAGTCCCTACCAGAACTGTTCTGGGTAGAAGTTGGAATCAGCCCTTTAATGTAACCACTGTAAAACGAAAAGGAAGATATTTAAAAGTGGCGTCAAAACCCGATGATGGCGATTTTACCCACAGTTTTAGGGGACGGCAGGTAATTCTTTTGTTGTTGTTGTTGTTTTCCACGTCAAGAGGAGAAATCCAAGATGGCAGCTGTCTGTCGAAATGAATCCGATTTAAATGTGACACAAACGAATTTATTGAGATACTGAAGCTTTTTGATGATGGAAAAGTTATTCAGTTAAAAGAGGGGGGAAATGTTCTGCATTTCGAAATTCTGTGGACAATGAACGACGAACTCTGTCATCACGTCTCTAAGAACCCGGTTCGCGGCGCATTCTGGGAAATGCTTGCAAAAGAATGCTTTTAATTAATTAAGTACATACACGGTTCGTTAGACACAGACGGGTAACTGCCCTGCCGCTAGTTTACTGCTTTAAAATAAAAAAAAAAACAGCTTATACCAGCGGAGGAGGAGGAGGGCGGTGTAGAGTGGTCACACATGACCGACCATTCTTAGTCCGTTACGGTGTTGTTGTTGTTGTTTCCCCCATTGTAGCTTCGATAAGGATCGGTCTACACACACAAATATACGGCCTCCTCCTGATCTGGCTCACGCGAGCAGTTATCCGTACCCTCCCCGTTTTGTCTTCAGCATCAGTTTAACCCTAGAACTACGGCACAGCTGCCAAACTGTAAACCCGACGTCATTTCTCCGGTAATCCGAAGAACAAATCCACGGGGTCCCTTAATCTTCATAAGGTTTCTTTGCTAACATCTGTTAGTGAGGTAGGTACAATAAAAAGGGGGCGGGGGCGGTTAAGTATATTTCAGTCTGGCTCCGAGGAAGGCAGTAGGTCAATAAAATCATTCGATTTGAAAGAAGACGAGGAACTCACGAGCTTCAGTGGCGAGTTAGAGGATGCATCTGCCAACACGTAAATGGCGGCCCCAAATTGATCTAAGATCTAGCAAGGCATTCTTTAAAACCACTCAGATAGTAGAGCTTCAATTACCAGTAGAATTAATACAATTTGCCAGACCTCATTACCGTGGTTGTTGTGGATGTGTATGGCCCCTACACAACTATGGAGAATGAAGAGACGACCAGTATGGCCCAGTATTGCTGGGATGATGGAGCCCATACACAACTATGGAGAATGAAATTGCTGGGATGACGGAGCCCAGACTTTAACACTTTTAATATCATAGAATATATTCCTCTTCGTATACATGACAGATTAAGCAGATCTTTCATTTCTAATTGTATTTTTTTCCAGTTTCTTCCCAATAAATAATGCTATCTCCAGTGAGTATCAAGTATCATCTTTCTCAGCTCGCATTCTTGTACACATGAATGATGGCCGACATCTTTAATGAGTTTGGAAAGGATTATTTATGTTCTTAACTATTAAGAAAGACAACACAAACTTTTGAACCATTTTTCAGAAACATCTTGGACATTTGCGATTCCGTCTATATGCAGAATGGGTTGAATTTACTTCCCAATCATTAACAAGCAAGCATGCGCTGTTTCTCATCAGATCACCATGACAACCTGTAAGATCAGGTCTAAAACAGACAGCTGGCACGATAACAGAGTGCTTGCTACACAGTGAACTAATCAATTCGTTCTCTCTTATGTTATCTATCATCTGTTGTACTTTGCACACCATCAGATTCCTTATATGCTTTTCTTTTTTTTTTGCTGCTTAAATTGTTTGAGGAAACTCTAATAATAATAAATTTACAAAACTTGGTTAAAAATTGTAAAGTTCTGACATCATTATGGTTTATAGCTTGCAGATTATCTAAAATATATAAAGGCAATTATCGAAAACAATGGTGGCCCAGAATATGAGACTTTACTGGGACACATTCTGCTTACCTCTGCTGAGGTTCTGCAGCTGTTCAGATCATCCCGCTCCACTATTGAGCTCGTTGTTTGGTTCCGATCATCAAAGTCAGCCTACATGAATAAGGCAGTATTATAACAACAACAGAGGTTTCATCTCTGTTAACAGCCAGATTCTCCTGAAATAATTATGCTATTGCTCAGACTGCAATGCTATCTTTTTTCCCCCACCCTAAGTTGTGAAAAGAAAACAAAAGCATTTTTTTCGCTTTGAAAATGTTGAAAGTAAAACCAGGACACACTTAATCACTCACCGGCTGCCCACCTGAAGTCACATGTTGTCCCATAATGCACTGCACACGCTCTTTGGTTGGAAAGCAAAGTAAATCAACAGAACACAACAGCAGTGATGATGGCTGTATTTTGCATTAATAAATATGGTTATGAAATGAGCCTTTTAAAAAAAATATTGACTGGTTTAAACAGAGCTGACAACCAATAAAGCTAGCAGCAGCCTAATAAACAAGATAGACCATCACCAACAGACTATGATAGTTGTTGATACTAATGCTGCATTTTAAATAGCTTACTTAGTTTATATAAAACTCAAATACCAATTAGCTATGAGCTCATCCAATAACATAATTACAATAAATCCACAAATGAAAATAAAACTATTTACTTGGAAATGAAGGCTAATTAAAAATAAGAAACTTAATCAACCAAGTAAAGAATTACTAAAACCAGTCATATTCACCTGTTGACTGATGTAGAATTAATACCCTTTTTCCATTTAAGCCGCCAAAAGATAGGAAAACTATTAGCATCAAAGATCGCAGTTTGCTTTGAACTTGGCAACAAGGGAGCAGACTAGAGCAAGGTATCCAACAACTGACTGAGATTGCAACCATCCTTCAGATGTCAGCAGTTATCCTATTGTTTTTCTCCTGCAAAATTTTGTAGTATTTCCTTTTTAGAAGAAAGTGGTTAAACATGGTAAAGCCACCCGTCTGTCCTTCATTTTCCTGTTTCTAAGTGATTCATGTACAAGTTCACCTAAAGCACTTTCTTACCTGAGAGATGCACCAAAAAAGTGAGTATGACAAACTGTGCACACGTAGTAGTTGCAGATATTATCTGGGTTTCTTAAAGTCCGTGATGAATAGTTTATACTCGTGTTATTTCCTTCGCTTAACCTCCAGCCATCTTATAAACATCATCTGTCACTGGACAACTCTCAACACTGAGTGTACTTAGGGATCCTTTGAAAATAAATAAGGTTATGTTAAGCAAATAACTGCACATACTGATAATATTCTTACATTAAGAAATTTCTCAATTGTAAAATACCTAATCAGAAAAAGTTGATTTGGTACATGTTGCTATGCATTTACGAGTCCCTTTCTTAGAGTTCTAACTATTCTCCTACGTACATACAAATCAATGATGATGATAATATTTCTACCTACAAGTTTATTTTCGAAATCATTAGCAACACATTTAATCTATCTACTTGTCTTTCAGTGCATTGACCACATCACCGACAACGCATTCACCAGTAGTCGGTAATCTTAGCAACACCACTTTGAAATGTCTCCTTGTGGACAAAATTTTTTTTTTTTTCCTGTACATATAAATGTTTTAAAATATCTAATAAGCACACGAGGTTGAAAAGCCAGCCCTGATCTGGTTATACATTATAATGATTTGTTTATAAAAATACAAATTCCTCTGGAAGATATAAATTATAGATGTATCACAATGGTCTCCCCTTTCACACACACATAGATTAACCGAATTACTATAGTGAATCCTAGTTACTAAAGAAATATTTTCAGTACCAAATCTTGCAGATTATTTAGCTAATTTATTAATAATTCTTCGGTATTTTAAGTAGCTGAGTACTGCATGTGTATGAGGAAGACCTGATATTTTTAGTGCAAAAGGGTGACCTAACTATGAAAAAGCAAACCAAGTCTGATAACAAAAAAAGTAATAAAGTTCTAGTTCCCTTTTGTAGATCAGTTTCATCCACATCCAGAATATGTTGCACAGACATAGGGACCATAAATGAGAAAAGATATCAGCTGGGATATACTAGATCTTACCCAGGTCTTAATCCTTTAGATTACACTGAATGGTTAGAAGTCGAATGTCAGACATTTACCAGGACACTTAATAGGGGCCTTTTTTAAAAAAAAAATAATCAGAGGTTTTGAGAATGAATTAATTTTTTCAGCTATTCACATTTACTAGGGATCATAATTATAAGCTAGCTCGAGTTTCAGCATTGTCAGATATCAAAACATTTGCATAGTAGAAATAAAATTAACAGGAAATGTGTGCTGATAGCATTAGTGTTAACCAATTTAAGAATCCCACTCGGTCAAAAGGAAGGCAGAACCGGGAATTCTAAGCAAACTTTCTAGAATATTTCTCTCCTGTTATGACCAAGTCTGATGTGGTACAGGGTAGCTGATGAAATGTTTGATTCAGATCTGAATCAAAGAATCAATGAAATGCATTTTAAGGGAGCTCATCTCCACAATTTGATTTAAGGTATGAAGTGAAAGCTAATTAAAAGACATTGGTAATTGAACCTGACAGAAATCAATAAAACTGAAAGTAGTGGTTCCAAGAGACATCACAGTAATCAAACAGCTAAGAGAAACATACTGTAATTACGGTCAGGGTTGCTCAGAAACCGTTTCAAGGAATTTATCTATTCATACAAATGCATGCAGTAAATTGAAATTAAGGTCCAAACCCAACCTATCAGTTGATTTTAACTGTTATAGTCCTTGAAAATAGAGAGCAATAATCACACGACACCGTGCACCAGCACTCTCGCTTGTACATTCTACTGGATCCAAAAATGTTGGTAAAAGCTTAATGATATTAATTAAACTTTTTATTTAAAGTAAGTAAATTTTTTTTAAAATTCCTCCCCAACAATGTAGCATCATGATTGAGGTATAAAGATATCAAATCCCTCAAGTCACGTTAGAGTATATGAGAATCTAGGCTTTCATTCAGAGTAAATTCCAAATTAATTACTATCTGTGATCTCAGTAAACTTGATGTAACATTTACTATTCTGCAGCTGAAAAACAAAAGCAATCCCAACTTAAAAACTAGTATTCCCCAACCTTCTCCACAAATGATATTCATAATCTTCCATCCTTTCACAATCTGCTATACACTCGGTTCTTATTTTTGTTTCAAATGCTGCAAACACCCATCTCCAAATCATTCCAGAAAATCTGGTTCCATACTCGTCCATACATTAAAAATTCCAAGCCCAAATTGCATCTTTTAGTTGAAATCTAACTAGAGAATAATTCATTAAAAAACAACAACTGTTGCTTCTAGAAATGGTTTTAAGCAAAATATTTCCATAAAATCTAGTCTTTGATGCTGTTGTCAGGATTCTGGAGATGCCAACAACGTCAGCAGTCTTTCTTTCAGTACCAAACTGTAAATCTAGTTATGTTATGACAGGCAAGTGATGAAATCTAAGTCCACACTTTGTAAAATTTTACTCAGAAATCAGCTATAAGATCATGTTCAGCGAGGAAAATTCTTCATGTCGACTTCTTTCTCAGAAAGTGCTAACAATATTATTAATATAGTTATAGTAAAATTATTATAGTCAAGATTAACATTTTTAACAGTTCTAGTTGTATAACTTAGCGACATCTCTACAACTGCAGGGAGCGAGTACTAAAACGATAATACAAGAATCAGCTACAAAATTTCCTTGTTGATTTTTGAGATGCCAACTTACTGAAGATGTTTTCCTAGGCACAAAAAGCAACACCACAGAATATAGCATCAGATGTTAATTGGAAGTAAAAAAACAAAAAATTGGATTTCTGTGCATCACCATTTAAAAGGTTAATTTAAAGGGATCCTGACACTCTTCACCAGACACTGGTAAGAATTGAATGGAAGCTTTGGAACTAAAATTAAGTATCCTAGCAACAACTCGGCTGATGTGAGAAAAATTCTCTTTAAATCGATGACCCAAAGAGCAAAACTACTTCAGTTACTTTGCTTGTTTTTGGCTGACCTTCAGAATCAAAGATGCCGGCAAACAGAATCACTTTACATCATTGGTAAAGTTAGCCTACAGACATTCATCAATGATACAGCGGCCAAACTAGAAGCTGTACACAAGTACGATAAAACAGATCGGCTTCAGGAAAAAACTAGCGACGTTGGGAATAAGGGTTCTCATGGAAAAATGTCGAATAAATCAAATAATAGAATTTTAAAAGCAAATCTGTAAGAGCATAAACGTCTTTTTTCCTATCGTCTGCGTGACTGCCTGATAGGAGCCTTGTATTTCACAGCACAACACACAAATCCGGATGCAGTATTTTTAAGATTATCAAATTGTAACTATTTTCACCAGAAATTCCAGACCATATAGTAGGTACAATATCAGATTACACAGCAGGATATCCGGCACATCTGATCTTACCCAGATCATTTCTCCATACCAGATAGGATGACAGCTTCGTAAAATAAGTGGCCAGCGGAATTTTTCAAATATTCAAAATATTTTTATACCAATTAAAAAACAAAATCAAATTGGAAAAAAAAAAAAAAAAAGCATTTATTTGTGATTTAAAAAAAAAAGAGAAAAGTTACAAATAAATATACATTTGGCAGGGACAATGGCAGATGTTTGGCTCTGGAGAAAAGTCTTTTGGTCCTAACTGTTGGTCAGGCACACTGAGCTGTAAATCACAGGCAGCAGCACACTGTTGCTGGTCATTAATAATAGACACTAACTACATCATCATCACAGTCATAACCTCCAGTACTACAATTGCACTCTTTCCAGAACATGTATGGCAGACAAAGGGGTGTAGGGAGTGCTTAACACATAATTGGCAATTATAAATGCAGCCCATTAAGCGATTAATCTTATCTGAATCTGCCGCTAGGACATCCCATTTAAGCCAGAATATCAAAGTGCTTGGGCTGCCATCTACCGCACATGCTATGGGATAGCAAAAGCTCTAGTTACTGTCAGTCAGTTGGTATGTAATAACTTTACCGTGCTATAGATGGCTGCATGACGTGTGCGCGTACATCTGTCTTCAGCGGTATGTACAGTTCCAGCGTGGTTTTTTTCTTTTAACAAAATTGTTTGTTTTTCCTTAAGGGACAGCCAACAAACAGGAAAAGGGAAAGTCCCATAAACCCCCACAAAGACGACATCATGGCTGTCCCAGAGTAGTTCAGTTCTCCAGACATAAGTCAGGACAGAGAGAGACCTTAGTAAGTCACATCTCGCAAGGTGCTGATGCTGCGTACAAATAGCCTGATCATGTGACAGTTTTTACGCTAACTTTTAAAGGAAACTCCTTTGCAAACACAACCAGCAAAAAAAAAACAACAACAACAACAGTGTTTTGTCAACAATACCACAACCTTTTGTTTTTTTTCAATGAAATAATTCATACCAGAAAAATACTGAGCCAGTTACTGGATAAAATACTTATTATACCTGGTGGCTAAACAACACAGCTGTACAAACACCAAGGCTGTGTGTGACACACAGCTGCAAACCTTACAAAACCAGGCTAAGAGCCATCCACTCCAGCTTTTAGAGACAGTCTTACTAATATTAATCATTCTGCTTCTCTGAAACATAGCACAAGAAACTGTAGACTTTGATATTAGGTCCGATTGATAGTTAATGTGTTACAGAAAAAAAAATAATGGATCTCTGACTTATTGCATAGGTTAGACCCTACCCATAATATGGCTATGTTCTGGGGTGAGGGTGACATCATCAGTGCACTGACATTTCCATTGTCACCCAAAACTAATGGTAAAACTCAGCTGCAATTCAATTACTAAATAGTTCTTTATATAAGTACTTAGAAAAACTCTACTAGCCAGGTCTCTTTGTAACATAGTTTTCAGAAAAAGATAATCATCATCTTTTTTCTTTTAACAGTTCTGAAAAACAAGGAAAACATACAAGGAGGACAACTAAATATTATAAAACTGGAATGATTTAGATCTGGTCCATGTCATAATGAAATTTTTTTCCTTCTCCATGTTACTTAAAACAATAAATTATAAAAATTCAATGCTTAAAATAAACTATTTAAAACTTTACAGGTTCCTTCTCCTGATTTTAAGAGAAACTGTAAATATATATATATTTGTTTATCTACTCTTATTACACTTAGAGATAGAAGTGAAGGAAACTTTCTAACTAATGCTCTTTCCATAGTGACAGACACACATCTCAGTGAACAGTGTCAGTCAGTCGGCCAAGGAAACTCCACAAAACATCCTAAGGATGAGACGGCATGCATCTAAAGCAGGTCAGATTTATTATGAATGATAGTCCAACAGTGATGAAGTAACAGAATAACTCTCTCTGAATGTATTTTTGTTTACCATCTTACTTTTTAAATTTCCTTCTGTGCAAAGTACAATAAGTTACTATTGTGTAAAAAAAATTGGAAATTTGGCACTTTTGGTGTATCTAAAATGAAGAATTCCGAGTGAGTAGAAAACAAATCCAGTCAAATGCCAGGATCCAGTTACAGGAAATTTACCAGTCTATACTGTATTGGATGCAACATTCATTAATTAATTGTAAGACTAAGCTTAAACTTTTTTTTTAATCCATAGTTCTCAAACAAAAACTACCATGCTACCTAGGGATGGGATACTAGTACTACTTATAGACAAGGTCTGGGAATTTGGGGTATGGTTACCTAACAGTTGTGTGTCTAAGGAAAAGCGTAGCACCTCATTGGAAATACTCTTAACATTCATGACTCTGCAGGCGCCTACAGCAGCAGTGACAGCACAAGATTCACTCAAGAGAAATTAATTAAACCTTCAGAAGCCATCATTTTCTGCCAAGAATCAGAAGAAGAAATTTACCTTATTAAAATATTTAAGTGTACAAAGACATTTCTAAGCTATAATATATACCAAAATACTACTAGGAATTGTAGCTAATTGTTTGTTTTTTACTCAGGTAAATCTAAAATCTTATTAAAAACAAACTTACTTTTATAAATTAAATATACTTATATCTGCAATATATCCAATGGAATTTTACTTTACATTTCAACAACCTTTTTTGTTTAGTACACTGTCAGTAACAATGTCACGGTTTGAAGATATTATGTTTGGAACACACTAAATAATGAAATTAGCAAGGAGAAGGTAAGAAAAGTTATGATGTTAATGTAACATCGATCTGATGTGCCACAGACTGCTGGGACAGAGGCCAAGAAAGTCAGATGAACAGTTTGAGCAATATAACTTAAAACAGAGAAACAAACATGAGACAGACCAGCTGACAACAGTAGCAAATGTAACGCATAGAAGACTAGAATCAACATAGTTTATGACAGATTTTCAAGGCACACTGATGCACCTCACTGGCTTCTTCCCGATCAAAAAACTGAAAACTGCTTCTTGCCTCCCCATGTGACGACTGGCTAATGTGTAATGAAGCCAAATCCTGCTGACAAAACTTCACTTGCTGAATTTTATCAGGGTGTCCTTCATATTTTAGCTGTGCACTGTATTTCATCAGGAACTGATCTCCATCGCCGCTGTCGTATGAGAAATCAAGGATATCTCCAGAAGAGTTTGATCCCACACTTCCAAAACTCAATCGCTTCCTAGGATCACTGCTCTGGCTAGGTCGCTTTAAAATTCCCCTCTTGCTGTTTACATAAGGTTTCTCAGTGCAAAACTCATTGCCAGCAGCCTTCTGGAAAACTGTGTTGTCAGTTAATGTTTTGGATTTACTGTCAATCAGTTTGTCACCTGCCTGGGAAGTGAAGACGGGTTCATAGCCTCCATCAACAGTGTCTCTCATCTCCTTGGCAACAGAGTCATTTAAAATACACCCACTGTCACCACCAATGTACTGACTCCTCCTTTTGAGAATGCTTCGAATAGGTTTCCCCTCAGAGTCAAGTTGCCTGCTTTCCTCACTGGCACCCTTCATGTCTGCAGAAATTGTTTTAGAGTTCTCTTTATTTTCAGAGATGTCCACTGCTCCAAGAAAGTTCTCTCTTCCATTCAGAAACTTTGTCTCTTGATCAACATCATACACTGCTTCATCCTCTTCAAAGGTTCTTTCGATCCTCTTCCGCCTCCATGTTGCCTTGCTGCGGAATGCTCCTCGCTTTTTGATTTCCAACAAGTCTATTTCACCATCACTGTCTGAGGAGAAACTGGAGTGGTCTCGTCCTGTGCCAGCCTTGAGCAGCCACTGGCTTGGGTATGGCTCATTGTTAGGTGTTATTTTGTATCCTAAGTTGACCCACCAGTGATGAACTATGGCCTCCATACTTGCTCGCCGATCTCGATTCACTGTCAACAGTTGTCGTATCAACCCAGCAGCATCTTAAAAAGTAAGTAGGTAAATTGCATATTATTATTTTTGATTCAAAGCTGAGCTGAAAGAACATGACCAAGAGTTTCAAATTAACAAAATCACTCAAGCTTACAAATCATAGGTTTTCACTATAATTTTTTCTGAACTTCCAACCACATTCTTCGATTTAATATTAATTTTGATCAATATAAAATGATCTATTTATATAAAGAAAATTTCATTAGAACAGTTTTGTATGAAACATAAAGTGTTCTTAGTTCTCACTGTAAAGTAGTAGTCAACTACATATGCTGATACTTAACATTAGTGAGAATATAGACAGTGCCCACCACGACAACTGGAAATTCTTTGGTCATGAGAAATTCTAGAGTAAAAGAGAATTTCTCTTCACTATTTTTCTCCCTTATATGCTGAATGTCCACAGACTAAGGTATTGTAGAAAATCAGAACTTTATGTAATCAAACCTGAATTTTTCTCAAAGCTTATATTGCAAACCACAAACCATAATGTCACTAGTTGTCCCTTGTCAAGCTAGTAAAGTCCACACCCACACCAAATAAATACACACCAGAGGACTTAGCAGGTTCATAGTAGTCTCCCATTGTGATCTGTTTCCTGAGTCTTTTGAAGTCACTGCCATCAAATGGCATGGCTCCATACACCAAAGTATACAGAAGTACCCCCAGACTCCAGCAGTCAACCTAAAAAGATGAAAATAGTGTTGATATTTCCTTTAGATGTTGAGTATGAAACACAAGAGTACTTCATGGTAATCAATCCTTTAAAAACAAATTTAAAGTTTTCTGAGGAAAGATAAAGAAATTTCACTCTAGTAACATTTCAAACAACCTATGTATGCTCAAAGATTTATTTGGTGTATTCCTGAGATGTAATGTTGAGTGGAATTAGCAATATTATGAGCGATGGAATCCTAGAGAGAACCAGCATTATTGATCATTCTGAATGCAAGAAGGGAGAGGAAACACTAGAAGTGTCAAGTTATTTTCAGTAACACAAACACCTGTAAAAGTCTGGGGCCACACATGATTGCAGTTCATATCAGGTTTTAAAATAAAAGGCAAATATCTTACCTCAGGCCCTTTGTAAGCAATACCATTGACTATCTCTGGTGATGCATATAGTGGACTGCCACAGAAAGTGCTCAGTAGATGTCCTGGCTTGTGGTAGTTGGAGAGACCAAAATCAGCAATCTGAAATAGCATTACATGATTGATAGCCTCAAGTGAAAAAAAAAGGTAGAAATGAAAGGAACTGAATTTGAATAAATATAAAAGAGAAAGAAAAGAGGCAGAGAATTACAAATAAAATCTTAAACGTTCTTCACAGATTACTGACTGACACATCATAATTTATTTCTATTATTAACAAAATCAGAAAGGTATCAATGTTACTGTCAAAACTGCATGATGACCACAAACAAAACCCACTAGTTATTCTTCTTTCTATAAAACTACATCTTTTCTTACAGTTGCCGCTCAACAAATTACCTTGACTCCTGGTTCTAACCATCTGCCCTCTCAATCATCTAACTCTTTCCTAATTTTTGTATGCACGCATAGATACACACCGAACAATCATTACTTTGGTAATACAAAAAAACACAAGAAGAAGAAGTTAGGTGTAACTGTGAATGACAATTTCAGAATTCACCATATAACTGATGTAGAAAACATTTAAACAAAATTTTGCACAGCAAAGCTATTTAAAAAAAAAAGAAGCAACACCTAACTGGCGCCAAAGCCTAGTAATTAGCAAAGTGCTTTAATATTAGCATCATCTTGCTAATTAAAATTGAATGAATGGCTATACGCTAACCCTCACCCTTCGTGGTTTTGGGTATTCGCACACTACCCCACCTGCAGTTAGCAATGCTCTTTCACGCACAGTGTTTACTGCACAAAGCCTTTAAAATTACCGCATTTTGTCATAGCAGTTTATTTACATCTTACATATCACACACACATCATTACATAGTCTTTACTATCGAAATGTGGTTACTTGTGTGTAGAGAATCTATCTCATTTTTGCATAAGTTTTTAGCATTGGTGTTCACCTGGAACGTATCTCCCGCGAATGACAAGGGATCACTGTATGAAAACTGCCTTTTAAATAAGGGTAGATTTTTGTCTGTTTATTTGAAATGAGATAATAACAGAGTCACTGATTACACAATTTTTTGGTGACTTAGTTCTTCAAGCAGGACAGTCCACAAATTCCATCACTCCCATGTACAGTGGATCACAGAATTTACTTTGCTTGTTTTACCATGCCATAAAAATCTGATATTTTTCTTCTGATGGAGCTAATTTGTGTTAAGTTTCCTGAGAGAAATAGTGAGTCAGCAGTCTCCATTAAAACAACAAGCAACTGGTTCCTGCATCATGTTGAATACTAAAAACAATCTGGTTTAACATACACATCTCATGATCATTTCCTATTTATTAAATTGGAACTGCACCATCATCTAATTACTTACTCGCTTTTTGTGAGGTTCCCACTTAATAGAGGTAAGGGTAATATTTAATCTACAACACGCCATCTTGAAGTAGCAGCTAATGAGATCCCTGGAACACATGCACTTCAGTGGTTTCAGATCCCCAACATCATGCATCAGCAGGTTATTTACTGTTCAACTGATCCCAAACACCTACTTGTTACATCCACAAATCAATGTACACTTTCATCAAGTTCATTCTGCCCACACCACCTTTAAAAAACAAAGATGTTCCACTGACCTAAATTCTCTCTAATATCCAAATATTTACCACCCATATATTTAGAAGAAAAAGTTGCCATAGTATTAGCAGAGTTTTACCATTTTTCTCATGCTTCACTATTGTGAACCATCAGTCTCTGAGCTGGTGTAAAGAAGTTAACTTTAAGAATGGCTTGGTTCATCAAGAGAGATTTTATACCTGGTTTTACTACTTCCATACATGGGCAATAATAAAAGCAAAACAAAGTAAACATCCTGCTTATGAACATGCAAATTAATTACCTTTACATTTTCTTGCCCATCTAGGACGATATTCTCTAACTTCAGATCTCTGTGAACAACACCATGCTGAAAGACAAACCAAGTTCTCATTGTAACAATATCTATTCTTTCCACATTTTCTGTGCACTGCTGTAACTTGTAATCATACAAGTCTCATCTGATATGGATTTACCAGTTAAAACTGCTGCATGCAGCAACACAATAAGAGTTTTGTGATAAATCAGAACAAGAAATAGTGTATTTCATCTGTACTTCAGGTAGAGGATTCCACTTGAAAACAAAGAACATAACTGGATAAAAACAAATTAGAGCTCTCATGTTATTCAGCAACAGATTCAAGAGCTGCTCTCTTGCAGTGCCATACATACAGAACATTAGGAGAGAGAGAATTTGTTTACCTGGTGAGAGTAGTAAATAGCAGCAACAATCTGGCGGAATATCTTCCTCGCCTCTTTCTCTGTCAGCCTCTCCCTTGTGTTGATATAATCATACAGCTCTCCTCCAGCTGCATAATCCATCACCAGGATAATCTTCTCTCTGTTCTCAAACACTGATGAAAACAAAGAAAAAAGAAAACATACAATATTTGAAATAATTATGGAAGCAGATAAAAACTGGATATAAAAGAAAATAGCATGACAGAATCACATCTCATGTATAAAAATGAAATGCACCACTTGGTCAATCATGGAAGCAGTCAGAAAGTGCCGCACCTGAGAAGTATAAAAGTATAGTGTGATGTGAGGTGAATACTATGGCTGCTTGGAAGGAAATATCACATGACAAGTGTATAGAAATCAAAGTCTTTGCTAGTGAAAGCCACTCCTCATAGCACAAGATAGCCCAATTTCATCTTCCAGAAGGAGCTGAATGTGAGATTCTTGGGAGGATAAGCAAAACTGGTACTGGTGTCAATGGAGTACAAACTCTTGACCTAACTGCAAGTATGGATATTAACATTTCTTCAAAAACAGTGAGACACACATTAATGCAAAATGGTCTCATGGATGCATAACTGCCCAAAAACCTTTGCCTAGAAGAGGCAACCAAACAGCAGAAAATGAAATGGCAGAATGACCAAAGTGAAAGGTGCTCTTTACAAATGAGTCAAAGTTGAACTGTTTGGCAATAATGGAAAGTAGTTTGTTCAAAGGCAGACTGGAGAATAGTATAACAGTCAATAAAAAAAGCTGGTTTATCGGTACAAGCATGGGGCTGCACATCACCCAAGGTAACAAAAGATTTGTATAAAATTGAAGGTATGCTGACAGGCAGGTTCCATCCATCATGTCATTGCCTCCAGAAGACATCTCACTGGATGAGAATTCACCTCCCAACCTGACAATGACTCTAAGCATGTAGTCAATGTAGTGAAAAACTATCTGGAACATAAAGAAGCTAACTGATGGAATATTCACAAAGATGCCTTGGCTTGCATAAAGACCTGATATAAATATCATTGGGGGTATATGGCCACTGAAAATGTCATATGGAAACCAAACACCCTAGATGAATTGTGGAAAGTGCTACAGGGTATTTAGAACACCATTCCAGTCACAGAGTAATAACTTATATGGAAACATGAAAACAAGGTGTCATTCTCCATATAAAGAAAAGGGCTCACACACCGAATACTAATACAACATATTAATTGTTTCTGTAATAACGCATATTCTGTGTGCGTTTCGATAGTTATTTCCAATAGTGTATATATTTGTGTTTTTATTACAGTAGTTAAAAAATCTGTCAATGATACCAAAAAAAACAACAACAAACTATTATATTGTTGTTAATGGTAACTTTTTTATTGTAATAAAAGTTAGAAGTATACCTTAAGTTATCTCACCTTCAGTTGATTTTTTAAGTTAAATATTTAAAACATCTTTAGCACATACAAAACGCAGTACATTATTGAAGTCCATATGCCAATGTACAGAAGCCTGTCAAAAGTAAATAAACACCCTGTTCATAATAAAATTAATTTAATCCCAGTGTTCTTCCTAAATGAAATATTGTTTCAATCAGTAGTTAGCAGATCTGCCCTTAGTTTTACACAGAATGGGAACTTACCTATAGAGCAATAAACAAAGGTGGAATGATCTACATTACGAAGTGTCTACATACTTTTGACAAGTGGCTTAAAAACTAAACCATGCATATGTCACCACAGATTCTAAAAAACTCCTGATCATATCCACAAAGAGTAGCATGGTATCTGAAGCTAACCAAAAAACTTTCAAACATCCTTTGACATATTTGCTGTGCATACAATTGTTAAACTAACAATAAAATAGCAGTGTTTCCAAATTCTTCCATAAAAGGAAACTGATAAACATTTTAATCTCTGGTGGGGACAGAGAAGAGTTCAATGAGCTGACCCGACCTGACCTGACCTGACCTGGAGCCCCCCCCCTCAATATGAAAGCCCTGGACTAGACTGACTTTTTGTAAGTTGTGCTAAACATGGGTCAGTGGTGGTAATTTTTCATATGATATAACTCAAGGATAAATGAAAACCAGTGAAGCATAACTATGTAGAATTATTTTTTTTGGAAAAGTTTGCAATTAAATTTTAACCACTTTTATCTCTCAAATTTTATACCATTAAATTCTAATGTAATATAGCTTTCAGTAGTGGGAAGAGATTGCTCCTCAACACCTCAATATATTTTCCAAAAAAAATCTGCTTCATTGTTGCTTTTAATCCTTTGACGGAAAAGAAAAACCAACCTTATAAGATGGTGCTTCAACCAATACAAGTATATTTTACAGATGCTAAAGCAAAAGACGAGACACATGCCATAGCATTTTATTTAAAAATGTATTTATTCAGCAAAAATAGCCAGAAAGAAGCTTAACTTCCTCAGGATAAACACTTTGCAGTTTGTTCACATTCCTGCCATTGTCCATATGAACAACAATATTTATCCAAGATGAATATTATCAATGCAATGTTTGCAACCAGAGACACTATACATAGCTCACTAACAAAGCAGGTCAAGGGAAAAAGATAAAAAAAAAACTTGAAGAGATGACTACACCAGCTTAAACTTTACCCATAGGTAATTTTTCAAGCACATACAATACTGAAAAATACTGAGTTTCTTATGTATGCAGCCAGACTCTGATATGTTTTGAATACTACAAACAGGAGGACAGCTATAGGAGAAACTGTAATGTGATTTGGAAGGAAAACATGGATGCAGTTGAAAATTTAAACCTCCATTTTCTCCACGACACTACTACAAAGCTTGAATTTATTTATAAAAATGCTAAATATACAATACACTAAAACCTTCCTTTGCCATACATATTAACTACAACAGCAACTGAAATGTTCATATAAAAATGATTTATAGGGAGAGACTAACAATAACAGAAGTGATTATTATTATTATAAACTGAGTCAAGTTGGTTTAAGCACCATATATATATATATATGTTTATTGTTGGTGGCCAAATAAATGTGAAATATGGTATAGAAAGGGTGAAAGTTAGATACTACTACTGCATACTAAATAATTTCATTTGCCTTATTACAAGATGTGGTAAGAAATCCACAGCCATAGTCCCTGAATGTACTTGACTACAATTTTTTTTTAAGAAACACAACAAAAAGTTACAATAATATTCTGTGCAATGTTTTACATACATCTGCTTTGTGAATGAAAGTAAGAGAGCGTCAGCCGCTAAAAGGTTGGTAGTGAAGAGACCACTCTTTCTTCCCTGGTGATTTCATTAACTTGTCTCTCCTTGACCATCCATCTAGAGCAGACACCAATGAGGTCTATGAACAAACAGGCTCTAATGACCAGATAAATCCCCAACAGTTGTTGTATGGCACAGCGTCTCTTGCAGTATAAAACCTTGTAGTGCGCATGCTGTGCTGTGTGGAATCTTGGAGAGAGGGAATTGAGCTGTTGCTTAAGTAGTAGGGTCTCTTCCTTCCTTTGTTTTCCACATCACAACATTGAAGTCGACTACGTGTAAAAACCCTGTGGCCGGCAAGTAATCCCCAAATAAAGGAAAAACAGAATGGTAAGAATTAAAACACCAACAGAAAGCAAGACGCAAACTGCACCTCACTAATGACTTCCTCCAAGATGATTTTTGTAAAACTAAATTTAAAGGACAAAACAGGTTACTTTAAACTTCTTTCATGACGATGATGATATTTCTGTATTACAGGCAATAAATGCCAAACCTGATTGGAATCCTTGTTGATTTTTTTCACATATACACATTATAATAAATCATCTACCCTTTAGTGTTTTATTTAGAACAACGTTAATAATAACAAAATCTGACAATTAAATTCTAATTGGCCAGATAGATAAAACAATTTTATTTTGTGACAAAATGGGAAGGAAACGGTTTTTTCATAGAGAGAGAGAGAGAGGGGGGGGAGGGGAGGAGAGAGAGAGGGGGGGAGAGAGAGAGAGAAGAGCGAGAGGGAGAGGGAGAGAGGGGGAGGGAGAGAGAGAGATGGGGGGAGGGAGAGAGAGAGAGAGGGGGAGAGAGAGAGAGAGGGGGGGAGAGAGAGAGAGAGAGAGAGAGAGAGTGTGTGTGTGTGCACGCAAGCCTGCATTGTTGCCCTCCCTTGATTAAAGACCCTGTGCCATTTAGTCACTGCCAATTTTAGCTCAAATAATTAATGAGTCATACAAATATTTAGATCAGAAAACCCACTTAGTTCCTGGCCAAGTTTCACTTTTATCTGTTTAATTAATCATCTGAAAGAAGGAATAATGACAGCACAAGATAACATCAAAGTCAAACCATAGTCCCTTCATCTATAAATGACATCTAGATACAACTGACTGCTGCTGTTTAGAGGATTCTGTGATTAACTCAAATTAGAAAAAAGTTAACTGCAGAGGTAACACAACAAACCAACCAATCTCCATCATAATGCATCAACTGCAGCACATACATGCCTTCAAACATTCTACATCACATCTATAATTCATAATTTTTTTAAAAAATTTGTAAAAGCTGGTTAAAGAAAACTGCCAAGAGAATTTTAGTAGTGAAACAGTTTGGAAGGCAACTGATCTAGTATAGTGTAAACCAAGCTTTTTTACATTTACCACTAAGAATTTAATATTTTTTAAAATTATTATTTTAAAAATTAAAAAGCAAAACAAACAAACAGTAGTTCTGCCAAGGCTGGTCACTAAATGGACCAATTTGTTTTTAGTCACCTTCTTGTCATCACTAATGGTAGGATTTTTTCAGAAGGACTAGAAAGGAATGGTGAGACTTCAGTACTAGCGCTAACAATAAGATAAAAGGCCCTCTGCCACACCAGCAGAAAGCATCAATCTGAGTAGTCAAGGTGTGCTAACCTCAGTCAGTCCTGAAGAGCAGAAATTCCAAAATCTTTAATGACTCGTCCTGGCCAGTCTTCTCAAAGCCAAGCTGATGTGTTCAGTGCCGGATTTAGGACAAATGAGGCCCTGTGCTAGATAAGTTATGAGGCCCCTTACTTGGGCCCTGAAGGAGGTACAAACTACAAAGTAATGCTTCAACTGCTTTTGACAATTTTTACAGACCGATTTCACTTTTATGAAAAACATTTGAACGTTTAACATTTGAAAAATTCATCATAAAAAATTTTTTTGGCAGGAAGATGGGGCCCCCTGGCCAACGGGGCCCTGTGCTTAAGCGCACCTACACACAATGGTAAATCCGGCACTGGATGTGTTGCTAACTATTTCAACTTAGTACAAGATAATAAAATCCACTTTAAATAGCAGGTAAAGTACACACATATCTGCGTCTAATGTGCTTTAGCACGATGTCACACTGTAATCTAACAAAACAAACATTTAATTCAGATTTACTCCAAACTATCCAAATTGTCAGAGAAAGACAGCTGAGATAATACCCAGGGGGAGGGGGGGGGAGTGAGCTCTGTCCCAGCTGCCAGACAGGTATGTAATGTTCTCCTCCTGCCCAGAAGGTGTATAATCAACTGAGGAGAGAACACAGGCACATGGAGGGGGCTCCCCCTCAGTGCAGCCAGGCGTCACCAATTTAATGGTTTCAGAGGAATGTCTAGCCACTGTGAGAAATGTCCAATGTACAAAAAAGAGAAAAGAAGAAGAATTCACTAAGCAAAATGCGGAAAGTTTAAATAAATACACCGCCACCAACTTCTCTAAAAACAGGAATGAAAACTGTGGCTGGCATAAGCATGAAGCTTACAATTAAAATTAACAAACAGTTTCACCAACTGCCGAAGCAAGCAAAGGAAAAAAAAGTTAAGACATGTTTCATTAACCCCTCTCTTACCTCAAGCATAAAAAGGTATTTCCTACAGAATTCTCTTCTTTCTGGTATTTTTGAAGAACACACACACACACACACAAAAAACCAACCTCATCTAGCATCCTCTTACAGCTGACTCTCCAGCACTTGCTGACCACTTTGTCAGTTAGTACTTAGGAAAGAAAACAAAAGCATTTTACTCTCCATTCCAGCATAAAAAATACACCAAGCAAACAAACCTAAATGCTACACCATCTCCCATTAATCAGCATACTGATAAATCTCCTCTTTAAATTACCTTTCAAAGTCACCTGGAACATTTCTCCATAATCCAATAATAATGGTAGTAGTAATCTAATCTCTGGTTAACTAGCTGACACATCTGCAATGATCTACAAACTTCCTTTACAATCTATTAAAAAAAACAACAAAACTAACCACTATTATAAAAGGTATTCCCAATGTTTAACTCAGTTAACTACAAAATGAAACATTTAAGAGATGGAAAAGAAAGATAATCAAATTTAAAAAGGAAATCCTTAAAACTCTGGTTGGAAATAAGAAAAAATGAAACGACAACAAAGTAAACTCAAGTAACTCGTTTAGTTTTTTTTTTTGAAGTCCCTTTATTTTCTCTCATTACAAAATTGTTAGGGTGTTTGTATTTTTAAAAAAATTAATTTTTTTTTTTTGTTTTTCTCCTTAGCTACAGCTCCCTCTATCTCGTATCTACAGCTCTGACCAAAAGTGTTTCACCACCGTAGAATAACAGAGACAAACAGCCATAGCCACCTCTAACCACACAGTATCATTTATGAGGTCTTTTCAGAAATCGTGTATCTGCATGTTATATTTCAGATTGTATTTTTTTCTTTTACATACATAATGGGAAAATTACCAAAATTGAAAAATGTGACAAAGTAGTAAAAACTTCGATACATTAATGTAACATTATTATGCAAATTCAGCAGGTTTAATCAGACCGTATCAAGTAAAATTAGAAGATTCTAGAGTAATGCAAAACCTTACGTCATGGTTGTAGTAAGTGTGACTTAATTAGTAAGACAAACATACAGAGAAATAAATGAGTCTACAATAAACTCTATGATGATGTGAAAATCATCTCTGACTAGTTAAAAATAAAAGAAAAGATAATTTATATTAAATATTTCTTTTTTCCAAAGTTCAAAATTATAATAAAGGAATTAACTAGAAACAGATACAGGAAAATCTGACAGCAATACAAATCTTAGTAGTTGACTCCTAAAAATCCAAACACCACGGGACCAGAAAGTATTCAGATTCCTGAATTTTACAAAGTCTTAAGTGGTACGGAACCACTAGATTGTAATTTTGCATTAAAAAGTTTTAAAATAAAGAATCATCAATAAATGCATGGAGATATGAATAATATTTTAAAAATTGTAGTAATGAATGCTTTAATCTAAGGTAAGAGAGGTTGTAGGCAAGTGCCACCACTATGCAGATATGGATGACCTTGAACCTCTCCCACATCTAGGAAACCAAAAAACCATTGTGTAAATTCACCAGTCTGTCCTATTAGTTTATGTACTGAAACATCCCTGTCTAGTTTTCATAATATTCCGACTCTTTGCAAGACGGCAAAAGTAATGTTTCCTCTTCACACTATTCCACGTTTCTTGGGAGCCATTGTAGGGTGGCTCAAAGACCACAGAGCACAATGAATGCGAGGTTAGTGGG
The DNA here is from genome assembly GCA_018389105.1 of Nautilus pompilius. NCBI lineage: Eukaryota > Metazoa > Mollusca > Cephalopoda > Nautilida > Nautilidae > Nautilus > Nautilus pompilius. The sequence continues at coordinate 175,892 of JACATO010000980.1, read as the reverse complement.
ATAGTGCTGAGCGAAAAATGGCCAAACTTGCAAACCCACATCAAATTCTGCTGGCTACTTTAAATCTAAAACCAAGCATTACGAACTTTTGAACAGAGGGGTTTTAGGAGCCAAATGTACTTAAGTTTTTTTTAAACACAGTAAAAAAAACCACAAGTCTGGATGTCACTAAAATAGCAGCCCTGATGGTCTAGAGATCATGTGCTGTAGTAAGAAAATTTTGGTTAAAAACCAAAACAAAGAAACAGTAAAAGATCTGATGGGTTCAAATTAAGATTCGGTAGTAGGCTACTTTTAGTGTTAATTAGGAAAGACTTTTCTAAAAGCTTGTAAGAAGTATAGTATACACAGAACTAACATAAAAAAGTTAATATTTTACCACCCCAACATATTTCTATTTATTATTTTTATTCCTTCTGTGCCCTGATTTTGATTAATTAGGTATTCTCTCCTCCAAAAATATCTTTAATTACATCCGAACTGACAGGTGCTCCCTGGAAAAGTTGATTAATCAAGCAGACCAAATTAAGAATATTCCTTGAATGACACGTTAGCTGGTTGGTTAGCAGCTGCAGCATAATGAATCGGAGAGATACTAGGAAAGTGCTTAAATTAATGCTGACGCAGACACTTTAGACCAGGAAGAAAATTCAGATGATATTTCATACATCACATCTATTTAGGATATTCAAGCTTTGAGAGAGAAGATTTTTCATAGCTTTGAAATATTGAAAAAAAATTTTAAGGGCTTTACTGAAAGTGTGCGTAGTTTAAAACAAAACACACAACTTTAAAATGTAATAGGTTATCCTCGTATCAGCCTGCAGTGTGCAAAGAACATCGCATGTGAGGTTAGGCCAGATGAAAAGCTAGAAAAGGGACGGATAAAACAGCAACTAGCATATCAAATGCCCACACACTGCTTGTACAACAATAGTTCGGTATTGTGCCTAACATTAAAGCACGAATTGCCGTTCTTCCTTTACCCATGACCTCTCTCTCACTCAGGAAACCCGTTGCAATGATACCAACAAAGCTTACACAGGAGCTCAAAATAAAACTGGGTAAAAATCAGATCTCAAAATAAAACTCTTATAAAAACATAACGTATTTGCTTTTACATCTCAACATGATACCGAGTATAAGCAAGCCAGATTAGATACCAGTCTGATCAACAAGAAGATCGCTGTCATTTTCTTTTGGTTAAAGTTTAATTTCTGCTACAACAAGAGAGAGATGGAGGTGGAAGTCTCCACCAAACCTCTCACAACGATTCCCCTCCCTCCCTACCTGGCCGGCCGTGCATAGACTAGGTGCTAAAAAACAACCAGAATCATAGGCTTAATTATCAATGAAAGATCAAATTATCATCCACTTCAAAAAAAGAAAGAAAAAAAAAATTTTTTTTGAGAGCTCCGTAACTTTGAATGTTTGTGTGCCGGTGAAAGGGAATATCTATAATCTTCAATAGTCAATAAAAGCCCACATTCACCTCTGGAACCATTCTTATTTGCTTGCTTAAAACAGTTTTAACATGCAGAGTGATAATTTCATCTTTTGTAATGAATGGCCTCATGCAGATAAGCAGGGCGAAACAGAAAAATTACTAACTGGACCCATAGTAACAGCAGAACAAACTAAAGGTTAATCACCCACCTATGCACAAAGAAATGTTTTAACAAAAACAGCTGCCTCATCCCAATTCCACACTCACCTACCTGATATTTCTGAGTTTACAGAAGAGACGTACCTCTAAGAAACTTGCCAGAAGCTGCCAATTGTGTCTTATAAAAGATGACAAATTCTAGTTGAGCTTATCAGTAAGCCGCACTGATCATTTGGTATATATTTTATCAGGTGCAGCTCTTTGCATATATATATATATATATGCTCTTAACCTCTAATGTTTCACCCCACCTTTTGGGAAGACTAGTAAGAATTATAATACAATCTTCTTTGCTAAAAAATTTTAATATTGGCCCAACTTTAAGAAAACAGCATTTAACAAAAACACGTCTCTCTAATCACTGACACTACTTTGGTCTGGGTCTGATAAAAAATAAGATTTAAAAATCATTTACGGACTTTAATTTCGCCAGCCAGTTGTTTCTGTTCACAGACAGACATCTGACAAATCAGACTTTTAGATTTTCTTCGTTAATAATTTCTGCAAGTATCATTAACTGATATAAGGTAGCTTTTAAATAGATTGTATTTATACATCCATCAGATGTAAATGCATTGTCACTAACGCATTACCCAAGATTTTCTAAAGCTATGACAGAAAATGTAGGCTGAAAGAATTTTTCTAGAATTCTGGACTGTTAACATTCAACCCAATGGACAACTTTTCTGGAAGATTGTACTTTTAAAAACAGAACAAATTATAATGTCACAGTATATGAACACTGAAAGCTGATAGTTAGCTTAATCTCCAGCAGTTACTACTTAGTTAAGCCATAACATAAATATATGCATACAACAAGCATTTTTTTCTGAGAATAAAAACTGAGAGTGAAAAGATTATCCTTTGGTCAGTGTTTTGGTGACATCCGTATCCAAACATCAAGCATTTGAACAGTTTGTTAGTTGTAGTCCACCCAGTCTCAGAGGCTCACTTACTGGTACCATCAGCATATCTATTAAGAGAGTCACTGCAAAAATGTCAGGATAAAATGTATAAAATAAACAGGAGGCATCACTGATTAATTGGATATCTTAATCTAGTTCGAATTAGTCTCTGAAAGTGAACACTACAAACAACACGTTCAAAGCCAGGTAAAACACATACAGTAGGGTGATGACTACAGAACTTATTTTTAAATATCAAATTCCTGCTATGACACGGGGTGAACTTTTGCATATAGAACATTAATATAAAGCTCGTTTTTGATTTATGCGAAAAAAGTTGCCCCAGGGCTGCCAAATAAAAATTTTCGTTTTACGCTCTAATAGGGCAAATTTCATAAATATTGATGTATTGGCATTCTCATACAAATTTATTCATAACTGATGCATTGTTTGGGTCGCTTCTGTTCTTTGCCCTCTACCTAACTCTAGGGTTGCAAGATGCTAAGAAATAGCGATTTTGGTAAATCATGTGATTTCAGGGTGAAAGAAAAATCAGCGTGCGGAAATTAGAAAACAGTGTTGAAGTGGCTGTCGTGAGAGGTGGATGTGCGACGTGTGCTTCAGTGTTGAAAATTTGGTTGTTTATATATTGAATTAACTTGAAAAAAAATGCATTATATTTAAATTTCTCCTATTTTTAAATTTTACTTTTTATAAAGTTAATAATTTTTTTTATTATTTTTCCTTTTCTTTTTCAGATTAACTCCTATAATAAAGTTTAGTCTAATGGCTGATTTTAAGTCAAGTGATACAATAGACAAAAATGCTAAAATTTGGGCCAAAAATTTGCCAAGTACGACTAAAAGAAATAAAAGAAATTTGCCAAGAATTGAAAATTTCAAAGATTACGTTAGGTTACCTTTAAAAAAAGATGTTTTAGGATGTTACCATACACTACTTGATAATGAAAAATGAAAACAAAAGAGAATTAAAATTATTCATGAAGAATTAATTAATCTATGGAAGAAGATGAGTTTTCCCAAACTCAGTGAGCAGGCAATCATTGCTCGTATTAATAAACTAATATTAGAATATGAAAAAAAATCAAAGATGTCCAAAAGAAGAATTTTTAAAAAATTAGATACTGTATTTGACATTACAAAGCCAGAAGGACAATGGTTGTGTGAAGACGACAAGAAACTTTATGAAAAACAGATTGAATCTGAAGGAAAAATAGGCTACGCAACTCATAAACCAGCTCCAATTTCCTCAATTCATCCATCAAAAAGACAGAGATGCACTCAAAAAGACAATAAAACTGTGCCACAAGATGATATAAAAGATGACAAATCAAGTAGTTCAACCACCAATTCCGATACCAGTTCTAATGAAAGCATCTATGAATCTTCCCCTAAAGCAAAGCAAAAATTTTCTACGTCTCTGCCTATCAAATTAGTTACTGAACTATCACTTTCTACTCATACAGCATCAAAAGTTTGTTTAAATCTTGCAAAAGAGGGGATAAATCTGCCAACTCCTCAGTCTGGAATATTCAAACGTATGATTGATTAGATGTGGGGAAGAGCAAAAGTTGAAAATAAAAAATCTTCTTAGAGAAGAGAAAGATTACTGATTGCATTTTGATGGAAAAAGGTTACCAGGAGAAAAAGGAAAAGTAAAGCATGGAGAAGAGTATCAAGTTGTATGCCTTCAAAGTCCCACGAAAAAAATTAAATTAGGGGTTGTCAGATGTGAAAGTGGTTCAGCCGAAAGTATATTTAAAGGAATTGTTAGTATTCTTGACGACAATGATGCATGGTCTAGCATCAAAATGATCATTTGTGATACTACTGCTGTAAATACTGGCCATATTAATGGGGTTGTAGTTAGAATACAGCAAAAAATGTTACAAATGGGTCTAAATGTACCTCAGTACATAGGTTGCCAACACCACGTTTTGGACAGAATATTAAAACATGTTTCTGACTTCTATCTTGATAAGCATACCACAGGTCCTAATTTGAATTATATATTTATAGATGAAATAACTGAAGGGTATGAGGTCTTAAAAGAATCGTATACTCCGGAGGTAGAGATGCCCGTTGTGGAAAATCCTGGATGGAGAGATGATTTCAGGTTCCATTATATTCTATGCTTTGCATTTCAACAATATAAGGAAAATCGCAAATTACCGAAAATAATTTGGCGATCTCTACCATCAATTCATAGTGCTCGATGGAATTCCAGAGCAATTTATTCCCTTATTGCTTATTTTCTGTTACCCAACTGGAGAGCAATACTTGAAAAACCAGTTACTTTCATAGCTTCTGGTTGGCAGGAAGTATGGTTTTCTAACCAAAAATTTAAGAATGAAATATATGACAAACTCCTGTCAAATATTAAAGAAACTAAGTGCAGAACTGCTGAAAAATGCTTCAAAACTCACTGGTCCCAAGAAAATTCTGTCATTGATATACCGCGATCAAATATTATTGCTGAAAGGGGAATTAAACTAATGGAAGAATTAAGGGAAACTTGTAAAATTGATAAGTATTTAAATATAAAATTTGTTTAAAAAAACACCTTTAATTATTTTAATAAGTAGTATTGTACGATTTGTTACTTTTTAAAAAAGAAATAAAGTCTTTTTTTGATTTTTCTTTTACTTTGTTTTTAAATCTTTAAATCAAATCACTCTCATGTTTTGGATAAATTTTAAAAAGGGACACTATATTAAAAACTTTAAGTCTGACCCTGGGGGGACTTTTTTCAAAATTCAGAAGAATGATCAGCATATTTTTAATTCGTACCAAAAAAGTTCATTGAATCCTTCTGCAGGGTAATAACTTTTTTTTTTTTTGTCATTACCCTAACATACAGCTAGCTATTGATTTGTTTTAGGGTAGTTTTAAAGGGAAACATCTTAGGAAATTCACATTTGAAAGTAATCTTGAGGAAAACTGTTCAAAGATGTATGCAACATACAGTTAGCATATCTACTTGTTATTGTAACATTTCTTGAAACAAAGTAACTTTCCCTATGATCTTCTACTGTTTTAAAAGTTTGATAACTTTTAAAAATAGATTCTGATTTACTATATTTTTTAATTTAAGCAATGGAGTTTGATTATTTCTCTCTCTTACACAGGGATTCTATATAAACAGTAAACTTCCTAACTTATCTACAAAACTGCAGTTAACATAAGGTACAACACACAATTCCTTAATTTCAGAACCAGTAGTCTCAGTCTTGCGTATACAGTTAGTACTAAGTTATGCTGCGCTATTCAGATAATCTATCATTTTAATGAGCTAGTTAGCTGACAGCTAAAGGTCCATGGTAGTGATACATACTCCAGAACAAGGCTGCTATTTGTGGATTCCAGGGGGTGTGGGTGTGTGGGTGTACCATTGAGCCAAAAGTCATAGTATTCTGTACACAGAACAGTCACCTCAGCACCAACACATAATACATACTGTACTATTCATGCACTAAGCTTTAGAGCATCACATTCTCTTTCTTCAGTAAAACTTAAACAATTGTCAATCGAAAGCACATTTTTCTATGAAGAGATGCCAAACATAGAACAAATACACATACAATTTATAAATAATATACGTCTGATGACTATTTGTTGTCCTTTGTAATGACTCACCACCAATCATCTGTGCAAATTTTCATACATAACTAGCTACAAAGCCTGCAACAATAAATATGTCTAACTAGGTTTACCATAATTCTCAAAGTTGAAACCGGGACCAATGGGAGTATCACGCAAGGTCTGAAAGAGCTGCAGCGTGTGGGTTGGGTACTAAACGCTCTTTTTGGCATCGTAAAAATGTAAAAATAACAATTTTAAAATCCATGTCAAAGTGAAGTTGTGAAATGGGCAAAAACCGCAAAATATGGCGAAATTCCAACAGTCCCGCACACGTGCGCTGTCACTTTTAAATTAGAAAAGGCCGGAAAACCCACACGGCTTCCTCCTTTTTTCAAATAGTAAGAGAGTTTCATAAAGCGCTAGTTAAAGACTAACTAGTATCACTGCCTTGTGTCTTTGCTGTCAAACCAGGATAAAAATCATAAGAAAGAAAATTTTTCCAGATTTTCAAAAAACCAGGACAGCATTTCAAACTGGCCAGGATGTAAGATATGGTAAAAGCCTATGTCTAACTGAGAAACAGTTCCAATAACACAAATTTGTTTTCTAGATGGACTTTTTGTCTTCAATCAACTGAAATATCTACAATATAGACTGAGGTTGTAGGAAAAGCATAGCTGTTGCTGATTTTTAAAAAAAATGTTTAAATCAGATATTTGATCACATCAGCTTTATGAAAGGTAAGATTATCCAAATTTTACAATAAAAATCAAAATTTAAAACTACAAACATAATCATTATTACTATTGAGTACATTTTATAGAACTCCTGTAAATAACACGCAAACTCAAGCTCTGTTCAGTCTAAAAATATGGATTTACATTTAGTTTAAGGAATCTTCTGGGTAATAAATATGATATTTCAAACCAACTTAAAAGAAAACCAGTAGGTTCACAACTTATTTATATTGTTACACAGATAAAGTCAATGAATACACAAAAGCATTCTTGCAGTTTTCTCTAACTATTCACAGAATTGAGTAACTTCCATATTTTTTTAATTTCTGAAATCATATGAATCATTACATTTTATCTATGGTGAGATTGCAATCCAAAGTTGAGGGCATTTGAGCTAAAACACAAGAAAGTTTTGGATGCCAAAAATGATAAAACCTGCAGAAATTAAGCTTCTCTGAATCAACTAGAGATCCATTTATGAATCTTGTGAAAATATTAAAAAAATAAAGAATTTGAAATATATTTTTCTACCTCAAAAAACTCCTTAATCCAAATGAAAATAACAAAAACAGGTAAATAAATCAGATAATCAAATTTAATAGATAAACTTCAAAAAGTTAGATGGGAAAACAAAGTATAAAAAATTTTTTTGATCTCTTCCTAGTTTTTGTTCAATGTAGAGGCCATTTTGCTTTGCACTGCTCACAGTTGCTAACAATAAAAAAGCTTTATCCTACTGCAGTTATCATGTCTGTCATTGATAGGCATTGTTAAGAGAGTCAGGAGTTATGATGTAGGAAAAGTACCCATGGAACTCTTCATTTTGTGTGCGTGAAAGAAAACCCACATAGCCGGCTGGTGAAGAAGAGTGAGAAGAAAATGTCTGAGACGGGTAGTACACCAAACCAAGCTGATTCCAAATGGGATTTTGACTCGGGCCCTCAACCTTAGTCCACCAATGTACCCAGTTGCATCTGAGTTGGCAGGTTTTCCTCAGGCTGATGTAGTGATCTTAATAACTGATATGTATTTATACAGAAAATTACCGTGTCATCGTTTCTACAAAGGGTCATAAGCCATCCTAAAACCAGAGGGATCAAAATGTGGGTGGTTGATATAAATTACAGCAAAGGGTTAAGTTCAGCTCAACAAAGCTAAAGCAAAGTTACTGAAAAATTTTTTTGTAGTTTCTTAAAAACGTGAAAAAAAAAATTTTTTTTTTTAGTTAAAAAGAGAGTTCACTAACAAATTTTTAAAAAAATTTGTGTCAAACTGCTTTTGAAACATCTTCAGGCTAATTATAAATTGCCATTACTGCAGTTATCTTTAAGATTAATTGCATAGTCAACAGTTCTGGTAATAATTTAGGAAACTGCTGCTGTGATTGAGTTTTTGCATAACAGGAATACCAAGAGCAGACATCTCCATCAAGCCCTAAATTTTAATCTAATCTGATTAGAAAATGTACTAATTTTTCTAATTAAAAATTAGTTGCATTCAGTAAGTTAGGTAATGTCAAACTAATCATTAAATGGTTAAGTTTTGTTATTTTTATCCTGTGAAACAAATCAAAGACAAAATTTTAAAATAAAGGATTTTTAAGGTAATTTCCTTAAGCTCACGAGAGTCTAACAAAATCACTCCTAAAGTAGAGATGGCGGTACTGTCTGCTCATGAGAATTTAACAGCATCACTACAGGAACAACATAACATGACCATGCGCCATGGGGTTTGTTCATTCATTTTGCCTAATCAGCTATTTTTTCCACAATGTCGATCTCCTGACAAAAGTAACCCGTCTCATTCAAGTGCTGCACAGAATGAGAGAAAGAAGAGAAAGGAAGCCCATATCAAGTGTTAGTGAATGAATAAATATGAACGACTACCTCGAAAACTAATTCATTGAAAAATCACATTACCAGAGTGATTTCAGGTCATCATAAATTTTCCTTTTTTCAAAACACACCAGTCTTTCTCTAGAAATATTTAGAATACCAACAACTGCAAGCCCAAAAAATCTCCAAAAATGAAAACAATACACCATTCAAAAACACGAGATAGCTTTCCTGTTTTCTTCTATCAATGTTAGATACCTATGCAAAAGGAAAAGCAGGTCCAACATGTAAGGGACTGCAGCAAGCCCTTAAAACAATTATCACTCCCCTACAAATGATAGCAACAGGAAGGAATATCTTATCACACTAAAATAATACAGCTAATTTCTCAAACCATTTTGGCAATTTTTTTCTTAAATTGCTTTTTAAACATGCATTCTGTTGATTTAAATGGTACTAAGTGTTCTCACTTGTCTGACTGGTTGAGAGAGAGCTTGTTCGTGTCACACTAACAACAAACCTTTCTGTAGTCTCTCTCTATTCTTCTTATCTGTTTTGAAACCTTTTAACATTTATCTGGTCTTTTCTCTTAAATGCAAACCAATATGAATTGAGATTTAAAACAAAATGCATTGATTTCTCATTAAATGCCCAGTAATTTATCTCAAATGCAATTAAGATAATCCATCCTCTAAATTTGATCAGGCATCCCTTTACATGAGAAGAACACTATTTGGAATTATAAATGAGACAAAAACAAACAACTTAACAGAATGCTGCTGAAACTGTTTATAACCATAAGAAGTCAATATCATTTTATTATGTCATTAAAAGATTTTAATAGTGAACAAACATCCAAGTTTTATAACGAAACAAATTTTTTTACAAGAAAATATTTTTAAAAAATGAATTTATCTTCCTACATCTAACACAAGGACTGATGTATTTTGCTAAATCTGTAATTTCTCTCAAATTAGCGGAGGATAAGACTTTTACTTTAGTTTTTATGAACTCGTATTTTATTTCTTCACAAGGTTTTTAAAAGTACCAAACACAAAATATGTATAGTTATATATATATAATGTGAATCCTTTCTTTTGTTTGAAGCATTCACAGAGATGTTGCTGGTTTAAAATTGTGGTGGTAGCTGTTACTGACAGCAGCAAACAGCAGTGATTCCTGGACGTGGTAATTCCCCCCTTTTGCTATAAGTAATTGTCTATGCTGTTTTGCAACTGTTACTGCCCCCCCCACAATCTGTTTGTTCTTGTAAAACAAAAGCTCCATCAGAATGTTGGGTCTCAAGGGCTTGTAAGAAAAAGGTCCGTGGAATAAGATTGATGCTGAAGATGCAGACCCAAACTTTCCAAACCATACCAAAGAAACCCCGGTTGCTGAAACAGGCAAAATCTTACTTATGTGAGCATCTCAAAGATGATTAATTATATATAAAGTCAGTCAGAAAAAAGCCTTCTCCATGACCAAATCAAGATTAAATCCTTGCATGTGTCTAGCGAAGCAGAGACAAGAATTCAAACTAGGCTAAAAGCAGAAGAAAAACCTAAAACTGCAGCAAAAATTAAATTTCTTTACATCTAATGCATTTTGATCCAGTTGCAGGTAAATCTATAGTAGATTATTTGCATATCTCTCTACTTAAAAAACAAACAACAACAGTAATTTCTAATATACAAGAAATCCATTTTATCATTAAAAGGAGGAAGCCTTCGGGGAGAAGAAAAAACAAAATAGCTCAGTTCTGTACAAACTAAGGTTCTTTCAATTTTTAGCAGTAGTTTGGATAAGAAAGGGAATCGAGTTAAAATTCTCGAACCCGGCTTCGGAGAGAAAAAAAGAGACTTAAAAGCTGATTATAGCAGCCAAATTTATTATTAAATAAAATAAGCTAAAACTTGCATGATAAATAAGAAAACTAAATAAAAATTAGGATTAAGAATAGATTTTTTAATACCAAACATTTTTATATCTACTCTGTTAGCACCTTTAAATATAGATCCCTTAAGAAGCAATCTGCACGGCCCAATGTGAGTGGGTGGGTGGCTGGTTATCTTTTGTTTGTGGTATGCTTGGAATGTTTGACGTCAATTGATATAGAGGCAGATACAAAAGAAATCAACCAGGCAGCAGGTATATGAATAGGAAAGTAGTTCAAATATTCAATTGCTGTTAAAAATAATGCAAGTTATCAATAATATCAAAGGTCTATAAATATTTTCCTAAAGGTAACAAGATAAAGGAAGAGTTTTAAAAGAAAAAGATATTCAACTAAATCATAAATCTTATGTAGTGAACTTATTGTTTTGCTTCACCAAAAAGTAAAACATTTTAATCCAAATGATGCAAAGAGAAAAGAAAAAAACATGCTGTTTCCTGGTCTTGGCCCTTAAAGATGCTGGTCACAAATTAAAACAGGAATAGCTAACAGTTTGCTAGTATATTTGTGCATACCCCCTTTGGTTTTCACTTGTCTATTATTCAGGCTACTACACAAATTCTCTTGGGCTGTGACCTCAGATAACCGGATTTGCTAGCAGCTTGCATTCATTTTCTCAACAATGCTCAGCTTAGACTTTGGAATCTTATTTGCTAAGACCCATGGACTTTATCCAATCATACAATTCTTTAAAAAAGCTACAGTTTAACTTAATTTGATGCTAAAATGATTAATCTCAACTCAAGTTCATATAATTAAATATTCTTATCACTGCTTGGGTTGTCACTATCTTGTATCCTGAAAGCTCTTAAAACGAAAGTAGAAACCTATCTGAACACATACAGCAAAGCTATGACCTACACAAACTTGTCTTCTTGACAAGAGAGCACTCATACAGATTTGAAAAATATTGAGGCTTTGTTAACTTAAAATTAATTATATAAGTGAATTACTAAATCAAATATGAATATTTTTTTTATTTAAGGAGTAAATTAGGTGTTTTTATTAAAACTTTATAAAAAATGTAGATGTATATCCTATAATGTATAGGTTATTATCAACTTAGATCAATCATCATAGGTTCCAAGAGCCAGCAGCTAAATTAATGGACTGCTAGGTTGAGGGCCCAAGTTCGAATCCCTATCAGACCACCGCATGGCTCCCTAGCATACCACCAATACAGGTCGAGAATCCTTTATCCAAATATTTTTGGAGTGCCTTCAGTGGAAAATTCCAGAAGGCTCCTGGGTGACACGTAGATCCTGACATGCTTGACATATGTACATTACTTACTGTAACTTGTGTGCTTTTTTTCTGTGCTTTGTTATTGGTGTGAATACACTTTGAAAATGTCAAAAAGGCCTGCAAATACCCCTAATGGTACCAGTAGGCCTACCGTAGTGATAGCTTACCTTTCTGATGGTTAAATGTACATCTTTTTTATGGTTTCATGCACAAAATGATTTTAAAATATTGCATAAAACTGCCTGTAGGCTATATGTACCCATATGCAGTTATGATGTTGCAAACGAACTTGTGCCCCCCTTCCATTCCCAAGTGGTTTAGCTATCAAATTATTCCGGTATATCTATATTCCAAAATCTGAAACACATTCAGCCTCAAGGATTTCAGATAATGGATTCTCACCCTGCATCTTAAAATGAAGAGTTCTAGTAGGGTTATCTGGATACATTTGGTGCAGGTTCTGCAGACAATCTGATTGGCTTGCATTCTGATCACTGCTCAAGAGCCTCCCAACTGGGCTTGGGTGACCTGGGTAACAAACTACTACTGGTTAGTCACCAGGGCTGAATGATATCATACACCTTCTGGCTCACTAGTGAGAGACCTCAACAAACAAGACAAAAATTAGTTTGCCAAGTTCAATCTTATTAATTTAAAATTAGACTATTTTTAATAAACCCATTACCTTCCCTTAGAGTTAAATACTGTTTTATTCTCCCAAATTCCATTTCCTTTAATCTTTTAATTGTTTACCAACTAAAACCACATAACTGACAAATTCTATATTGTTAAAGAAAATACTTTTAAAGTTACAAAAAAAAAATAGTTAAAAAATAAAATAAATATTACATTTATTGCAAACTTTTCCTTCAGACTTTACAATGTTTCAGAAGACATTTTGAAAAATTATGCAATACTTGCCCAACATTGCATTCTAACTTGTAGAAGATTGGAAAAATTGTTAGTATGTCTCTTCACTTTTTTTACATTTGAAAGATTCAATTGTATAGCTTTATTATTTGAAAGGGGTTCCTTAATACTCAGAATTACCAACAAAAGTATGTAATTTGTACTAGGTAAAGAGTTAATTTTAATAATGTAGTTTAATCTTTTAAAAAATTATTATTAATGTTCATGCTGTCTATATCTTTGGCTGTGTCACAGATATGATACAACTGGGAAATGTTAGAAAACAATTTTATACATATGTAAAGTGTGTGAGAGTTTATGTCCACATAAATGAAATTTAAAAATAAAGAAAGAATCACTCTTAGTACTTGATTCCCAAGCCACATCAATCTCTCACAGGAAACACTGTTACTTGTATACATTGTAACTGAAATTATCTGTACTGTGTACAAAGCACAGCACACCTGGATTAACAGACATAAGGTGAAAATATCTGGTCTCCTTTCAAACTGTGAATCAATAGTTTGTTTAATCATTACTGATGCTAAAAGAATTCTTTCCACATTTCTGTCAACATACACACAAACCAAATGAATGCGTATAAAATACAAATGAACTATATAAAAGCATTTACTTTATTTTTTCTTCTCTTTTTTATTCATTTATGTAATAGTTAGTGTAATAAATGACATAGTATGATTGAAATATATTAAATAGAAAATCACAAAATAAAACATTTATATTGGACTTTCCCAGGTCAGCAAAATAGTTGAACTATGAGGTGTCTAACATGACCTCAAGTATGTGTAAAGAAAGAATAAAATATTCATGACAATGTGTCTAAATATTAACATATATTTCAGGTTTTAACTGTTAAAGTGCCAGTCCAGGACTGACTTAATCTACTCACAAGGCTAAAGAGTTTAGTTGCTGACTAGCCCCTCATCTACTTACCACAGTACAGACCCCTCTTAATACCTTGGTTATAATCTAAGTTATCCTATACTTTTCCAGTTTGGTTTAGTTGCCCATTAGACTTCTTCAAAATTACGGGTATTATGTTTCTATCCAAAATACATGTATTAAACAGATCTAGGATTAAGTATAACTAAGAATGTGAAAGTTCTACTGTTTATGTAATAGTAGTAAATTTGGAACAATCAAGTGGTTGAGAAACTTCTGACAATCAATTCTCATGGTTAGCTGTAGATAGCGGTGTTGGATGCTTCAGTGAGTAAAAGAGTTAATGGAAAAAAATGTACATTCTCTGGAACATTATTCCTTCCTTTTTTGTGATGACATTAAAGAGGATTTTTTCGCTTAGGAAGTTTTGCAATTTCTCCATAAATATGAATAATGTTTATCGATATCTCAAAATATACAAAAATTAACAAGCTGTACAGTTATTACAAAGCATAATGTTCACTATACTGCATAAAATACAGGATTTAAAAACTCATATCTACAGCTCCCATATTCAGATTAAACAGTAAGATAAAATAAGTATTAAATTGGTATTAACCATGTAGTTGGTTGGATAACACTCTCATTTTAACTAAAATAATACTATCCAAAGCTTCATTCAATTCTTGAAGCTACAACTAGATGAAATCTGAATTTAACAAACTTTACCATTCACTGATTAAGAATAGAAAAGTACAAACCATATTGTTTTTGAAACAATATGCATGAATTTTGAAACTTAAAAAAAAATTCACAACTTGCTTTATCTTTCCAATATGATGAAAAGTTTCTTTCTTACCTTCTCGAACACTGATGATGTTTGGATGATTCAGTGTGGACATGATCTTAATCTCTCGTCGTATTCTGCTGAGATCTTGCTCATTGCTGATTTTCGTTAACTTTATATACTTTATAGCAACCTGAAATATATATAAAAAAGTTTGTCTTTATGTATGACAGAAAAATCAGGTTTACATTTGGTAGAACGTGCACCTCTGTTTAGCAGACAATGTTTCCGTATCTTCCGAAAAGACAATTTTAGTCACTTGCCTCTTTTTATTAGTTTGTCAAGACCCTGCGTCTACATATTCTAAAGTGACTGATCTAGGGGATTTTAGATTTAATTAAAATAATTTTAAATACATGCACATAGACAGAGAGAGATCAGGGGGAGGGGATATAGATAGATAGAATTCCACAACTTGCTTTTTTTTAATACAAATTTTCTCAAACTTATTTGAAAACCAACCAAGCCCACCCCCTCAAAGAAGTTTTAAGATGATTTCAGATAGCTTTCTGGCATCTATATAACTTTTTACATACAGCATCATCTCCATGTTATACGCAACAAAGACATCAATTTTAAACATTAGTAGGAAAAAAGTACTCTTTACCAAAACAGTTTTAACTATAAGATGCTCTCTTAAGTTATATATACTTATTTCAATAATCTACTTGTCAAAAATAACCTTTTCATATGAACCAGAACAACAGAAGACCAAGTACCATATGCAACAACAATGAAAACACCATCCAAAGTGTGACTTTTCTGTAAAGTAGTAATTTTAATTTTACAGAAACAACTTCACTAGGGAGGGTCAGGCAGCTAGCTGACACACAATTGGCTTGAAGGAAACAGCCAATAATTAAACCGTTTAGTCCTGTGAGAACCACAGAAACTCCTGTTTGGAGGCAGAACAAAGTACGAAACCATTTTTCCTAGTTTTCGTTTTAACAAAAATATCTAATTTTCTTGGGAAATAGAAGGGGGGATGGTTTCTTCTTTAAATTCAGGCACCTGACTGGACTGGAATGTGGCTTTCATTGCTACAGGCTGACTATTTACCTATGGATCAAATCAAAGTGTTCCATCCAGGTGGCTCCTCCAGGCCAACTGCCTAGTTGATGTCCACCTTGTAACCTCGCCTGACAGACTTCATTCAGTTAATGGATTTAAAGACAAGTTATTCAGACAAAAAACCCGTGAATGGATCTGACAAGTGATTGGTATGTTAGCTTCTAACTTCTTTTCTAATCACTCTCTAGAATATAGATAAAAGATTGTGTTTTTTTTTCTTTACTTAAAAAAATGTTAACAGAGAGAGAGAGAGAGCCTAATTCAACCTTTGGATTAGACACAGAACCTATAATTTAATAACTGAACACAACTGTGATGCCAACAACTACTACAAATAAAAAATGTACACATATGGATCTAAAACCAAGCCTTAAATACATTTTCCATCTCTTAACACAACTATGAGATCCTGCCTCAGTCAGCTTCATCTTAAGATTATGCAGTTTTATTCATATTATGCAAACTGTTATTTGAATGCTTTCTGATTTTTCTTCTACACTGAAAATTTCACTAAGGAGATATTAGCATTAAATAAATTTTCAAAAAGCAGTTAGTTACCCTTGTAGTTAGCAGAGCATTAGCAGACAAGAATGACAAAGATGGCACATTCTAGTAGTGCTTAATTTTTGGTTCTGCTAAAATGTATCCGAGAGAGCCACAGCCAACAAACATTCTAAAGGCGGCTTATAAACTACTGAAAATCTAATCTATGAATATTTGCACAGAGCTGATCTGGATTAAAGATACCAAACAGGCACCATGCTTCAACTGCCCAACAAAATCTTCCTGCCGTTTATTTGAATATTGCAGTTGCTATATACCTGGTTGGTAAATAGCCATTTATTTCAGACACAAAGACAGCTTGTGTACAACAAGATTATCTAAGGTATAAGATAAAGTCAATGGTACATAGTTACACAATGTTTTCTGCACTTTTCCCAGGAGACCTGGGGCAGCAAGGAAATGGTCTTGACACTAAAAGGTCAAGCAAATTATTTGAGGAATGACTGTTTGTGGACCACTTAAATAAGTGAACAATTGTTGGCAGATATTCTGAAATGTAAGCTATTCATGTGAAAAAATGTAAATGAAATGCTCACATCGCCACATAGCAATTACCTTCACTCAATTTCTTTTTTGAAAAGATTTATCTGGATGCGCTAAAATAAGATCCTGAACTTACACAAAATGTCATGTCTTTAGTCTTTCTGAACATGTAAAGAAAAACAAAGAAGAAACTCGTTATAATTTAATTTAGTTATTAGGATGAGAAGGCAAGAGCTGTACCACCCAGGAATAGTATTTTTTAATGATCACAATCTATCATCATTTTCCCCCCATATTTAGCACTTTCTTCTGGGACCTCCATAACATGTCACATTCTTGGCTGTCAACAAAATAGATAAAAGGGTTGGGATGAAATTGTTGAAGATTCTGCTTTGTTTGACAGAGAGATCTTAGCGCTACTTAGAGTCCCAAGTCTACTTGGCACTATGTTATGTCTAACAATGTAACAAAAACCATTAAGAAATAAACAACAAAATCTTGAAGTAGTTCTTTACAACTAAATCATCCAGTTTTATTGCAATGTCTTAACATCAAAAGTTCCAGGTATATTTTAAAATTCTTTTTTTAATTATTCATTATAAGTTATTTTAAATATTTGCCTTTTTAAAATACAAACTTGAGAGCACATTTGTACATTTCTCTTTTTAAGTCTCAATTGTTTAGGAACCTGTCACTAACCTATCAATGAAACAAAAACGGTATAGCTAGATAGTCTATGGGCTTCATGATTAACTCAACAGTTTTTTTCTTTCAATTGCTAAATAATCACAAATTGATGTTGCCAGATAGAGTAAGCAGGTATTTAATCTATGTCAAGAGAAAAGAGATGAAATGGAAAAAGAATCTGTAAAAGGCCATGAAAGTAGAAATTATTGAAATAATTGGGTGACCGACCGTCACAGCAACATCCTAGAATCATGTTACATGCTTTTTTCTCCCTTAAAGCCTCTATAAACCCTATTTAAGAAAAGGAAGTAATTGAAAAAGTAAACCCAAGAAAATAAGAGCATTCAAATAATTCTGAATATTTTTATCAAGTACAGCATCAGAGAGGCAATGGGAAGGTCTGAGCTGCTCTCAATCCAAAGCACCTTCTCTGACCCTAACACTTAGACCTCAGTCAGGTAGGAGGAACTCTACTCCAAACTTCTGTTTTGGACAATCAGGGTCATTTTGATCTGATACTTGGAGACTGTAAGCAAACTATGATAATCCTGTAAAACAACAACAAAAAAACTACCAAATTTCTAAAAAAATCAAATCAATCTAATCTGACCAGAAACATCATTAAAGAATTATTCTATAATTGTCCAGAAGGGAAGTTAATCTTTCTTTTTTTCTGAAATAAACACTTGACCAAATCAACTTCCTGTCATTCAAGGAACTGAATTAACAAACTTTCAATGTTTGTTCAAAATAGCTTTTTTAATATCATTAGGCTAAGTTTCCTGGCACCGTGAAAAAAACAGAGAGGATCACTAATTTATCATTAATTATTTTACACGGACAATAAAACACACCCCAGATTTCCTCCACCCACCTTGTTGCCAATGTGATAGACACTGACATCACCAATGAACTGTGACAGTTCACCTGATATGAACTTCAGTCTCTAACGACAACAAACGAAGCTGAAGTACATGACCAACAGCCACCAAGTAGTGTGTCCAGCCAGCTAATATTCTTGGACACTTTGCATGCATGTAATTCCAAGAGATTTAAGATAACAGTGTCAAATAATCCCCCCCAACCCCCTAAGCAAGTCAACTCATCAATATGGCAGAGACAAAGACAACAATACTTGCTATAGCATTAAACAGTCATATATAAGAAACTTGCCATTGTTCAGTTAAATAAGGACTTCACAGATCATTTTAGTGCATTCATTGCCAGCCATCATACGTACTTTCATACACAGAGTTAATAACTTTAGGTAGGATTTTCTGTTAGGCATCTTTTGTTGATTTTTTTTACGTAGCAGGGACACCGACAAGACTGAGGTTAAACATTATCTGAAGACTAGTCTAAAACCATAACCCCCCCCAAAATCAATGGAATATTAGAAACAAACATTAATTCACCGAGATTAGAGCTAGAAGTGAGTTTTGAAAATCTCTTGCCTAGAAGAAAAAAATCGAAAGTGTTTATTTTGTTGTGATGGAGTCTATGAAATAAAAGTTTAATAATTAAAAGCAGTCCTCAGACCAGTACTTTCTGGAATACAGATGTAATTTTGTTCTAATCGTTTTATAATAGTAAATTGACGTCGACGAAGGAAAAATTGATTAAAAAGAAAAGCTTTTTAAAGATTAGTTAACTAAAAAGTAGTTATATACTTTAAATTCTGAGAATCTATAAATGTTAATCATTTTATTATTTATTTATCTATCAAACTAAAAACTAATGGACCTAGAAACTTCCCCACTTAGACTATTGCAAGACACTGTCACAAGTAGCCAAGTTAATCTATCTTCATTTGCAATCAATTACCAAAACAAGCCTAAAAGCTTTTATATTTTTTTAATACCTTGCATATAAAAACACAACTGGAATTTATTTCTAAACTGGTAATTTTCCTGAGTCATAACACATTAAATTAATTAGTCTTTCTAGTGGCATGTCTATAAAAGTGCAAATGCTATGACTCATTTTTAAAGTCATGCTTTCTTATTTTTAAAACAAAATTCTAAGTTATCCCTCTCATCTCTTTGGAAAACTAGTAGATAATGGGTTAACTCTTCACAATTCTGAGTTCAGAAACATTAACCAAACCGAAAATTTATAGCATTGACCGATATCTCACCACCCTTTCAGAAAATAGATGGGCTAACTTATTAAATAAAACCATCTATGGTAATTGAGGTTGAATGATCTCTTGTTTATGGCCTATTCAAAGAAAAAACAGAATTAATGTAAGTAATCCACTTGTAGCATTACTAAACTTCTAAATTAGAGAAATATATAAAGTAATTAACTGTTCTAAATACAGGAAGAAAGTTCATTGTCGGTCCACTTTCCAACCTGAGAGATTCCAGTTTGAAGAGAAAACAGGCAAGAATATTAACATTTATTCTTGTTATTCTCTAGCTCTAATGGAAGGAAACGGAAAGGGGAGAGATATAAAGCTGTTAACCGTTACATTCAAATAATAAAAATACAAGCAGAAACCTCTCAAGTTGTAGAAAGAGCTTCGACATTCATCAGGGTTGTGCGTACTTTAAGTTCTTGGTAAGTTATGTAGTTATTTGTGGAATCCGAGAAACTTTTTTGCAACTCTCTCTACAGCTGGCAGGTACAAATGGCAGAAAGATCTAGCATTAGCAATTCTTCAGTAGCATGACTCACTTAAACTTATATACTTATGAAAGTAGGCCAGTAACTAATCTGATGCAATGCTAATTACATTTGGCATCAATGACGAAATCATGATCAAAACCCTTTTTTAGACTTAGTAATTACATTTGGTTGATCTGAGCTATCTAAAAGGGGTGGGGGACTATAAAGCTAGCTGTACATGTACTGACTTCTAATGCCATTCTCCTCCCTACCACTGTCAAACAATTTCTTTAACCAGAAACTGAATATCAGCATCAATAGCTAAGCAATATCTTGTTTCTGGTTTATTATCCCAAGTCATACTGAAATCATTAAAAGGAGCTAAAAAAAAAATGTTATTCAAATATTTTCTTGCTCTGCTGACTGGCTTACATAGAAAAAAAATTGTGTGGTCTACAGGCTGCCATATTTACCTGGAATGTTTCAATTGTTGTTGGAAACCACTATATTTGTCAAGAACCAACCAAGGTTAGTTAAACTATCTGAATGCATGCTAGATCAAGTGTAACGGGATCTTTACTATCCCAAAACTAATCAGACTTCTATACTGTTCCATCACTTATCTATGGGGAAAATATGATATCTATATACCTGTTTACTGTTAGTATAAGAAACTAAGCTAAATAACTTTGATATGAAGATTACCTTTATGTATAAAAGGAATTGGTCAAACAAGTGAAAAACAGCACAAGTTGGCTTCTAAGTAACAAAGCCAAACTGGCATTTGTCAAACTCTAATGCAGTCAATAAAATGAAAGATTAGGGTGAACCCCATTTTTCTTTTGAAATCTTCATGATGATACTCTTCACTATTGAATCTCAACACTAGGGGTCCAGAAAAATTAGGTTTCAGAGAGCCAACAAAAAAGTAAATTAAGATTTATCTAAGTGTCTCTGTATCATGGACTGCCTCCCAGTGAGACCTAGCTCCTTCCAAAATAAGCTAAATCCCTCAGAAGTGTTCTAGGGAGAACAAAACTATAAGATCTTTTAACAGAGATTTCAAGTGTCATATAACTTCAATCCATGTGCAAACATGTAACTAAACTATTCCTATCAGGGTTCCATTAATCTCCTGACTAATGCATTGGAAAAAATTAAAATAATAATGGCCTTTATAATATTCATTCATCGCCCGTTTAGTTTGTTTTCTCCAGTGTGCTGATGTAGCAACCAACCAGAGCAGCATCACGTCTGTATGAGTAATAGGTAGAAAAGGACATATTAGTTATGAGCAGCTGCCAAAGTGTTACAAAAATTAACATTCTACAGTTAGAAAAAATTTCAAATTCATCATTGTATAGCCAACCTACAATGAACAAAACCATTATATACAAAGCACCATAGGATTACTGCATAGAAGTGGCCATCTTTATGAAGTACTATATATAAGAGGCTGGCAGTTCACGTTACATAGCCTTTATGTTAACATTACCAAACTCGCTTTGAAAGGTAGACATTTTTCATGTGTGGTGATTGTATACAAATCACTTGCATCCTAACAAAAAAAAAAAACAACAACAACAAACAAACAATGTTCTTTTAAAATAAAATATACAAGTTTTACTATTAACAGTTCACGGATTAAATCCTCAGACATTTATAGAGTATAACTGAAATACAGGCATCTCACAATTTCACTGGCTGCAGAGAGTGACTGCTGAAATGCAGGATTACTGGGTAGCTATATTTCTGAGGTGGGTAGTGAAGTCCAAAATATGTCATTTCTATATTGCATCATCTCTTGTCTTTATAATTAACACCTGTATGTGTGTATGTGTGTGAGGAGAGAGAGAGAGAGTAAAAATTCAGCAGCTTGTTCCCATTTGTAAATCATTAGTTAGATCCTTTCTAGAGCAGGCAATTGAACCCACATTACATTGAGAACATTAAAAGTTTTTTAAATATTACTAGAATTAGTAATATATGTAAGCTTATTGATGAAAAAAGATTAGAGGGGCTTCCATTGCCCAGTTTGGCCTACAGATACTTTCACGGCGCCAAGACTGGAGTTTCTAAAATCTTTTCTGGAAAAAGGTTGAATTTAAAAACAAGATGATTCTATTTAGTGAAAATACTTAACTGGTTAAAATACATACGAAACATTCCTGATTAGATGTTAAGATTAGTGATCAACTTATAAATGTTAGTCACCAAGACAGATTTCATTTGGTCACAAGAGGTAGCTTGTGACACTTTAGTCTACAGTAAATAATAAAGATCTTTGTCAGGATTGCAGTATACACATACATCCAGTTTTTCAGAGATGACTCAGTGGTGATGAGCACAATTTTGAGGAAACAGACACCTGGAGGGGGGTGTCCCTATTGTTTACAGCAATCTATCACTTTCTGGAGAAATGAGTCATCTGAAAGGACTGAAACAAAGTGAGTAGCGAGTGTCTGGGTCATTAACCCAACCCTCTGTGTGTAGGTGTGTGCGTGTATGTGTATATGTGTGTATGTGTTTGTGTGAAAATCTGGTTTTCGCTTTCATCCCAGACAGTGGTACAATAGAACAGGTGGCAGACTTTGTTGTTCCGCTGATCCTTGCTCTTGATAAAAGAACTGTAATTCTATATGTAAGTGTTATACTTACCTACCGCAAACTTCAAATATATAAAAAAGCCACAACCATATTCTCTTTTAAATGACCAAAGAATGCAGAAAAAAAAATAAAACTGATTCTAACTTATATATCTCTAGCCAATTTAATTACAGGTGACAACAAATAGGCAATGACTATAATTACTGAAGAAAAAAACATTAAAGAATAAGTTAGCTTTAATAAGTCTTAATGGAAATTAACTCGGACAAAGTTTGAATAATGAATACTCTTTTAAAGTCTATAAAACATCTTGATACTCAAACAATTTTTTAGTTAGAACTACAAATGAATTACTGACAGCAATTTCAGTTGATATTAGTAAAAACCAATTTAAATAAATCATATTGGTAAACTGGTGGGCTTTTAACTAAACCAAAACATTAGAAAAGGTTTTTTATAGGATTCAATTTAAGTAAACAAAATCTGGAAATCAAAAATCTTCTACAATGCTTTTTCTATTTCATTGTCAGAAAGGAGACTGACTCATCCTTTGGAGGTGAGGATATGACATTAAATGATGAATCCTGTTTATAAATGAACCAAAGAATCAAACAATGTAAAAAAACAAAACAACTTCTGTAATAAATAAAAATTAAGTGGCAATAAAGGTGATTAAAAGCAAAACCTCATTTTATACATATATACTACTACTAATCTTTTGTGAATTAGTAAGGTACAACAAAATAGAAGCCCTTGTGCTTTCATCAAACTTTCACACAAGTCATACAAGTACTAAGGTTTTTCTTTGTACTTATTTTAAAAGCAAGTCATAAAGGAATGATATAGAATGAAAGGGTCAATGAATTCCAAATACTCCATACTTTTTTTTTTTTTTTTTTTACTCCTTGTAATGTTCTGATCTGTAAAATTACACACCCTGCTGATGCTACTTCAGATATTTTAGGCACCCAGTGCCCATCCAAGGATCCTAGGGGTGGAAAAGCCTGGAAAACTACTGAATGGGCACATTTCAAAGTACAGTAGCAATCTAAGGTCTGAATAGAGACTTACAGCTGCTGGTATTTGCTTACAATTGATTAAACAGCTCCTACTTGGTGCTAGGAGGCATTCTAGAATATCAATAGCTTCCAAATAAGAGCCTAGGAATGTTAAGTTTATGAATGGACAAAATAACAAATGCAGCCGCACTGGACATGAATTTATTCTGCTTGATGGTCTCAAAAAGCACAGTCCTCATCATATACAGCAACAAAATCTGTATAACACCACACAAAACCCAAGCTTCCATGGCTGCAACCAGATTTCAAATAGTACAAAGAAATTTAAAAAAAAAAAAAACTAGGTTCTATCAATTTAGTCATGAGGCAGGACATTATTGTGAATAACAGTCTTAATAACATGATATCTTCCAGCAGTGGGTACTTGTATGCTTCTACTCCATAAAGACTAAGAAAGAAACCAACAAAAATAGCTATGAACTTCTATTTTGTGGGCCTGCAAACTCATTAAACTAGCATTGTTTACTAGATTAATTAATGAAAAATGTATTATATATTCCACAAACGATATTAGCTGATAAATGAAGCTGGCAACAATATACTAACAAGATGATTAGACAAGTTGTTTTTCGTTAAAATTTTTCAACTTCCACCAGGCAAACTGTCAGATGTTTTTTCACTTTATTACAAACTAAGATAAAGCAAGTGACTAAATAAGACAAACCATAGATATGGTAGTTCTTTCCTTCCTGTATGTGATTTGGCCAAGAGTTCATTTATCACTTTATCATTACAAGTGAAGTGCAG
Organism: Nautilus pompilius; assembly: GCA_018389105.1. Lineage (NCBI taxonomy): Eukaryota > Metazoa > Mollusca > Cephalopoda > Nautilida > Nautilidae > Nautilus > Nautilus pompilius. Next base: position 151,441 of record JACATO010000980.1, on the reverse strand, counting down.
TGTATTCACGTTCTGACAAGAGCACTAAACTTAATTAATGATCAAGTCTTTCAAGGTTATTAACCAGATCATAAACATAATTAACAAAGCATTCTGGACAGTCTCATTCCGACTTCCCTCATCTTCATTGCCTTTTTAATTACAAGATTTCTGTAATAAAGCAACTCTCATACAGACAGAGTGAGTGTGGGTGAGTGAGTGTGAGTGTGTGAGAGACTTTTAAAATTAATTCCCATGCCTAAATAAATCTGCTACAAAAGAACAATCTAGCATTCCAACAATAAATTAGTATAGAAGTTGGGAGCCATGATACAACCAAGATATATCTAAATTCATTGTAAATCAAGGAACTACTAAATTAGGTTTACTTGATAAAGCCTATAATTAGTGAATATTACAACTTCTTTTCTGAAAAATAATTTATGCTCATCCATACTTCATGGAGGAAACAAATCTCTTGGTAAACACTCATATATATATTTTACAATGCCAACCAGTCAACTAATAATAATAAATAGTAAATATCAGCTAATTCAATTAAATGTTATAGTTTAGATCTTTTGCAACAAAGTTACTGAAAGCAAAGAACTATCCAAACATGAAGAAAAATATTGGAGTCAGTACTCATTTATTCAAGCTTAGGAAGCCAAGGTGGAAAGGGATTCCTCCCTAAATACAGTGATGCACTGCCATATTTTCTTTGCTGCTATTAGGCTTCTGACAACTGATAGCTCATTAAGTCTGACACTTCTGTGTCTGGCCATCGATTATTCCCTACCAACCAACCAACCTAGTCCTGCTGGCGCACTAAGTAGCCAGATGAATTTGAATATTGCAGCAGCCCCACACTAAGCACAGCCAGAACACATAAGTACCAGATATGCCAGAGCGAGCAAGCTTAATATTATATGGAAGGCAAACAGGACTGTGGTGGGAAAGGTGAAAATCAACATTGCCTGGAGCATGCTGTTCTAGCTTGGTGCTCTTAAATATTAGAAGGTATAGCAAGTGTTTAGAATAGTGACGAGCCATTTCTTGCATATCACAGTTTGCGTGCAGGGGTCTTTAAGCAGAAATGCATAAATACAAAGGAAAGATAATAGCAGCAAAGTTAGAGCCTTTTATTCATTACTCATCCTATGTGAATGCATGGGATCATAATTTATAATTCTTAAAGTGTCATGCAAGGCTGAACACCTGTAAAAATGTTTTTTTCAATTAGGAAGACAGATGCAATAAAGGAACTATTGGCCTGATGCAATCATCTGAATACAGAATATACCATAAACATGTTTAAAAATTTCTTGGCAAGAAAACATTCTGCCACCTCAAAAATTAACAGATTAATTAGCATATTATAATTAATGGCTGGTAATGCGACCATGAGTTGGAAGAGTTAATTTTCTCAAGTTTAGTTTAATGAAGTTTGTACCCCTACATGTTAACTCCTTTGCCAAAAAACAAACTATAAACTCTCAAAAATTCAAGGTTCCCCTCACTCAAAGTCCAACCTACCCTACTACTGAAGTCATCTGGTGCTATGGGCAAGTTAAGGCAGAAATTCTCTGACTAGGGACTAATTATACAGCTGAGCTCCCAGTTAAAGTAGTAGTCTTCAATAACAAGCTACCACTTTCTGTAAGGCGACCAGCTAACTGTATATCATCATCCTGGGATTATAAGGTTGAGGGTTTTTTTAACGTCATGATGCCAAAAGCTATTCCAAAAGGCAAATCTATTCTATGACTCATGTCTTCTTCTTTAAATATCTTTCCAAATATCCCCGAAAAAGAAGCACATGCATCAAAGACGGAGGGGGTTAACTGTTATTATTATTATTATTACAGACACTGAGACCAATTCCAGACCTGATATACTTTGAATAAGCAAAGCAAACTGAAGCCTCTCAGAGACAGGGGAGAAGTTCAAACAGTTTGTGGGAGTCGGCACGTAAAAGACGTTGAAAATCCTCGAGTAATGCGGGTCCAGAAGGGTCTCGACTAATAAATACTGTATCGCCACAGGGTCGGTCGGCCGGCCTGCCTGCCTGTCCGTCCGTCTGTCTGTCTGCCTGTCCGTCCGTCCGTCTGTCTGTCTGTCTGCCTGTCCATCGGCCTGTCCGTCTGTCCATCTGTCTGCCTGTCCGTCCGTCCGTCTGTCTGTCTGTCTGCCTGTCCATCGGCCTGTCCGTCTGCCTGCCTAACCATCGGCCTGCCTGCCTGTCCGTCTGTCTGTCTGCCTATCCATCTGCCTGCCTGCCTGTCCGTCTGTCTGTCTGTCTGTCCATCTGCCTGCCTGCCTGTCCGTCTGTCTGTCCGTCTGTCCATCTGCCTGCCTGCCTGCCTGTCCGTCTGTCTGTCCGTCTGTCCATCTGCCTGCCTGCCTGCCTGTCCGTCCGTCTGTCTGCTGCCTAACCATCGGCCTGCCTGCCTGTCCGTCCGTCTGTCTGTCCATCGGGCCTGCCTGTCCGTCTGTCTGTCCGCCCGCCGGCCTGCAATGGCGGCCTGGGGCAGTCAGGGTTAGGGTTAGTCGGGGTTCATTTAAGAAAACCCAGTAAAAGGACCGTCAGTGGCGACGGGAGCTCGCCAGGCCAATCGGTTCAGTATTCATAAGGTGCGAATACAATTAAAACTAAACCAGAGGGGGCCGAGTTCTGCTAACGGTTCGGATGCAGGTGATGAGGGGACGGGGAGGGGAAACTCACCTGCTCTCCCGTGTTCTTCTCGACCGCCAACTTCACCTTGCCATAGGTTCCCTCTCCGATGGTTTTCTCGATGTGAAAGCGATTCCTCAGGTTGTGGCGGTGCGTGTGGATGACGGGGCGGGCAGAAGATCCGTTAGTCGGCGAGAGAGCGGACTCTTCTCCTCCATCGTTCCTCGCCGGCATCTTCCCCATGTGAGGGAGGCAGGCAGCCGAAAGCGAACTGCAGTAAATGATGTCACCAGATCGCAGGGATGTCGGGCTCCGGGACTAGCAGCCGCCGGGCCATCGGGCGGAAAACCAGCAGCTGGCTTCGATTTCAGGGAAGGAGACGGCGGGTGCGGGGTGGGGGGAAGCTTTCTTCTGGCTCACTACATCATAGGACGGCTTAACGCCCGCAGGCCGAGCGGAGACTGACTGGCCGACCGCGCCAGGCCGAGGAACACCCCGACTGTCGCCGCCATCTTCGCTCATTGGCTCCTTTGTGACAGATACCCAGCCACGGCGCCGGGAAATCCCTCCTGACTCACCCCCGGCTCGCAGCAAATATCCTCCCCGGCCGCCATTTGTGGAAAATAAAGAAAACCTTTCAAAGAAGTCGTCGCCCCGTCAACATATTAAATTATAATTACTTTTAATTAAAAATAAACGCTTGGAGTTTATTTTATGGCGCATCGTGCAATTATTTGTTTTGATCATCGGGATGGAGTGCGGAAGTTGTTTGGAGCTGATGTCGGAGGGAGGAGCCGCCAGTGGTACAGTTACTGCTATTACCACCAGTAACACCACCACCAGCAATGAATTCCGCTGTGCAGACGAGAAGACCGAAGTTTTCAAACATCTCATCTGCGCTGCTGGATAATCACGAAAATGAAATGCTGTTCAGCTGTCTGGGAAAAGGGGCCGTTGTAAGTAAGGGTGTCTGGCTGACCCCGACCGACATTAGGGATGTCTGTGGGTTCCATTCTTGTCGGCTAGGGAAAGAATTAGGCTCAGCGGGAAGGATTCGGGGTGTGTCGTCTGCGAATGACGGAGAACCAGCCTGGCAGCAGGAGTTGGGGGGGGTGTGTGGCCCCTCCCCTCCCCTCCCCTCCCCACTCTCTCGCTTAAATATGGCGCTAGCCCCTGAAAACCGCCGAACGCTCGGCGGTTATCCCCAGATACCCCCCCCCCCGACCCCACCCCACCACCTCGAACGACATGGAACCTGACGATGTGTGTAAGTAGAGCCGCCCCCCCCTCTCTCTAGTTTTAGTGATGATCGCCTTGGTTGTGACCCCCCCCCCGGGGCTCATGGCGACGATGGCTCAGCTGGAGCAGAAAACGAAAACAAAGAGGGGAAAGTCTGTCAGAGTCGGGGGCTGCACCGTGTCCCATGATGTCGACCTAGAGGTTCTCATAATCGGCCAGCCTTGTATGGCCGAACGATCCCGATGAAGCCCACACACACATACATACATACATATATTGGTTAGCACTTGCAGGCAGGTTCTGTCTTTTGGCAGACGTGGAGCGATCAGATGGACCGCTTTGCCAAGTTTGAGGTGTTTGATACTGAGACTTAAATCCAGGAACATCTCCATTTCTTGCTATGTTCGGTAATTATATAGACCTCATATTAGATTAAATATACACCACCACTAATGGGGTGTTTGATGCCTGGGATGGCAAAGTCACCTGATAGTTAGCAGGGGGAACTCAGACTATCATTTTGCCGGAAGATCCCCTCTCTCCTTGTTGACCCTTTTTGTACGAGGTGATCACTTACTCATCTCATGAACAGTTGTAGTCTGCGTGTTAATATTAGTACTTTAGAATGTATAAATAATTTCATATAACCCAAAATTCTGTTAATTCATTTGCTTTGCTTTGTACTGTACATTTGATAAGCATTTTGGGCTCATAGGCTGCATCTAAATTATTCTATGTAAACGGGAATAACTAGTATCAACACACATGCTTTTCAGGTTTCTCTTGTATGAGATGAATCTTGTCCCATGATATCATAAGCCCATTAAACAGCAGTGTTTTAGTATTAGCAATGACTTATTAAATTTTTCCAAGCCTACAAAACCTGATTTTTTTGGTACAGAAGGAAAAAAAGAAGATATGTTAACATGAATGGGGGTTATTATTTGCTTGTTTATTCTAAAATTCTGGAGACTGAATGTTTTTTTTGTTTGATTAAAAAGTTTTGAATTATTTAGTAAAGAGTAATGGGTGCATCTGACTTGAACTTTATGGATGGCATCAGAGGGCTTAACGTCAATTCTTATAATCATCTTCAAACGATCTAAATGGCTTCTTGTAAACAGAAAATACACAGAGGCCGATTATAATTATCACTAGCTTTGTTTCCTAAATTCCTGTTTAAAGTGTTAAGTTCCTACGTTAAATTAAGTAATCTTGTAATTTATTCAGGAATAATTTTCCTTGATTTCTATGTGATTCTTTTAACTGATTTCTTGATAAACTTAATGCTGTTACATAATGTTGGACATGAGCAGGAATTTCAAAAATGGGTACATTCCTTAAATCTTCTACAGTTTTGTCCATTTCATTTGAGAAAGATGTAATATGTCACAAAAAAAAAGAGGAGGAAATAAATGGATTTAATTAATGATCAAAAATATGGAATTTTCACAAATGGATGTCAAATGTTGTAATCAAGCTGAGCTTGTGGAAAAAATTGGAGTTTGTCACAGTATGAATTTTAGAATTTGTTCCAGAGAGAGAGAGAGACGTGGTGAATTGTGTGGGTTTGGACGATAGTTCTTGTTTCAGAGATACCTGTGATTACAGTCTGGAGGGTGTAACCAAGGAGAAAGGTCTTCATGAAAACTTGTGATGGATAAAGCAGTGGGAAAGAAAACAACTTATCTGATCTTGTACAAAAAAATCAAGCAGAAAGCAGGTGTAATGTATGAAACTATAGGGAAATTCTTGAAAACCACCTTGTTGAGAGAGTTTTTCAATGCAGACAAGTTGAGACTTCTCTAATGACACAGAAATGGATTAAACTGATGGTCGTCCAATATTTTTAGTATCTGTTTCCAAAAAGTGTTATGCTTCACTTTGATGATGCGGTCCGAGAAATTTTGGATGTGTTTCGAGATTGAAAGACTGCTGCATTCCTTTTGCTAATGTGACAGTAGATGAACAGTGTGCACCTTTTTTCTGTAGTTGTTGCCTCTTCTGGCAGCACATCCCACCAACGCCTGGCAGATATGGAAGAAAGATAAGGAGCCTGTGCAGCAGTGAAGCCTATTATGCATGGAATATGCATATTTATTAGGTAAAGAAAGCAGCAATTTACCAAAGAAAGAATTAAGAGTGGGTTAATGATCTTTTGAAAGTGGACAAAATATAACATGACAATTTATAAGCAAGTTATTATGTGGTAATTTATAATGATTGTTGGAACTTTTCACAAAAATTGGTTAGATATCTTAATGAAACTTGGCTATGAGAAGTTTTCTTCAAAGTTTGCATCTACAGTTTCTTACTATCCAAAAAAAGGCAACTGTGTGCATTCAGAACCAGAAATTGACTTCTCTAATGAGAAAGAAAAGTAATTAATTATTCTACATTACATGCAAAAATAATTAGAGTAGATGCTCTAGACAGATTTTTCAAAGATTTTATCAAAGAATGACTCACAGACAGCCAGTACGTACACTAGCCATTTTTTTAAAGTATGATTGATGTTAACTGCATAAACAGATTTATCATTAGGCTATCTTTGAGTAAGGATTGTCATCTAAGGAAAAATCATGTATTGGTAAGAAGAAAGTCTGTGCCATGCCTCAAGACTGAAACATCTTAGTTGAGATTTGTTCCAGAAATGATGGTAAAAACACTCAGAAAAAAATGTTTGTCATCAACACTTAGCATTTCTCGCATAGCTTTAGTTAACTGATGATTGGATGTAATTCTTGCATTATTGATGTTCAGGAAAATTCTGTGCAATAAATATTTAATTTTACAACTTTTCTTACATCTTAGAAAAACTGAAAGGTTATTTTTAAAGAAAGTTTATAAAAAAAATTTAATTATAACAGGATCAGACTGACTTCAGGGGTGTTCAGTCTATATAAAATTGTGGTACTCTGAGAATTAAGCAGTCCATTCTGTTCATTACCGTCTTGTCACTGGTCTTATCCTAATGGGCTCTGTTGTTCTGCATCTTCACCCACTATTCATCTCTAATGCTTTTGCTTCAGAAAAATGGATGTCACGAGTAGTTCTTGCTCTAATTTATCTCATTTACAAAATGATATTTAGATATTCATCCTTTTTCATGAAAACCTGTTTGCTTTATTGTTTTCTCTTTCTCCTTCAGAAACAGAGATGATGTTTTTCAGACACATTGCTGTTCTTGATCTATCAAAATGCTCTCAAAAACTATTTTTTTAATTTGTACTTGACAGCTGTTAGCTTTGAATGAATCATATGGTTTTTGGAACTAGATAATAGGTGAATTACAAATTGTTTATTACATGTATATCTTTGAAAAGAACTGCTTTGTAAAAAATTGTGAAGCTTTCTTTTTTAGTTGGGGGCTAAAACAAGAGCTGATAGAGCAGATTTGTAAGGCTATAATTTGGAATCCTGGTTACTGGCGGCAATTCTGAGAAAATGGCTACTAAATGTAATTGGTGTGACCGGTTTTAACATTTGAAAAAAAAATAAAAGAAAGTTTGCTTTGCTTTGGAATATGAAACAATCTTCATTCTTGACTTTGCTGGATTAGCAGCCATCTTTAAGGCTTTCAATCACTGCTTCTGTTCTGTTTAGGAAAAGTGTGAACTGTGAATAAAATATGAATCTACTTTTATTCTTGTCACGAGCTTTAGATTGAAACAATCTCTGAAAGGTTGTGTCTATCAGAACAAAATTACAAGAATTTCTAATGCAAGATTGTTAAGCATTTTTTATTAAAAGCCAACTGTAACCTGAGAGCTTGCATTCAGTTTATTGTGGCATAATGCAAAGGCGATGTTGAAAGCTTTTGACTATGCACCTCCCATTTTTTTTGATTAAATAATGAACATGTATTCTAATTCCAGACTCTTGCAACAGGGGTTATCCAGCTATACCTAGCATTGAGGCCAAATGTTCACCAGTGGTCAAAACATTGTTGTGGTGTTGCATGCTTTGTGAAAGACAACCCGAAGAGATCCTATTTTATTAGAGTATACGATCACAAGGTTTGTGTACCATTTTTAAGACCGTTCCAGTTTAGCCTTGGTTTTAGTGAAAGAAGATTTGATTAGTTCTCGAAAAAGTATAGCGGCCCCGGGCTTTCATTTCTGTGAACCTTAGAAAATTATTACAGTTAATCAATTACTCTGCACTGACTTCCATTAAAGATGCACTATTTGCTGTACAGTTTTTAAAAAATGTATCTGTGTAAACTATTTTCAAAATGCATATTTTATACATACAGGCCTAAGATATGATATATGAAAAAAGATTTAATATCCTCTTTGGAAAATTCATTGTACTATTGCATTAATTATTACCTAATTCCAGGAAATAAGGATACACTAGGTAATTAGGAAAATTACAAAGAATGCCTCTTTAATTATTTCACTGTTTGTCTTTTGTTTATTTTAGAAACAAATTTTGCTGTGGGAACAAGAAATATATAATCAGTTTAAGTACAAAGCTCCACGCAAATTTTTTCACACATTTGAAGCTGAGGTAGGAAATGTGTTATTTTTCTCTCTTGTTTGCCACTTGTTACATAGCATTTCTTTATTTAAGCTGGTGGATATTTTTTGCTTTGTTTAAACTACTTACTGGTGATTGATTGTTACCCCTTACAACCGGAGCCACCATATAGTTAACTGTTCACTGCAGCAGCCACTTTGATTCATTAATAGCAATCTTTTATTGCATAACTTGACCTGAACCAAAACTTGATAAAAGAGTGGTTTTGATTGGTTTACTGCAAAAATAAAAGTCACAAGGAGAAGAAAACATAGTGGCAAAGCAGTTAATATCTAAACATACAGTTCAAAATGCACTTATCAATGGTTTATCTGTATTTGTCATTGAATTAATGTAATGTATATACTTTTGTTTTAAAGAAAACTCTTGAATATAAAAGATTATTAGAAATTACATGGCTACCAAGTTAATAGCAAGTCACTCTGTTAGCTTTGTAAAAAAATTGCGAAGCTTTCTTTTCTAGTTGGGGCTAAAACAAGAGCTGATAGAGCAGGTTTGTAAGGTTATAATTTGGAATCCTGGTTACTGGCGGCAATTCTGAGAAAATGGCTACTAAATGTAATTGGTGTGACCGGTTATAACATTTGAAAAAAAATAAAAAAAAGTTTGCTTTGCTTTGGAATATGAAACAATCTTCATTCTTGACTTTGCTGGATTAGCAACCATCTTTAAGGCTTTCAATCACTGTTTCTGTTCTGTTTAGGAAAAGTGTGAACTGTGAATAAAATATGAATCTCTTTTATTCTTGTCACGAGCTTTAGATCGAAACAATCTCTGAAAAGTTGTGTCTATCAGAACAAAATTACAAGAATTTCTAATGCAAGATTCTGCTTAAAAGTTGTTTTTCATTTAACCATAAACTCGTGATTTGACAGCTTGTCTCCAGAATTGCGTGTGAATGGGGAGACTAGCAATGTAAAAAAATCTTTTTCTCTCTGGTCCTCTGTCCAGGCAGCCGTTCTTCATGAGGGTTGGATGCTGGCCAGTGTAGGAAAGAACTTATTAGTAGGGGGCAGGGAACTGGAGAAGGATAAACTAGCCAAACGTGGCCCACATCATGGAGCAAAATGACTGCCACCATGGTGAGCGAGTAGAGCAACCACTGCTGGTGTAAACAACGTCTTGTCGCTATGCGTGTACTGATTTGGTTGGTTAGTGATGGAGGATGATCTTACTGATGTCAGTGTGTTAGCGAGAATCTCGAGAAAAGATTCTTTAATTTTTATGAAGCAATAATGAATTAATGTCTCTTGAAAGAAAAAAATAATTTTCATTTCTTGGCAAATTTGTTTTAGAAATTCGAAACGTGTTAATAACATGAAGTAACTTGTAATTTATTTGTCCTAAAATATATTGGATGCAACTTGTAAGTGATGACGATGAGGTGTTCAGGGTTGATCTATAAATCTTCATTGCATTGCTACATTTTAGGAATCCCAGGCTGGTCTGAATTTTGCCAGTGAAGATGAAGCCAGAAAATTCGAATCGTTAATCAGCCAGAAGCTCAAAGAGAAACATCAAAAGAGGTTAGGTGAGTCAGAGCATTGCTCACATTGTTAACCCCTTTACATCATTTTACTGCAGTTCTGTGCATGCTTTTGGCTTTGTTAACACGACCTTGCTATATGAAAACACGTTTACTTTCTCAGCGCATCGTTGACAATGAAAATGTATTATTCCAGCAAAGAAGAAGAATTTTTCCAATTTGATAATATCAGAACATAAACCATTAATTGTGACAATGTCACCACCATGATCGTGGACTCTGCAAGTTATTTCTATGAGTGTTAAATGTAGCTGAATTTGTTTCCACTAATTTGAATAATTGTTAACTCATACTCTGCTTTTTTTGTATAAATGTGAGTGGACCTCATTACTGATGACAGTTATCGCTTTGTTTGGCTGGGAACAAGATTGTCATATATTATTCTCCTTCATAATGCTGTTCACTCCCAACAGAAGATTGCGGAGGAATTTGATGTGTAAGCAATCATTGATAGAACAGAGTCAACTGCCTCAGCCACGAACTTGATGGACCAAAGAAGAAAGGAAATCTATGGAATGGGAAGAAGGTTGTTTGTCTGTTTACTATAATTTCTCTTCAGAATCAGCATCTCAGCTTCTACCACCAAAGATAGTTAACAAATAGCAACTAGAAAGCCCTTGTTTAGAGGAGATAATAAGAAAAAGTGACTGGACTGGAATAAACAACATCAGCAATGGTGGAGCATTTTGAAGTATTTGTTTCTAAGTGATGACAGCGTATTAGAAGAAAAGTATAAGAGCTATGCCTGTGTTACAATTGAGCGAGGTGGTGGGCCTAGGTATTTTGCCAGTGGCTTGAGAAAATAAAATGGATAGAATTCTCACAAAAGAGAGAGATCGCAATACCTGACATTACCGTGTACTAAATCTACCAGGCCATTGTCTGCTAGGTGAGGGGTTAGTACTGCAACAAGATAATGATCTGGACTGCACCACAATGTTTAGTGCTTGGTACTTTGTTGGAAAAGAATTGGGAGAACTTCTTAAAGCCTTGGTTTGATTTAAACGTCACTGAACTTGTAGGTGAGGACAGAATCCAGCTGTGGAACTGCATGTAAAAGTGGGGGGGTTACCTGGTTATTTACAAGGTAATAATTTGAAAAATTACTGGAATGTCTGCAGTTATTCAGGTTGATATGGGAGGAGTGCATCTGTGTTTTGCTGGAATAATGCATTTTCATTAACAATACAAATATTGAAAATGCAGATGAGTTTTTATACGGGGCTCATAATTTTGGTGTCAGTTTTTCTTGTAGTTAGATCCTCAACATTTTAGTTTGCACATCTCAAGGGCTGATTTTCACGCCAAAAGCAATTGATGTTTTGGAATGAGCTGTTACTTAATAAATCTTTCTAGCAGGGCAGAGTTTAGTCCTGGAGATTGACCACCTTGTAAATATTAACTTTTTAAAAACTATAAAACAAAAAACAAAAAAACGGAGTTATCTCCCTTATTTTATGAGTGCCTCCTGTGCTTGCAGGGAATATTTTCGTACTTTTTGAGGTAATGGCTTTGTAATTTAATTTCATGAAAAGAAAAATACCGAACACTTATTATTAGCTTTATTTATCTTGAGCCATTTTGATTTCAGCTTATTAACAGTTAACTGCACATTAATCATTTTTGCTTATATAACAGAGCTGCAGTTCTAAGCATGGTTAGTGCTGAGGTAACTGCGCACTCATCAGGCGATCAATGATTGATCTGCAGCACCATTCACAGCTTCCAACCCTTTCCTTTTCAGATCGTAAGCGGCTCACGCAAACAGGTGGCACTCCAGAACAGAAGGCTCCCACCGCTCTTCCCAGCTCTCCAGGTGCTAGCAGTAAGTGAAGTAGTTTACAGGAAGTTCAAATTTTTCTCATAGTTTTTGGCTTACAAAAAACTACTTCATTATTTTATATATTTTAATAAAACATTTTAAAAATCATTTCTAACTGGTGGAAGAGTAAAAAAACAACAAAATTCAATGTTGTTGTAGTTTCAGGTGTATTATATGCTCACAGCTGTAATTTATCATTTCTTAGAATTTTGAAGACCTTGTATTAACACCTGTTTCATATAATTGGAAATTAATTACAGGCTACATCAGAAAGGATGGGGTAGAACTGACAATTTACAGGTGTTTTCATGACTCTGTATGTTATTAATTAAGATGCAGGCTCCCCTTGCTTTTTCTGTCAGGGTTGTGTTCCTGCTGTGAGAAGTTAAACCAGTATCACCATGAACCTCGTGTTATAAGTTGGAGTTATTCTTGGTCAGAAGGTTCTCACGCAAACAGCACTGTACTCTTCTTAAATTACATAAAACTTTATTCAACTAGGTAAATAATAAAATACCTACATAAGATGGTTAGAAAGCTTGCTTACTGAGACATATGTTGGGTGAGGGTGGTGGGGTCATCCAGACAAAGAGGCGGAATTCTCTGTGGCATTCAGGGTTACTGACTAAAAGCTTGTTCACTAAAGAGCTGCATTCTCTTTTCTGATCCGGTGAAGTTAACTATGGTCTTGTCACTAAGCTTTAGACAATAATCTTACGGTTAACATTTGTGGGGTGGAGTATCATCTACTACATTCATTCTTCGCCTCTTCCTCAAATGACACCAACATTAAATCCCCAGACAATGGCTTTGCAGAGGGCTCAAGCATCACCACTATGTTGGAATCCTCAACATCTTCAAACCCAACTTGATGGGCCATCCCCACAATGTTGCATCAAACCTCTCCTGCACTTTCTTCGTCCTGAGAATTCATTGACAAATTCAGGCCAGACATTGTGCCAAGTACTATTCATTTTGACTGTTGACTCTTCCTGCCACGAATCCCTCATGTCAAAAATCTCTCACAGAAGACTTGTCTTCACTGTCTAATTCTTGAATGAGTTAGTTGCCTGAATGTACAATGTGAATGATATGCTTCCAAGATTGTCATGACTCTCTGGTCCATCAGCTGCAGCAAGAGAATGATGTTTGATGACAAAAAAACAATTTGAACATGTTCCAATAAATAACCAAAATTTACTGGATGATCTGAGGCATTATCTAGCACAAGCAATGCCTTATGGGGTATCATCTTTTTGGTGCAATATTCTTTTACTGCAGAGCAGAACTGTAGGTAAACCATACCCAAATGACAGAGGTGTGGTCTGGAATGACCTTTCAAACTTCTGAGATTCTTGGAGTGATACACAAGCAATAGTTTGAGCTTACAGTCCCCTACTGTGTTACCACTGAGCAGAAGGGTTTGGCATTCTTTCAAAACTTTTAAGTAAGGTGCACATTTTTCATCTTTAGAAAAGTATTCCTGTTGGCATACATTTCCAGTAGAGCCCAGTCTCGTCCACATCAAACACCTGTTCAGGTGTGTAGCCACCTTTTTCAAATATTCCTTTCAAAATAGGTGGATAATGTTCAGCAGCTTCCTTGTTGGCATGCACTCTTTCACCAGACACTTTCAGGTTATGGTGGTGCTTGAATTTTTCAAACCATCCCTGGAAAGCTGAAAAAGGTTCCATCTCTGAGCCCTCATCTTGCTCTCGCTTTGCATCCTCACATAGACTCAAGAGTTTTCATCTGAACTATCCCCAAGCTTAGACTTGAATCATGTTGCCTTATATCATTCCTATCACCAGCAAACAGTCTCTCCATCCTTTCCATGATATCACTACAGTGCCAAGCAATGTAAAGAGCATCTTGTCGTGTAACACTTTCAGCACTTTTAATCTTTTCAGCTTTTCCTCGAATTGATCTCAGCCTGGTGCTTTGCCGATATCCACAGCCCATTCCTCTTTGTCAAAGCACTTTAATACATTTATCTCGACATCTAAGCTAACACTTTTTCTCTTCTTTGGGCAAGATCTGTTACCACTTGCTGAACATGTATAACTCATTTCACTGGGGTTTATCATTGTTTAAATGCTGGAACCCTTGGCTGACCCAACACACAGTCACTTTCTTCTAACTGATGCCGTGTTGTTTGTTTACAGAAGCTGGGTACTTTCGATAGCATGAGAAATTTAAAAGTAGCAGGTTCTTTACTTATTTTTGCAATATGAAATATTTGTATTAATATATTATTTTTGTTACTTATTTGTTGTTGACCTCCATGCCTCAGGTTAACTAAAACATAGTATATTCCATGGTTAGATATCCTGTCATTGTTTGTTTACAAATTGTTCTACACGCAGAAAATAATTAATTATTATAAGTCTTAGTTTAAAACCATGTAATAAATTAAGGAAACTAAACGTTTTTGTTTGGAGGTTCACAAATAAAACAGCCAGTGAACAACTTTTAACAAAATGGTCTGGACTATAATTACTTTCACAATCATCGGCTATGCATATATTTTCAGGTTGGGCTCTTAAGAATTCTAGTACAGACCTTAAAACATGGATGGAAATTGTTTAAGACCTGATGTTAATTTTTATTGATTAATTATATTTTCAGGTGTAACACATACACCGTCTTCTGACACATCTAGTAAGACTACACTAAAGAAGGCCAAAAAGGAAAAGAATAAAAACAAGAACAAAAGCAAACTGACAAAAGAAGACATTGGTGCCCCTACAAACTTTAGGTAGGTCAAAGGTGAAGATGGCTTGTTCCGCATCTTGTCAGTCAGATGCCAACTGCATTGCTCAAGAATCGTTCAAACATATGGCATTTTCGGGCCATGGTGTTAATGAAATTATTTTCAGGTTTTAAAACATTACCTTTTCTGTTTTCTTGCAGACATGTCAGTCATGTTGGCTGGGATCCCAATAAAGGATTTGATGTAAGTAACATATTTGTTAGTAACCAGGTATATATTTGGATGAAAAATAGCGGGAACTTTAAATGTTGTCTGTTTTTGCTCAACTTTGCTTGTGTAGCTTTTTTATATATTTATTCCATCCATACTTCATTGATTTGTGTGTGTAGAATATACATGTTTTGCATCCTTTATTTTGCCGATGTAAACAGTCTGTGGTGATGTATTGTCTGTTGTATCTTCTGCTGACTTTCATTCTAGTATGACGCTACGTCTATCATTTTGTCATGTTCTGTGCCAGTCTGTAGTTCATTGACAATAGATATGTACCTTACTATATCATTCTGTTTTCAGGTTTTTCTTTATATTCTCAATATTTAACTTTTTTCTTCTAGTTAGCTTTAATTTTGTATTATGCAGAAGAACTATAGTTCACCCTTGTATGCTGTAACAATATTTTCAGATACCTTTTTATAAGTTAAAAACCCCTGCATATTCTTCTTATACAGAGTAGATTTTCTAAATATTCTGTAAGAACAGACAGTCGACTCACTTGGAAGCTTCTCCCGCTCTGGACCATCGTCAAGTTGTTTGCCTTGATGCTGGATAGTTAGGACTTTGACAAAAACATACTACATCTTTCTATGATGGAAGTCAGCTCGTTAAAGTATCTTGTTGCTTCTACCTGTCTGTCAGATATGCAAGAACATTTGGAGAACAATATTAATCATCAATTAGAAATCTGAACTACAATTATTAGCAACAATCTCCCTGTTTTGTTTAAGTTTACATCTAATGGAAAGAAATTATCACCCTCAGTCTTTTCAAATGGCTGTTTCTAGGTAGTCACGTGATGGAAAAAAGTTGCCTTTTCCTAGTTATCAGAATTTTTTGTAATCCCGATGCGTCTTTTGTTTTCTTATCAGTTCATGTTAACATATAATATAAAGCTCTGTATTTTGCCTGCGATAGTGTTTGTAAGATTCACCTTTTTACTTTTAAAAAATTCAATATTCAGCATAATGGGAAAAATTCTACAATTCTTGATTGGATATTACAAAAGTTCCTAAAGCATTTTGTTTATTCTTACTTTGTATTAGATGTCATGACACTAAACTCTTTTAGATCCTAAAAGAGAAAAGGGATTAATTAATTAGAGATTATTCGTTTGCTTTACATCTATCCCACTGATAATTAGTATCATTATGTTTTTGTGTGTCAAAGAGTATGCTACTTTAAAGAAATAATTAAGCAGTCTTCAAGGCTTTATTATGTTAAAAATTCAAATTCTAATTTTCTCTAGTCACAGTTCAAAATGAAATTTTAAAAATATATTATCTTTTAAGAAAATACCTTAGGAAAAGTAATTAGATCTACTCTGTATACCTTGACAGTGAGTTGTCACTGTTGAAAATTTTGGTTTTACATCATTTTCTCAATTGTATTATTAGTTTGTTTATTGAATTTTATTTCACCTGTTTATTATCTCAAGATGTTCAGTGATTATTGCAAGATGCCATGTCATTACTACCAATCCTGACTCTAATTGCTGCCTTCTCCACTTCAGCTGCTTGTTTGATTTTGCTCTCTAATGCTTTTCTTTTCATTTCTTTGGTGCTGTCTTATTGGATTCTAAACACGGATGGGTATGTTGAGAAATCTTCTTGCATCTTTTTCCTCTTTGGAAATGTTCACTTACAATTATTTCTAACCCTCTCATCATTAATGTGCTGTTGTTGTAACCATATTACTTAAATGAATTTTGTATGTGTGCAGGGCAATGTAATGGTTTTTATTTATCTTGTGGCATTTAAGTAGTTAAATATAAATTTTCAAAATGGTTCCCTTTCAAATTTTCTTTTCAGATTGTACAGTTTAACTTTTTGCTCTCATTATTCTGTTACAAAATTGGAGCAGTGATCTCGTTACCTTCCTGCTTCTGAAGAAGAAACATTACCTGGCACCAGTTTTATTTCATACTGTAAAATGTCTGCCATAGCAAATATAAATCAGTTGGCCAGATGTTTCTCATTATTAGTTCCTCTCTACAGAAACACAGGCTGTTCGAGTTAGAGCTACAAAACCCTAAACATTTGTACTATGGGAATTATAAAGAAAAAACATCATTACAGCTTTTTCTTTACTTTTTGCTAGAATTAGAAAGCAATCAAAATTTACAATCAATAATCTTATGCTGAAATACTTTAATTCCCCAATATAGCTGCTGTGAAAGCTAACTTGCAGTTCTGTACAATAAATACTTCTAGAGAAAACATCAGATGCTCAGTCACCTCATTCTGAGGACCAGTGAAGTTTGCGATGTGGCCCCACAAGTGATCCCCACATTGAGACAGTATTTCAGTCGACTAATTTGGTGTTGGGAACATTTGTCATAAAGTCTGCTAATTAATTTTCTTTCTTTTTCACCTGGGAAGGTTGTGTCATTTCTCTATAAAATCATCTAAATTTCTAGTTTTATCTGTGAAAAGGAAACAAGTATCTCTGTTTCTGCTATTATTAACTAATTATGGGAAGAAGAAAAAACAGAGAGATTGTTGCTTTGAGATGCTGAACATGCAAACTTTCATCTTATTTGTTTAGTGTTTTAAAAACTGGTTTATGTGCATGTTTGTGTGTATCTTGCTCCAGACAAGAAATGCTAACATGAATGTAATGCAGAACTTATGAAAGAATTTTAAAAATCAGCTGCTACTATATTTCAAAACTGTTTTCCTACAGTGATCAGCACCGTGCAGGTTTCTAAATTCATATGCACATCACACACGGCGTCTTATCTTCTGTAAGACGACATGGCTAGACTGCGTTTTTACAGGAATGCCTTTCAAATCTCAGACCGACTTTTAAAATGTTGGCTTAAACTAATTGTTGTTTGCTCAGGTTTCCATTTAAGTTATTCCAAGTGGCAAGTTTTCTTTATATGCTTTAGAAACAAAAAGATTTTGAACACACTCAAATTTACACACGATCAACTCATCCCCGAATAGTTGGACATGTAAACTATTGTTTTGTTTGAAATTTTTAAAAACTAATTGGTCTGAACTTTCTTTGACATCTATTAGAAATCAGATCGGTGTCAAGGTAGTGAGGGGCACCTCAGCAGCTTTTCTTTGCTGGAACTAGAACAGAAATAAATGCGTTTCTCAGGGCGCCACCGCTCTTCTGCTTCAGTCCTGTCCAGTGAATTATCGTTGTGATGTACGCAATTACAAACATGGGAATCAGGTATAGTAACGAGCCAGTCAGGTAGAATCTACCTGATATCACCGTTATTTGAATACTGATGCGCACATTATTTTTGTCTGCCTATAGTCAGCAATTTTTCCAGGGTGTACAGCATTTTGAAATTGTCTGATTAAGAATTTATCCAGCAGTCAACGTTACAGTGAAAAGCAGAAGATTGGTTGACATCAAAGCCTCTTTTCAGATTTAATTGCTCTGTTTCTATCAATATCTGGAATAAGTCAAAGAATCAACTTGCTGGACTCTGGAGATGTCAGGAAACTAAAAAAAAACAAGAGATTTGTTTGTTCTCTGGTTATAGATGTTTCAAACTGAATCCATTTGATGCAAACTTACCAAAATTTTATACACTGGGCCCTCAAATCTATCGTGGTGTTGTTACATGTGAATTTAAACCTTTAAATTCTATTTTTTTCCTTATAATATTTTGGAGAAGGAATATTACCTTTAATTTTATTTATTTAATTCTGAAAAACTGTAATGAATAATTGTTTGTTTTTTAGTTTACTATCTCATCTTTTACTACCAACAAGGTGTTTCTGAATCTTATGGCCACACTTGGTGTCCTTTGTTCATTTTAACCAAGAATGCTGACATGCATTAGTGCCTGGCCACCCAAATAAATGATTGTACACATTTCAGGTGTGATTGTGTATAAATTGAACGTCTAGGTGTTCACTCTGATAAAGCTGAAAACACGGAGGATCTGGCAGTACTTCTGTTTCCTCAAAGTTATGAGAATAGCCAGAGTGAACTGTAGTCAATACTATTGCAAAATTTCACTGAGGAACAAAGCATCAACAGTGACACCATAACAAGTCTGCTATTGCTTTCTAAGTTTTTGTTGACTGTCAAGATTCTCTTGTTGGCTGACATTACCCACGCAACAGAAATGAGCCATCTTCACCAACTTGGCTACAGAGTGCATGTAGCAGTAGGAAACCCTTCTGTCCCTTGGGAATGAAACACATCAGAAGGTCTAGTCAGATGGTGTGTTTGCCAGGATCCCTGAGAGCTGGCAATATGTAAAATCTCTGAGTTTATCTGGGGATTGCACTTGGATTGAAGGAAAGACAGCTGGAAGAAGAATTAAAGCATTCATCTTCCCTGTGTACCCAAAAGCCCTGATGTGAATTTGATTGAGCACCTATGGGAGTATCTGGATCATCAGCCGAGAGCAATACAACCATCCTTGTGCTGCCAATATCATGAAACTAAAGAAGCTCTGGCACAGATATAAGAGAACCTGAATCAGACCATGATAGAAAATCCTGTTGATTCAATACTAAATAGGGTTGAGGCTTTTTGTGCAACAAAAGGTCGCTGGCTCATTTAAGTATCAACAAAGAATCTCACTATTGTTTATCTTTATTTGCTGGTTTCTGCTATAAACTAATGAACTGTAATAACAGTTGGTCAATTTATTGGGACCTATTTGTTGTTTGTTTATTAGAAATAACAAATGGGTTTTTAATAGCAGTCACTTCAGAATGTGTTAAGGGTGTGTATGATGTTAAGACTGTGGCTGAAGCATGGGTTTCTCCTTTGAAAGGTTTGTTTTTACTTGAATATCTTGCTAGGATTTATCTTTTTTTTTTTTAACCCTTTCTGCTCCTAACAAATTCAAGGAAAAACCTAGCAAGTTGTAAATATCTCTAGAACTATAAGCTAATTTCAACAAGCATTCTTTGGACTTTTGAAGCTAGACATAGTGTTGTGCTTGTTTTCTGTCCCTGAGCTGACTAATTTACTTCTAGCTAGCCCTCAACTTGATTGGTGTGGTTGGTTCATGAGACACTAGTACTTATAATTAGTTCAGGGTTATTTTTTGTTTTTGGATGATGGACCCTAGAGAGGTAAGAAAATGATAACACTGACAACCCTCTAACTGATGGAGCCAGTGGAGACTGCTAATGGATTTGTAAAGTGTCTAGCACTCTAGATGTTCATAGGACTAAACAAGGATTTAACTTGCCTACAAAGTAAATTAAGTAGTCAGAGTCAGATGATGTGTCTGAATAGTAGCTTGGAGAAAAATGGAAATTTTTTCTCTTTTTCTTTAAATTAAATGTTAAGCTTTTTTCTGGATCAGCTAAGTGAAGTTTGTATTCTGATATCTGTTAAAACTAAGAGAAACTTACTTTGCTCTATTTATAAAACAATAGCCTCATCCTAGGTCAAGGTTTAGTACCTACACAAATCCATATCATGAGAACTGAAATATCTAGGATCTAAAGAATTAAATGTTTTATTTGCTTGTTTTAAACCAGATGAACCAGTTAGATGAAGACATGAAGACACTCTTTGAATCTGTAGGCATCACTATGGGTGATCAGGTCGACGAGGACACAGTTGATTTTATTTACGACTTTGTTGAGAAACACGGTGGATTGGATGCTGTTAAGCGAGAGATGGCCAACAAGAATAAGTTACCACAACTGCCACCTAGTGAGTAATGTTTCTGGCTGTAAATCAAGGTAATGCAGTGACTGATATGACCATTCTTGAAATGCTCAATTTGAAGCTTTTTTAAAAAATCTTTTAAGATTTTATAATCAAATTATTTTCCAAAACTTGATGTTGCACATAAGAGGAAAAATTAGCCATTTTGTTATAAAGGGTTTACATAATTGGAAAGAAGTTTTTACCTTGGTTTCTTTTCCATAAATCTGAGCAGCAGAAAACCTTACGTGTGTGCCAGAGTGCAGACGTGCAGATTGGATATTCTTTGTTTACTTGTCAGAACCGTCACTATCAGCAAATACCAGTGTTGCTGCTTTATTTCACACGCTGCTGGTTATGTTCAATGTAATTGATACTACACAGTTTGTGAACACCACTGGCAACCCAGCAAGAGCGAGGCGATGAGGGGAAAGCTTCAGAAACACTGTTCATGTCACTGTAGTACCATTAAGTTTTGTAATAGTCAGTAGTTTTCTTTTGTCTGTCATTGAAAGTCCTAGGTTAGTGTTTGTTTTCCATCGTTTATTGGGCAGTCTTACACACACTTGTTTTTTATAGGTGCTCCACCACCGATCACACAGCATCGTTCTGCGGTTCCTCCTCCACCCCCATCTCGGTCTGCCGTTCCACCTCCACCACCACCTGGAAGACAAGGAATACCACCACTGCCAAACCGTACCATACCTTCTCGTAATATGGGGGCACCTCCACCACCCCCAGGACGTTCTGTGCTTCCTCCTCCTCCTAAGATTCCTGAAGGCCTGCCTCCAATGCCACCACTACAGCCACCACCACCATCCACAGCTGGTCCACCACCTCCTCCATCTCTATCTGCACCCATGCCTCCACCACCTCCACCCTTGAATGATAGCACTGTATTCTCAGCTGGAGACAAGCCAAGATCAGCTTTGCTTGACCAGATCCACAAAGGCACTAACCTGCGGCATGTGACTCCTAGTGATGCCCCATCTTCTGGAGGAGACAGTAGAGGCAATTTGATGAGTGAAATAAGATCAACTGGCATGAGAAATCTGAAACCAGTAAGTCAAGTCAGACTCTGAGAGCTATTTATGTCGCTCTGCCAACAGCAAACTGTCTTAAGGAAAATCTATTAATTTGATGTTTAACCACTACTTTATTTACGGTTTTGTTTCAAATCATACTTAGATTTTAACCAATTTATAGTTGACTTCTAGTATTGGGAACAGTAAAAAACAGAGTTATTTGTGCTGCCACGTATGTGAAACATCCACAAATTAAGAGTTATCTCACATCTTAAATCCAAACTGGGTAAATACAATAATTAAAATCTTTCTGTGTGGTCTAAATTCTGAAAACATTTGTATTTGTACAGTTCATGTACCTTTCCCAAATTGATAAACTATCATGGATAAATGTTTAATATTTAGGTTGAACCAAACCAAGAATCTCGTCCCGCATCCATGGCAGAACAAGATGGCATTGTTGGAGCACTGGCCAGAGCTTTAGCAAACAGAGTGAAACCTATCCATGGGTCAGGTGAGCAGTCTTCTCATTCTTCTTACCTTTCACTGCTGTTCTTCCTTTGTCTGACAATCTTACAATTTACCGTTCTGTGATGAAAACTAAAAGATTTTTTGACAAAAGCTGGTGTGTGGGGGTCTTTGAGAATTCAAAAACAAATACCCTGTATTTATTTGAGTAATTTCCAAAGCAGTTAATCAAGACAGAGGATAAAAGCTGCATGTACCTGAACAATCACGGTGCTTTTCTCATCACTCTAAAATTCAGAAATTCCATGCACATTTATTAGTTTTATTTGAAAGTTATTTTGCTTATAAAATTTTTTTTTAATAATCTGACAATCCTGATACCAGTCTGGTGTGCGTGAATCACAGATAACGGTAGTTCTTCAGATGAAATCATCTCTGTTTTCGACCAGTACTGATGGATGATTATTTGAATTAATACTGTATTTATGTAATTTAAATAAGTTATCATTAATGAGGATTAAAAAGTGGTTGGTTCAGTCAGCTTATTTAAACTTTGGTGTTAATGATGAAGAAAAGAAATCCATCAACATAAAGGGCACCAGGACCTGCTTGTGTGTCGGAATCCTATACCTGGTAATTAAGCTGTTAAATGTAAACTAGATTAAGAGGACGATGATTTACCATTAGAAATGGATGTCAGGTGTCTTGAAGCTGTTTACGCTTAGTGATGTAGCATTCCTATCAGATCCCAAACAAGTCAAATGGAGAAATAATTAAGTTTAGAAAGCTATGCTATGGTTTGTTGTTTTAAGTCATTTTTATGTGCTTGTTTCTTTTAGATGATGACAGTGAAGAAGAAGAGAGTGATGATGACGATAACGTAGATGACGACGACTGGGATGATTAAGTCGTGAAGGTTTATAAACTAACAGCAACAAAACTTGATACTATATTGAGGGGACTGAAGAGTGGACATTGGAGGTTGGTGGCAGTCAGAAAAAACGCAACACAGCCAGGCCCAAAGAATGTTTGACTGTCTTGCTGTTGTTGATTTATTATATTTTCAGTGATCAGACTATTTCTTTTTTTTTGTGAATATTAAGGTTCTATTTGCAGTCTCCTTTAATTTTACTTTGCAACCCCCGAAGATTTTAAAGTTGTTAGTGTACAAAGATTCAGCTTTAACGTAAGAGATGCTTGCTTTTTTTTTTAAAGATAAACAAAAACATTTCTGGGTATTAAAAAATATACTAAAGATCTGAAGTTGCTAAGATAAAAGAATTGTATTATGTCCGTAAAATTACATTATCATTTTAAGAATTTAGTGTCAGTCTGTATTTCTGCGAGTAAATGGTTTTCTTACAGATTGCCCTCCATTAGAAGGAACTTGCCCATCTCTATCTTACAGCTAAATTGTGTAATTCTAAAAACTTTATATTATTTTTTGCACTTGTTCAATGTCTATCAAGACTCTGGTGAACTGTGCTATTTTCTGGAGTTGGATTTCATCACCATATACCTTATCTAGCAAGGATGCACTTGTTGGCCATACTCTCTTAATTCTCTGTAGAGGGAACATTCTCATCTCCACTGGTTATGCAGGGGTAGTCAGGTGTGTTGCCAGTTCTTATTTTATGGTGCATGTGTGCTCTGAGACTTCAGTTGTGGCTGATTTGTAGGCTAAGATAGTAGATGCCTGGTCTTTGCGGAGCCAGGATTTTCTGTTTTCCATATACCATTTGGTGATTTTACTTTCCTGATTTGTTAGGCTGTTCCTTTGTAGATTCTTGTGTGGCTTTATTATCTACAGTGTTATTCCCCCAGATGCTACAATGATTGAGAATCCAATACAGATCTACCTCTCTCGCTGTTGCTTAGTGGTTTTTCAATTCTTCTAGGTTCTGTAAGTGCTATAGTACTAACAATACATTGGTAAAGTGACAACCTTAAGTATTGTAGAAATCTCTGCCGCTCTGGTAATTCAATCTCAACTGTGGTTGGTACAGCATTTTCATGTTGCAATGGTTGCCATCTGTTCTTTATTTACATATAATTGACTGCCTCTGTAAACATGAGTCTTTTCCTCATGTGGGTGGATCTCTTGCATTATTGCCAGGGTGAGGGCTTTTTAGGTTTCTTTAGCGGTTGCTCTAGATACACTATTATCTGTTGACTAATCAGGAATTGCTAATTCAAGTAATTTATGTGCACTTTCGTTTTCCATAAACAGTGAAAACATTCAAGTATAACTGACAATCTTGTTTATAGACCACTATTACTTCACTCATTCTCTTACAGGATCTTGTTCGTTAGTTTAACATTAAATCAAACGCTTTTAAAAATATTGAGAAACCCTGGGAGATATGTATATAATCAGCTCTACATGAGGTCGTCATCATCAGCCAGTTGAAGTCAGTTGTTGGACATAGGCCTTCCCCAGATTCCATGGGGAGTAATGGGCCAAACCCTGCCGCGCTGGCCCAGTGCGAGTTGGCAAGGGATGTCAGCGTCCTGGAGGAGTGCTGTACAGCTGTTTGGCTCTCGGCAGCAGCACGCACCTCCGACCCGCAACCATCCAGTTCACAAGCTAACTTGCTACCCGTTAGGCCACGCCACTGGCCTTCTACATGAGGTGGTGGTGATTAACTGAATGCCCATGGGATTTGTCATTCCCTCTTCCAACTTAAAGAGAGTTTTCCATTATGGAGATGATTAATGAGCACATTCCTCGTTTTCCTGTGCCAATATTCCATGCTGGTCAGCTCTGTTTTCAGGTGAATCAGCATTGCACCTGCTTAAGGTTGGTGATTTCCCTGTGCTGTGGAACCTCCCCTCTCAAAGGAACTGGTGTGCATATTGCTGCTAATGAGTTTTACACTGTCATAGGCCTTCTCTGCATCTCCCCAAGCTGTTAAAAACTTCTGCTAAATGTAGGTGTGTCAGGAGCTACAATCTGTATCTAATGGAATGAATCAAACCCCTGCATCAGGAAGTCAGATATTATTTAAGTGAAGATCATTAAATATAAGTGAAAACTGTTGTACATTCTATTGTCCCAAACACTTGAACAAACAAGAAGTCCTTTTATATCAGAACTCTATAAAGTTAAGGGATAGTGTAAATTTGGTTTTAAAGATTGGGCCTGGAGAAAAATTATTTTAAAGGAAATACTTGCCAGCCAGTCATTATTATAATAAACATTTCTAGAAAGATGAATATTTACACCTGTGTTTTTTTCTCCATTAGAATTCACTAATGAAGAGAATCTTCCATCGGTACCTTTATTTTTAAATCCCAGATCTCTTTCAACAAACCCTGCACTAGGGAATATTTTATGGACAGACAAAAATTTCTTACATTATTATCCTTCATATTTAACAGGCTATGGAGAGGGGCTTTATCGTTCAGCTAGATGCAGAAACTGCATTTCTGATTGAGACTTGTTTTGTTATTTCCATAAAGGAAATTACAGTAAACTGTAACATTCCACCAAAAAACGACAAAAACTTATAGTTAAGTAGCCAGTTTATTTTCTGCTAAAGTTTCCGCATTAATTGTCCACGAGCTTCATATACAATGTTCTTTGTTGATTTTTCACTGTGTTCCAGCTCTCAGATTGAAAAAAAGCTAAGCTAGAAGTGTAGCCAAAGATAAACACACGATGTACACAATTCTTAAACTATACATTAATTTTTCTGCAAGATCTCTCAGGTCAAATGTATCAGATTCCAGCTGCAGTTTGCAAAATGTTAACATTAGGATTGATCTGTCTAGTGTGTAACTTTTAAATGCTAGGCACTGATGTTACATCACCTCTCAGGTATCACCAACGATGCTCTTGATACTAAATAGGTGACATGAAAACCGAGATAAATGGTGAGCTAATCTCCAGTAAATAAAGGCAATTTTCCCTGGAATACTAAACAGACCCTTTTAAAATAAGTATATTGCTTTAGCTTAGTCTAAATCAAATTTATGTATTATCCAGTGCAGTAATCTTTGTCTTTATTTCTAATGGTATTCTTTTATTATTCCAAACCAGTATGACATCGGGTAGAGCCAGTAAAGATGTAGTGCAGCATTTAGACAGGTGTGAAACAGAAAAGCCGAGGAAATTCTAGTCCAGCCAGAAACATGGGATGAGTTCTATCTATAGTAGTAAATCAAAACTATAGATCACATGATCAGTAATATGAATAAATGAAATGCAAAATTATAGACTTTAACAAATCAGTGATTGATTAAAACTGGTTAACATTTTATATATGCATAGATAAATGTAACCTTGTACCAGTTTTAAAAGTTATTTTAGCTCATACACATTACAATTTTATCCAGTGTTAATGTGATGTTTAACATCTGTAGAGTAGTGATAATCTTTAACACACAAACATTACAAGTGTAACTACAATGCTTAAAAAATAATACAGCATTTTTGTGTGTACATATAAATAAAATAGTAGAAACAAGAAATAACATTTGAAGTAAAATAATGAAGTAAAATAAATTCCTTTTGTCAATGTACAAAAATCCATTTTCTCAACTCTCTTCCTCCTTTCCAGTTATGAGACATCTTGAATAGTGATAACTTGGCAAAAATATATCGGAGGCAAGAACATTAGTACTTAACAATGCAGCAGCACTGAAAATATTCACATACAGAGACATCCCTCTATCTTACAATCACAGTCTTCCATGAAGCTCGGTCTCTCAACTTCAAAAAAGTCTTTTCTCAAACCTGTAATTAGATGTCAAAAAGAAAACTATTAACATTATGGTCAGGGTTCACAGTGACCATAATGTTAATAAACTAAATATGGTGCATTTTTAAAATTAGATATCAATCAGCTGTGCACAATTTGAGAAAAGAAATTATTACCTTGTGACAGGACAGGAATTGCTAATCAGAAATCAGCCAAAAACCACCTTTATGAAGTCATTTTTGTCTAGATCTTAGCAACTGTTCTGGAATACTCTGGTTTGAAAAGTTCCATTTGCTGTACAGTTTAAGCATTATCAAGTTATGGAGAAGATGACAAGCAGCATAAGGTAGCAAATAACTGACTTATTTGGTAAACCAGCAGTGGCCAGCTCGTTAACAGCTGAACTTAGTGCACCAAATCAAGGTAGGTGATGGAGAACGGCCACAAGTTTAATTTATCATTTTTTGGTGGGCTTTTTTTTTAATGATAAAAACTGGGAAGATTGATGAAAATCAGTAAAGTTTATGATCAAGAAAGCCCAAGTTCAAAAGGAAGACAATGATTTCTCTTGAACCATCAGGCTAATGTGGTTTATTGCTACACATGGCAAGCATCCTGAGTCTGGTGTAGAACCTGACCAATGCTCAACCTCTTAGTAGTTATGCATTATAGATCTGGTGGCTGTGCAAGTGTTCACCTGTCCTCTCTACAAATAAGTGCATGATTGTCTATCACTACATTAAAAACATTTGACTGAATAGAATCTCTATAAGCAGCAGAACCTTCAACAGATGAACATAGTATAAATGTTCATTTCAGATTTATTTTTGAGTTGTCATGGTAAATATCAACAACGATGTTGCACATTTTTCAGTTAGCATAATAGATGTTAGTGTGGGTGGACGTGAAATGAACCGTCGTTTGGAAGACAAATGCAAGTAAACAAACAGTGGAACAAAGAGGTCAATTTCCTCGCCAAGACTGATGCACATGCACAGCAACAACTGAGAAAGAGGAAGAACTGAACAATCAATCAACATCTAGTAAATTGTTGCAGGGTGCTACTCTGCAAGCAACATGAGAACATCACCAGTTCTAAAAGCAACATTTTGGCTATGACCATGCAACAAAAAACTAGTTCATTAGCAACCACACTACAAAGAAAAGACCTTAGCAGGAGAGTGCAGTGAGAGGCTGGCTAGTGGGCACCATGACAACTCTAAATAAGACCACACACACATACGATGAACAATGTTTCTCCCCATCAGAAAACCACCAAGGGCTTTTTAAAGCAGAAAGAGCAAGCTTAAATAAAAAACATCTTTAAGGATCTGTGCCTTCCTCTTGGCACTAGCTACTTACATCTTTATTGACATGCCAGTCAGCTGGTAGCAAAGAATTCTTTTTTAAATGCTATTTCCACAATACAGAAGGAACGTCATCTAAATGCTAAGAAATTTAAAAATAAAAAATTTTACATACCAAAGATCTAACAGATTTTATGATTAAAATAATGCACCTGTCTTACAATTTTATTTTTCCTGGATACACAATCTGGCACTGTAACCTATCATTTCTTTCTCAGGTGTAAGGGACATCTATCTATTATGACCCCGAAGAAAGAGGTCTGTTTAGATGATAGTATTGGGTGATTGGTTCAGAAGTTGGCGTGCATTCGAGTAGAGATAAACAGAGGCAACAGGTGATCAAATGTTGACCAAACCCTACCCAGCTGTGCCTGAAAAGATCTGGCTAAGACGTCATTCCACGCGCAACATGGACTATGGATGTGTTGGGCAGGTTCTCAACATTGTGAGAATAAATGGTACTGCAAAGGAAAGCGACAATTGGTCAGCATTAGACAACAGCAAAAATTAAGAATTTTAACCAATCTGTAATTATCTTGTTATTGTCCTTCTATCATCAGCAATTTTAATTATGCACCAGACTAATCTTTCTGGATCATGGTTTCCAAAACAGAATGCCAAACTATAGCATAAGTTTGGCATCTTTTTTAAATGTAAATTAAGTATCTAATTTTTTTAAAATGATCTGCACAATAGTAAAATGTTTAAGTGTGCAGGGTATTTCAGATATCGTCCACCTGTTGTTTTCAAAATAGCTTTTAGTTTGTGCTGATCACCAAATCTAGACTGAGTTATTTTTTCAATTTCTAGGCAATAAAGTGACTTTCAGTCCCCTATTCCCCAAGGTCTGCAGTGGTGGTATAAAATCTATTCTTGGTGCAGCAGGACAACTGTTTGACAAAGTCTGTAAAAAAAAGTAATTTTCTTCAAAATCCCATTCCACACATCTGGCGTTAGCCTGACACCATTAGAATCAAACAGGGCAGGGCCAAGGGGGGTCAGCAGAATGCACCCAAGTTCACTTTATTGTGATAACATCACAATTTCTATGATGATGAAACTTACGAATGTAAACCATGCACCCCTCCTTCAATCTGAGCAGATGTGGTGCGCCTCTCAAACTTCAGTTCTCCAGAATACATCATGGATCTGCAAGACGAGAGACAGAATAGAAAACTACATGTTGTTTGTGCACTGAAGCTATCAATGACAGTTGCTAATAAACAGTTTAATAGTAACAATATAATATTACCTTTTGAACACCAGAGTTAAAAACACTATGCTTTAATAAGAATGTTTTCTTTTAAATTGAGTAATACTTCCCCTTAGATGGTTTATGGAGAAAACAATATGAACTGTCATACAAAACTGAGGAAACTGAAGTTTCCATTATAATGAAGAAAATATATCCTCATAAAGAGGTAGGCTCCAAATGTTCCCAGGATTTAGAGTCACGGGTTGTAAACAACAGAATAGGTTTAATGTAACATGGACACACTGATTTTCTTTGGTAAAGGAAGCCACTGACCTTAAAACAGACAAACTCTTGGCCCCAATATCCTGGCAGCCATGTTGAACTCCTGATATCAAATATGGAACAAACTTGTGAATGGTGCCCTTGTCTACAATGGACCCAGACACACCCTGAGCAACTTTCAGTTTGTCACTTTCACTGAAAGAAAACAAGCCTATAATGAAAGTAAGTTTGGCTAACAGAAAATCTGCTCTTGTTAATTAATAATGCACTTCTGACCATCTTCAGTATCTGGTAAACATGAGAAAGGTCAACATTTTCTCTTCACACTGGATCATTGTTCAGGCAGCCCCCATTACACTACCAGCTCAAACACTGGTTTGGATGGCAAGGCATAAATCCAGCAATAGATGAGTGGTTATTTTCTGACCTTTATAGATGTCATAAGATATAACCTAGGTGGCATCACTGTTGTATACAAATGTATGCATGGTACCAATAAAATGGTAAGTATAATGAAATAACTAAGTAAGTTGACTCAAAAATTCTTGTAAGATTTCTTGGAATTAATCAGTTACTACATTTTTTTTTCCACAAGTAACTAGTTATGAGAGAGAGCGCTTTGTGTTCTCCTGATCACTGGGTCAGGTTCAATCTTTAGATTGGCTGAAATAGAAGTATCCAGTGCCATACAACCTGTTTCCATTTAGTTAGTTCTGGATCCCTGCTAAAAACAAATCTTCCATTTATTAGGCAACAACAACAACAGGAATAAAGTCTATAGTGTGATTTTTTTTCAATAGTATGAAAAGCAAGGGAAATAACTTGCAGAGTTGGATTTTAATAATTTCTATTGTTTAAAGAGAAAAAAAGTTAATCAGTTATTTCCCTTACCCAATTTATTCGATAACTCAGCACAACAACAACAAACAAAAAAAAACAACTTTTGTTTAGTTGCCAAGGATGTATGAACAAATTTAGGATATTTTGGAGGTGCTGAATCCACAACTGACATTAGTTTTGCCGAATTGGCTCTAGTTTTTGAGGTAATAGATACCCCTCAAATTGTGATTTTACCCCAATACGACCTGTAGCTGCTGACATATGCAGTGCAGCAGGGTTTGGTCTTTTTACTGTTTAACATTGTTTTTATCTAATTTAATCTTATCTTCAGCATTGTTTTGCAGATTTATCCATTGCATATAATATCATATTGATTAATCTTATTTTTTTTTTTGCAGAGAAGTATGAGTTCATCACGAAGAGGCTACTTAAACAATCCTAGTGCATTCTGCTACATTTGTGACGAATACATTCTCCAAAAACAAAGGAAAAATGCCACTGACTTTGTAAAACAAGCATATCTTGCTTATTTTAGAGTGAATCTTGGAGACCAAGATAAGTCGGGCTCCCCATAAGGTTTGCAAAACCTGTGAAGAGTGCCTACGACAGTGTAAAAATGGAATAAGGAAAAGTTTAAACTTTGGTATGCCTATGGTATGGAGAGAGCTGCAAAACCACCACAATGATTGTTATTTTTGTGTTGTGAATGTGAAAGGCTTCAATCGCTACAAGAAACATGTGGGAGTATCCTGATTTGGAATCAGCAAGGCGTCCTGTGCCACGTTTTTAACTCACTGCCTGACCTTCCAATGTCAGATTTTGAAGAAATGCAGGACTTGGAATGTAGCACAGGTGGTAGCGGTGAAAGTGAATATGAAGGAAGTTTATTAACACCTAAGCAGGTCTCCCAAGAAGAGCTCAATGATCTGATATGAGACCTCAGTCTGTCAAAGCAAGCATCTGAACTTTTAGCATCCAGGCTAAAAGAACTGTCTAAAGCTGGAAGATAAGATAACAGCTTATTTGACAAGAGAGGAGGTACTTCTTCCTTACTTCAGCCAAGATGAAGAATTTGTATTTGTATATTGCAGTGACATCTTTAGGCTTCTTCTCCAAATGGGAATACCGGAATATCGACCAGAAGATTGGCGGCTTTTTATAGACAGCTCCACCAGAAGCTTTAAATGTGTTTTATTGCACAATGGTAACAGCTATGCATCTATTCCAATTGCTCACTCAACAAAACTTAAAGAAGAATATGAAAATATCAAAATGGTCTTGAAGAAGCTTTGTTATCATGAGCACCAGTGGTCTATTTGTGTTGATTTAAAGATGGTGGGCTTCTTGCTAGGGCAGCAAAGTGGTTACACGAAGTACCCTTGTTTCATCTGCTTGTGGGATAGTAGGACAAAGCAAGATCATTGGAAAAAAGTGACATGGCCTTCAAGGAAAAACATGATTGTAGGTGCAGTGAACATCATTAACAAACCATTGGTTGACAGAGAAAAAAATCATTCTCCCACAACTCCATGTCAAGCTTGGACTGATGAAGCAATTTGTTAAGGCCTTGGACAAAGATGGCGATTGCTTCAAATACATTTGTAGATCGTTCCTTGGACTGAGTATGGAAAAACTAAAAGCAGGAATCTTTAATGGTCCTCAGATTCGTAAACTCATCAAAGATTTGAATTTCACAAAATTTATGAATGATGCTGAAGTTTCTGCCTGGTGAAGTTATGTCTCAATTGTCAATAACATCTTGGGTAACAACAAAGCAGACAATTACAAAGAATTGGTGAAAAAGATGCTCGATAACCTTGAAAATTTGGGTGCTAATATAAGCATAAAGGTACACTTTCTCCATAGCTACTTGTACAGATTTCCAGATAATCTTGGAGATTTTAGTGAGGAACAAGGGGAGAGAGGTATCAAGGCAGATGGGACAGACACATGATGGCAGACTACCGCTGGAGCCTCCTACGTGATTGTCCTGATGACCCACACAAAAGAAAATCGTACAAACAGCATTTTTCTATACATTAATTGTGATTAGCTGAATCAGTTCACTTTGTTTTTATGTTATTGTACTGAATACAACGACATTAGGTATTTCATGTGTTTACTTTTGTGTAAACTGAGAGTTTCCAAGTGATCTGTGGGTAGGCTAACACCTGACCATTAAATTGTTTGCATTTTTTATTTTTTTCAATAAGGTTCTGAAACTTTATGATAAAAATGAATGTAAAATTAATTCCAGCATTAAATCTTAAATCAGTTAGATGACCAAATACCTAAAGATCAATTCAGCAACAAATGTATATATGTGAGAATGACAGTGGCTCTGAATGCTGAGTAAGCTGAATTCTCAAACAGGGGGCATCTATTATCTCAAAAATTAGAGCCAATCTAGAAAAACCGATGCCATATTCGGAATCAGCACCCCAAAGTTACCCTAAAATCGCTCTAATATCATTGGCAATAAAATTAGCATCAACCAGTGTTATTATTCTTAAATTTGGCAATACTGCTGCAAAAACTGCATCTGTAGTCAAGGCTGTTAGACATTTACTCACCTGAAATATCTGCTCTGGCTGCTGCGATGCTTTTCCATCGCATCCAGAGAACCCATACCACGGTATTTCTTTAACCGGACTCCATCTGCAAAGAAATACTCACCAGGAGCCTCGCTTGTGCCAGCCAGCATAGAGCCCATCATCACTGAAAGTAGGCAGACAAAGAAGAGGGTTGTTGTACATGATAACCAAGCAGAACAGTCTAACACAAATGGTGAGTAAACAGAGACATACCTGAACAAAAGTAGAATATTTTCAGATTGTAAATAAAATCAATTATTTCTTAAAATAAATTCATACAAAAAAACTAGTCCAAACATCTGAAGTATACCTATTCTTAATAGAATGTACAGATATTAGATAACAATAAAGTGCAGAAACAAAAATAAAGAAAAACTGTCTTGGATGAATTCTTATCATTAAGTTTAAGATTTCTGATAAATGATGATTACATTTATTTTATTCTCTCTCTGCACTCTACTGTTGCTAAAATCTGTATCCACCACCACAAGTACATATACATGCACTTCAGATATGTTGACTGTGGTTTCTCTTTTCTAGTATGAGCTTATTTTGACTTAATCCAGAGTTCCCACTTTTGTTCAGGTACACTCTTTTTTCTTTACTGCCCCTTTTCAATGTTTAAAGATACTTTAGTCAAAAACCTACTGTTTATCACCCACCCTGCCTATCATAAGGACTGGGTTTCTCACCTGTAGAGGCTCCTAATGACAAAGCCTTGATGATGTGTCCAACAGATGAAATCCCACCATCAGCAATAACAGGAATGCTAAATCGCCTGGCATACTCTGCTACTTTATACACTGCAGTTCCCTGAGGCCGCCCCACAGCCATTACTAATGGACAAACAAGAGAAAAACACAAACAGCATCACTAGCCAAACAAAGAAATAATAATGCCAATTCTTTTTTTAAAATTAACAAAAAAAAAAAACTGACCTTCTTGGGTGATGCATATCGACCCACTGCCCATACCGACTCGCAGTGCATCCACTCCAGCATCGATTAGATTCTTCGCTTGGGCAGCTGTCACAACTTGGGAAAGAAAAGATGGGTTATCATTTAATTTTAACTCGAACAGTTTACCACACACACACACACACATGGGTGGCCCCAGAAGGCTGAACATACATTTTCCGCTCAAATTCATTATAATAAAAGCAACATATCCATATAAATTTCATGTTTCTTTCATAATAATACAAACACACACACACACGCACGCATTCTTGGTTTTCTTCAGAAAAACTTTAACATACTATCATGCACTAATGTCTGATTTACTTATATAGGTAAGTGTTATTGAGAACAAGCAGCAAAATAAAACTACACTTTTTAAAGTAGAATTTCAGAATAGAACCCGCCAACGATTACTATAATACTGAGAGGCTTTAAATTCTAATCCTACATCTGTCCCGAAAAAACAAAAACACTGGCCACTTTAAATTTGCGTTAAAAATATTTTTTTTTTTTTTTACTTTTTATAAGAAATTATCTAAAAAAGACCATATTACTTTGCAGCATCCTGTTTGTTATCTTGATTTGAACGACTATGGTGAAGTTCAACATCCTTTTTTATTTGTTATATTCAGTTACTGCCCCAACCATCAAAAGTGGTCTAAAACAGTGTGATTTCATAAGACTTCTTACTTCAAATAATCCCCCAACCACTTGGTATTCAGGTCCTGAAAGACCCCAATCTTGGTTGGGAAGAACCTACTAAAAGCGCTGTATTGTTAGGGAGAATTAAATTTTATAAAGAAACAAAATTGGCACGACAAATTAACCCTGAAGAACCAAGCTTCCAAATATACATATACATGACAGATTATGGACATGATCATCAATCCTGGCCCGCATGAGTGCAGATACATTTCTGGCAGTGTATCAGAGAGTCCTGGAAATAGATTTATGGGGGACACTTGCAGGATTCTGTCTAGGATAGCAATATGAGTGGTGCTCATGTCTGGTGAATGGCAGAGTTGTGATGGCCTGACTCTCCTTGTATTGCACGGCATTAGTGGTATGAGCTGGGGCACAGAAGGCCACTGGTACAGAGATGTAGAAGTCGCACTTGGAGAATGCATTATACCAACTAGAAGTTATGGTTTTTTTTGTAAGCATCCAGTGGCCCAGCACCAAATTGTTTTGGCTTGCATCTTTCACACTTCTCTTGACTCCTGCCATTGCTAAATATCACAATACCCTCCAAAGAAACATCCTTTTAGTGTTTATAGTCATTCTATTCTTTCTGTTGACATTGTTTAAATGTTCACTCGTCTGGATTAGAACAAGTGGCGACCCCACCACCACTTGGCCATCAAAACGTGCCCAAAGATCGGGCCGAGAGAGAGATGTTTATGCCTTAGCCATTGGGAAAAGTTTCAGATTTTTCGGATGATAAGAGATTTTATGGTTGTTTTTTCAAACAGAAGTTTAGCCCCACAGCAGAGAAAAGCTCCCTGTGCCTGTTTCAACCTGGAGTATTCGCCCACCCTCCCAATACTTTGTAGTAATCTTGTTTGACTCGATGAATTCTCCAGGTAACTATTAAAATAAATATGATGTAATTGTTGTGGCCATTTAAAAACTTTTATAAATACACACATTCAAGTTAATAAACACTACCATTCATAATTTTCTTATGTGCCATTATAGCTGATTTTATATTGCACTTATCAAACGTCACTTTCTTTTCTAATGGAGATAGGGTTATAACTCAAATGACCAGCCAAGGGGCACATGTGACAAATAAAAAGGAAAGAAAACTAAAAAAAGCTAACACTGAAGGTGGTGAAGGGGTTAACTTGGTGAGGTAAGATTTAGGAACTAATTTGTGTACTTACCATTACCTCCAACCAGCTGAAGGTCAGGGTATTTTTGTTTTATTGACCTGATCATATTTATCTGGTACACAGAATTCCCCTGCGAAGAATCCTGTAAATAATAAAGCAAACACTCAATACTTTGGTATTAAAATGACTATGCAAAGTTAGGACAGTTCTAAAGAGAAAAGTAAACCAACTAGTATTATGCCTACTAGTCATGGGAACATTATAAGCAAACCGGTCTTATTTTACTCACAAGAACAAGAAAGTCAACGCCTGCTTGGACGAGGAGATCCAGCCTCTTCTTGTCTGACTCGTGGGTGCTGATGGCAGCTCCGACCAGCAGCTGTTTTCTAGGTTGGAATAGAGTAGGGAAAATGAGCTCTTTGATATTGTAGGGAGAGAAATTCTTACATACAGCATTATTTTGTACATCAAAAAGTAGGCCCAGGGGTCGTTCTGTTTTCAGTATTTTAGTTTAACTCAGCAGTGGTGGGTGGCTATCCTTGCCTGAAAGCTGGAGATTAGGCTTCAGTTAACCTTTTCCCATTCAGGAAAGACAATACTTAATAAGCACAACTGTTCAGACAATTTCCAAGATGGTTGCACAAAATACACCTACCTGATTAAA
This sequence comes from Nautilus pompilius, assembly GCA_018389105.1. Taxonomy (NCBI): domain Eukaryota; kingdom Metazoa; phylum Mollusca; class Cephalopoda; order Nautilida; family Nautilidae; genus Nautilus; species Nautilus pompilius. The sequence continues at coordinate 115,069 of JACATO010000980.1, read as the reverse complement.
ATTATTTAAAAAAAAAATTAAAAGGTCATGGAATAGCTCAAGTACCAGCAATGACTTAGCGCGCAGTTCAGTAATCCAAATGAAAAGGAAATATGTCCAGAAAACAAAAGGAGAAATTTAATTTATAGTACAAAAAGTAAAAATAAAAATGTAAGGACTCCCAACCCTGGTCACAGAGGAGCAAATACTGATTTTCTTGAATCTCCTCAGTCATTACTTCTGACACTACATCTGCCATCCTCACTCCAATAATCCTCAATGGATGGCACAGAATTATAGTTATTTTTACCGCTAAAGCCACTTTCATCTCCCTTGTGATGTCCATCCAGGTGTTGTCAACTCCACCTGCATCCCTCCAGGTCTGTGTGGTGTAGTAGTGGTTAGATAGATAGACTCCTCATCCACATGGTAGAAGAAATCCACTGGCCTCGCATTATCAGATATATCAATCTTCAGACCAATGGACTGCAAAAATACTGGCATTTTGAGTGGCCGTAGATAACTCAAATTCTGTTTGACAACCCCACTCTTCTCACCATTTTCATTGCTCTTCTCCAATGCATTCCTCTACATTTCTCCACTGCTGTTTGACCAGCTAAATGATGGGAAATCCAAGGTAGGGACACTGAGACCTCCACTTCACCAGAAAGAAATGATTCAACTTTGAATTCCATCAAATATCAAGTAAATAAACAGACTAGGTAACACCAGGAAAAGAGAAGTGATATAAATATCCAGAGGAAGGGATAATGTGAACCAGCATCCTTCTACGTGTACTATCTATAGTATAAATGGAAATGATCATTAAATGATTCATCAGTGCCCAGCCATTTGTGTGTGTCCTGGCCGACTAGAGGGACAAGATTAACATTCTATCTGCCATTTAAATCCTCTGCTGATACATGCCTCACTTCCTTGCAGTAATCACACTCATTTGAGTTTTCTTACTTGTTGCTTTTTGTTTACAGTAGATCATCTCCGATGAATTTTGAGGAAGCAGCATCAACCCTCCAACACAGGAACACAGATTCTATCGGAATCTGGAGTACTATTAAAGTAAAGGCCAGGCAAATTAGATACAAGCAAAATCTCTCCTAATTACCGAAGAAGTATGATTTTATAATCATTATAACTTACTTCTCATCTTTGGATGCAAGAGGAAACTCCCGGTTTTTCTTTGTGTCTGTTCGTGCAATCAATGCCACAAGTTCACCTGCATCATTGGTGATAGGTAACTTACCTAAAAATTAATAGCAACAATTCAGTCTTAATATTCTGCAAATCAAACAAACAAAACTGTAGCCAGCAGCTGGTTTCTTCATGTCATCTTTCTCCAATGCCAGAACAAAATGCACCCTGCATGTAATCTCTTCCACCTGTCTGCTACATAACTAGTAGAAACCACCTACCTTTCTTGCTTTTCTGTAATATTTGGTTGGCCTCTTTCAACGTGACACCTCCAGGAGCCACAATCAAATCCTCAACATTAGTCATAACCTGAAATAAAAACAGGAAAAACCCCACACACAGCAAAGGACAGTCAATTTCTAAACTGAAAGTAATTTCATGCTGAGCAGACTACTAACTCTGACAATCTTCATCAAAGAGAACTACCTACATTTCCATTCAGAGAATGAATGTTCAGCACAATGTGATTTTTTTTATCAGTCTTAAGCTCAAATGATTTTAACAAAACAACAATGAAAGTTTGTTTCTCTATAACCCTTGAACTGTTGCTGTCTGGATATGCAGGGCCTACAGAGTATTTACAAGGGAAAGAAATGTCAAAAAATAAACTTGCTTCCTCTTAACCAATAGACAGCAGTGAACGCCCTTTTCCCAAGTCCGATTAATAAATCCCCAAGTCAAAGGCAATTGAAATATAAGCTAATCAACTCAGTTAGCAACAATCAATAAATCAAAAACTTGCTTTTTAAAAACTACCACTCCAAGTCAATACCACTAGTGAAGCCTGATCATTTTCAGTCCCACAAAAAGTCAGATTGTGATGCTTCACCCTCCACGCCACTTAAAGGGTATCATTTGGTTTTAAAAAAGAAGCCTGAAAGTCTTAGCCAGGGTAAAAGGAACTGCCCTTACAGATCTAGGGCAGCCAAAATTAGGGATTAGAAAAACAAAACATGAAACTATATGCCTCCAAGTTACACCAGCAGTCATCTAAAGCAATTTTCATTGGCATAAATCTCTGCTGCTCTAAATATGTTTGCCTTGCTAATTTCTGACATTTTTTTGTTTTTTTTTCACTTACAAACAGAAGATGGTGACTGACTCAACTTTCTCCTTGCCGACTTGTAATCATAAAAAAGCAAAAGCACCAAGCATTGGATGCTGCCAGTGTCTGGACTAATCAACAACCAATGAAAAAAGGGCACACAAAGCACTTGTGATTACTTACTGCCTTAAAAGGAAAAAATGTAATCTAAGGTCAACAAGAGTTTCATTAGAGTCAACATGGAACAGTTTTTTTTTTTTTAATGAACTACTAAACAAAGAAAGGGATATTTGTGTTACTTCAGAAAGAAAGCAGTCACTAGCGACCCACTCAGACTGAATACTTAAAGAACACTACAACTTACTTCATTAAGGTGCGTGTGGTACTGGTCAGGCATCAAAAAATCTATATCCCGCAGAGTGACAAGACCTACCAGTTTCTCACCCATGTGGCCATTCTCTGTAATTGGAATCCCAGAAAATCCAAACTTCTTTTTCGCATCCACCACATCATGCACAGTATGAGTGGGAGACATTACAACTGGATCGAGAATGAAACCCTGTTCATATTTCTGCAATGACAGAAGATAAACTTCCAGAACTTCATGTACTGCTGCAGTAAAGCAACACAGAAAATTCCAGAAAACAAATGTAGATTCTGGGGATGCACAGCTTTAATCAAACTGGTCCATCTTACTTTTGTAATCAACATTCTGCTATTTCCACCTGTTTGTTATTCAAATGTTCCAACAAACTTGCAACCCATGTGGAAATTTTACAAAAGCGTATTAAGCATTTTGATCTGTCTTGAAATTAATGCAACAAAAACTGATGGCAGGCTAGTGTTACTAGTAGCTGTTAGGGGTAAATGATTAAGATTTCACATCAAACAAGAAAGCAGTTCTCAGATACTGATGTTCTGAAAAACTTGAAATAGTCTTAGCGATCAAAAAAGCAAGCAGTAGTAGTGTACTCACTGATTGTTTGTTGATGAAAATAAATATTTTCTAACTGAACTTTTAGTTATTTCTGTATGCACACTTTGGAAGCTTTCTGATAATGAGAAAATCTGAGCTGCTTTTTTTTCTTCATTGCTAAAATTTTCAAAATATAACCCTAGAAAATACTTATGATGGGTAGAGAAAACATTAAGCAGAGACAATGCAAGTATTCACCATTATGTAATTTATTCGGTTTACAGTGTTGACCAAACTTATTATGTCACCTTGCTGTCAAACAAATTGCACATTCCAGTTTGTGCATATTATGAAACAAAACACATTTTTAACATAATAAAGCTAATTAAGTCCACAAGCCCTAAATAAGCACCGTTAATGGTGGAATTTCTTGTAGAGATTAAACTATAGAGTATTAAAGAGCGAAATAGTTTTGTCCATGATAAATCCAAAACAAAGCAAACTTCTCATTAGTCATAGTATCCGTACTCTTAAAAGAAAAAATCTGAATATTTTCAGGTGAAGAAATAATTTTGGCCAATAGTGTAGTGTAGCAGTTTATGGAAACCAAGAAGCCATCATGGTTTACACAAGGGGGAAAAAAAAAAGATTTTAAGCAGATTCATTCCTTAATCAATAATACACAAATTTGCCACCCTGACTTTTTCATCAATCACAAAAATGATAAAAATAAGTCTCATTTAACAAATGAAATATTGTTGTTTTCATATAATCCCTGCTTAAATCAATGTGTGTAGAAATTATCAGATAAAAACAGTGTCCTACTTTTTGCTACCACAAATGCAAAATTTTCAAGGTGTAAGATCAGTAAATAAAAGTCTTGTCTAAATTTATATACAAGTTTTCCAAAAAAACACATGAATTTCTTCTTTTAGGATAAGGCTTCCTACCTGCAAGCAGATAGCTGCTTTCTTTTCTGCTAAAACTCTCCTGGGAGGTATCTTCATTAGAACTTGCTTGCTTGTTCAGATTAGTAAGAACAAACAAAGAGTGGGGTGAATGGGCAGAACTGAGCCAAAGGTCTGTAAGTGCAAAGACCAGCAACCATTCAGTGAATATAAAGGCAGGATTTAATAGATTCATTATATTAAAAATCTTTGGTACTTGATAACAAAGCAAGTTAATCCACTCTAACATGAACAAAAGATAAACCAAGCCATTTGTTTGTGTAAACAAAGAAAAGAAAATCAATCAACTGCTCCTGTTCACTATATAAAATAAACTTTCCGCATCTCAAGCTTATCACTGGCAAGATTGAATGCAAGATTACATTGTATGTTTGTTAATTGATGTTGGCATGGAAACACAATCAGAGAGATAGTGAAAGTGCAAACTGGGCCTCTACATTTTTTTTTCTTTCATGATTTCATAAAATTTAGCATTAACCCAATAAGAAATTACCAATAAAACTTTTTGTAGACCAACGGGAAACTCAGTTATGATGGTCTTCTTTTAACACACATTTTTCAAAGTAGGAATACAGTCCAAGAGTCCGGTCAAAACTTTATATTTTAGTACTTACCTTGACTTTCTTCACTTCGTTAGCTTGAAATTCTGGAGTACAGTTATGGTGAATGACACCAACACCACCACAGAGCTGTAACAGATAACGACGACGACAAAAGACATGAGGGCTATGCGAATTTTCAGAAAACATCTACAACAAGCAGCCAGAGCTCCAAAAGAGGGGCCTTTAAACCATGCAACGAGTTTCCATGGACAATATAGATTGTTGATTATTTATATAACTATCAAAACTTCATAACTTACCATTCATATTGTAAACAAAAACAATTTATATTGAAATTTATATTTTATTTGTTCATGCGCAGTTTTAATTAAAAACAGACATAAATAAAAGAAACAGTGCACTGTATAATATATTCACATCTACTGGTGTGCTTTTAGGTTCAGCCACAGTCTCACTGTCCAACAAAACCCTTAACTCTAAGAGTGCTTAGTTATCTGTGTGGAGAGCTGACATATTCCATCATGATCAGGGTTAGATTGCAGCTTTCCTTCCTCCATTGATAAAGAAGAGCATTGGTTTATTAAGTCATCATGAAGTGTGGATGATCTTGTCTTCTGCATCTCACTAAGAACGACATTGTAGCAGTTGGTGTCGTCCCTGACAGCCACGCTTCGCTCCAAATTTGGACCATGTACTGAGACTGTTTCCAATGCACTAGAAATTTGGTTTAAAGCCTCAGAGAGAACTTTAGTTGCAAGGTTTTTCTCAGGAACAATCTCTTGAACACTTTTCATTGTCTTCTGCACCTCTAATTTCATCCAGCTCCTACGGTCTTTTACACTCAGACACCCCCCCCCCATGAAAATCCAATGTCTCCTGTACATTTAATGTGTCAACTTCACTAAATCCAACACTGTGAGCCAGCTCGACAATTTCGCTGGTGATTGCTGAACACTGTCTTCAAAGCCCATGAAGTCATGGACTGTTTCAGGCCACCTTTTTCCACACAGCTTTTAAACACTTGGTGGAAATTTCATCCCAGGCTGAGCCAATATTTCCAATGCTCTTCATGATGTTGAAGCAAGAAACTGTCCATTTAATGAGATGACCTATCAAAAAAACACTGGAAAATTCTGTTGTGTTGAGCGCTTTGTTCTAGAGGCAGAGAGAATTAGGGAAAGTTGGACAATAACACGGAGTACTTTTGGAAGTCTAGGGGTCACTGCATGCGATCAGTTAATAACCCTATTGATTCAGATGATATGGGTGACTAACAGAGCTTGCGTAATTTGGGGAGCATGTGACCAGGTATCTGGGCTTTTTATCAGAAGTAGACAGCGAGTCTGATAGTTCATTCGTGTCTAGATTTCAAACTATGATGCTCAGTGACAGCAAGTTTATTTTTATAAGATACAATTTCAATGTATTTATTTATTACTTTACTTTATTTTTAGCTTTCTGTATAAAATAATGGTATAAAAATAAAAAAGTTTGCTATACTGAAACTTTGTATATTTAATATTTACTATCAAGGTATTACTATATTTCATTATCTGAAAGCCATACTAAACTAATACCACTGCAACCAGAATTTAGAACAAGGAAGTAAATTAAATCCCCAACAATTCCCATCACCACCAGCCTAACAGGATAAACACAGGGTAGCTTAAAACTGCTACAAAAACTTGGTTTCTTACTACAACCAAAATATCCAGCAGAGCATCTGAAATATTTCAAGTCAAGTTTAGCAGAAACCACATTAATCCAACCATTATACATCACAGAAATAGGATTTTAAGGTAAAACTTTTCTTATTCAGATCTTACACATCCTTAGCATGTGTTTTAGTGTGATCTTGTTCTGCGTATATTCAAGAAACCAGCAATTGATTTTCTATTCCTGTAAAAGCTTGATTAATTTATACAGATATTGGCTAAAATGGAGAGCGAAAGAGAACAATATGTTCAAATAATTTTTTTAAATTCTGAGACTAACAATCAGTATGTTTAGTTCTAGTAGCCATTATAGAAGATAACTTTTAATATTACTTAGAATAAATTATGTTAACTCCCTTATCCTAGAATAAAGATAACGTCAGAGACTTGACAGTTGAAAAATGAAAATCCCTAAGAAAAGTAATATTTTCGTACCTAAAGAAATTTATTCAACTTCATATCCCAAAAACATCTAGAGATTTTAAAATGAGGTAACTCAAGAGAAGCCATCAGCCCCAGATCCTTTTCATTTTTTCAACTGCAAACCCTCAATTGCATTTCATTATCATCAGGTAATTTTTAACAAGGCAAACTACATTAATGTATGAGATATAAGAAAAAAACATTAATTTAAATATTTTTATCAACCATCATTTGAAATTCACAGGATTTTAAGCATTTTTGCTTGCTTAAGCCTTATTAATCTTCCATTTTCCTCAAAACCATTCAGAAACTACTCGAGGAAAATATAGCAGAGATTAAAGGTTAATTTAAAACCTTCTCTTATTTCCATCTATTTATTTTTGTGTGTGTTTAATACTATATAACCCAATATCAACGAATAATAAAAGGTTGGTTCATGACCATACATAAAATACAGCATGCATAAACTAACTTGTAAAAGTATTTATTCAGTTTTCAAGTATGAAGAAGGAAGGAGAAACTAAGAGTTTTACATTTTTGAAAATGATGATGATTTAGAAACTGGGCTGCATGCACCACTGATCCTTAATGATCAGGTCTGGTTAAGTCTGACAGACAAGCAAGCACTCTGTAGATTTCCAAAATTTCCCTATTAACGGCTGCTGGTATGAATTAAATTAACAATTTAAAAATAAAGCAAGTAAGTTATGAATGCTTCACTTGTGTTCCTATTTGCTTGAAATTTATATACTTCAAACACCAGCAAAAGAAAACTGGTTTACTGCTAGCAGTCACCAATGGCACCTACACCGCCAGCATGTACATACTAGTGTTTGCAAATACTTACTGCCATTGCAATAGCCATCTGAGCCTCTGTGACCGTGTCCATTGGAGAGGAGACCAATGGAGCCTTGAGTGTAATCTTCCGAGTCAAAGCAGAGGTGAGATCCTGAAACAGAACCATGGTGGAAGCCTCATCAATTAATTAATGCAATCTGTGGAAGGTCCATTTTAAGAAAAAAATAAATTTTTTTTAAATAAGCAAATTAGAATTCTGCTTGTTTGCTTACTTTTTATTTTTCATTTAATCTAAAAAACTTTACAATTTCTGTCTTTCATTTTAACCACTCTTTCTTTCAAGCACTCATGATTTATAACAACCAGCCATTACACTACACAGTTTCACTATTCCATCAAACATGGCTTCAGTTAATTTCTAGATGTATATAGTAGCTGATTCATAATTTAAAGTCATCAAAATTAATTTTAAGAAACTGAAGCCAATGAATAACTGTATTGGCAATTTAAAATGAAGGAGCTAGTTTTGCTATACTTTATTGAATATTATTAGCTTTTCCCTAACAAAGAGTGGAAGACAGAGACTGACTGACCAAACACTGAACAAATCTGAAAATATTTTGGCTACTGTAAGCTTTCTGTATTAGGGGGAAAAATGCTTGGCAGCCCATTCTATAGCTGTGACAATGTTTGGATGTGTAAAACACAGATAAATCCCCTTTTGGGCCGTTCAGATTATTATAGCAGAGAATTGTATCTACTGTGACCAATCAATGATGTTGAAGAAATAATCAATGATCAACAATATATGAGAGAAGACAAAAAACTTACCACATCATCAGCTGAGAAATCAATGAATCCGGGCAGGATAAGGAAGTCGCTAAAATATAATACAAAATTTTACAATGGCAGACAGACCCAATAAATTATGAATACCCTAAAACTGCTCAAATAAATAGTTACTATACAATTTGAAGATTTATTTAGATAAAAATTATTTCACTATCTTCCTCAGCCAAATAGACAAGGAACCATACTTGGCTGCAATTTTGAGGACCACCAATTTAAAGTTATCTTCCCTCCCAGAAAAAGAAAATAAACTGGAATAATAGAGCCAACAGGGTTTTTCTAAAATTATCTACAATGGAGGCGGCACACTTCAGAATGAAAATGGTCAAACAGAAAAGAAATAGGTAAATAATCTGTTTATCTATTTAAATAAGTCACCAGGTAAGGAAATTAAAGTGCTGATATTTTAGACTGCCATAACAGATACCAGACTTGCTGTTAATGCCACCTCCGCAACTGTTGTGATGCAGGCTAGCTGCTGCTGTGGAGGCACCCACCACCTATATAATTAAAACAGAGCCTTTTTGAAAAAGAAACAATGATGTCCTGGTCAAACTTCAAGTTTCTTTAATGGAAGCTGCTAACAAAAAAAAGTCAGACTTTAAAGTCATGTAAGGTCAAAGTACTGTAATACCTCAATTAACCAAACTATGATTTACCAAATTCAGCATGCGTACCATTAACTTCATGCCATGCAATGATTCAATGTAATAATGGGATGGTCAACAATGCTGTTATCTTACATATTATCTGATTACAACTGTAGTCCAGATGATGGTTGGCAGTTCATCAATTTCAACTTCTCCATGTTTATCAAATGAGGTGACACATTACCACCTTTTAAACTTGTGATGATTCTATGCCCTTATGTTCCCAAGTGTGCACCATGGCCACTTGCAGGTGCAACCACTTCTTTGTTTATGTAACAATACCTGTCAAATCATTAAGCATGTTCAGCTTTGATGATTCATTGAATGGAACACATTCATATTTGTGAGAAGTAAAAGAACTGTAGATCATAGAGAGCTGAAAAAGGAGTATCAAAATTAGCTATTGAGTTTGGAATCTGCAAAGTTACTCCAAGTGACTTGAAAACAAACAAAAGGCTTTTGCAAGTGAACTCAAATCAATTGAAAGTAGTGCATGGTATTTTGAACATTACTTTTCTAAAGACAGGATCTCAATTATCTGAACCTTTGGATTTTCCAAACCTCCTTTCCATTCAAAGTTAGTTTAGAAAATTAAAATTCTACATTGTACCAGAACAAACTGAATCCCTATGTAGTGGTTAGTATAACGTGTAAAAGTTTAATGTAAAAAAATGAAATGCAAATTAACAATAAAAAGGTTAAAAAACAAAAATACATTTCAATTTAAATATTTCTGAGAAAATTTTTCTTTAATTAAATTTCTAAAATGATGGTGCAAACGTCATACAAAATTTGAACAAACAAACAAACGATAGATAGGATAGATATGCATGCTGATTGGACTATGTGCAGTTCCTTAAGCCAACCCTGCTTACAATCTAAACCATATTGTATGACATTTCTCTTTTTAATCCCCTTTCAACTGGAAAGAAGAAAACTTCAAAAAACAGCAGAGAAACAACAACATCCCATTCAAGTTAGAAATTTCTTTTTTCAAACAGGTTTACTTTTACTTTTCCTTGGAGATTTTAAGTGAAAAAAGCGTTAAATATACAAAGACGACCCCCAGACTGGCTGAGTATTTTTTGTTTTCTTTTTCAAAGAACTATTTTCTTTCTTTTGTAATGATTTCTGAGTATTTGAGTTTTGGTAAATGATGGACTATTCTGACACCATTGACTGCATGGTAGTAAAATTCTCGATTTTAAAGCCACAACGTGTCAAGTTAGTACAACACACACAAGTAGACAGTTTGCATCTATCTGCTAATCCTGTCTTATATCATACTTGTCTAGCCGTTACCAGTTCCAGAGGACTCAACTTCCGGGTTTACTAATTTTGACTCTTCATGCACACACTTCTGGAAATGAAAAGTGTTCTTGATACATTTAATGAAAAGCGCTTCAGTGAACCTAGTGAAATTCAAAATGAATTCTATTAGTCATCACCAGTTGAGTGCTGCTGCCGGCTTGTTTACATTCAAATGTGTGCAACATGCAGCAGAGTCCATAAAGCGATTCTTAAACCCAGGGGAGGAATTTGGCAGATAGTTTTTGTTTGTGCTGAGCAAGGCAGGAAACAACAGATCAAACTTATCCAGACTGACAAGTTAAGCAATCCTTCCCATACACACACAAATTACAGCATTTTTATTTTAAAAAAGGGAACTGATTATCTCCCTTGAATGGTATGTTAGATTGTTTGTTTTTTTTAATAAAGGAAAATTAAAACAAAAACAAAAACAAAAGTAAACCAAATCTGAGAAAAGCCACTCACCAGTTAAACCTTGTCTAGAAAAGTGTTATTATTACATGCTTGCTTGGATTATAAACTGTAGCTTGATCTGTGTAAAAACAATACCTGGAGTTGACATGGATGTAGATAGAGAAAGCAAGAAAAAAAAAGATGAGTACTGCACCGAATGTTTTAGAAAATGACAAAGAACTAAACAGATAATTCAAGTAGCTGATAATGTGCAGTTTCTTCTTGCTGATATGACACAAAAGTAACCAGATGAATCAGTCAACCTATGAAGCCACCACATAGAGAGAATGTGTACTTTCATACAGTCAACCAGTCACCTGTGTCTGTAACAATTCACTTCCTCACCCACTATGAGCAATAATAGATAATCTTATAATCTCTAAGTCAAAGCTCAAATATATCTATAACTAATTATTTCCCCTAAGTTAATAATTCCATTCATTTTTATAACCATGTTATGACCCTCAAAGAATAGAAACAGAAGTTTTTTTTTTTTTTTTTCCAAAAAATGAAACAGATTTTAATGAAAGAATTTTGTAATATTAGTGCTGGGAAAAAAATAACAGATATTTGCAGGGCATCTGCAAGACAGTCCAGCGATTCACTACTCCACAAAGCATTTTCATAGACAGAAGGTCACCCAAACAGGAGTTTCGTATAATCCATTTTCAACAAATGAATCAACATTTCTACATCTGTGCAACGGTTAATAATGACAACAGTTCAGCGAACCCGTTCGATTTGTTACCTTTAAGAGGTCCAGAAAGCACTCTCCTTAGTCTCTCATGTAAGCCAATGGATCTCTTGCATCCATCAGGAATTAAACGTCTTCACTATTTACTTACCAAGTTGATGGATTTCTGGAGCTCTTGGAATTTCCAAAGAGGAGGAGGAGGAGGATTACCTGCACAAGTCTTAATTAATCAAGGGAGACAACCAGACATCACCAGTGAGAATATTACACATTTTATATTGTTTCAATTTTAAATCTTAAAAATCTAAATTTGCATAACACAAAGTTGTTTATTAGGGAGATGTCAGGGGCCAATATGAAAAATAAAGGCTACTTGGGGGGTGGGGGGGGCACAAGCCTCGAGATTCGCCAGTTTGTACCCTGATTGAGGGGAAAGTCTGTTGTAAAGCACGTTGTTTTCCCTTAATGTCTGATGATGTGATCTTCTCCTTTTGAAAGTGTTTTCAGGGTTAGGGTTAAAAACATCAGGTAGAGAACACAGTAAAGGTGAAGGTGCGTGCGGGGAGCCGAACCTCACCTGGACAGGCGGATCCCCCTGGGGCTGGCGGCCCCCCGCCCCCCCACCAGCATCATTTCTGACCAACGCAGACACCTATCCTAGATTAGACAACAAATGTAATTAAGGTAGATATTTGTCTGTATATACAGGGGGGGGTAGGGACCAGGGGGGGGTAGGGACCAGGGGGGGTAGGGACCAGCTAAACAACAAAGGTACGACGACAGCTATTGTACTGCTTCTCTGGGTGGGGCTGCGTCCACGTGAAGGGCCCCGGACGGCCACAGACATGGCGATTAGTGGGCCCCCTTACTTACTAATTAGACGGGCCGGGTGCTGATAGCAAGTATCGCAGGGGTTCTTTGCTCCAGCGGGGCTGGCGGCAGACGACCGGGCGAGTACCGACCGTACGTACACCTGGCTCGGCCGGACAAGGGGGGGGGGACCCTAAAAAAAGAGGAGAAAGAGAGACACTCACTTGTAGGTCAGACCGTCTCCGTTGCCGAAGAGCTGGGCCCCTGTCAGGCCGTCGTCGGGGACGTAGCCCGCGCCGCCGGTGATCAGGTAGTCCGCCATGCTGCAAAGTAGTAAATGTGGAGGAGTTAGCGTCCGGCGGAGGAAGGAAGAGCCTCGATCTGGCGCCGCCCGCTGGTGGGGCGGACAGGCGGCGTGCCCGCTGCTGCTTAGGCGGCGGCGGCGGCGGCTCGCCCCCCGGTGGACCGCCGCTAGCGACCGCACGAACCTCGGCTTCAACATGGAAATCGCGGATGTTGTTGAGGACGATGGGATTTAGGTCGAGCGGTCTCGGTTAGACCGTCCTTCACCTTCCGGACACGCCTCGCCCCCCGGGACGTGGGAGGGGAGGGGACCAACACCGTCGACAGGGTCCGAGCATGGCCGCTACAGAACAACTGAGAGCCGACCTAAGGGTCATTCGCCAAGACTTCGCGGCCCACCCCGGTACACAGCACCCCTTCCTGGCCCGCGTGCTGCCGGATACGAAAGGTAAACCAAGTGTCTTTTTATTATCAGAAACCCCACCAACACACACACAACACATATATATATATATATACCCACACACACACACATATATATACACATATACATACACATACACACACACACATATATATATATATACCCACACACACACACATATATATACACATATACATACACATACAACACACACACATATATATATATATATATACACACACACACACATACACACACACACACATATAATACACAATACATACACACACACACACACATATATACACATATATACATACACATATACATACACACACACACACACACACATACACACACATATATATGTGTGTGTGTATGTGTGTGTGTACATCTACTTCTGAGAATTCTAGGCCGGACTATGTAAATATTTAGGCGAGAAAGTTTTTTTTTTTTACATTATCGATAGTAAGTTAACAGCTTGGTTAGGAGTTGTCTCCCTTAAAAAAAAAAAGGTGGGGGTCAACTTGTGACGTAATTACTACTACGGGCCTCTCCCACTTTTCTCTTGTACCCAGGGACCAAGTCTGGCATCGTAGAGAAGATGGCGGAACATGACACCCACTACTCCGGATGTTAAAGTTCTTAACTCTGGTTATTAAGAGTGGAATTTCCTTTTAAATTACACCTTAATAGGTGAGGTGAAATGGTTTCAAGATGTCGTTTATCAGCGATGGACAAGCTGCTGCCACTTCCGTAAGGTTTCGGAAGTTTCAGCAAACATGTTGGACTGAGTGATTAGTTCAGATGAATTAATTTACATGATTTTAAAAAACAACCAAATAATAAAAAGTTCTCTCTCTCTCTCCATCTCTCTCTTCTCTCTCCCCCTCTCTCTCCATCTCTCTCTTCTATCTCTCCATCTCTCTCTTCTCTCTCCCCTCTCTCTCCATCTCTCTCTTCTCTCTCCCCCTCTCACTCCATGTCTCTCTCTCCCCCCTCTCTCTCTCCATCTGTTTTACATTCTCATATTTATTCTCTCCCTTCGAATCTCATTCTAGTTTTCCTTTCTCTTTCTCTATTTCCCTCTCTTTCTGTCTTTCTTTCGGTTTTCCTTTCTAACTTTCAATCTCTCTTCGTCTACAACTCGTTCCTACCCTCGGAGGGAGGGAGGCATAACAAATTTAACGGGCGCTCGATAGCTAGCAGAGGATGAAGCGAAGTCACCTCGGCAACTGATTGGGTCGATTCCATTATTATTATTATTATCAACCATAACTTGTTTGCTGTGAAGGCTGACGATGATCGTATTACTTCGTTTGAAGGACTCGTATCAAATTAGTTTTCAAATGAAACCCGAGTGATCTGCCATCGATCACGGTTCTGCGATTAGTTAACTCGCAGCGGTAATGTGGGAACTGCTGTCTGCCTACCTGACCGTGACGTAATTGCTACGGTCAAGTCCATCACAGGCATTTTATCTGGAGACTTCTCTAGATCCTTTTAGTTGTTCAAGCATCAGTTGATGTTCTGCCGAAACAAGTCAGCAGCAATGCTTCAGACAGTTAAAGTTAACAGATGAAAAGTCCCGTCTTTGTAACATCATACGGAAACAATGGAGTTGTATACTTAACAAATACATAGTGAATAACCTATACTACCGGTCTGCAAGACAGACATAGATCGCTCTCATCACGGAGATCAGCGGTGAATTTGTTCACTAAAAGAATATCTGCTGCCTTGAACTTTTTGATTTTAAAAAAATTACGAATTCGAAGTTACGTTTAGGGAGTTCATTTATGGCTTCGAGTATCCATGAACTGCTCAGGAGATGCCCCAGTATTTCCGTTTGAACGTCACGATGCCCTTCTAAAATACACAGCTCAGTAGAGGAATAGCAACAATCATCAGGGTGGCGGCGAAGTCTAACTCTCCTTGGTTTAGGCTAATCTCGTGTCGAATAATTACAGAAACAATAAGACAACACAAAATCTGCCATTTGCAAGCCACTAGACGTCCCCTATAAATGCAAATAAACACCACGAACTTTAAAATGTGTATCCCAAAAATAAACAAAGGGGGGAATTCAGATTTTTGAAAACCCCAGTTACAAACAATAAAGTCGAGGGTTAAAGAATACACCAGGTAGATTTATTTTTGACTCATTGTCTTGTTTGTGTGATCTTTTAAGCCGGAAAATCGGCTTTTTCCGCAACTAATCTACGCGGATTTTGTCAGTCCAAGCACACGTGGGTGGTAGGAGATGCATATTTTAACCCAAACATCTACTACTGCCTGAGACGGTCAGACGTCCCAGTTTTGTTTTTCGTAAATCGAAGTATAATTTCTCGTTAACTTCCATTATATAATGCGAGATAGGTTCCTACGGCAAAACAATCTTCCCTCAAAATATAGTAAAGTGGCACTGTACTTAAGGCGAAGGGCATCGTGACAGTGAACTGGTACAACAGGGCAAGGCAAGGGAGATACTGACGGTGAGCTGGTACAACAGGGAAAGGCAAGGGAGATACTGACGGTGAGCTGGTACAACAGGGCAAGGCAAGGGAGACCGTGACGGTGAGCTGGTACAACAGGGCAAGGCAAGGGAGATCGTGACGGTGAGCTGGTACAACAGGGCAAGGCAAGGGAGATCTCGACGGACGGTGAGCTGGTACAACAGGGAAAGGCAAGGGAGATACTGACGGTGAGCTGGTACAACAGGGCAAGGCAAGGGAGACCGTGACGGTGAGCTGGTACAACAGGGCAAGGCAAGGGAGATACTGACGGTGAGCTGGTACAACAGGGCAAGGCAAGGGAGATAGTGACGGTGAGCTGGTACAACAGGGCAAGGCAAGGGAGATCGTGACGGTGAGCTGGTACAACAGGGCAAAGCAAGAGAGATACTGACGGTGAGCTGGTACAACAGGGCAAGGCAAGGGAGATAGTGACGGTGAGCTGGTACAACAGGGCAAGGCAAGGGAGATCGTGACGGTGAGCTGGTACAACAGGGCAAAGCAAGAGAGATACTGACGGTGAGCTGGTACAACAGGGCAAAGCAAGGGAGACCGTGACGGTGAGCTGGTACAACAGGGCAAGGCAAGGGAGACCGTGACAGTGAGCTGGTACAACAGGGCAAGGCAAGGGAGACCGTGACGGTGATCTGGTACAACAGGGCAAGGCAAGGGAGACCGTGACAGTGAGCTGGTACAACAGGGCAAGGCAAGAGAGATACTGACGGTGAGCTGGTACAACAGGGCAAAGCAAGGGAGATCGTGACGGTGATCTGGTACAACAAGGCAAAGCAAAGGAGATCTCGACGGACGGTGAGCTGGTACAACAAGATAAGGCAAGGGAGACCGTGACAGTGAGCTGGTACAACAAGGCAAGGCAAGGGAGACCGTGACAGTGAGCTGGTACAACAAGGCAAGGCAAGGGAGACCGTGACAGTGAGCTGGTACAACAGGGCAAGGCAAGAGAGATTGCGACAGTGAGGGGAAAAAAATAAAATTCTAAGATTCCAAGAAACAGTCGCTGTTATTCGCCGAAGTAACGCAAACTTATTTGTCGTTAAGCCTGATGAAGCTAATGCTATTAGAGGCAGTGGTGTTGCTGTCATTGTGACTTATCAACAGTTGTAATTTGTGACTATTATGGTTTTATACATGTGTTGTGGGTACAGAATGCATTATTAATATCTGCTTTAATCCCGTTCTCTTTCGCTTAATGTAATTCGGTCGTTTTTCTTCAGATATAATCGCAAAAATAACCCCGGGTGTCCAGCGTGTTCTTGTAGTAGTACAGTGTGAGACCAAGCGACTCCAGCAGGTTATCGCTGGCCACAGAGCTCAAAGTTTCTTCCGAGCATCTCCCTCTCTCCCGAGGAGATGGATCCATGTGCAGTTTACACAAAGGAAGCTTCTCCGTACATCTCTTGTAACCCAGGAATAAATTACCTGGACAATGTATTATCGTGTTGTACAACCATGAATTTTTTAAAATGTATTTAAGTTTGTCTTTTACTACTAAACATGGCGTAAAGAAGCTCCACTGCATACAGGAAAACCTCTAACCACAGAAAATATCTGTCTCATTCAAGATAAAATGATGAGAGAATTAGAACAAGTGGAACTTTATACCTACTTCGACGTAGACCACCACACATTGAGAACCGAGATTAGAATTTATTTATGTAAGAATAAGACCTATGCTGAAAACAGAACAGGTGCACACAGTTCTGGTACCATTACCTCGGAAGATCTCCAGAATTTTAAAATTGGTGAAATTCCAAAGTCCTCATAGTTTCAAAGCAGACATTCGTCGTCTTTTACTAATCTCTTAAAACCGGATATAGAGTAATAATAGGAATATAATCTCTAGATCAATTATCAGTGATTGGACTAGCAGAATACACTCGATCCAGTAGAGATCTGTTTATGCTCATGTTCTATAAGACTGAACTTCTAGAAAAAGGAATCTCTGTGGTGAAGGAAAATCTCAGTTCAAAAATGAATTTGACAAACAGCGAGGAACACAAGTTTAAAAATGATAGCACAACAAACATATATTGACACGTAAAATATATATTAAAAGAATTAAAATTCTGGCACGGGAATTGCACTGGTAGAAAAGTAGTTTCTGTTCTTTCGATTGGTGCATACATCAACAATATCGATAATAAATATTTCGTATACGTTCGCTTTTCTTACATCATGACGGAACTTCATAGCGACACAAGTGTAAAACCATCAGCGTCAGCTGCTGCTTTCACACACCAAACCAATGCATAATCTCTTGGCATCTACAATAAAATTGCAAAATATTTACCGCCAACCGTGTTGATGCAGATGTCAATCGAAAGAACAAGAAATTACTCTCCTACCATTTTGATGTCCGTGCTGGAATATCTTTTTTTTTTCATATTTTATGTGTGGTTCTTAAACGTTTGTCATCCGCTGTACGTACATTTACATAAAACAGACGAACCGAAGAGCGTAACAAGGGGAAGGCCAGTTAAAGAAATAGCTGAGACCAAGACCGGAACAGAAGGATTGGCGGGGGAGAGAGATCTCAGATTGACAGTTCCCAAGTAGAATGAGAAGCCAAGTTGTTGACATGACGTAGTTTTAGTTGACTGACTCCATCACGCGATCAAATTGTCACAACAAAATACGATGAGAGTTAGATTTTTTTAAAAAAAACTCCACCTATGCAGGATGCGCTGCAGGTCTCTAGAATCAGTTGATGCTATTGTACCGCACATCTAACCCTGGCACAAACCAAGTACTTGGGAAAATGTAACAAACGCATCTGAGTAACTTTACTGGACAAAATGCATGCAAACTGCAGGCCTCAGCGGTAATCTGAACGTGACCATGAGCCGAATACAAACGCAGACCTGTCAGATGCAATAAACCGGATAATATTATTAGGAAAAATGGAAGCAAGACGTGGTAGCAGATATATGTCGTCACTTCAAGAGACTTCAAGCTCTGTGGTTAAAAAAAAACAAGAAGGAGAACAGGTACAGAAATATGTTGACCAGAAAATCGAGTGCAATCAAATGTGACAGACATCCGCTGTGATCAGGACCGCAAGAGAGCTGAATAAAACAATGGGGGGGGGGAATGACTTGACAAGGTTCCAGGCTCCAGGCGGATAAAATGCTAAACTCCTCCAGAATAACCAGAAATCTTGGAAACCTCGAGAAAGCTGAGGGAATCATCTTCATCAAAAATGGAACAACGTACTAGCCAATCCCTCTCATCACTCGACCAGTGATTTTAAGCAATAATAATAATATAATAATAATATAATAATAATAATAATAATAATGATGATAATAATAAAATAATAATAATGATGATAATAATAATAATAATAATGATGATAATAATAATAATAATAATAATAATGATGATAATAATAATAATAATAATAATGATGATAATAATAATAATAATAATAATGATGATAATAATAATAATAATAATAATGATGATAATAATAATAATAATAATGATGATAATAATAATAATAATAATGATGATATAAAATAATAATAATGATGATAATAAAATAATAATAATAATGATGATAATAATAATAATAATGATGATAATAATAATAATAATAATAATGATGATAATAATAATAATAATAATGATGATAATATAATAATAATAATGATGATAATAATAATAATAATAATGATTGATAATCCTACTCTAATAACTGATGCTATATAATAATAATAATAATGATGATGATAATAATAATAATAATAATAATCAACTAATAATCATAATGATGATAATAATATAATAATAATAATGATGATACTAATAATAATAATAATGATGATAATAAAGAGAATTATAAAGCGATAATATCTTAGCTGTAAAAATGTTTGTACTTTGCTAGACATGGGAATTTACAGAGTTGTTTCGTCTTTGACGTGAACGTTCCGACAGTTCGATCTTCTGTAATTGTTCTGCTGACCCTGCCCATCGTAACAGGATTGGCGGTGGGGTCGTCATTGAGCACATTCTGGGGGTATTTCTGTGTAAAAGATGGTTGTATTTGGATAGTTTTCCAACTTCTCCAACAGAGACGGAACATGGTACTGTCACGTCAAGCGAAGAAGCTCAGTTTTCTCTTTTTTTAAAAATATCCTTGTATTAATGATGCCTGTTAACCTGCGAGCATCCCGTCTTGAGAGAGCACCAACACCAGCCTGACGGTACGAAGACAGGTGTGTTCACACACACACACACACACGGAACATAAACAGGTGAAAAAACACAGTGTTATTTCTATTATCATAATCATCATCATCTTTTTAAGATTCAGATTGTACCGCGCTATAAAGAACTTCACGGCTCCAACACACACAGTAACTACTCTTTATGATCCGGTTTCCATCCTGAAGTTATTAATCACGAATTATCAAGTGAGAAAGCATCCATTATGGACCCCCGGGGACCGCCATATTGTGTTTTTAAGTTCCTTCGAAGTGAACGTACACAACGTGGTGACGTCACACAGCAGTGCGCAGCTGTTTGTGGTCTTCTTGACAGGTGAGCTCCAGCCAGTTTTAAAAGTTGAAACTAACGATGTAGCTAAGTAGGCCTTATTAAGAAAAAAAGAAACGTTCTTCCCTCTGGTGTAAATTAATGTTTATTAACAGGATTTAAATTCTATTGCTATAAATATTGTCAAGTCATGGCATCAGCTTTGTTCCTGATTGTCTTTTGTTTGTCTGTTTCCTTTGTTCAGGCGAACGCCAGCAGAACCTAAGAACTTCGGCTGAGGTTACCATGGCAACCCAGTGATAACTCAAAAAGACTATAAATACGCTGTATACGGTACTGTTTCACCTTTCATAAATCAGAAGATCAATACTCATAGAAACGACTTTTTATAAACAAATAGTGAATTTAATAGATAAAGGTAAATAAATGTTTCCGGTAAATATGAAGTTAGAAATCTAGAAAATCAAGAAAGGTCAAAAGCTGGTGAATCGAGAGGTGAACTGATGACCGGGCGGAATCATCTCTTCACTGGCGAGCAGGTCGAGAAAAGCAATGACTCACACTCCATGGTGAGTTCATATTAAAGGGACCTAAAGACTTAATTCCAGACATCAGCATCCGAAGATGGCAACTTGTTACGAATCTTGCGCGTGCGAAGATCTGCCACGGGTGGAGAAGTTTTATATGGTGAGATTCATCGAGAGATGAGCGGAATTCCTCTGTTGTCTTCCTCTCCCCTCTCTGACAGCCGCGGCTTGTAAAGATGGCAATCTTGCCTCACGTAAGCCCCGCTATAGAACTTAGCAATAAGTAGAATTTGAAATAAGTAAATTAGTAACGTCATCCGTAAAGCCTCCGGGAGAAATTGAATGCTAAGTGGTAGAAAGAAAATCTAAATACTTTTTAAACTTCTACCGCTGGGGGTAAAAACCAGGGACCTATATTGATTCAGCGATAAGCACCAGCAAAAGCCATTCAGGGAAAGGTATTACATGAGTTTCCTAGAATTCTGAAAAGAAGGTCAAACCCAATGTTTTATCTTAGCTGACTGAGGCCGCCAGTCTCTCGCAGCTTTTCCAACAAAGATAGAGCTCATCTGTCACGAGCCTCAGAGGCCGTTCATCACTTATGGGCGAAAACGACTAACGAATCCCTAAAATTCCCTAATACCCAAATATTCTATTTTGGTGGATTCATACAAATTAGATTACACATTTAATATTTAATGCTTACTAGATGCTTTGTAAAAGCACGTGATACAAATTAAAATCGGTATCCATCTTTGTTCGTGTGTCCTCTTGTCAGTTAATGGTCACAGTCTGAGGAGTCAGGGAATAAAATCGTCACAGCAAGTAAAATAAAACTCTCAATAGCAGACAGGTAGAATTACTTTGAAAATATTAACTGTCTGGATTTAAAACAAAAAAAAAATTGCTGAAATGCTGTTTAGCTTTATTTAAGACGAAAAGTATATCACACAGTTCGGTTTATTCGTAGTCTAGCGAGCAGGTTTTTCTTTGGTATCTGTCATTGGGGTGGTAGGTCACCAATAAAACATTCAATTTGTGTGTAATTTCTGTTTATTGACGCGTAGTTACCTGTGTGTTAGGGTGGCACACCACAAATACTAAGCGGAAACATTCTTCGTCGTTATTGGCGACCAATGGACATATAGCCCGAGTGCAAACAAGAGATCTAGATCCTGTCCGAGTCAACATACATTTGCATCTGACCGATTCTTATTTAGTCCTCATATAGTGTCCAACAATAAACCTTTGTATGTGGTTATGGTCACCGCTCGGCCGGTTACCTCAACATGTCCGCTCGTCGCCCTCTCACCTCTCCGTTTTCGCTTGGTCAGTAATTTAGAACAATTTAGTGTTTTCAAGATGGCGCCTCCGACTTCAGAAGGGAAGAAGTCGC
This sequence comes from Nautilus pompilius, assembly GCA_018389105.1. Taxonomy (NCBI): domain Eukaryota; kingdom Metazoa; phylum Mollusca; class Cephalopoda; order Nautilida; family Nautilidae; genus Nautilus; species Nautilus pompilius. The sequence goes on along the minus strand of JACATO010000980.1, from coordinate 93,005 downwards.
ATTCCACTGATATCAAAGCTGAAGAGTCTCGAGCGCATGAAAAAATGGAAAATTGACCAAAAAAATTGCTCGGGATGTCGGTTATGATCCTGTTCCATTCAAGAATGGCAAAAACATGAGGACCAACTTTGGGTGGCCTACAATCATTACTGCCAGTAGAAAAAGACTGTTCTGGTCGATTTGAAGGGGCTCTTCTCCAGTGGATCACAGGTGCACAATAAGATACTCTTCCTACTGATGGGACAATGATCTAATCTTTTTCAACGAACTCATGAAAATCCTCATGGGACTATACGTTTTAATGCAGTAGCTTGACAAACTAAAAAATCAGCATGGAATTCATCTAGCTACTGATCATGGTGAAGCTTCTGCTGCTCTAGATGATGTTGAGCTATTTAATTCAGAATTTAATAAGATGTTGCAGAGAGGTGCCAGAATAAGTCCACAATGCAGATGATCACCTTCCTTATGCGAGAATAAGAGTCTGCCCCAAGCAACAAAGTAGAAAAAGACACTGTCAGTAATCAGAAACTCAAACTAGGCAAATCCAGGTGGCTCTGAGCATTCGGGAAAATAAACAGTCTACTGCTGTCAATAATTTTGCGATACAATAAGAACGCATAGTTGGTGAACTAAGCGATTCCGTAATTTTTGTCCTCATTGTAAGTGAATTTTTGAAAGAATGTAATCTTAATCAAAAGGCAGTGTTGATCATTGATCTCCTGGCCTAAAACTGTCAATCTCCAAAACAAATTTCAAATCATGTTCCACCATCGAACACAACAGCAACAATGCAGCTATTGATCACTCAACCCATAGAGTTCCTGATGACTTGCCCTTTAGTGGTAAGGATGCTGATGCAGTGAAAAACTTTTAGAAAGGGTACGCGATTAAAGGTGCAAACGTTGCACGCTTGGTCAAATATTTCATCTCAGGCTTAAACAAACTGTGGCTTCTGCGATCAGTAAAGCAATCCATTTTAATGGTTTTCCAAAGTAAAGAATACTACATGCAACCGTTGGCTAATATGGTCGCATCTTCTTCAATTGGGGTCCAAAGAAACCATAAACAGATTTGCATTACTGACTTAAATATAACCACACAAAGTGTATAAGTAACTCCAACAACTTCTAAATCAGTCTTCGGTGCCCCAACTGACTCTGACTTATTTATGCTATGAGAGTTGGATCACTTTCTTCCTCAGACTCCAACATCACCATTCTCATCTTCCTTTGAGTCCATAATTAAAAAGAGAAGGACCAACTTTGGCGGCATAGTAGATATCCCACTAGATGATCTGCAAGGATGGCTTTATTTAATTTGGTTAAGTCTATTTCACAGTAGATTACAGTACTTTTACTCGCGCACGTGCTGTTGGACTGATACTCAAATACTGGCTGAAGGCACTGACGACAATCTCTTTTATATTCTGTATAAAGTGTTTCTGTTTGGTCAAATTTTATTCGGGGCAGTTGTCTCAAAGCTCACTAAATTTTAAGGGCATTTTCAAATTTCTTCAGAAATCCAAATTACCATGATTAATGTTTAAAAAATACCATTTTTTGCTCTAACAGATTATCTCTAGCAGATCTACGGCTATTTTACTGAACTTTCTTTTAGTTCCTTCGGAAGAAGTCTGAGAGAGGGTCAGGCTGCAATAGACAAACGTAGACGGTTATAGAAGGAGAGAACGCCCACGCAAATAAGTTTAAAATGAGCTAAAAAATAAAGAAATTAAACTTTATCACTGAACGGCACATATGGACTTTTAAAACTTTAAAAAAGGGGTAAACTTCAGCTTACGGTGATGATGACGATGGGTGGTGGTTATATTAGAGAGAAAAGAATATAACCAAAAAAAGTTGTATATCACGGAGTCCAAATAATGGCCGGATTCGCAGGGTGGCCAACGAAAGTTCCTGGAAGACTGAAGCCGTTCGCATCGAAATAGTCTCGCATCCAAGCAGTTCTATCTCCTAAACCCACGAGCAGAGTCTCTTAAATGTTGCGTTTAGCAAAAGAAACCATTAATCGACTCTTAGCTTCAAATTGACTGGCTAGAGATTTGTTTTAAATGGAGACTATGGAATGAGAAGAAAGCTTTTGGCGATAAATAACTCGTATTTATTTCTGGACAAATGTCCAGGTGAATTCTTCAAAACGGTGCTGCTGACGTGTATGACGTCAACACGGCCAGACTGTCACTCATCGATAGAGTCGGGTATAACCACGGTTTAAATTTACCATTAACAAAAAAATAATCTATCTTTACAGCATTAAACCCATCATGTGCCGTATCTTCATTAGGAAAAGGGGGAACAAACACTAAATAAAATGATATCCGTGAAGTCGAGTAAATGTTGGAAAAGTACAGTCCTGTATAAGCCGCGATGTCTTTCTGTGTGTATACTCTACTATGCTAATCGTAAACACTTTACTAACCTGGAAGCCTTGTATAAGCCGCGATAACTTTGCCTCCTTGTAACCTCCGTACTATACTGTCTATAGATACCTCAAAACCGGGTGGGGAGGAGTTTGTATAAGCCGCGATAGCTTTGCCTCCTTGTAACCTCCGTACTATACTGTCTATAGATACCTAAAACCCGGGTGGGGAGGAGCTTGTATAAGCCGCGATAGCTTTGCCTCCTTGTAACCTCCGTACTATACTGTCTATAGATACCTAAAACCCGGTGGGGGAGGAGCTTGTATAAGCCGCGATAGCTTTGCCTCCTTGTAACCTCCGTACTATACTGTCTAAGATACCTCAAACCCGGGTGGGGAGGAGCTTGTATAAGCCGCGATAGCTTTGCCTCCTTGTAACCTCCGTACTATACTGTCTATAGATACCTAAAACCCGGGTGGGGAGGAGTTTGTATAAGCCGCGATAGCTTTGCCTCCTTGTAACCTCCGTACTATACTGTCTATAGATACCTAAAACCCGGGTGGGGAGGAGCTTGTATAAGCCGCGATGGCTTCTTGTCTTCAACCGCTACTTGCCTCAAAACCTTGCGTAATTAGTTAGGTTCCTGTCTGTGACTATTTCGTTATAGCTCAGAAATCAACGCTACATAAATGGAAACCCGTTTGTGCCAGCCGGTCTCCGGTAAAGAAAGGCATTCCTAAAGGGCTGGAGTTTTACCTCGACGCAACCCGAAAACCATCCACACGTGTACGACGGGTAGACGCGTATAATGGCGCGCCCCGGAATCTACCCCGACCCCTATCCAGAGATCCGGCGAATGATCATGGAAGTGACTGTCCTCTGATTTTGGAGAAGATCCAAAGCTTCGGACATCTATCTATCTATCCAATCCATCCAGAAATCCACAACCGCCCACACGTATTAACGATAATGCGACCTCAATAAACATCGATCGATTTATCAGATAGAAAAAAAAATGGATTTGTTTTAAAAAAAAACCGGCCGCGGCAGAAAGTATCTGATGACAAGTTTGGCGGTGGACCGCGGTCACCCGTCTACGGAATAAAATTAGTCGCTTTTCTGTTACCGAGCAGCGCTACCGCACTCCTGCATCAGGGGACGAGGCTTTGTGCGGCGAACAGCGAGTATCGCCGACGGCTTCGAGTCGATGTTTCCGACAAGATGTAAGATCTAGTTGTCAGGAATGTATTTTAAGAAGGGATTTCTTCAGACAGCGGAGAGGAGAGCAGCACCACGCCCACCTGGGCACCGGGGGGGGGGGGCGCTCGCTACCGGAGTCGGCAGCCATGCAAGAAAAATGGAAAGGCCGCACCGAGAAATCTCAGGAGGTCGGAAAGGGTTAACAACCATGATAACAACGCCGCGGTATATCTGTTGATATATTGTATGTGTATGAAACAAAGATTCGCAAATTTTGGCGAATAACGAGGTGTATTTTGGAAAATACTCCTAACTTCTCTTTAATAATAATAATAATAATAATAATAATAATAATATAATAATAATAATATAATAACCAGCAACAATAACAGTAATAATATACAGTAAAATAATAATAATAACAATAATAGTGAAAACAATAATAATAACAACAATAGTAATAATAATAATGATGATGATAATAACAACAACAACAACACACAACAACAATAAATAATAATAATAATAATAATAATAAATAATAATAATAATATAATAATAATAATAACAACAACCAGCAACAATAACAGTAATAATAATAATAACAACAACAATAATAGTGATAACAATAAATAATAAACACCAATAGTAGTAATAATAATGATGATGATGATAACAACAACAACAACAACAACAACAACAACAATAATAATAATAATAATAATAATAATAATAATAATAATAATAATAATAATAATAATAATAATAATAATAATAATAATAATGATGATGATGGTGCCTTACCTAAAGCTTTCGAACCCCATCTGTTGCAGACGATCAGAATACCGTTTGCCCACCGCTTGGTGCCCAGTGATGCGAGATGTGTTCATGACTTCAGACATCCAGGAGGGAGACGGACGGACGGGTTCCGCTCTCTCTCTCCAGGTGGAGCCGTGTCGAGAGCTCTTGTCCGCTACTACCTACACACGTACGTGATGTCGTGGAGGCCGGATTTAAGGAGATGCTGCCACCATACGGTACTGAGGCTCACGCGGTGTCGGGAGGGGGCAGGGGAGGGGAGGGGATGCCGTTGCGCGTTCCCAGCTGCGTCCGCCCCGCCCCGGATTCCTCCGGTAGCCTCAACCCGCTCGCGGGCCTCGAATGTAGCTACACGGGGAACAGTCACCAGGGCCCAGATAGAAGGCTTTCGGCCGCCAGTAAGGGGCCCGTCTGGCTCCCCAGTTCCACCAAGTAGGGCGCCACCGGTAGTAGGTTATGGAGCCACGGAGCCACGCATTACGACAGTCGAGCGCCGACGCTGCAGGCGTCCTTGTTTACGGACAGCCCTGTCTGTTATCCTGGGTCAAGCGGCCCGCCCGCCCCCACTGCGCATGCGCGCGCTCTCTCTCTCTGCGGCCATTAGCTGGTCGCCGGTGCGACTTCGCTCCCTTCGGTCTGCCCCTCCCTCGCACGAATGCTGCTGCTCACGTGTGTACAAACAGGGATGGGTGCTATAAATAGATGCTGGCCGACATGGAGGATTATAGCGGTGGCCCGCGACTTGTTTCCTTTTCTCTCAGTTCGAAGATCGATCGATCGATCGATATCGATATCGATCGGCAGGGTTAGGGGGACGATAACAGGTCTGTGTAGGAAAACCACGAGGAATGCGGGAGACAGGTGAAGTCTGCCGAAGATACAGGTGTGAGACCGGGGCACTGGAAACACTCTTACATCCTTTAACTCTTTCTGACCCCCAATCCAGGCTATCGTCATTTACCAGTCGCCCCCCCCCTCCAGTAGAAGTGGAAAACAATTGGTTCGACTAAAGATGCGTTGGGTGGCGGCTAAGACTTCCCCCGCCTGTAACCACTAGAGACGTCCAGATGAAGCCTGGCTGGATGCCATCACGGCGCCCGTATATAAGGGACATCTCAACATGGCTGTGCGGACATCCCCCTGGCGTCAGATCGGGCTTTTCTGACCGGGGACACAGTCGAATGAGTGCTAAGCAATTTCTGTCAATCCCCTAGTTCAAACGAGAGTTAAGATAAGGGATTCATTACCATTTAACAATTGGAACGCCTTCCTCTTCCGACAAAATGCAGGGTTAATAAGGGTCGCCACCTGAGCTGGGGGTTCCACATACATTGGAAAACAATCTTGTGTTTCTGTCGGCGTGTGAAGATTCCACCCCTTATTCACTGGTTGTCTGGGCTGAATCTACGTCTTACCTGGACCCTTCGACAAGATCGTCCACTTAGGTCGGGTTGGTAATGATAGAATCTTTGCCAATTTACCGTCACTGTGACTCTATAATCTAAACAAACAGAGATCTATTTTGCTTCCTTATTATTATTATTATTATTATTATTATTATTATTATTATTATTATTATTATTATTATTATTGCCGGATAACAGTATTCAAGATTAAAATTCGGTTGTACTCTTATCCACTGTATATAACTGCGATTTATCCTGGTTGAGTCATCTCAGAGAGAAACAATTTTGAACAGTTGTCATATCCGACGTAAACCCATTGTGTTTCTTTGTCTTCTCACGTTTAAAAGTCGTAATTCTATTTACCATTAATGTGGTAAAGGGGTAGATACAACAAACAAGTAACAGTTGGAATCATTGGAGGGGGGACACCACTAATGAAGTCACCGGCTAGCAGCTTCGGCACCTGGTGTGGCATCCATGGCGAACCCTAACCCTTAACCCCTAACCCTAAAGGTAGTGCTTAAAACTTGATGGCGATGGAGTGTAATAGAGTATCGCAAATGCACGGGGGTCAGCGGAAACAGCCCGGTCCCGACGGAGAGGATGGCGGGATTTGTCGAGACCTTTACTGCACACAAAGCTGTCAGTTTGTCCTCATTAACTCAGGTGAACAGATTTTCCTACGGCGCGTGTCGACGATGATGCACAAAAGGACGTCTGAACGTTGATGCGATTACGTGCGGCTTATCTATGATCTGCTGTACTTTTCTCTTAATCCGTAGTTTTCCGATGCCAGCCGCCTTTGCTCGTTAACTACAGAGCAACTTCGCAGTAAATGCCGGCTAAGGGTGTCGGCAGCGACACCACACTGAAACCAAGATGGCGAATCGCCATGGCAACGAATGGAAATTTACTAAAATCAAGGCTGAGCCTCACAGGTCTAATCTAAAATAAAATGTTACGTCTGTCTTCACGTCTAAGCCGATTAGAGAGAATGCGAAAATGGATGAAGGACCGTTGTCCTACTAAGCAGTGAGAACAAATAAAACTTTCTAGTCTGTAAATTACAAGAAACTGTTTGTTATCATTATACCATCTTTTCAATGTAGCTTCTTTTAGGCCACAGAAAGTTGATGATGCTGCTTACTGAGAGTAGTATCCTCGGTTGCTGGTGTAGCAGCTGTTTAGCGCCATGTCATGGAAGCTGTAAGATGGTTCAAGAACTGTTTCTAGGTGCGATACGTTGACTGGCTATCGCGGACATGTGTTGAGTGTTCTTTGAGGTTTAGATCGGTGCTAATGATGGACTGTGGCATTGTCCAGTCGTGCTGCCATCTAGCGACGAACGATTTCATCAGCGTCGCTGCGCACTGATATCGCGGACATGTGTTGAGTGTTCTTTGAGGTTTAGATCGGTGCTAATGATGGACTGTGGCATTGTCCAGTCGTGCTGCCATCTAGCGACGAACGATTTCATCAGCGTCGCTGCGCACTGATACCATTTCATGAGCTTGACCACGATTTAGGAAGATTACAGGGCCTACTAATTAGTTGGTGCCCCCCAAACCAGCCCTGCTGTTCTGCTTAATTACGCAGTTTCAATACGTTCAGGAACTTCCGGTTAGTATCTTGTAAACGTCTTCCCAGAGTATTTTCATTGACTGGATGCTGGTGGATCTGGCGGAACTCTCTTGCTGTTATGGTGGCGCTCCTGTAGATGGGTATGTCAATAGTTCTATCTTCGCACTCTGGCGTCACCCGAAGACTGACGATCGCGCCTTGTGATGTATCAGTTGTAAAGACAATAAGAGGATATGATGGTCCCCTGAAATGTCTTCTGCTCTCGTGAGGGCTTCAGTTCTCCCAAGTGCATGCTCACGTGGGATGGCTGCTGGTTCCTTACTGAGTACCACTGGTCCTTATTTAGCAGGAATTTATTTGCTTTATGTCTGAAGTTTTGGTCATACATATCGAGTTTATTTTATGGTGCCATCAACCGGGCCACTGACTACACACAATGGAGAAAACCACATAAGGAACATCTGTAACGAAGCTTAGCATATTTGTATTTGATTATGGTTATCTCCATCTTAGAGAACTTCTAATTAGAGTATCACTATCTAAGAGAGCGCTGCTAGCTTGTTATGCACAATATATTTAAAATGGAATGGCGGAAACAGAGATACCTGTGGACTGCATTAGTTTTAAAATGTCAAGAAAAGAGAGCCATGTCGAGAGCTACAAAACTTACCTTTGTTCACGATATTCTCACTGGAACACGAATGATACATATGTTCAGTTTTTTAAAAAAAGTATTAAAAGTCAATAGAATATAAAGTGTGGGTGGGAAAATCTCAAGAGAGTTCATTGTGAGGACGTGGCGTCACATGACCCATTACGGTGCAGCTTTTCAAGTGTTTAAGCCCAAGGATAGTCAGCGATTTTGTAGATACGATTATGGGAACCTATGTCGCCTTAGAACGTGTTCATAAAAAGAAAAAAAAGATCTGTGGTTCTGTTTATGGTTGATAACGTAAAAAGAGATGACTGTCGTCTTGAATTTTTTTTAAATTGCTCAACACCGTTACTGTTAATCTGTATACTCCTGGTAGTTTTCCAAACATTAAAAATTGTATTACCTTAATTCTAATATAAAGCCTTGCTGAAGCTTTAACTGTTTTTCAAACATTAAAAATTGTAGTACCTTAATTCTAATATAAAGCCTTACTGAAGCTTTAACTGTTTTTCAAACATTAAAAATTGTATTACCTTAATTCTAATATAAAGCCTTACTGAAGCTTTAACTGTTTTTCAAACATTAAAATTGTATTACCTTAATTCTAATATAAAGCCTTGCTGAAGCTTTAACTGTTTACAAACATTAAAAATTGTATTACCTTAATTCTAATATAAAGCCTTACTGAAGCTTTAACTGTTTTTCAAACATTAAAAATTATTACCTTAATTCTAATATAAAGCCTTGCTGAAGCTTTAACTGTTTTTCAAACATTAAAAATTGTATTACCTTAATTCTAATATAAAGCCTTACTGAAGCTTTAACTGTTTTTCAAACATTAAAAATTGTATTACCTTAATTCTAATATAAAGCCTTACTGAAGCTTTAACTGTTTTTCAAACATTAAAAATTGTATTACCTTAATTCTAATATAAAGCCTTACTGAAGCTTTAACTGTTTTTCAAACATTAAAAATTGTATTACCTTAATTCTAATATAAAGCCTTGCTGAAGCTTTAACTGTTTACAAACATTAAAAATTGTATTACCTTAATTCTAATATAAAGCCTTGCTGAAGCTTTAACTGTTTTTCAAACATTAAAAATTGTATTACCTTAATTCTAATATAAAGCCTCACTGAAGCTTTAACTGTTTTTCAAACATTAAAAATTGTATTACCTTAATTCTAATATAAAGCCTTGCTGAAGCTTTAACTGTTTTTCAAACATTAAAAATTGTATTACCTTAATTCTAATATAAAGCCTCACTGAAGCTTTAACTGTTTTTTCAAACATTAAAAATTGTATTACCTTAATTCTAATATAAAGCCTTGCTGAAGCTTTAACTGTTTACAAACATTAAAAATGTATTACCTTAATTCTAATATAAAGCCTTGCTGAAGCTTTAACTGTTTTTCAAACATTAAAAATTGTATTACCTTAATTCTAATATAAAGCCTTACTGAAGCTTTAACTGTTTTTCAAACATTAAAAATTGTATTACCTTAATTCTAATATAAAGCCTTGCTGAAGCTTTAACTGTTTTTCAAACATTAAAAATTGTATTACCTTAATTCTAATATAAAGCCTTGCTGAAGCTTTAACAGTTTTTAATTATGACCGTTAATACTAATAACTAAACAATGTTGACTGTTCTCGCGGTGAAAGCATTAATTATATTGAAAATTCCTAAACGTTCCATCAAATATATAAACTCTAACCCGACTAAATGTAGTAATTTAACCATTTTTTATACTGCAACGTTGTTATTTTTTTTCTTTCTCTCCGAAAACCTAGAAACATTCCAGAGGTTATCTGCTCGTGTTTTTCATCACTCAGTGACTGGCCTTGTCTCCCTGCGGATGTCTCAAAAAAGATGCCTGATTTCTGACGTGAGAACAAAAGGAGACTCGTTCGCGTTCTCACAAATGATGCATTTTTTTTTTAAAGCAGCCGTGTTTAACCTTTCCTGTCTGTTCCATCCAGACATGTCAGTTAACGTGTGAGCTGGCGAAGCTGTGTAGTCTGCCCAGTCAATTATCCCAGACAACTGCTAGCGTCCACATGTCCCCGTAAACAGATTTGTCTCCGAACTCGAGCTGATGATAACTTGTTTATGATAAATGAACGTTAGACAGATGCGAGGGGATCTGTAACTCCCCCGCGTTATGACTAGACCTAGTATGGGATGCCAAAGTCTAATTATCGAGAGCCCGTTTTTAAAACGGTACTAACCTCGTGTCCCTATTACTTATAAATATGCTCGCACCACATAACTTAGACCGTAGTTTCCTTTCCACTGGCGAGTCAAAACATCACCCTTTTTCGAATTACTGCCGACATTAATTTTCTGCGGGATGGAATGTCTCGGATAGGCAAAAAAATCCCACGAGAACGACTTCACTGTGGACGTCAGCTAAGTTTGGCGTTCTTTTGTAAGCTGCCACTTCTGCGTTTAGCTATAGCGCCAAAGACGGAAACCCCACGCGACACTTCTGTTAAGATCACAGTTTTGGGGGAAGGATATTCCATGCCGAAAACTGTAGTCCGTGCAAAAAGAACTTTCTGCTGGGTGCTGTAGGTGGAATTCTAAAGTTCAGGAGGAACGGGTAAGGAGGACAATCGAAACGGTCGCGAAAGAGTGAACAAGTAGAGGCTGTGTGGTGTCAGACTGGTTCGTGGTCTGCAGGATAGAACAGACCAGCGTAGAGTAAGTAACCGGGCTAAAGACAGAAAGATTGAGAAAATGTTCTTGTTGCAGGTGAATAGAAGTTTGGATTATTTGGAAACCATCAACAACTGTGTGTTCGGAAGATGAGAGTATAACAGCCGCCATCCAACATGCTGGTGGACCCATGATGCATCTCAAAGGAGGCTGGAGCTGAATACTTAATTAAAGCTGAAGGTTACCTTGCAGGTGACAGACTAATTGGTTCAGAGTTCATCGAGAGTGGATCTGAAACGCCAAGATGAAACTTATAATAACAGATTACGAAAAAATACATATTAAAGTTAAACGGGTTAATTCTTCATATAGTCCTTTCATGATAAATTCAACCTACGGTGATATTCCAAGTGTATCTGCTATACTATATATTGTGCTATATTAAATAACAGCAACAAACTTCCACACAGTCTCAGGAGGAAAGCATTTCTCATTACTCTCCGGGGTTTCTGTCCATGCACTTATCGCAGCCTGTCCAGGTTATTTTGGGGTAACGGGATCACCCGGTTCGCACCCGAGAAAAGTGCTCCGAAAGTCTATGCGGTATATTATCAACAAATGCTGCCTCCTTATTCAAAAGTTACTTTCTATTAAATAGTGTTGGCCTCAAGCACTCTGCACACCCAGTTAGGTTCTTTGTATTCAAGACAATGACGCAACTTTTTTGTTGTTTTTAAAATATTAGGCTTTTTAATTAGCTACAGAGAGACTGGAACCATCACGTGAGGCTTGTGAGACGAAACGTGAGAAAAGATGATAATAAATACTTAGAAATCAAAGAATGAGCGGGGGCCCGGCTGTTTACTCGAGCTGCATAGTGAGAAAGTGCAAAATTCATCGGTCCCTGCTCTAGGATAATACCCACAGGGTTCAACAAGACCGGGCCCGCGGGGAACTCGGTCGTGACGTCATGAAAAGAAGGACGCCATTGTTGTGAGAGGTCAGTCTCTTTTCAACGATAGAACTCTTCTCAGAAAACCCGAGAACACATTTTACTTCTATAATCTTCAAATTAGTCACACTAACTGTAGCATCTGATGTCAGTGGGTCTCGGTGGTCGGAGTTTGGCTGCAATCAGTGAAGAATTAGTTGCAAACGAAACAGTAAAGTGAATTGCTCTGAGAATTTCAAACGACCGCTTACCAATTCTCTTAAGTATACTTACTAAAGTCAGGGTTATCAACTGATTATTTTGATTCTCGTTTAAACTTTCTGCCAAGATATGCTAATCAAAACACAGCGACTATTTATTCTGCTGATGGGGACAGCAGCCATTTTAGATTACCGAAAAGTTATCGTATCACTATATTTTTTTTCCATGTATTTTCCTGGCTAGGACATAGACCACCCCCCACCCGGTCAGTAAAGTGCGCTCTATACGAGCTAATATTGTAAACCGGGTACAACGCATTTAAGCAGCGTACAGATTTTCATTTAGGGTTCCCACAAAGGGGAGAGAACTGTAGTGCGGCACAATATTTTGTATATTAAATGCTGTTGGAAAACCGCAGACAAGGGAGGCAAATCCTCGATAGAACAACCAAGAAATCAACAGATACACCGAACTGGATCGGTTCAGTAAGAATGTGAAAATCGGAGACTCTAAAGAAAACAAGACCGAAACTAAAGCGCGAAATTCTAGGAAGTTTTGGGGAATTTGTATGCAGAACTCGTTAGTCCGGATTCTCCGTGGTATGAACTCGTGACGGTAGTTCTCGCCAGGTGGCGTCTGGGGAAAGCAGCGACCCTGACCTCGCGGCCACTCCCGGAAGTTGGTCAGATTTAGAGAGAAAGGTCGGAAGTGTTGTTGGTCACATGGCCGGTGTAAGCTGAGCGCCAGTACCCGACGACCTCTGTAAAAGGCGAGAAAGGTCGGAAGTGTTGTTGGTCACATGGCCGGTGTAAGCTGAGCGCCAGTACCCGACGACCTCTGTAAAAGGCGAGAAAGGTCGGAAGTGTTGTTGGTCACATGGCCGGTGTAAGCTGAGCGCCAGTACCCGACGACCTCTGTAAAAGGCGAGAAAGGTCGGAAGTGTTGTTGGTCACATGGCCGGTGTAAGCTGAGCGCCAGTACCCGACGACCTCTGTAAAAGGCGAGAAAGGTCGGAAGTGTTGTTGGTCACATGGCCGGTGTAAGCTGAGCGCCAGTACCCGACGACCTCTGTAAAAGGCGAGAAAGGTCGGAAGTGTTGTTGGTCACATGGCCGGTGTAAGCTGAGCGCCAGTACCCGACGACCTCTGTAAAAGGCGAGAAAGGTCGGAAGTGTTGTTGGTCACATGGCCGGTGTAAGCTGAGCGCCAGTACCCGACGACCTCTGTAAAAGGCGAGAAAGGTCGGAAGTGTTGTTGGTCACATGGCCGGTGTAAGCTGAGCGCCAGTACCCGACGACCTCTGTAAAAGGCGAACGTATGCACGAAGCACAGCGTCCATGCAGCTGTGTATTATACACTGCTGGCTGCGACAGCTGTACACTCATCAAGAATAATTAATCAAACATAAAGGAAGATATTTCAATTTCACGTCCTATGCTGCCATAAGTTTAAAAATAAACCTGTTTCCATGCACGAGTTTTCTAACAGCGACATACGGACTGATAAATTGATTTAGCGAGGAGTATAATATTTTTCTTTTACTGAGAGTTCGCAATTATGTCAACCTGCGTGATAACTGTATGTTACAAGTTTAAATTGTGCGAGAATCGTACCGAACAACAGAAGGGCTGTCACAGTTGTTTGTCAACTAGAATACGATATTGTCTGCATTATACTAACTGAGTTAGAATTGTGGACTCGTGTAGAATGATGTCTTGGGGCAAACATCCCGTCACATTGGGCGCACTCTTTACCAGCAGGGCTGTAGGTATATAGCTGATGTTTCTGACAGTTTGTATTTCATCTACAAACTGAGTATCCCCAAATGACGGATATTCTAAATATATGACTTCAACATCCGTCCGTCATTAACAGGCGCGACATCTTGAATTCCAACAATTCTATGCCATCAGCTAGTATTTTCTGATTTGTATCATTTATCAGGCACAAAGGCACGGTGACACGTAGTAGTAATTCCAAATCTATTTGTGTAAAATCTAGCACATTACCATTATTAACACAATAGCTTATCCCAGGATCAGATTTCGTCTCCTCGAAAGGTTTTCCCATTGAAATGATTGCACACCTGTTCACGTACTGACTGGGGTTTTCTTTTAGAATTTTCAGAGAAATTTGTTGGAGCATCTCTGACAGTAGAGAAGCCGAGCCAAGCTAACGGCGGCCTGAAACCTGCGCTGGATGTTCATTTGAAACAGAGCAGCAACTTCATTGTTTCAAAAGAGTAACCTAACCGGGATCCTCTAGCACTTCTTCTCATCAAACGACGACAACAACAACAACAAAGTAGAAAGGAAAGCAATCTGAAAATGGCCAGGGCGCTTTTATATCTGTATTTATTATAATCAGAGAAGCAAAATGGTGTTGCCTGTCGCCATCGCAACGCACTAGCGATGGGACGGAGTAAAGGAGCACGTGCCCCACCTTCTGTTAGTGGGCTTATCAGATGATGATGACTGGAGAGAGAGAGAGAAAGGCCATACCCATTGTGCATCATATAGCAGACGCTAAGTAGGAAAAAGTAGATTGAAAACTCAGTGATAGCAAGCGTCTGAATCGTGCAGGACGATGTGTTCCGGATAATATGGCCATGGCCAATTACCCAGCTGTACTATCGAAATCGGAAACGGGAAAATTTACGACCCCTTCATTCACATCTCGCGCAGTCGACACCACATCATCCGGATATTGGACGTTTAATGGAGGATCTCTGAGCGTGTCGCCCCTAGTTATTAATGCTAGCCATCATAATCCCAAACCGACTCGATCCTAGAACTGCTGACGTTCGTCGAATTTCGCTGATACGCGTATATCGATTATATCTAACAAAAGCCAGGTGTGCACTAGATAAGAGCAATAATTCGGCACTTGCCTGATACAGGTAGATTTTATTTAAATCTGAGAGATAATGGGGTCGGTCGTCAAGTGGCTGGCTCAGATAGCACCTCCCCTCCTCCAGCTGCAGCGGTTGGCTCGTTTCCTTATTACACCACAGGCAATGGTATCCATGGAGACAGTCCTAATAGCTTGGGTGTTGGCAAACCTAGAGGTCCATGGCAACCTATTTTCTAACAATATAATTAGCTCAATACATACATACCAATCAGATTATATAATATCTTTTATTAAAGTGCCAGTAACTAGCATAAATGTATTAATTAAAGCACCACTTTCCGGAGATACCCGATTGCAGACCTGACTTCAGGTCAGTTGACCCTCACCACCAAGTGAATTGCAATCGTAATTTTCCAGATTCATCAACTGAGAAAAACGGAGGAAATAAGAAAACGAAACAATAATATTTTTCTTATTCTTTATTTTTAACTAATATGGACAACGATTGTATTGCAACTTTAAAAGTGAAGTATTTTTAGTTACAAGAATTTGCTTGCTTTCTGTTTCCTCGAGGCATCCTTAGTATTTTTTTACCCTGCTCAGATCTTCTGATGGCTGGACAATGAATTAGTCTTTTTTTACCCCCAGTAAAACTAAGAGGGATAAGGAACACTCTTGTGGTACCTAGAGTGGGGGGGGGGGTGGCCGCTACTAAAGAGATCTCAAATTATATTCCATAGCTAGTACACTCCCAAACTATCGGCATGAGAACATTCCCTTTATGAGATGATCATTCGCTCCCCTTTCAACCGTAAAAAGTTCACAGTATATCTTTTTTCTTAGAGAGACACTCAAGCTAACCCTAATTACAAATCATTAGACACATTAATTGTTTTCTAATAATGGCTCTAAGCTATTCATAAATAAAAGTAGTGAGGCTAAAAGCCACACAACCAAGATCTTGCACAATTACGCTACACGGCAGGATGTAGTGTTGGCGATGTGAGGGGCCCTGTTGGGGACAAGCTCTGCTTTTCAGAGCAGTTTCTTCATCACTTCCCAGTAACCAACAGACTACACAGCATCGTCAAATGTCTACCATTGTGGAAAATGAGTGGGGAATATCACGATGCACAATTAAATGGCATACAACACTGATGCACACAATTTAGCAGCCTTTGTGACAGAAACGTCATTATGCACAAATATTCAAAAAGTATTAAAAAATTCTTTATCAAATTCCCATAAAGTCGAGAAATAGGTAATCTATTATAAAAAAAATTCCCCAGTCTTTTTTAATCTGCAGACTGTGAATTCAGTATTATCTTTAAACATTGGGAAATACTTTATCATGATTATTCTGTTGCATGAGCTCATGAATATATCTTCCCTCTCAGTAGTTTAAAAGTTAAATATGAATTACCTCCCCTAGACAATGAATAACTTACAATTGGATACGAGAAAAGTTGATTCTACAAACCAACAAAAATCTTCATTTGTTTAAAGGCTCACTATGTAACTAATAGCAAATGGATGGGGGAATTCTTCATTGACAAATGAAAATGCTGTTGCTGTTAAAAATACACAGATGTGCACTTCTGAACCTTTAATCGCTGTTAGACTCTGTAGCCAAAATCTACTTTGGACTGATTAACAAACTTTTATATTTTCACCTAGACTGCCTGGTTATACTAATCTGGCTCTGGACAAAGGTGTCCCCTCTTGGCATGGTTTGTCTCGCTTTCCTTCACCAGCGGTTGCATGGATTTCCTCCCATATGTAAGAAAGAGGAGTTCCAGCAGAGCCTTTCCCGTGCAACATAAAAGCTGCAGCTAAGACTAAAAATCATTCTAGAACCATGTTTTACTTTTGCACCAATTAAAATTTATTTACAAAAAATTAGTTACAAGCAAAATAGAGAAGTGAATGCTTTCATCTCAGCTGAGCTGAAACTCTATGTACGTGTATCACATCAAATAAATGAAGACCGACAAACCATCTGAGTGTCGACAGTAACACCACACATAGTAGAGGATATAGTGTTCGATTAAAAATTATGCAACTGATTTAAATGTTATACAAAGATAAATGCTTCACAATATTTAGGCTCTATCAGCACATTTTAAACCAATTTCTATCAAACAATTTATAGGTGATCTCAAAAATAGTCATTATAAAGGACTTTGACCCACGTCTGATTTTATTTGGCCATGTCTCAAAATACTTGATTATGTAAAACTGAATTAAGAAATTTAAACGGTAAACAATATGACGGTCTTATGGGTGACATTAGACGACTGTAAAGAATTTATTCCTAGATCATTTGTATTACGGTCAGCAGCCATGTCCTACTAACACAGGACCCTCCTTGGGAAAGAAAATAATTTAACCACACCAATCAACCAACCTTACACATGGGTGCAGTGCACAGAAGGCCGCTGCTGCCTTATGACACATGCGCAACGTGGTCACAATATCGCTGAAGATGCCTTCATCTAAGAAAATGACAACAAAAATCAGTTTGTTGTAGACATAACAGATGAATATTATATTTTTAAGTCTTCTAATACCCTCCCCCCCCCCAAGGCACTAAGATGACCAAAGGATGTAGACAAAACAAAAATGACATTCAACGATGCTGAGATCTGAGTAATTCTTCCTTCATAACAAGAGACTCCACCTTGGGGGAATTCGAAAGCATCCAGAGAGAGAGGGGTAGGCAAGCAGGTCTCTACATAATCTAGAGAGATCAGCTGCAGTCTAATCCAGGAAAACTAGAGGGAAGATTTACATATCACATACTTAACAGAAGATAAAGAGGGACAGCTTACAAGAGCATTGAGTCATTTTATGAAACCAACCCACCCCCAAATATTTGAGCTAATCTCCTCACTTCTTTAATGGCAGCTCCTTTGATTTATAAAGTGGTGAAACAAATTCCATGGGGAGGTGAAGCAGCAGCACCCTTTAATCTCGATCCCATTCTAGCAGATGATGAGAGATTAAATTAACATGAATGAACACACAAAACTGCTGCAGTGGTGATGGATGGACAGTAAACAAGTGACACTGAGGTGTACTAAAAATACTATGGAAGGAAAAAACAAACAAACATTAATTAAATATTTTAAAATTCATTTATTTGCATTAGAATTTTTGTTGTTGGGTGATGAATAGGAAGAAATGCGAACACTGGTAACCAGGTAATTAAGACAGACAGTGGCATGCACTTCAAAAACTGGTTAAAGCCAAGTTATATTTTTTTCTCTCTTCTAGTGGAAAAATTCTAAACTTAATCAGGAATTCCAGCAAAAGATCAAAAACTGTCCTTAAACAAACACGCACCTGAAATTTGTAAGTATTTCACTTGTCATGTGTTTCTCAGTTCCACGCTGCAGTGGTTCAATGCAAACCACCAACCAGTCAGGAAACCATAAGAGTAATCAGCGTAATAAACGAAAGCCTTAGATAGAGTTAAGCTGCAGAAAACTGCAAAGTTTCCAAGGGTTCAGTCTCAAAGCCCACAAAGAGAAAATACAAAGAAGATTAAAAACAAAAGCTGTGAAACTGAAGGTAAAGACAGACACCTGAGGTCGATGAGGGACAGACAAACACAACGAACAATTGCCGCTATCGAAAAAGCTTCTAAAGCCACTGAGTCTTGATCAACGAGCAGCAGTGAAGTGGCCATTGTGAAGAAGAAACAAGACAAAGAAATGGGCACAGCTTCAAAAACGTGACATTTACAGAAGAATGGTTGATAAGAACTATGTTTGATAATTTTATCGCCTTGGTCCAAATTTCACTTTTCAGCAAGATGAAGCCCTCGTTTTCCGTATTTGCTATTTCAAAAAAAATGCTTCAGAGACTGGCTTCACAACGAAGCAGCTTAAAGCCACAGCATCTTTGCTTTTCTACAGGGTGAAGCCGTGTGTGTGTGTGTATGTGAAATGCTACACTAACAAAGCATTTTCCCATTGCCATCATATTTGTCTCTCTCACAATCAGTCAAACATTTACAAACCTATCGCTGACCAAACAGTCACACAATGCTTGATACGCCTCCTTAATAAACTCCAGGAGGCAAAGTAAAAAATAAAATAAATGGAGCTCAACTCTCCCTCAAATATAAAGTATCTTTTCCCTATACACGCAATCTGAACAGCGATTTAAAAAATAGCGAGTACTGCTAAAGATGACAGTGAGATAAAAAGCAAACTTTAATAAGATAAAGGCACTTAGGTACGAATAATCTACCTGTAAATTCTGAATTTAAAGGAATGTTATAGTAAATAGAGATTAAAAATGATACTGTGCAAAAAACACTGGCATTTTGTGGTCATAGTATAGCAGTATGAGCAAGATTTACTTCTCAATCAAAAACAAATGTTAGACAAAATCTATCCAATTAATGTACTTATGAGCATTTCTGGAAACATTTCATTTATGATATCGATTTCCATATATAAAGTTTTTCTTTCTTCCAAACATACATTTACAGATCCAAGAAAATCTGTTTACTTGTGCTAGTCTTGAGTCACCCTCTTCTTTGCTATTTCTGAGCCTTAATCATTGAATAAACAGATATATGACGCCATAAAATTTACATCTATGTAGGGCTCTGTTCAAGTAACAAGAACAAATTAAGATGGTGCGGAATCCCCCACCGAGAAGTGCAGTGGCATCAGTGAATGCCCTTCACCTCCCGAGCTGCCACAATGAGAGCTTTCAGTGTTTTCAGTGGTTTGGATTTTTCTAGAAATCTGTGCTGCAACAGTTCCACAGCACTGGCACGTTTCTCCCACTCTACCTCCAAACACCTGTTCAGGAAATCCTGCAGATCCTCGGAGAGATTCTTCTCATTCTTGATTGTTGGCTTACCACACGTTGCTATTTTGAAGATGGCTCGAAGAGGTGTTTCGTTCAGGTAGGGTGGCTCCCCTTCTAGCATCTCGATGATCATGATGCCCAAACTCCAGATGTCCACCTTATTTCCATATTCCTTTCTAAAATCAGAAGGAAAAAAAAACAAAACTCCCAGGTTTTCGTTAAACATCTATCTCACTCACTTTCCCTAAACTCCGAGACTGATGAAAATCCCAGGGAGATACCGATAAAGGAATAAAAAGTAGCACAGCGTTCATTAAATCAAATAAGCTTAGACACGAAAGCCACTCGTGATATTAAACATTAGGAACCGATAAGCCCAGCTATTCCCAAAAATACACCTCACAACTCGCCCAGGGATGTAGCAGATTAACCCTGACCTCTTAATGAATAAGTTGTTGTACACTTTATGCAAGTAAAAAACCCCATTATTCAATTTTAAAAATTATTTTAAATGTAATTTCATGGAAATCTTGTTAAATTTCAAGAGACAGGGTGGATGGATGGACAGAAAAAGAACACTGAAACTGCCTAACTTCAACTCTCTTCTACATAAGGCTGGTGTGTTAAGTTAACCCTTCACAAAACGGTGCTCGCAAATTACCGTAAATTGTGGCGTATAGAATGCAAACCTTTACCACAGAGTGGTAAACAAGTGGAACAGCGCACCTAACATTCGTTGTGCACCACTTACTGTAACTCCAGCAGGCCGCCACAAATGTTTCCAACTGAAACTCGTGTTTGGTGAACTTATCTAACTCGGAAATTAATATAATAAAATAATAAAAATTCAGTATACCGCAGTTATATTTTATTGACAATGAAAGATGATCACATTTTAAAATCCTTCAGAGTCCTCATGTAAATGCTGTTTATTATCTGATGTAAAAAGGTCTGCACATGGGTCCGAATCACTGGAAATTCCGACTTCGCCTTCAGTATTTTCGCTGTCATCCCCCTCCTCGACACTGTCTCGCCACAACAGTTCGTCTTCTTTCCCATCCATTGCATTTGAAATCCCACATTTTTTGAACGATTTTATGACAGTTTCTACACGAACAGCTTCCCAAGACTTTACCAGGAAATCGCGCAACACATCCAGTGGTGAAGCACGCATGTTACCACCCTTCATGAATGACTTTTCTCAGTCAACCATCCATTTATTCCACTCCAAACAAACACTGTCCTTAAATGGCTTATTTAGGCTTACATCAAGAGGTTGAAGCACAGATGTTAACCCCCACCCCTGGTATTACTGCGGTTACAGTAGTTCCGATGTAGATGCTTCTTGACATTATCTGTTAAGTGGGATCTGAACATGTCCAAAATCAACAAGCTCATTTCCTTACTCCACCCTCGTCCACCCACCCCTTCTCATGAACAAAGACAAAAACACCTGGAGGGAACCTGATATTTGGCATTGTTTTTAGTTTAAATATAACCATTGGTTTTAATTTAGTTCCGTCTGTAAGGCAGCTTAATACAACAGTGAACTTTGTCCTTTCGTGACCTGTACTTTTTTTTATCAGAATGGTGTTTTTGCCTCTGGAGTTAACAGTTTTATTGCTAAGCATATGGAAAAAACAAGGTATTTCATCCATATTACCAATCTGACACTGTGGGCAGTCAGTCATGTTGCTTCCTCAGTCCAATGACATATCTATGGAAATTTGTAATTTAGTCTTTGAGGTCTTCAGGGAGTTTCTGTGCAATTTTAGTTTTCTGTTGCAACACCAGATCTTTCCTCTTCATAAAGCGAGTACACCAGTTCGTAGTTGCTTTCATCTGGATGTGTTTTTGCCCATTTAAGTGCTTGAGTACGTATGCTAGTTTGGGCAACTGTATAGCCATTTTGACGGTTTTCGTGGATCCAACCTTCTAAATACTTTTCCAGTTCAGGCCAGTGACAGATGCCAGGTCTTACAGCACATTTCTTCTCAGGCATCTTCTTCAGGGAGGCTTCACTTTTCTTCCAATCACGCACCAGCTTTTCATTTACTCCAGACTTCCTCGCTGCAGCACTGTTGTTTGAAGAGTTTGCAAGCGCAACAACTTTTAGCTTGAAACTAGCATCATATTTCATCCTTTTTGCCGGTGGAGCCATGGAGATAAAATATTTTCAGCTACAGTATTTAAAAACCAAATACCGTGAGTGTTGAACAGCTACAACTGGACAAGATGACACACTGGGCTCTAGCTTTACCTATAGTGTTGTCAGGTTCGTGTGTGGATAATGATGTAACAGACCCATAGTTTCGCAGCTGGCCACGTGGTGTTGGTGGTGGCACTGGCTGTTTGTTTACATCACTGATGCAAATGGCAGAGTGCAAGCAGAGGCATACTACAGTGTTCTACTATCACATAGCGTATGCAGCAGTATCATCATGGTACCATGCTGTGTAAACTATCAATATTTTATTGGAGGTGTTGATTTTGGCTTGAATTTCAGTTCTAGCCTATCGTATGTTGGGAGGGGCGACTTATACAGCGAGTATAGGCCCAAACCAGAATTTTGAGCTAAATATCTTGAGGTCGACTTATAGGCCACAATTTATGGTAGGTGTTTGATGGCATTCTGCCCTGTAGAGAGTTATATGTACATAAATGATGACATTTATTGGATTCTTATTTTGCACTGTACTAACATTTCCAAGACAATGTTGGGCATTAAAAAGCAAGATAAACAAATGGGTTTGTTTGGGTGTAAAGAGTTAGTGCTGAAGATTTAGAAAAACAAAGTGTTTACCTTGAGACAACTTCAGGTGCCATCCAGTAGGGTGTGCCCACCATTGTATTTCGCTTGCTGTGCTCAGAAGCAAGCTGAGCACAGAAACCGAAGTCAGTCACTTTCACTTGGCCATCCATCCCTAGTAGAACGTTGTCACTCTTGATGTCACGATGGATGATGTTGCGATCATGCAGATACTTGAGGGCCTCAAGACACTCCCTACACACAGCAGCAATCTGACCTTCATTCATCACGGTCTCTGTGACCACATCAGTGAGGGCACCACCATCTAGATACTCCATCACCACCCACAGCTCCTCCCCAACCAAGTAGCAGTTGAGGAAATTAACTAAGTTGGGGTGGTTGTACTCCTTCATAACCTCAATCTCTGTGATGATCAGCTCCTTCTTGGGCTGATGGTTCAGGTTCATCTTCTTGATAGCCACCACATTTCCCGTCTCTCTCTCAATTGCTCTAGTCACTGTTCCAGATGCCCTGAAAACCAAAACACAACCACATTAAGATGCCCCCTCCTCTCTTAAAAGGGCATGTCTGGATCAGGCTCAAGCAAAAATCTTTACCATCTATAATTAATAATAACAAACACTGTAGTTTATTTAAAAAATGTAATGAGTGGAATTTATCTCTGTGAACCACCATCAGATTTATTGTAACAGTAACAGTATGTGCAGCTTTGCCGGTGGCAATGTCTCAGAAGCCAGCCTTAGGATTCAGGCCTGGTTACAAGTCCAACCAGAGGTGCTGGTTAAACTTTCAAACACACCCCCTTTTTGGTAGTCACACAAGTTCCAGATACTTTCCTTTTTCAATTACGATATTTGAATTAAACCCACAGTACTTTGTTGCTACATCTGCTTTTGATGCTGCATGTGGCCTCTTATCACAAGATGAGCACAGACCAGCCTGCTACAGGGTGTCAGCGACCTCAGGCAGCCCAACCTACCTACCAGAACTCCTACAGTCCATCTTATAGTTTAGAGGGAGTGAAAAAGTTCTGACCATAACACCTCTACCTAACTCTCTTTTCTTTACACAGTAGAAACCAACCTGATATCTATAAACATCCAATGATCGCACAGATTATAATCTTCACTTTTCTTTTTAAACTTTGCTGGTAAACCAATCCGTGCTATCATCAATCTAATTTGGAAAGAAAAGAAAAGAAAATTAAAAATAAGACTACAAATCTAGTTGGTGGACTTACCCAGAGCCCAGGTTTTTTTCTAATGTGTATGAAGCTGTAGGATTATCAGGCGAAGCCAAGGTGCCTAGGAATACAAAACAGACAATTAATTCCATGTTGTGACAAAAACACCAAGCAGATAGTATCAGCTGAACAGTGTCAGTACACTGGAGCCTCGCACTTGGTTCTAGCATCTCATTATGCTTGCAAGCAACTAATAATGGAAGATTATTTCATACATCTGCCTGTCATCCTATCAATAGTTGCTGCAATAAATAACATTTAACAATCCATATACTTTCCATTGTTAAATGACAGCAGACATCACTTATTCGAAGATCATGTGGTGTAAAAACAAGAATAGTTATTGATACAAGAACCAATGCTTGCATCAGGGTGGGCCAATGTTTTTAAAGTAACAAATCATACACACTTCACAACCAACAAAAGATGATCTCAATCCTGTAGAGTCTCCATCTTGAAAAAAAAATTTGAAAACATGCACGCATAGATGCATCAAGAATTCACTGTGCATGCACAAAGGTCAATTAGAGATAACCACATTTCTCTGTATTAGCCAATCACATTGCTTATTACAACTTACTATTCTGGAAGAACCAGCAGGCCCTAGATAGTAATGGAAGTACTAGTAGATGTTTAGACACAGTAGTTTAGAGACAAATGAACAGTTTGGATATTATATCAGCAAAAGCATTTTAGTTTATTTCTCTACAGCATGTACTTTGACATCTCTTTGTCAGAGAGACAAAACTTCACTGAAGAAATCTATAAATTCTCAGTTTCATCCCATTGCTGTTGAGTATAAATGACATACATCTTATCAAGTGTATCCACCCCTTATTGCCTTCCTAGCAAACACCCAATGCAATGGCATATCCACTACATTATTTAAAGTAAACTTTCACTGTCAAGCATATACAAAAAAAAAAAAAGATGTGTTCAGAGTAAAGGTAGGATGGAACTTACGAAGAGCTCTCATAATTTCCTCTTCTGTCATAGTTTTTTGTCTCTCTCTCTTTCGCAAATATTGTTCAGTGTTGATTCCATCTAGATCATCCTGGACTGTCATTTCTTGCACTTTGTGTCTGAGTTGATTTTCAGAGTCAGGAAAATCCTTGAATAGAAAGCAGAGACTAGGCAATTGAAAGTCCAGTTCTGAATGTGCCACTTACAAAGTCATGAAAGTTGTTGGTGCACTTTCCATTACAAAATGTTCTTTTCTAAAGCCAACAGCTGAGAATGCAGTGGTTCTTTGGATGCATCATGCATCTAATGAAAACAAACCATTAGTTAATAATAGTACAAGTTCTATCTAATAAAAAACTTATAAAAATGCATTTTCAATTTTTTGAATTTATACAAATTAGCATCTTTTATGCATCCACTGAGAAAAAAAAAATTAGTGATCTTATAAGAATAAAAAGCCAACCTAAATTACATTTGTAGTTGAGTGAAGACTTAGCTTGTAAACTCAATTTACAATTTAATTAGAGTAACTCTGGCCTGGAATTTATGAAGCCCTACCATTCCAATCTTCATGCACATGTTTATTTTAGACAGAGTCTGCTTACCGCTGGTGTTGTTTCATCTCCAACCAACTCTTCTGAATCTTTAACACCACTTAATGCTGTCTCCTCAATTGCAGATTCTGCATCTATGTCGTCATCAGATTCTCGGACTGTGGGGCCCATAAAAATAAATTTGGCATCTGATGCCTTTTTTTTCACAGATTTCTGGAATGTCTTCAGAGCTGTTATAACAGCCTCTGGATTCTTCTCTTGCTCTTCAATTCTGAAATTATGTAAAAAGGTTGAGACATGACTCCCTAGACCAGACCTACTGATGATTCTAAAATCGACATCAGGCACCTTCTAATCTGAAAATAAAAAACAACAACAACAACAACATGCAAACAATACTGGCAGCTCACCTGAGGATTGTCATGGTCAATTTTCCTTGCAAACTTGCAACCTATTTAGTAACTGCTGCACTTTTTGCCAGGTGTAATAATAGATTTTATCAGAATTTAAAAAGGGGAGACAACTTCTAGTCATCCGAGTTATTTAACATCCCATCACAGCTGTAAATATACAAGGGAAATGACACAGCCAGCACTGTGTGGTGATGGGATGGCTTCACGTATTCGAGCAAATCAACACTGTAATATATGCCATACACCATTTCAGAATGACCAAAAATGTTTGTTTGTTCCCCTTTGCTGAGTTATCTTAACAAAAATAAAATAGGGTTCAAGGCTTTCGGTTCCCACTCCTGTATAATTAGAGTTTATTTCAATTAAGACAGCATCAACCAGAAGAAACGCTGATGAATGAATGTTTGAACAAGAATACACCATAAGTTTAGAGTCGCAAAGAAAAAGAAAAATCAGCGGTAGATGGAAGTGTCTGCTATTATTCTTATTTCATTTAATTACTCTCATTTCGTAAAAGTAGAAAAGCCAGGAATTAATCAGCACCCTGAAACAAGAATACTAAACATCGCCTAAAACGTGAGGCAGAAAAATTGCTGGACTAGTATACGAACAGAGACCTCAACCTTTTTCTTTGTTGTTGTTGTTAATGTACATATAGTGAACAATCTACTCTGCCATTTGTCATGAATATTGTGCGGGGTAGAGGCAGCGGTGGCTGTGTCCATGTAGACAACCAAAACTCTCAACAATGGTCGACCGAGAGCATTACGATCATCAGGTTTTTGATACAGTACAGCATTAAATTTTACATCGTTCTAATGAATGGTACAGACAGAACTCTGAGCAAAGATGCAATAATCCATTTAGAGGAATATTTTAAACTGCTTCGGCAAAATTAAGTTTGGGCTGAAATGTTAAGTGTGTATTTAAGAACAAAAACCAGCTGGCTCATTTGTGATGACTATGTACTGTGTGGGATAGTGAATTCCTCCTACCCTAGAGAATGGCAGCTGCTTGTTCAAGGCTCCTGCCAAAAATCAGATATTGTCTTTCTTCTTCTTCTTCTTCATCTAGCTGGTCAGAAATACCTAGTAAATCCATGACACTGACCGAGCCACATAATAAATTTGTCTTACAATCATTAAACATAAAAACTGTTGCCCTTTTAACGTGAAAAAAAACGTAAAGGGGGAGTATCGGTGCAGAACTTACGAGATGTTCGAGCCCTTGAGTAACAACTCCCATGACGGCGGCAGACCCTCAAACTGGTGCGTTTCTGGATTGAAACCAACGTGGAAGTTCTGCTTGACGTTGAACGGTTCCGAAATTTCTATGGGTTTACCTTTGATGTCAGGGATGGAATTCTTTTTCTTCCGTATAAACGGCATGGTTCTTCTCTCTTAGTTCACCACGACGTGCCAAAAAAATTAGAGTCTGAAAATATACGAGTTCTAAAATAAAATAACCATGGTTCTTTACTTCCTGGCTGCTTTAGTGGAGACGGTCACCAAAGACTACTAAGACATTCTAAGAAAATTAACACAATTAACCCTTACACATCAAAAGGTGCTGCTAACATTATTTTCGTTTGACTGATCATTTATGTATTTCTTTTGCGAAAATAATTATTCTAAAACAACACTACAAGGTGTTCATCTCATTCCTCTATAGTTAAGCTAGAGAGTTTAGAAGACAAACCTTGTGAATATCAAAACAAGTGACATCTTAACACACACAAACACCACCATTCTCACTCACTTTTTGAAAATTTTAACTAAATGTGTTAAAATATTCAACAGTAATTGATGTCCTCAGCAGCAAGCATCATCATGAGTTTTCATGTCTGGGTAACTATTAACTAAACTAAAGAATTGTCTTATTCACCCCCCCCCCACCCCCTCAACAAGTTTTAGCAGGTAAGAAATCAAGGGATTTTCTATAAATGCAAGTCTCTAAATCAGCTTATTTGAGTTCACTGACCAACATTAACAAGTCCATCATTTAGACATCTACCCGACTTATTTATAAGTGGATATTGGTGTAATAGAGAAAGTGGTATGATGTCTATCTGTATTTTCTAGGCACATTTTCCTCAAGCACAGTATTTTAAGGAGTTTATCAGTTTCCGGTGCCCACAACTTTCTTGTTTTCCTTCCCTTAAAATCTGGGATGCAGTCTCACTACAACTCGAGTCAGATGCAATTGTATGCTTTTAAAAAGTGTAAAAATAAATCTCTAAAAAGGAAAACTGACAGACTGGTGAGTACCACAAATAATTCCTTTTCTTGCTACAGAGAGAGAGAGAGAGGAGAGAGGGAGAGAGAGTCAAAATTAGACTAACTCTACCAAGTTCCTAACATAAAAATGGTTAAGTCCAGCAGTGTGTTCCTTGGTTCCTTTCTAAGCTGTTATTTAAATTATATATAGTTTTGGTGTTATCTTTTTATTTGAACAACTTTTTCTTATATTTACAATGCATTCCTGGTCGTGCTAAATCAATTACAGGGTCCAGCTCATCTGAAGAAACCCTTTCTCCAGGCACCCTCGCTGTTGATCATGTGGGTTTCCTCCAGACATTTGTTTCTTACATGTTCTAGCAGAGATTTCCCTGCTAAGGTGGGAAGTGCTGGGCCCCACATGGCAACACTCCCTAATGGACAACCATGCCACTTCACTCCCTCACCAGGATTGCCTCATAATTGGTATACAAAAAAGAAAAAAAAGAAAAAGCAGCCTTGCTGGATCATGTGCACAGGTAAGATAAGTACCAATTCTCGGGTGTATCCAGATGCTTACTAGTTATCAAATAAGTTGAACTAAGATTTTGTGTAGTAACTTTAAAATCAGGACATAAAGTATCATACCACATCTAGTAAACTACTTAAAGGCAGGTTTAATTTTCCTTGATAACGTGAAAAAAAGTGAGAGATTCAAAGGCAGAGGGAACCTGAAACCAAGATAAACTTACCTGCAATGAACAACTTCCTATTTCATCTGAACCCATGTGATCAAGAAAGAGCAACAAATTGAAAAACTGCTGAAAAGCTTTGCCGAAGTACAATAGATAGTAAAGATGAAAGCCATCTATCTGGCTGTTGAGTTCTTCCTGGATGAGGGGGTCCCATTAGTGAGCATTATTCCAAGGTGAGGGAAGAAAACAGGAAACATTTCCACAGATGAATAAAAGGAAAGCAACCTATCTATAAAAATCTGAACCAAAATCAAACTGTTAAAAAGTCCATTAAACAAAC
The DNA here is from genome assembly GCA_018389105.1 of Nautilus pompilius. Taxonomy (NCBI): domain Eukaryota; kingdom Metazoa; phylum Mollusca; class Cephalopoda; order Nautilida; family Nautilidae; genus Nautilus; species Nautilus pompilius. The sequence continues at coordinate 64,269 of JACATO010000980.1, read as the reverse complement.
CTAGGAAATCTAGTTCTATTTCTCAGAATCCAGATAAGAAAGGTTTATATTTAGGCTTATCTCCGAATATTTCTTTCGGAAAAACAAAAACAAAATTAGAGACTTAAAGAGATACTCTAGTGAATGATTATAATTTCTAGACAGACAGACAATAATAAAGCCTACAGACCGAGAATCGAAGTTCAGTCAAAACATCATATACACGCTTTCATAGTGAATCTTTAAACACTATAAAATGTTAATTTTAACTAGAAATTACCTCCTTTATTTTCTTGTAAGCATTTAGCCTGAAGTCAATGATTACAGGATCCAAACTTTATTATATTATCTAATACAGAGTAACTTTATTAACACTATAGAGAAACCTTATCTTCATTAATATCATCTCCAACACTAACTATATTAACTTATGTCATAAGGCTACACCTTCATTAATATAAGCATCAAGACTAGTTAAATAATCTCTCTACTATAATACTGACTTTATTAAACACATAGAAAGACTTTCTTCAATATCATTGTCTCAGCTTTAATACTGTAGACTAGTACTTCATTAATAATAATCTCTGCTGTTATTTTATTAACACACAGACTAGTTCATCGTTAAAGATAGCCATAGTACAATACTGTGATTTTATTAACGTGTTCTTTTCTAAAATGTTCAGATGATGTACACATTTCTACATCTCTCATTTTCTTATATTTTTTCAATGGATTAACTTATAAAGAATTTTCCAAAATTATACCTAGAATTACTCACCTCTCATATCTGTTAAACTCACTACAAACTTCTAATTAATTGAAAGTAATGAAGCTTTCTATAATGTATAATACATTTTATCATGTAATGCATTTAACATTTTTTAAACTTAGGTATTGTACCTAATTAATCTTTAATCATTTCATTTTAATAGGGCTACCACTCTTCTCGTCTTTGCAATTCATCTGGATATTCTAAGTCTACTTCATATATTATACCAACTGATCTGTTAGCTGCTCCACAAGTTATTGGCTACCAGAAGCTGACAAGGCCAAAACCTTAGTTACTATTCACTTCTAGATGAATGACACAAGATTTATCTTTAGCTTGACCATAATTTTACTTCACCTTCCTGGAAGCCAGTGGCTCAATGGTCAGACTGCTGAGTTCAAGTGCCTACTTGCCAAAATCAAGAGTACCAAGATGCACTATCAGGTGAATAACTAGGGAACCACACTTCCATTACCAGGTTTGTATCCCTGTAGATATTGGTGCACCACAAAAAAGAAAATTAATTTCAAAACACATCAAATTTAAAATATACATCATTACATTCTCCCAAATTTTGTATATTCTATTTCTCACAAACGTCATTAAAATAATCAAAATCTTCGTGTTTCTATCTGGATTATTATAAAAATCTTTAATGATTCAATTAGTGTGGTATTTATTAAAGGTATCAATAAGGAATCACACCCTTTCTTCTAAATGTTAAATCTGTTGCATAGCAACTAACTTATCTATGATGGAGCTGCCCATAAGTCAAAACTTCTAAATACTTTTTTTCCAGCTGCTTGTGGTGTAATCAAGACTGAGACTAGTTCCTCTTTTGCAACATCTTTAAAAAAAGAAATTGGCATTACGATTAGACAAATTATGAAATATAATAAGTATATGATTTAGATATTTAAAATTTGAATGACATTTGTTATGAGACGGTGTTCTAAATTCTCCAGTAGTGATGTTCATCTCCATTTTTGAACATTCTTTCTTCACATATACAGCAACAAGTAGAGTTTGAAATGCATGTTCATCTTGTGATGTAAAATACTCTCTCTTTGGGACATTTTTAAACTTCCTTTTTAGTATTTAAATGAAAAATTTTGATAAATTCATAGCCTGTTGTATATATGTAAATAAATGGTTGAAATTTACCTTGATTTTGTTCTGATACAGTATAAGAGCAAAATTAACAAGAAATGTATTTTAGATAAAGTTGTGCTTCTTTAATATTTTAAGAAGTATACGTTCAAAACCAGCATATATAGCTTGCAAGATGGTATTTTAAGTTAGCTAAGTGATAATTAAATTTTGCTGTTACATTTTAATGGAAGGTTTGGAAAAATAGGTCCACTTTCTCCACCATATTGCTGTAGTCCCATTTGGAGTCTCACATAGAGAGGTGTAAAGTCATTAAGTAGGATTTCAAGGAGTGCTCAAGGTCTCATAGATTTTTCTCCTGAAAGCCTTAATATTTATCTTAGGTTAATAATAAATAATTCTTTGTACAAAGCAAATTATATTACTTACAAGCAAGTCCACAGATTAGTAAGTACAAAATAAAGTGGTGTTCATCTCTATATTCAAGGGTTAACTACCAAAACTTTCAAAATAAGCGTATAAATTTTTCTGTCTCCTAATTACGACTTCAGTTTCCACACGAGTCATAAAATAACTTTTAAAAATGTAGTAATAATAAACATCCTAAAAACAAAGCGTTTTTTTTAATATTTAATAAAGCATTTGCATAAGCATTCTATTTTCTCAGTGTCTGATAGTGAATGTTCCATACTGGTTTTAACTCTAACAATATTTCATTCTTCTACACAGAGCCACCATCTATCTATATCATAAAAAAATAACATTATCTACTCCTGAACTTCTAGTATTAGACAAGTCAGCTGTGTGGGGCTATTTTATACACTTCTTTCTGTACAATAATAAAACAAGTATATTAACCTATATTTCCCACCACTGTACATATTTCGTGATCAAATCTGGGGCACAGAAACCTTACGGATTAATTGAGTTTGCCACAAGAAATATGAACTTAAAGAAAGGGAAAAACCACCAACCAACCTGAAATGTAGAGAGAGACCAACAATTTAGCAAGTGTTCTCTTGAGTGATCCTCGTGCCCAACTTGCTTTCAGGAAGATGTCATAAGCTTTTAACAGCAAAGTTTTATGTGCAAATTTTAAAACCATTCAAATGATTGAGTTACAGAAGATCAGGCACATAGGGAAGCAGGACTTTAAGGTTAAATACCATCAACTCATTTGTTGGTAAATATTCACTGGCTAAAAAAAAAAAAAAAAAAAAGAAAGAAAGATGTTGGGAGGTTTAGAAAACGTTCTTATCATTTTATCCCAACCACTTTGTTGTAACCTGTCATACATAAGAAAACTGCATAGCAAAACAGAGCCCTAACCCGAACCATTCTGAGAGAGAGGAACAAATGGAACTCTTTCTGTGGATCATCCCCCCCCCCCATCCACACACAAACTTTGAGAATAATGTCAATCTGTTTAAATCATTTTATAGAATTTCTCCAAAGAAATTTTGACATAAAAACTTTTTAAAATTGTGGCAGCTGATGTTCCTTCAAAAGGTAGAGTGCAAGGATCCCATGTTCTAATGACTTTAGAGGCTCTCTCCCCAATTAATAAGACTAAATTTAGATATAAAAATTGAGTTTTCAGTACCAATAACACTCAAAAGCTTTTTTATTTATTTTTTGAGAGGTTGAGAGTTGTTTAAACAATCACCACCATGATAACTCCACTTTGCAAAACAACCTGATGTAGCAGCTACACTTAGCATAAAACTGTATTTAGTGCACAGTGTCATTTTTGCTGACAAGTATGAAAACCAATCAAAACAACTGCACAACATAGCTTTTTGTTTTTACTTTTAAAAAAGGTAAATAAATAAAGGTGTAACATGCACTATAAATTAAATACTGCCATTTATTCCCAAAATCTACTGACTAAAAGTGTTGAAGCATAGTTGATGAATTCTTTAACACATTCCCCCCACTTTTTACACTGTAGGTAAGGAAAGTACCTAGCATACAGATGGCAGGCCATGTCTACACATCCCTTGATGCTGCTGTTTCATCCTGTTACTCTAGTAACAACTGAAAAAGCACCACTATTTGCTATTTCTCACATACATTATATGATACCAAAAGACAATTATTTTATTTAATTTTAAAGTAAAACTAAAATGTTAACAAGCATTGAATGATTAAGCTAACAGACTTCTTTTTACTTTATTGCTAAAACAAGAAACAAACATTGACTCACTAATTAATTAGCCCAAGTTTATAAGACCAACTACTTTGAGGTATAGTACTTGCATTATTCTGTAATGAAATGAGACCCAAAGAAACAATGCAGATGATACAGAATAAAGTTGCTAGTATTATATTAAGGTTAGAAAGGCTTAGATTAAAAAAAAAAACAAACTTCTAATCCTCAATTTTACTATGTATTTTAAGTTACAGATAGGTGTTACTTTTTATAAGCCAAACTTTGGATGGACATATGTATTTTAATCTTCAATCTAATTTCACTGAGGTTCAGTTTGACTAATAGCTGATATTTTTTAGAGTTAACTTTTTCCTAACTACTATGACAAACTCATCCAAAACACCTTCAGCCAGCTGAGAGAAGGGGCACATTAGATGGCAGACAAAAAGCAACATCTTTTCACTTCATTCTTGAAACTCTCAAAATGACAAGTGGTAAAAGTATTAAACTATCTACAATAAACACCAATCTGATCTGACAGGGCTGAGATGGCAGCTAAAGCTAGCTTACAACCTCATAAATAACTTCACTGAATATAATAATTGCTAATATAAAAATATGTAGCATACAAATTAACCTGAATATATCCCATAACAGCTCAGTAAAACTCTTGATGTAATAACTAGGAATACATTTGAGTAGTGCATAAATATTGATTAACTGAAGTAAAACAGTAATGAGCCCTTCACCTGAAGCTGACACTTTAATAAGTTACATTGTTTGCCCTAGTGTATCAGTTATAATCTAAATAGCCTGAAAAATGTGTTAATAGTATTATTATTTTTACTTTAAGTATTTTAATTTAAATAAATACGCAAAACCTTTCGCATTAAGGTGATATAATCACGATAGTTTCTGGAAAGGCTGATTAATAACTAACCACAGTAGGCTGGATCACAAACGAATCCAATTCCTGATTAATGTCGTTGTAAAGTTACTGGACTTTGTGTGTTTGTTTTTTAATTTACCTTACACCTTCTTCGGTGAGGTGGAGTGGAGCGACCTGCCGAGGGAGGGAGGGTTAGGGTTAGGCTGGGCTCTGTTGTTATTAACATGATCAGGGAAGTTATATGGCTGACAGGGGGAGGGGGGGAGTATGGAGTTTCTGTCGCAGCACGTCTGACTCCTCGCAGCTGTGGATACTTAATCCCGGGAAAGCACCAGAGCTTCCTGGTCCATTTATTCCCCCGTCCGACCGTCGGCCGGCCGCAGGGAGTCAGGTCTGAGGGGGGCCCAGCAGGAGGAAGGCCTGGAGCTGTAGGGAGGGAGGGGGAGGGACCCGCGAGAAACCGCTACACCAAACGGCCAGTGCCGCAGCAGCACAGTCTGTCCTCATCTGAACAAAGGCATAATCCTACCCTACCGATCGTCTGGCAGCCGACACTCAAGTAAAAGACAATCAGAATCTGCCAACTTACCTACTGCTCCCGAAGGCGGTATCTACTACTATGGAAGCTTCCGGCTTTCCCACAATTCATCAGCCATTCAAGGGAGATAAATCTTCCCAGGTTTTCATATACAGAATTAAAAATGAAAACCATTTTTTTTTTTCCAAAGAATTTGAGATTTCAGTAAACTCGCTCACACAGATAATACGAATGAATCTTCTGCCCACAGATACGATCAAATTCACTCTTTCTCTTTAGTAGTAGATTATAAATTAGTTTGCAAGTCCAAACAATAACTAAATAAATGAGCTTACGAAACTAACCATAAACATTTAATTTGATTTCATCAAATATGAGAAAAAATTAAACTAAAATTATTTTTTAAACTACTGTGCAACAGTACTGTATATATTCATCTGAACAACTCAAATTTACTTATTATTACTTGGGGTTTTTAAATTCCTAGCCTAAATATTTACAATTCAATCTTGATCAGTGGGAAAATTATTCATGCTCAGACCAGCAATGGCTGGTAAACAGAATGAAGTGATATATAGTTCTCTTACATAGCAAGATAAAAAATCATGTTTCTCCTAATGCTATTCAGGGTGATTCTCCCTAAGCTATTAGTGTTTAGTTGACTGAATACTACTTTGATATTAGAAATATTTTCTCCTTTAGTTAGGACTCATTTTCAGAATGTATCCAGTGATGCCCTAGGCCTAAAAACTTGTTGCAGAACTAATAATAATAAATCTAACTGGTGGCGTCTTCAAATTCAAAAGGTTGCCAATCATGTTGCCACAATTATCTTTGGAGGCTAGCAGACATGGCAGGTCCCCTGAACTACCACATCAGAGTCCCTAATAGAACCCTTCATTTTAGATGTGGGAAGAAACTCACAAGATTGGCTTGGAAAGAATAGCAAAAACCCATGAGAGAGGGGTACACCACCAGACCAGACAGCCACCATGCTGCCCAATAATAATAATAAATAATAATAACTAATAATAATAATAATAATAATAATAATATAATAATAATAATGAGGATCTGACTACTAGGAGTCACTGAGTGGCCATCAGGGGCAAGATATCCACCCCCTCACTCAAAAACAGCTACAATGGCAAAATATGGAGCCAATCTAGGAACATAGCAAAAATTTCAACCCATCTGGGAGTCAGTCTTGCTCCTTCAAAAATAAAAAAGTTTAGAACTAATATATTCATTAAAACTGACCTAAAATTACATCTATTTACTTTTTTTTTTAAATTAAGAAAAAAATTCCAACAAATTTTCATTATTGTTGTGTAGAAATTTATTTCATGTTTTTTTTTTTACAATATTTACAGAGATTTTCATTAAGTATCTACTTCTTGTGGTGTGGATTCCTTTTTCATACTAATTATGCAAACACTATTTTTGGCTTCTTTAATCCGCCACCATCGACCTAGTCTGTGTTCTTGTCCAACCCAGCTACCAGAAAAGTTCCGTCCTTGGAAAACTGCAGAGAGTTGATGATTCCAACCTAACAAGCAAAAGTTTCAGTAGTTTTATTTCATTACTTAGATAAAAATTAAAGATGATTTCATCAAAAGTTCAGTTTTTCAAAACACTTGTTTATTCCCATTGAAAATTCAAACTATTGTTCTGTGTCTCAGTCTGAAGAACTCATTGGTATTAGTTAGGCAAATTCAGATAAAAACTCAGACTCACGGGTTTACAGTAGCTACAATAGTTCAAACCAATCCTTTGGACATAGAAGAGCAAATTAGCCAAGATAAGCCTAAAACAGGTAGGTGGGCATTAGTGAGGGAGTCTGAACAAGCTTTCCTGTTAATTAAAGCAACATTCCCACAATGCAATGCTAAAAAGATATCCTCCCTATGATTATTCCCTCAAACTCCAGAGTTTTTAAATTGTAAATATTACTGCAGCTTGTGTTGAGGATCTATGCCATTCTGTCTAGTCAACCATTAACATCATTCTTCTACTAGAGCTGTATAAGGCCCCTCATTACTGTAGTGAAGTAGTAAACTTCAATAAACAAGCACTTTCCTAAATTACTTTGACTAAAGAATGTTATTCTAAAAAGAAACAAAAGAAAAAGTAAATTTAAAAAATCATAATTAAACAATTTCTCAGTCATGATATAATTAAGTTTAAATAATTTTTCTAAAATCAGAATTATTTTGAGTGATGCAATAATTTTAACAAAATTGTCATTAAAGTAATCAAGAGTTGTAAGACAATTAGAAAATTAATAGTGTCAATTTGATTAAATCTTTAATCTTATTAACCCTTTTAAGACAGCAGAGATCAAGACAGATCTGACTGCATGTCTTAAGCAGCTCGGCACAACCATCATCATCAGCACCTCCACCAAGACGCCACTTACCAGACGAACAGAGAACAAAGGCAGCAGAACCTTGGAGTTCACACAGCACTTCCAGAATCTGATGTTCCCGTCCTTCGATCCTAACAAGGTAAACATTTGACCATACAAATAAGCACACAAAAGAGACAGCATTAAAAATATAATAACTGTTCCATCTTTCAGTTTTCTAAAAGCAAAATGTTGCTTTCGTGTACTCATTTCTATATACAATACAAATAGTTTCCAACCTTCAACATTCTGTGTTTCCATTATGCAATAAATTTTCAAAAATCCTTAAAAAAATTATGGAGTCTACATGACTTTAACATATAATAAAAACACTTAACACACACACACACACGTGTGCACGCCAGACAGTTTTAACATTACTGAAGAACATCCTTGACAATACTGTTCATAATTTGATGTTTGTCTCTCTGAATAAAAACCTCCACATGATACCAGGGTTCCAGAAAGTCAGTAGCCATTGTGGCCACTTTTTGCTATAGAAAATGCATTCCATCCTGGCTACAGGAATGATGTTCCACTCATGTTTCAGCTGCTGACAGGCTTGTGACATGACGTTACAGCGACAAAGCTGACGTGTAGAACAGGTAGTGGTGTCATGTCAGAATCCTTATGAATATCATACAATTATGACACAAAGCTTTTTTAATATCTTCTTGGCAATATTTGATCAAAAGTTCAACTTATTAATAGCCCAATGCGCTAGTGCCCAAGCTTCACACAGAAGTGCAGAAAAACTCTTCTGACTTATATAATATTTCTGACTGTCTGATACATGTTGGTTTACTGATACAAATCCCTTGGAGAAACAAAAGTTGCAGTGATGTTATAACAGGTTCAATTTTCCTTTCCTTCCAATGATACTGAAAACAGTAAATTGTTAAAATGAGAGGACAGAGAAAAACAATATTATGCCAATGAGCAAACTCCTTTCCCAATCAACTATCAAAAAATAGAACTGGTGCCAAAACAGAACTCTACTAACTTATCCAAACATCTTTTAAAGTAACAATTAATAACTGATAATAATCCATGATGAGATCTCAACAAACTAAACCCAAGAAGACTCTCATGCCGTAAGGGATTTACCTGAGGCAATTAGATCTGTATACTGTAATGACACAACAGCAGAAATCCAATTGTCACTGCTAGTTCCTGAATTCCCATTCATCTCTCCACTGTGAGCATTTTTATAACAAGTAAGAGGTTTCTTTTTCATCACACTCCAAAGAGACAAGGAGCTGGAAAAGTCAAAGTTTTGAATTAATACTTTTATACCTATATAATTTGGTTTTACTCAAATGGTAAATGCCTCACAGGCCAGTATTCTGGTCTTAAAACAAACTTACTTGACATCAGATCCCGATACAAAATTAGATTCGTTGATAAGTGAAACACAATCAATGGATGCCCTGCCCAAAAAGAAAATCCAGTTATTAATATTGTTATAAAACTCGAAGCAGAACAACAAAAAAAAATGAACACACCGCACACACAAATCTTAACATAACTTTATCACAATTTTCCTTTTTTAAACTAAAGTTTAACATTTTCCATCAAGTGGTTTTGTCCCTGTATTCTAAAGCACATTTTACTGTTGTACTACACTGAAGAACACGAGAGTAAAGTCTATGTAATCTCATGACAAGGTAACAGCACATTAGCAAGTCCCTGTGGCTCTGTAATAATTTTAAATCAATCAACCATGACTGACAAATCTACTCACTGATAATCATGAAATACAAGCTGGGATTCCTCCACTATTTTCCATATTCTGACAGTTCCATCTCTGCCACCAGATGTCACTGCACACTCCCTGGACAAACTATCAATACCTGTAATGTAGTCCTGGTGGCCAAATCTAAAATCAAATATGGGGAAAAGTTTAATTTTCCCTACCAGGTACTTAAAAAGTCCCTCATACTAAGAGAACATAAAAACAAATTACAATAGTTAAAACAAAAAATATAACAATTTCTTGATATGAAAATGTGCACGCTTAAGAAGTCAGATACATTAAAACATCATTCTCCCAAATAGTAAAAAAAAAAAAACAAAAAAACAAAGCATTTTGATTTCTAAGTAATTAAGCTTTAATGCAACTGTTAAAAGTTGATAATTGTTTAATTCAAACTGATTGGTTATTGATCATAGTTACTTTAAAACATGGAACAAAAAGTGGGGTCTCTAATGAAATATAAATGTGGCCATCAAAAAGTAATAACAAAGGATAGTTTTATAATATTTCAAAGATGTGTATATTTCTATAAAATATAAAAGATGCTGTTATAACTGATCTGTCCTGAAGGCTCAATCACCAAACTCTGTATCCCAGTTAAACACCCCTACTGAGCTCTTTATTAGGAGTCAGTGTTGGCTGGTTAGCTGCAAGGAGATAAGCTAAAGATGTCTGAGGTCACAGCCAAAGCATTTTGGCTTAGTTTCTTTCACTGTGCTTAGCAGAATGGTAGTAGGCTGTTATAAACCATAATACAGCAGGGTGCAGCAGCCTAACGACTGCTGGAGCAATGATGGGCAGAACATACTCAACTCTAACCATGTGGTAAGATACCTGGGTGGGGGAGAGGGGATCTTGACTGAATTTGGAAAGCCAAATAGCTAACCCCCTTTCTGAAAAGCAGATCAATAAGATTTTTATTTAAAAATTCTGAAAATGTTAAGTTTATAAAACAAGTTGCTTCTTAACTTTCCTAACAAGCCATTAACTTAATGAGATGGTTTGTATAGTAGGTTACAATGATCATATCTTGAGAGAGATTTTTTTATTTCTTTAAAGAAAAAAAATGTTTTAATCTCATACTTTGTTTAGCATTTCACCAACTAAATTCACCTAGGGTAAGGAGCCATCTGTAATCTTAAAACAAAGTGTATTGATATTATTATTTTAAAATAGTTTTGGATATAGGAAAACAAGGATCAGTTAATGGAGCCTAAAGATGGAGTGGGCTTTGAATAAGCATTAATCAAATTTGCTAAAGACGATGACATTGGCACATGAGCGGAGTCTGGTTTTATTCACATCTTCTCTCTCAAAATAAACATTCTAGAAAATACATACAACCTGGACTAAGTGAGTGGCATACAAGTGTCTTGGAGTTAGAAGAAAGGAATATATTTGTTTCAATAATTGTCATATTCTCCCCCTTTTTACATTAGTCAGAGAAATAAAAATTCTAACTCCCTTCGAGCAATTTTAAATTATTGTAATCCTAACAAACTGGTGAGAGAACCAGAGATTTTTATTCAGCTACGAGATGCTACTTTTTTAAACTGATGCTAACTGAAATGTGACTATTTTCCGATTGTACCTGTTAGTGCTTCAATGCCAATGCAGAGCATTTATTGATAATTCAAAAATTTAAAAAAAAAAAAAAAATTCAATATAATTTCCAAGAGTTTATTTACAGCAACTGTCATCAAGAACTTGTTATTTTTACTTATGCTGTATAACCGGTAGTCTGTAATAACTTACTGCTGACAGACTGCATTAACCATCCAGCCACCTTACACCATTCTAAAATAAATATCCAAAAATAAGGACCAGTTAATAATTTAAAAATCTGGTGGATGTTGCCAAACTTTCTATTTTCAGAGTTTTTTTTAAATTATTCCAAATGTATTAAGTACTTTTGCATCATTTATTTTCTTGTTCACAAGCTCTAGCATTTAGCACAACCAATTATTTATGACTTTTTGTTTTGCTTATTCATTGTCTGTTAGAACAAAGCAAAGCTCTGTTCAAGCTGGACTCAATGGCAGCTCTACACTTACAATGTCTCAACATACGCCATTTCATCCAGATCCCAAACCTTGACAGATCTGTCATGTGATGCACTGAACAACTGATGGGACGCTTTTCTAAATGCCAAACCCTGCAAAATTTTTTTTTTTTTTTTAAAAAAGAGACAAAAATTGTATAGTTAAAAACTGAGAATTCAGAGTGAGGTACTACTCCATTTATGACATATCTGTATCTACACATTAGTTCAGAAATATTTTGTAACATTCTACACACACACAAATACAGAGGCCCTGCTATAAGACTGTCCATGGGGTCTAATTGCCAGATCATGTTATAACGAGATACTTTCAAAACCACCAAGCCAGTAGCTAGAATAATGCAGAATTATGGATAAACTGATTAAAACCACCTCATAAACAGATAAACCATCCAATCTGATGTAAAAAAACAGACTCCTGGGAACAAAATGAAGACAATCAACTCAAATAATTAAAATGTTATTTCTTCTGGTAACAAAAATGTAAATACATGTACAGCAAATTATTTAAATCCATAGAGGTCAGTTCTCATTTATACAATTAAACAAAAATATTTTGAGTACACAATCAACAGAGTTGATCTTGGTGTCATAGTTGTCATCATTTTCTTCTTCAGTTTGCTGGACATCTTAAGGGTTTGGATCAGTTACAGTGACCAGTATTTCATCTGTCATTGTCTTGTTGGCAGTGTTTTGGTCATCAACATTCAGCCATCATTAAAGTTGTCAGTGTCTAATTTGACTCAAAGAATAGACCTGACATTGTTTATATTGTAGGCACTACATCCATCATAGTCCACAATTCAGTTCTCACTTTCATGTATTTCTTCTACAGTGAAGTTTTCAAAGTTGTCCTTGTCATCACTGTTGGCTTTTGTCTTGAATGCAGCACCAAAGACATATTTCCAAGAGTTTTTGACAAAATGATTGTCATTTTTTGCCAGGCATGGCTGCATATGTAGGTTCCCTCATCCCCATTGCATTTCTTCAGGAAAGTTGTCAAGTTGTCCTGACTGTCCACCATTCTCTTAATCAGATCTCTTCTGTAGTTATGTTTGAAGGTTGGTATGATGCCTTGGTCAAGGAGTTGAATTTTTAAATTTGTTTTCTCTGGCAGATGGACACATCTGATGTTTCCATCTCATGTTGTCAGGTTCTGGGGGTCAGGTGATGCAGAGCAGCTGTCAAGTAGCAAGATGGACTTCTTCAGTAGTTTGTTTTGTCTGAGATGTTTTCTTATTTTTGGTATAAACTCATGATGAAACCAGTATTCACAAACTGAAGTAGTCATCCAGGCTTTGGCACGATTTGAGTATTGACATGATATCAATTTTAGGCTGAAGCAGTATGGTATGCACATTTTATTGATGGCAAGCAGAGTCAGCTTGTGTCAATCAGTTTTGCTGCATCAACCGTGTCTCTAGCTGTTTAAATCAGGACATTTTTTTGTTTTTTTGGTATCATTTCTTGTTGCTAGCATTTTCTCTGGTAGCATTTTGTAGAACAGAGCCTTTTCATCACAGTTGTATATTTGTACTTTAGTATATCTTACTTTTGTCTAAAATCTTCTTTAGTTCAGCAGGAAATGCTGCTGCAGCTGGATTGTCCGCAGACCCTTGTTCTTGCCTTATAGTAACTTGTAAAGTGTTGTGCTGGTTCTCAAATTTTGCTAACCATCCTTTGCTGGCCTCAAATTGTATTGGGGTGCTAGTCATTTGCTAGCAAAATGTCTTAGTCTGAGCTTGAATAACAGGTCTGAATACAGGTACGTCTTCAGCTCTCTGCTGGAGTGAACCAATGCATATGACTCTGTCAAGCTGTGTGTTGTCAGCACCTTAGGCCTTCTTTCTTGCTTTGCCACCATCATCCATCTTGATCGACACCCTTCCTAACTTCTCTTTATCCTTAAGCCACCCATGAAGTGCTGATCCAGCGATTCTCATTTTCAAAATTGATGCTTGTGTAGTACCTTCCTTGATCCAGTCAATGACTTTCAGTTTCTCACTGATGGTATAAGATTTTCTCTTCTCTGATTCACTAGACAAGATTTCGCACTGATTGTTATATAAATATCAATAGAGGTGTACAGATGGCCCCATCCCAAATTTGACCTGTGTCTATTCAGAAAAAAACAGCATTCAATTACAATGAGAAAATTCACTGGCTAAGCCCCTTAATTAGTCACAAGGATGCCATCTCATTAGCTGGTTCTAAATCTAATTGTATTTTATTATTAAAAAAATTAGGATAATATTGCAGGCACCACCAGTAATACGGCAGTTAATAAAGAACACAATTTTGTGAATATTAAATATCATATTATTTAAATTAATATTTCTTATGAGGTTTGACCTGAAATTATAAAGTCTGACAATAAAGTTTCATTTTATTGAATTGCTTGTTGGGTAGTATTAAGTATTATCTGGCAGAAGTTTGTGGAAATACATTCTGAAAAGATAAAATTAAATGAAAATTTTGGAGTCCAAGACAGATCTATGCTATAGCAAAATGTGTTGGACCCCAGTGTATATGATATTTATGTAGAGCTGTGAACATACTATGGTGCAATTGTTTATAGAGCAGTTGTCAGATGTGATAACATATAGTCACTAGAGCCATCAAATGTTAGTAGAAATAAAAGTAAATTTTGGTGGAAAGGCCCAGCCTGGCATTGCAGCCCATCTGTTATGGTTAAGTTGTCGATGGGTCTGAAATATATGGTGTGTTTTCTCTTCTACAAAATTTTCCTAGAAAGTCATAACTGAGAAAAACTGTTGGTATCTCATAATCAGCTTCACTACCAGCCGTGGAATCCACATTGCTGCATGCAATATTAAATGTCAATTAAAATAATATTAATAACGATTTCTAAAAGTTGGCTCAGTTAATTTCCTTTTGAACCCCTCTACATCATATCAGTCATCACAGAGCCAAGTCAAAAATAACATGGTAAGTATTGTGCCCAGGAAAAAACATTACTGAATGGTGACTGTCAGAACATTTGACATTTCTACAATTATATTTGCACACAGAAATGCATAACAATAAAATTTTAAAAAACACAAAGCAAAACACTATCTTTTTTTTGGTTAAAGCATTGTCTTTGGAATAAATGGATAGTAGTAGTGCACAGCCAACTTAATATGGAGACACTTCTGCCAAAAGCATCCACCAGAGGCTGGATTTTTGTTTTGTCTGATGAGACCCAAGCCAACAAGTCAAGGCAGACCAGCTGATTAGAGAGAAGTGAAGTAGTGTCACACTGTTTATCTTGGATGTAGACCACGTGTTAATGACCATCTACAAACTTGTTAGTACTGCATTTTAAAAGTTTTTGAGAATAGAATTTCTTTACAGAACGAGTCAACAGACACCAAAAATTTGCTGTTTTTTTTCTTCTTTAGCTGGGTAGCAAAAAGAAATTCCTTTTTTCTAACAGTAGTAGTAGACAAGAGAGCTGTGAGCTTCAGAGGTATTTTCACATCAAACCTTCCGAAAAATTCTCTCTTGAATTTTCAGGTACAGCGCGCATCATGATAACTGGATTTTTGTAAAATTTTTCTCTATTTTGAGACTAGTGGCAGAGGGAAACCTAATGTTTTGTTTTCTGCTCTCTTCTCCCTTCAGAGAGGAGAGAAACTTTGTGCTCTAAATCATTCAAAAACTGTGTATGGAAATAAATGTTCTCAGAGCTAAGTATGGCTGATTCCGCGTATTTGGCCCGAGTAGGTAGCTGATAGTAACCATGAGCTCGTCAAACCACACAGTACTTGCGTTAATCTGTCTGATGCTCAGTTCTGTAATATAGGCCTGTTGCTAAACAATTAAAATAAGCGACAGCTACATTATGAGCAAAACAACTTTACTGATTGCATGTATTATACTGCTTGACCTCTTAATTAAATTAAAAAAAAATAGTTTTACACAATCACAAATAGATTCACATGTAGTGACAAAATCTGTCATTCATTAGCAGCAGGCAGTAATCTGTTCCATGATGTTCAGAAACCGATTATAAACCAGATTACAGCAAAAGCCAACACTTACAGTTTTATAACAACTTTGCTGCAAAAATAATTCTGTAAAGCAGCAACATACTGTCAACCCTGTGCATGTGTCACCTGTGGCAAAACAAGTGCATCACTATCACTGTCATCTTCACAATCAGGAATCTCAAAAGAACTGGTGGATGGATTTTCCAGTGGCTTATTTGGCATCATAAAATCTCAATTACAATAACAATGCTTAATGGTGCTAAGATGTGACTGCATGACAGTTTTTATCAAGGAAATGAATGCTGTAATATAGACGGACACCTTGGAGCTGTCATCTTTGGCAGATGATGTGGGCTGAAGATCATCATCTTCAATGGTGCTTTCAGTACATTGTCTTCAGATTTTTGATGTTGCCCTGATTCACTGGCCGAATGATAGATGTCATGTTTGGTAGGAGAAATTCAAGGCAGACGGTTTACAGTATCTTCATCTGAGGGTAAGCGAAACAATTGTCCACAAGAAACAAGATCTGATGCTTTTGGTTCAGTATCTGCACATCCAAGCCAGATGTACACACTGTGAAGATGACCACTGTCATCCAAGTGTCCTTGTTTGCATGATAAATTGCCAGCAGATTTCCCGATTTGACTCGTTTAAAGCACCATGGGTTCTTGCTTTTTCCAATAATCAGGAGCCTGAGCTTGTCAGAGCTGATTATTTTTGCACAGCAAAGAACAGTGACTCACTCCATTACTGTCTTTAAGCCAGCCAGTTGGTTGTGCTTGCAACATAACGACCCATCAGGTGTCACTTTGTAATACAGATCAGTTGCATCTGTAGTATTGAAGCAGCAGAGGAAAGATGAATGATCTCCAATCTTCTGCTTCCTTTGGTCAGCAGTTTATTTTTCAGTTAGCTTGTTTCCTTCCACTTGACTTGATTTCGTCTTCCATTGAGACAGCCTTCCATTGGTCACTTTAAAGTAGTGAACCACAGGTTTTCAGCCAGCTCTTCTGCTTTTGATCTCAAAATTTGCCTGGTGATTCTTTGAACTTGACAGCCTCTTCAATCTCAGGATTTTTGTTTCTCACCTGCACTTTCTGACTTATGCAGCTAATCTTCTTCCTTCAAGAATCAACCAATTATTGTCTTAAGCACACTCTTGGTTCAGAAATTTGCCTTTGACTTATGATGACCTGTTGATATTATCAAGAGCAAACTTCTCCAGCAAAAGTCATGATACTTAGGCATCTCAAAAAACTTCTGAACAGGCAAAAAAGCATGAGAACTCATTGTGAATGAGAGGACTAATTATCTTTCAGTTCTTCTGATGCAGTCCAATTAAGCAACTAAATTGCCTCAAATAATCAACCCCATTTTGTACAAATTAAAGGATTCTTATCCAGTTTTTTGTGAATGTTCGAATTATGCAGCTGGTCCAAGTTATCTGGGAAACCAAATAAGCAGGAAGCAGATAAACTGTAAATATATTCTTGATATTAGAAGGAGAGGGAGAGGTTAGGAATTAGAGAATTTAAGCTTCTCATGAGAAGTCAGAGTTAAAATCAGTGTCGCTTATGCAACAAGGTCATAGGTCAGGTATTAAATTATTTTCTAGATAAAATAAACTACAGTTGAGAATTAATTTTCATATGCAGTCAGATAAATTCCCTGTGGTTTAAACCTACTAACTAATGCAGCAGCAGCAATGATAAGCTCTAAGCTGATCCCAAAAGCACAGATGATAGTAAATATGATAAATTTCACCAATCCCACATGTTGTCTGGTTACATCCAAAGCTGCTGTCTATAAGAGAGTGGTGAAACAGACCAGATGTAGCTGAACAGTGTGATAAAGGTGTGTAGTAACTGGGCAGCTTATTTAGAAAGATTGGGTTTATGTATATATATATGCTGGCATGAATTTCAGAAGTGGCTTATCACTGTTTGTGAATTGAACTAGGAAGGAAGGAAGGGTGTGTGCACTGAAGTCTAACCACATTTCACCAAGGCTGAAGGGAAATCACTCATTGAAACCTTCTCAGACATAACTGTCTTGCATTAGTTTCTCTGGCCTGAGAATTTCTGTTTATTTCTTGTTTTCATCATTTAGCCAACATTAAGCCCAATGAAAGAAAACAATAGCAGTAATCAAAAAATATAAAAGTGTGGAAATTATTCAGAACTAAAAATAAAATAAAAATAATTTGACATCTAACTAGACATACCCAAAATCAAATTTAAAGGGATTTTTTAAAAAATATGAAATAGCAAAATATGGACAAAACTTTATGATACCAAATTTTATGTAAATAATAATGGAACAATTGAAATTTCATTAATTATACTCACTTAAAGAACCTGCCCATAAATTGTCCACCCCCCCAAACAGCCAAATACTTTTACACGTTTGGTAATCAACTGAATATAAGCAACAACAGATCTAAAAAAAAAAAGAAAATCCACTTGAAATTATGGCAAAAAGAAAACACCAATTTTAGCACATTGCTGATGCGAGAAGAAACACCTGTCTGCCCTTTGTTCATCTGGAGTCGGACAGGGCAATTTTCATTTGGTTATGGAAGAGTTACCTTTTAATGAGCAAGGAGAGAACACTAATCTTCTAGCACCTTGCTGCAGACACTAGGATTGTGGTACAACAAAATATAAACAAAATGAAAAAATAAAACTTCTCCTTTCTTAATTACTGGTCTTTTGTTTGTCGTCATATGAAAAAAATTGTTGAACAACAATACACCTTTGCATGAGTTATAAAGTTATACCTCAGAATAAAATATTTAATGAAGACACACTAACAACAAGTCATGAAATAATTTACAAAGGTTATTTATTATACTTATTTTCCAATGATCTGATTAAAAGCTGCTTCATGGTGCTAACCTCAGAACTGTAAAGAACAGTTCTTGCTGGATATCTGCTGTGCCATTAATCTTTTAGCAGCACTGTATCATCTGAAGACACTCGAGATTCGCTAGACCACAAAGGGTGATGCTTCATCAAGGAACCAACTTCAAGTAATGATATTCAAAACGTTCACCTGTTTACGACAATTATACTTACTGACACAACAGCTCTGTGACCTTTGAAAGTGTGAATCAACTTGCAATCTTCTGGGTTCCAAATGTGAATAACCTTATTTCTGCCTCCTGATGCCTGAAGATAAAAGATGTCAGGATTCAATGAAGGAACTAAAGCATTAACTCTCTATTACTAGAGCTATCAAGGAGAGATAATCATCAGTTTTAATTAAGAACTTTAACCATACCGAAGTTGACAAAGGTCATACTTTTTCTTCCTTAAATGTGGGAAAATATTAAAGACATTTTATTTCATCTGTCTGGGAAGTTCCCAATGCAGGGTGAACCCACTTAGAGTAGGTCAGAATGTCTCCATAGCCCAAGGCAGTACTGGTTCAGTACCCAGTTAGGCTTAGTGAGCTAGTAACCCACCTGCTGTGGGAACCCTGTCACTTTGCCAAAACTGAACTTCAAAACAAAGCAAACACTTTGCATGCTACAAGACTTTCTCAGACACACTGAAATCTATTTACTCTACAATGAGAGTAAATAGTCCAAAAAAAAAAAAACTGACTACATCAAGAATGAAATCAGCCCTGGCCAATTATCAGGCTTTTCTTAATCAGAAAGAACTGGAACCCTGCTCCATTCCCTGTTTTCATATTACACCAAGCTTTATCGATAAATAATCTTATTCAGATTAACACAAAACCAGGGTCGGTGGAAGTTGGGGAAAAGATGGTAAATTCCACAGCCTCCCCCCTAACACACACACACACACACACACACACCAGTGACAAGCATTACATATATATTTTAGCACAGATTTTTTTTTTGGGGGGGGGACAATATCTTGTAGGGTACAAATGCTCCCTCCCCTCCTTTACTCAGCTCAGGATAGATGTACCTGTACATAATTAGGTGAAAATGAAAAAAAGAAATACTATTAAAATTTTAAAAATTAAATACTAACTAAACAATACAGGTGTATCAAAATTCCAATTAATACATAAGTGAATTTAAAAGCCAAAATATTAAAAGGAATTTTGTTCTACAAACATAGATTCAAAAGTTAACATTTAAGAAACTTTTAACAATGTCAAAAATATAATTAAGATTTATGTATAGCCATTTCCAAATTCAGATTAATATGTAACTATGTTGCCTCATATACATGTCCACTGGTTTTAAAAACTCATTCATTTTGTATGGAAGATAGAGGTGTGCATAAATTACTTGAATTAGCAATTCCTGATCAGTCAACAGATATTATTATTAGGAAAGAATAATCAGACAAAATACAGTATAAAGGTTTTTTATCAAGAAAATCAGACTTTAATGTTATACTGTTTACTTACAGTGGAATATCCATAACTTGCATATTCCATAATCAAAACAATTCTTTTCATAAAACAAATTTCTGATATATAACTTCACATATTGTAAGAGAATATTCCATTAATAATGCAGTGCAATATAGTAGGTATTCCATTCAAATATCATGTCTGATTTCAACCATCTTTTAAATATTTTTCAAAGTCAATGTACAGTTTCTTTTCTTTTTCCTTCCATCAAAACGAAATTAGCAGAATTTTGCAGCACATCACAAGTTGTCACAGTTTACACGAATTGAGCAGTCATTCAGAATGTTTTCATTAGCAAATAAATTTTTTCTGTTAGGATTTTGAGCAAATGAATGAAATTTGGACGTACAAAGTTTCATGTAAACATGTGTCCCGAAAGTCCTTTATTTTCCTGCATGCGATACCCTAGACTGCACTGCAGTGCTTGCCAAGGCGGACCTAGACAGACAATATGAAAATTACTCTGATCGAAATGATGTTCCTGTAGGGGGAAGCCCAGCAACAACAGTAATAGCGATGCTGTTGCCAGTGTAAAAATAAACAACACAACCACGGCTACCTACTCAAATTCCTTTTTTGTCACTACCCATGGAGACAGCAATTATCAACATCATGTCAAACCATGCAAGAGGTTGCCAAAGCAGATGAGTAGAGTGCATGGACATGGAAACGGATGAGGTTATATGCCGACCCATGTTCAGGTGTGAGCACTGATACCAGCAATTAAGAAGTTGCTCTTGATGGCACTGTGTGGGGGTATCATAAATCCAATTGTGCAAGCTGCAGGAAGAATGGCTTAACAAAACATGTGTGAAATAAGTTCCAGGACGAACCCAATATTGAGTACTTTCCAATTCTTGATAGATGAGCACATGCTTTGCTACATAGACTGGTACACTGAAGCCAAAACCCATTGGCAACTGCCGAATGACATGCATCTTGGTTGATCTCAAAAGAATTGGATGCACCTATCACATCACTGGATTCTGGTGGAGCATATGGTGCTAAAGACAAGTCGACAAAAAGCTTGTGATCCACACAAAATTATGGGATGAAAAACCCCAGCATCTCAGAAAAATACATTCAGGCTGGCATCTGAAGCAGGAAATCACTTTATTACTAGCAGCATTCTTTGCTACGAACTGGGAGAGAACATTGCAGTTAATAAGCAGCTTTTACCCACTAAAGCAAGGTGGCGGCGGACAGTATGTGACCAGCAAACCAGACAAATTTGGTATCAAGTTTAGCAGCAGAAGTTGAGTCAACATATCAAATAATAAATGGCTGGCAAGAATGAGGCACATCTACCAAACAAATTCTGAGTTAAAGTGTAGCTCTTTACCTAATGGAACTCTACGCAGAAAATGGTAGAAATGCTACCGATGGTAAGTACCTCACATCACTGAAAGTGGCAAAATGATCGCAGAGGAAACTAGCGTGGTTGGGGCGGTAAACCAACATTTCTTAAAGTAGGCCATAGTACATGTCTGTGGAGCCGCTCAAAGCAATTAAGACAGAGAGAAGCCATAGTACACGTTAGGGAGCCACAAATTTTCACTGTCAGGCATACAATTTCACTTTGTAAATATTAGCGCGGGCTCTCGTTCAACTCTTTGGCTGGTTTCTTATGAGTTACTATGAGTAATATTGTTATGGTAAATGACGACCTTCCTGGACCTTTAATCAACCACAGTACATACACCTAGGGCGTATCAAAGTTAGGTGGGCCCCAATTACACGTCATGCCGGGTCTTTTATTTTTTTTTTTTTAGTTAGACTTAGAGGGCCACGTTGGAACAAGGAGTTTAAAAAGAGGGCTAAGAAAGTTTGGGAATTAGTAAGACCAGATGATGTAGAAGTACAAAAACTGCCAGATCCTTTACAAGGAAACCATGAGGAAGAGAATAATAAAAAAAAGCAGCTTCAGCTAACACAGGAACTTCATACGGTGTGCTAAGGAAAAACAAATTGCAAAACATGTAGCAGAATCTACAGTAGAAATTAGTAACTATCCTGCTAACCACAAGCAATGCCAATGCCAAGCTGCAAAGTTCAAAAGGAACAATACTTATGACAGCTGTGCCATGTGCAGAAGCAACATGTCTGTGTTCATTACACAAACATTAAAACTCCACAGAGTGAGTGCTATGTGGGATTTTAATATTCCAAGTGTTGTTTGTTAAAAAAATTATGAAATGTTGCATAAACCTGTAATAAATGCATCTTTGAGACCTACAAAATTGTGGAGGACATGGTCTACTAAAGAGAGTGATAACTACAGCAGTTGTATGTATTGGCCAGACACCACAAAGTATCTAATTATTGACAATGCCATATCTTTGGTGAATCACACAATATATCCTCCTCCTTCTCCATGGACTGTAGAATGACTTTGCATTGCCTTGTAAGAAAAATAACAACAAAATCCCTTCCTTTGATGACCAAGTTATAAAATAAGTTTATATTAGTGGCTGAAAAGTTTCCAAAAAGTAAACATGGTAGATTTACTTGATTCTCACAGCAATAACCAAGCTAGTTCACTTTCTACAGGGTTTGGCTCAGTTTAGTGTACCCTTCCTGACTACATGGGCTTCCTATCTAAAAATGAAGAATTCTACGCCAACACTTCAAAACAGGAAAGTGTAGCGCACTACACTCTTTCACCAGGGTTGTCTTGCTTGTAGATCTCAGTGTACAATACCATCAGCTATGTTTTAGGTATTTGGAATATGTAGTAGATGGCTGAAAATGTAGCCTGACTACTACCAGAGAATCTGATTCACTTCTTGCTAAGCATTAACTCAGTTTGGTCAACTTTTCATAGCATGTATTTTTTTACCCATGGCCAGTCATACAGAGTTCTGTCAGGGACTTCCACAGATGTTCATCATCTTAATATCACCTGATTTCAGTAACAAGGCTTCCAAAGTATGTATGCAGATAATCTGTCTAGCCACTCTGACTCTCCCATACCAGAGTGGTGAGGTGGCTATTGTTGAGAAACACCAGCAGCAAGATTGAAAAATGGCTTCTTTACGAATAAATTCCAACATTCCTTCTTGTGCAAATTATATAATTCATTTCTTTACTGAGACAATATTTGTAGTTGTCCAAAGCTTTAATTGGTGATTAGATTTTTATCAAAAACAAAGCCAAGGCAATTTTCCTCTTTAACTTTTCAGATATTAAAAATATCAATGTTAACTACATACAGTTCACGTAGGAGTAACTACTGCAGAGGACTTACAAGAAACTTCCCGTCTGATGAAATAGCTAAGGCAAGAATGTGGTCTGTGTGCCCAATATGTCTGCTTTCTGTTCCTTTTCTTCCTCCAGGAATTACATGGACTTTCTGACCACTCTTGATACTCCCTAGATGAGAGAAAAATGAATTATACACTTCAGAACAGGACATCCACCATATTTGTATTAGCATTTTCTTGACACATCCTTATTTTTCTCTCAGTCAACAAATATTTATCAGACTGCAAAGTTTCTAGTAAATATAGTAGCAGTCCCCTAAAATGTACAACAGGACTACATTATGTAGATTGTACTATAACTGAAGTTACTATATTTTTAAGACAGTCGTTTTTAACATACATAATTGTGGACTCACCCAAAAAATATCCCATATTTTATATATAAACAATTTATTAATGCATAACTGCTTCAAAATAAATACATGTAAGAAAATTCATGAGAAGTTTAACCTTCTTTTCTGAACTATTAATTTCTCCAAGTATTAACAAGTCCAAAAATTGCATTCCTTGCTCAAGCCATTTTGCATTTGCAAAGATTAAATGACCTCTTATTCTTGACCATGATCCACAAATTGGCCATAGGCAGGAAAGTGAAAACAATTTCAATAAACTAGAAGAGATAAAAGCAAACCAAGATCAGATCTACCTATCAGCAGCAGCTTACAGATTACTGTAATATGTCATCAACCTATACATACAAATGCACCTGATTTCTGTAGGTGTCAGTATTGCTCAATGATGAATTATATTTTCTGCTGCACAAGATTAATAGTTGAAAGAAAGTTTACTGCCTGTCCCCATCATGTACATTACATTATCAGAGTGCTACCTTGGTCTTCTCACTCTTCACACCCGAACCCAATCAAACACCTTTGAGTGACTGAGTTAGATCAGGTGCCAGACACACTTCAGGCCTTACAGAAAGTGTTGAGTAACATACTACAACAAGTACTGTGAAATAAACTCAACTCCCATGGTGTGCACAAAGAAGAAAATTGTGACAAAAGTTTGAAAACCATTTTTCTTTTCCTTTTTTTAAAATATAAATAGATTTTCTGAGTTATGTACATGAACTGATAAAATGATTTATGCATGAAACTATCATAAAAGTGGCTGGAATCATTTAAAAAAAAAACCAAATATTCAATTATCTTTCCTTAATAAGCTGAAAGCTCACCAGGTGGTATTATCCCCTCCATGGTGTTCATTTATAAAGGGAAGCTAAACTGACAGTATTTAAAAATAAACCTAAAAGAACAAAAATTTAATGATTTGGGTGAAAAATGCATCAAAATACTGAATAAACAAAATGGAGATAAAAAACCATAAATCTAGAAAACAAGCATTTTAGTTTATCTTAAAAACAAACAGAAACATCAAACTTCTCTCGTCTTTCCAAATAATCAATTTGAGAAAACTATAGGCTAAGTAGTAGATAAATATTTTTTGTAGCAGAAGCAGAGAAAAAAAAGTTACATTTAATAATAGAGCAATCTTTTGCTGCACTAAATATGAACTTGTCATCTGGTGTTATGACAGTGCAAGTGACAGAAAGTTTGTGGCCCTTCAAAACTCTTATTTCCACAGGATCAGGGGCTAAATACTAGAAAACAAAAACAAAAAAGAAATTAAATAAATAATACAAATTTAGCAAACAGAATGACAAAAATCAGTAACCTAGTTATGAAAAACACGTTACTTCAATATTGCCTTAAGTTGCTTTTCAACATGACGTTCGGTATCAATTTTCGAAGACAACAGACAACGACAACATTTACAATCATAAACTTTATCTGAAAAATAACCAAGAAGTACAACCAAGACTGTGCAGCTCTACTCACTAGTCAAGGAAAAACAATTATTAATACTTAAGCTGTGGTGCATGTAAATATACGCAGTATTTTTCCTGCCATTATTTGAGTTTCCATGAGGGGAGCATCATATAAAGGAGTTGTAGCAAAATGGATCACATATCTTCATCCATGCACACATGGTGGGTTTCAAGGACTATGATTGCCTTTGGTTGAATTAAACATTCCTTCAATGCTAAATTCCATCCTCCTCCATTTAATGATATTTGGAGTCTCCCTTCTATCTATCAGTCTTGTTGCCAAAATGACACCTTTTACAGTTACTAGGGAGGGGGGAGAAAGTTACCCTTACTGATTTATGAAATTGTGGCAACAAAGCATTCTTTTCAATATACAGTCGACCCCCGCATAATCGTGGTTTGGCATTTGCGGCCCCGGTTATTCACGGAATTTTCCTTAGAACCTAACTAATAATTGTTCGTGGAAACCCCCGCATATTTGCGGAATCGCAAATATCTTCCGCGATTTTTTTATTGCTTTTTTCGTGGCAATATATATTTTTTCACGCTTTTTAACGCTAAATTATTAATAACAATATAATTTACTAATTTTGTAACATAAATACTAATGTAAATTCAGCAAAATATTAATATAAAATAAAAGTTATTGGCTGGAGGTTTGAAAGTAGCCAATCCGAGAGCATTATTCATTTCTCCTCACTGCTGATTGGCTGCTTCCAACGAGGCACTGCAAAGCTTATTCATCATCATCTTCAATCAATATCATTCATTATTAGTGAGTACCCATACATTTTACTGTATTTTTTATTAAATTATTATTATATATTTACTTATATTTTACGTTATATTTTGACGTTTATAGGCATTTTTATGGACCACGTCCAATATTCGCGGTTTTTCACTCTTCGCGGGTGCTCAAGGGACGTAACCCCCGCGAATACCGGGGGACAACTGTATTCTTTATTCATAGTGGAATTTGTACCACTTCTACTTTTTTTTAAAAAAAATTTTCTGTTAACCATTAGTGAAAAGCTTTTCCAAATATCTTATGATTTAACCCTTGACAACAAAGATCACACTCGATTTTTCTCTGCATGAAGGCTTCCACTTTCTAACTCTCCAACCAAAATGCTGTAATAAAGTGTAAATAAGCCACATCTTCTATAACTCCATCAAATTTATTTCTGGATTTCAGTGAGAATAAACACTGGGTGATATAATTGAAGCTGTTTTCTTTTCAGATTTAATTTTGGCTTCATCAAAGCAAAAAGACAGCAAGAAAGAATTAATTGTTATTACACTATATTTTGCCTAATCTGATACTACTGAGGACTGGGGAAAATCAACATATTATTCAAAAGAATTAGATTAGGAAAAATGCACTGAAATCCATAAATTTGCTCATAACCATAATGCAGAGAAGAAATATCACATGGCAGTACTGTATCTCAAGCTGCTGATGACCAGTTGCAAAGACATGTTTTACTGAAAGATTGTCCATCATGAGCTCATCGTAAAGCATCAAGAAAGTAATCCAGCAGAGTTTTCTTTTATTTCATTTTCTGCACAGCCAGTCTTTGACTGATAGTATTTTAAAACTTTCTAACAATTTTTAAATTCCTTTGTGCCAACCAAAAAACAGCAATGGAAAAAGTACCAGATTTCATTCAGCATCACGAGATAGTTGGCAGCAGACTTTGGACCACACAGTAGTTCTTTGTCTTCCTCCACTTCCTCTTTCTCGCCACTGTTTTTAGTTTCTGACTGTTCACAAAAAAGTTCCAATGGGAAAATTCTGAGAAATTCTGGTAACAACTTTGGTATTTGTTTCAATGAAATTGGCCAGCATCACATCCTCTGGAATAAAACTCTTGATCTTCCACAGACAGGTCCACCTGCTGAGCAGGAAAAGGTTCATCGAGCTATTTGAGTTCAGCATGACAAAAACAGTTAGTGATTTCCTTGGCTGCAATTTCAGACCAAGAAGTGGCGACAATCTGGAGTGTATCCAAAAGATTCAACAAGAATGGAGTCTTCAACACAGGCAGTCAACCTCTTTCACGGGATTTGTTTGCAGAAGCCAGATTTCAGTATGTGAATGATACCAGCATCCATCAGCAGTAGTTCTGACAATGTTTATAGAGAGATGAACCAATTAAATGCTCTTCAAACCTGGAATGGCAGTGACTCGGACAGTTGTCCACAACAATACAGATTTGCAAGAGAGCAATCCTACTTCTAAGTCTATAAAGATGATGGAAGTTATCCAGGCCCATGAATTACTCTGGTTGTGCACAGGCAGATGATGAACTACCTTGAAGCAACAAGCATTCACAAACTTCCCAAATGCAAAAAGAAGCAATTTTGTGGAGCCTGTCATGTCTGAACCACACAAGACACACACACTCCATCAACTGTCTTTCTTTGACACTTCTTGGCTCTAAAAATGTGTGTAATTTCTGATGCTTCTTGAAGAGTCTCAGTTCATCCAAGTTGAAGATGTCCTCTCAAAGAAACTCTTGAAGAGTGGAATAAGTGACTGTGAGCCACTTCGTCATCATCTCTGGCTTAACATCACTGTTTTTTCTTACTTCAAGAGAAGCATTAGCCATTCTCCACATGTATCTGCAATGATGCTGATTTACAGCCAAAGATTTACAATATATCAAAAGATATATCTTTGGAAATGTTTTACTGTACTCCACTTCCATTCACATCCCTGAGTACTAATGAGTGGTGGTCTAAGGTAAATATGTTCAAGTTAACAAATCAGCTTTCAACATCTAATAACCTTCCAGAAAGATATCACTGATTACATTTTCTCAGAATACAAAGCTGCACAATGGAGACAATTCCATGTTCTAGATATTTAAACTAGAATTTATTTTTCTAGCAGCAACAACAACATAACACTAATTTTTAACTTAATTAACTGAAAGATTATAATTTATTTTGATATACAAATTTAAGAGAGTATTTACAATTTGTAAACACAAGAATCATTAAAAAATTTTATAGAAAAGAAAACATTTTCTTAATTATTAACAATAATCTAATTTTTGATTATGTATGCTGCTGCTTTAAGTATGCGTGTACCTACCTGATCTGCTACTGTCTTCTGAAGTGTTCCCCTTTCAGCCAACTGAAAACCAAAAAAAATGTTTGAATACACCTGGTATACATCCAGCTGAAGGATGTTCATACGCACCTGCTACTGTGAGTGAGTAAGTCTTAATGATATGTCTACCTCAACAACTTAAGTGACTGCTTGTTGCATTTTATAATCCACTACAGTATAAGCTGAGTGAGAGTTGGGTGCAACAGTTCAGCTACAATAAAGAGCAAAAATTAAAAAAGATAACTTTATTGGGAGAAATAAAAGCAGGCCTTCTAACTCGCCCATAATGAACATTGTGTCATGGAATGGCAAAATTTCTATTAAAAAACAAAAGCAGCATAAGCTCGGCAAACACAACTCATTTAAAGTGACACCTGGATGTATAGAAGCCAGAACTGTAATGCAGTCACGAGGAACACGTGGTCTGAGTTACACAAAATTTAAAAAAACTGAACTAAATTCCATTGCATTATGCGCTTTAACTAATAACAACACAACCAAAGTTTAATCACTACTCATGGTCATTTTCACATGTGCTGCATAAGTTAAAGGATGGTAAGAGCTGTGTTGGCTCAGCTGATCGGTGCGAGCAGAAATCTCAATGGTTTTTTTCCTAACTTTAGAATCACATAAGAACCAGCATTGTGTGGTTATTTTGTGGGGAAAAGTCCTCTAAATAAGTACCTACCCACAATACAGCTCGTTTACCATATAACAGTTGTATTAAGAAAGTATCTGGAAAGTGTTTATAATAATAATAATAATAATAATAATCTGTTTCTTTCCTGTTTAAGAAAAAATTGGGTCAGCTTGGAATTGAATATAAATTATTCTTAATTTAATCATCAGATAAAGATATAAAAAATCAAAGGTACAGGATTTTAGGCTCATAGTCCCTTTTCCAAAAAAGGCCATGCCAGTCTATTTCTAAAAAAAAACATTTATGCTTCCTGCTTTCACTACCTACGTTGGTAAAGCATTGTGTCCCATAACAAGATTATATACTTAAAACTTCCTCATGTCCAAATGAGCATGCATCTTTTTTTCTGTCTCTCATGAGTTGAAGCCCTACTGACATGTGATGTACCAATGATATTGAAAGACCCCATCTATCTTTGTGTTCCTTTCCAGAAAAGGTTTTAAAAAAAAAACATAACAAAAAAATGTCAACTTCATAAACCAAACTAGGCAACTGAAGATTCTATAGTGTTTCTTCATAGGTGAGATGATGTGTATATTACCAACCATCATAGTGACCTTTTCCAAGTTATTACTAACATAATGTAGACTTTGTGTCTAAAAGACACAATTGAAAAGGGGTCTAAAAATGACCAATTCACAAGAAACAGAACTGCTAAAGTTTACTATTTAGAGTACCGAGACCAACCGTTAAGATATACTGCTTGTAATGTTCTAATGGGTCGTTATCACTCCCTGTTCTACCAGTGTGACTGCGGCACTGTTCCTTCATGTGGTTTGCACCAGATGAAATCCACCACTCTCTCCAATATTATAGACAATTTCTTAGCTGACTAAGTTTTCTACTGAGATAAAAGTACAATCCCAGAATGGTGAGCATTTTTTTACTTGCCATCTCCTGCTGTAGTCTGTCACTGACTGCTGCATTTCTCTCCTCCTCCTCTTGGGAATCCTCGCCTTTTTTTGAAATTTCTGCAAACAAAAGTAGTGAAGGAAATTGTGTTAAAATTTTATGACAGGAACCTTAAAAAAATCTCCTAAAAGCACTGCCCCAGGTAGGAATATTATAAGGGAGCCTGGAATGCTAAGCCAGCTAGGGAGGGTTTATGTAACTACAGTGGGGCTGCCTCAATTTACTCTGACTTCAGCCAACTGTTAGTAAAGGACAAAAACCAAAGTACCTGGAAAAATGGCATGTGGAACAGAAGAGGGCTAGAAACCATGCGCACACACACACAGAGACAGACACAGAGAGAATTGGAGGGAGTTTACACCTGAACAGCAGCCATCACTGTAACCAACAAATGCACTATGCTAATCCAGTGAATGTTGTGCAAAACATGATGATGTAAATGCCTAAAACAGAACCATTGAAGTGGCTAAAATTACACACCTGGTTACTGCACCTGATGGCATCAGTACATCTGTCCCCGTTCACTGCAGACCTAAGTCAACAACTCTCTGGTTTTGTCAGCTGTCTTCAAGTTGTATTTTATCTCAGTTTTTCCCATCCACCAATCTACAGAGGGCACTCTCCCATCCTAGTGCAGATTCATCAAAATTTGAAACAATTTTTCCTCAGCTAATTAACTTGCAAAATGTTTTTTTAAAACATGTCAAAATTTAGTTTTAGTCTATATTGTGTAAGCAAACTAATTAAAAAATTTACTGTCTGCTAAAATATATATATAGCCTCCAAGTAAACCAATCTTTGTATCCATTATAATAAAGTTAAAACATATATTGTACCATATATATAATACCACCTATCTAGGATGAGAAAGATAAATAGCTGGATATCTTAAAATTCAACATGAAATATAATAGAAAAACCACAGAATCACTAAGGCCTAACAAAATGTTTTCACAAATAGATTTACTGTCATTAAGACAGAGATTTTTTCTCTCATTTTCATATAATTATACTTTTTTTATACAACCTCCTATGGTTGACTGTCATCAGTGCATTCTGTAACTATGGGAATAACTGTCCAATCCTACTCTCTCTGACAGTCTGTGTGTGTGTGTGTGTTTACATGTAGGTATGAAGGTGTGTGAGGGACCCCAAAAGTAATACCTATTATTTATTTATCTCGTGAAGAATGGCAGGTGGTACAGTAATGAAAATCACATACAAGATACCAGATATTTTTATATATCCTGCCACTGATGTAAGAGTTGTTTTTTCTTTTATCTCCACCAAGAGAAAACAGATAATAGCAGTTCAAAGTGGCAGCTAGCATTGATGCATGTGTTGAACAGAGAGCAGTAATTGAATTTCTCGCTGATAAGGAAATTTTAATGATTGAGATTTACTGTTGCATTATGAATACATACAAAAATTTACATTGATTTTAGTACTGTAAGATACTAGATAAATTGTGTGAAAAGTGTGGAAACTCAAATGCAAGATATCTCAACATATCAGGTAGCATGATTTGAATTCTCTCTCAGTACTGGTCAACATTCCAGATGATTATTAACCTTTGTTTCTCTAAAGTTTATGCTTTGTGGATACCACAAACCCTACACAAGCCTCAGAATATGAAAGGCCATTAGATAAATCAGAGATGTACTGTACTTCCTCACCTTCCACACAGCCCAGACTTGGCACCCTCAGATTTTCACCTCTTTAATCCTCTAAAGAAAGGCATATGTGGTAACACTTAAAAAATGACAATGCTGTGAAGATGACAGCATAAGAAATGCACATCATTTTACTGTAACAGCAAACTAGCATTGGTTCCAAATTGGCAAAAGCATACAGACTGTGATGGTGACTGGGTAAAGAAATAACTATCCTGATGTAGCTTAAAAATCATCTTTTGTGTTCATGTTAAGTTTTGTAAGTTATCAATTACAAAATTTTCAAAAAATAAATATGAGGCAATACTTTTGGAGATATACCTTATATATGTATATGTAAAATACCTTAAAAACATCTCTCCTGGAATTTTTAAAAATAGAAGATGAAAATGTCAAATATCACAATGTTATTTGGGTAGTTATCAGAATATGATGCATTTTTTCTTAATGCAAGTACCATGAAGAAGCTAAACAACTAGCCAGGTGTGACAAACATTACCTTCAGCTGCCAGGTGAGCCAGGTACTGTTTGGCAAGCCTTAGCTTCTTTTCTTGTGCAGTTTCTGTCTCCTCTTCTGAAATGTCCTTGTCAGCTGCTTCCTGTGTTTCAAAATCACTGAAGATGAAAATCAGTTAAAGGATAATAAGCTACATACCAAACTTGTTGTGATAAGGACTGAACTAACAAGGTGGTCAGCTCTCTAAAATAAATACCTGTTTCTCGGTGCTCTTCTAAATTACACTTTAAATGACTATAAGAAACTAGTAAATACCATGGGGTATTTTTTCTACAAATAATAACAAAACACCTTGGCAATAACAGAAATGCATTTGAAAGTCTTCTGGCTACATTTCTTAATCTGAAAATTAAACTCCACACTGGATGAAAATTGAAAATTTTGACTCTTAAATATTTTCTAGTTGCAACTAAATCTGATTTTTCACTCAGCAAGAATCTGTATCTTCAGTCTCTGCTGATATAAGGAAAAACACACAAGTTATTTAACTTCATGGTGCATTAGATTCTTATGAGTAAATTTTAACTAAACACTGCATCCTGAAATTGGAATAATACTGAGAAAACTTATACAACTAAGAATACTACAGAAATATGGGATCATGAAATATTTACATACAACCAGGGGGGCCCCTATTAGGGAATGGGGAATAACATTCATAAAATTCTCATGAAAAAAGAGCAAACTATCACATGATATAAAAACATTTTTCATAAATTGACTTTGCAAATATGCTGCTTAGATCCATGTTATATTTTAGGAATCTCACTCAGTCTAATGCGTAAAGCCCTCCCAGAATGTGCATAAAGACTATTAGAGCAGATGTTCTCTTCAGACATTTTCCCCCATCACATTTGCACATGGCTGTCTGTTTCACGTAATCATATGCTTTCTTTTTTCGTTTGATGTCTTACATTCTTTAAGACTTACTAATCCTTCACATGAGTGCATCTGAGATCTTGTGCTAATGTAGAGACCAAAAAAAGGTAAATTTGGTTAATAAAAATATTACAATTTTCAAAAATACATGAAATGAAATAAACTTACCTGTCAATATCTGATTCAATTTCAGCATTTCCACCAGATAATTTTTTCCTTTTTACTTTCTGAATAAAAAAGAAAAATATATGTAACTCAAAGTCACAGAGACCTTGGTTATCCAAAGTTTGACTATGACTTTTTAAGTTAAGTTACTGGTTTCTGTTCAGGATACTGAGAGGTCTTCACAAGTTTTCTCACATTCCTGTTGCTCAGTGTCTTTGATCTTAGTAACATTGTGGAAAGAGTATTTGAAGCAATTTCAAACTGCTTTTCTATCTTTGTTTTACCATTTTTAGTCCCTTTTCAACTTCAAGAATTGCCTGATACTTTGACTTAATTTCATGAGTCCAGCAGTTTGTTTTTGTGATGCTATACTGATGTGAGAGTTGTTACTCATGAGTTGTTGCTGCATTGGCATGTCAAAAGGCAAGCTGTGCATCATAAACTAATTTTACAACACAAAATGTCACAATAAACACCCTTCACTATCTGACAATAAATTAGTAAACTAACTAGCAACATTGATGATCAGTGACCTATGAAAAGAAATCCACAATTTTTAACCAAATGTAACTGACAAACTTTAAATTATAAACAAAATTTAACACGTAATTTCACTTCAAGGAACTAATAAAACACTTTGACCTATCAACTTAGAGCAAGTCTGAGTTACCCAGTTTTTATAATGTGAAAGTTAGGCATTTTGTCAAAACCTGCATGTCATTTCAAGATAAACAATATATTTGAATTATCCAACATCAAGTCTACTGTGTGTGCGTTGAAAAATACTTCTGACACTGTTGGTAAATGGCAACGATGGGGTTTGAGTGCTTGCATGGCAGATAAATATTCTGGTGATTTTAATTCTATCTGGAGCAATCATCAATAGTCAGTCAGTTTATTAATGCATGTAGTTATATTTATATAAGCATCTGACAGTTAAAAAATCAATACATGGAAAAAATATAGTTTATTTTCAAACTTCTGCAAAACCTGTTTTATGCTTGAATTATTTTACTGGTGAGTCCGCAGTTATGACTGAGAGCTAGTGTATAATTGCACAATTAATTCAATTGTAAAAAGAATAATTTTAAATAATATAAAATTTAACTTAATTTAAATGATAGGATTAGAATATGATGGCTTAAACACAAATTGTTAATTACTATCAGATCAGAGACAAACTCATTCTATTACTAGACAGCTTCTATACATTTTCATAGCATCATCACCTGAGAGATGCCTACTGCCAACAATCAGATATGTGGTCTCATTTCCACATGTCATTAGTGCACAGGTAAAAGTTTACATCATCTAACATTGCAAGTTCCCAACAAACACGCCTGTATTGGGCCAATGCTGGTGATATACCATTTTGTACTGGCACCATTGGCCTGTTACACGGGTCATTGGGCCAATGCTGGCCTACCGTTACAACATGAGTTTTTCCATAAACTATATTGGCCCGCATCAGGCCAATACAACAGCCAGTACTGGCCCAATGCTGGCATGTTAATTGGGTTCATATATCAGACAAACCCTTCATCAGTGTTCAGTTGGGATGGGAGCAGCAAAGAATAACAGCAGTAAATAAATGTCAATTATTCTGTTTCAAGAACAAAGGAAAACACAACACCCTTTTTTATAGAAATAACAGGGGAAAAAATCACTTGAGTCAAGAATACCATATTAACAGAGGAAAGTCAGCCATGGAGCAGTTTCTTCTCTGGCTGATTATGTGATATCTTGATGTCAGAATAAGTTGTGTGCAACTCTTAGTGCTTTCCACATTCTGCAGTTATGGGTGAAGGAACCAGTCTGTGAAAGATCTAACCTGTCAGTGTTTTCATGTCTATGCTGGTTGTCTGTTAACTTACAGTCAGTGCCTCAAACTGGCTGGCTTGTAAAACTTAACTGGCTACTTTAAAATGACTGGACATCAACTATAAGAAGCTTTGTTTTAAATTTTAGGCAGATTTGATTGCCCAAGTATCAAAAGGTAGCAGATGTATGCTATTAAATATTTTTAACCCCCCCCACCACCACAAAGCTTCGTATCAAGATAGAGCTGATATTTCTGCTTTTTATTTTAAACTCGTTTTTACTTCTATATACAAAAGTATCGTAATGACTCGCTGTTGGTTATTTAAGAAACCCGCGAAGCTGCAGAGGGAGGGATCGCTGGGGGGACGAACATCGAACCCACCCCCCCTGACCCTGACCCACTACGATAAAGCTATCTTTTACACCGATACCGACAACATGTTACCTTTTCCTGGCCTTTCCCGAGAACATTTCGTTTACCGGGATTTTTCTTCCGAATAAAGAAAGGCATTTAAAATACAATGTTCCGAACTTTCTCTATCAGTCCGAGCAGGCAGGCAGGCAGGCAGGCGCGTTCGTCAACTCAACCGGAAGTACTCTCAATTCCTGTCCCGGTAAAGGTGTGCACCTGACTACTACTCCTCCTCGCAAAGGTTAAGGGAGACCACTCGTACCAACGTAATTCTAAAATACCCACCCCACGGTTAAAAAAAAAAGCTAAAGCCAAGTTATTTATTTAATATTTCTAGAAGGATTAAGAGATATTCCCAGTTTTTAAACACACAGATTTCACGCACATTATAATTATGGAAAGTTCTGGGGGGGGCGGGCCCTCGGAAAAAAAAAAAATCGCCATTAACCCTTTCCGCGCCCCCGGTGTTCCATTCCAGAAACGTCTATATTTTAAAATGTGATTTAATTGCCAGTGCGAGCAGATGGGGAACAAACACCCTGCATTATACGTCTGGCAGAGATGTATAAAGATATTGAGAACATGGACCTTCTCTGTCTTTATACTGTTCACATAATATTAGTGTACATTTTGCTGCGGCCGTGAAAACAACAGCGTAAGTTTATTTCCATATATTTATTTTACTAATTAAGTTAAATGATTTATATTTAGTGTTTAGCTGTCTTTTATAATGCTATTTGAACAGATAGCAAGAAAATCTAAAATATCAACGTTTTATTATAGATACGTTTATTTATATGGTGTTCCCAAGATGGAACACTGTCATCATAATAGCGTTGCCATATAGGATATTTTACATGAATTATGGAAGGGTAGAGTAGACTTTTCATTCATGATATGTTTTATTATACTCTATTTACTTATAAATTTATTTAAAAGGTATACTGAAGGAACTGTTTCCGAGTTTAGCATAGTAATAAATAAACTTGTAAACCTATAGGCTATAACCTTATATTTTATACTATAATTTTGTTCAGTTAATTCAATCATCGCATAATTTAAGTTTGATACTAATGTATAATTATGTTTAATTCTCTTATGGTGTTTTATTCATCTAGTGTTCCCTAATGTGGAAGCAATATTACGACTATTCTGATGTCTGATGGTAACACATTGTACAGGAGAAAAGTCATTTTCACAGCTAAAGAGAATCAAAGATGAACTGAGAGCAACCATGGTCTCAAGAAAAACTGTCTGCACTTAGCATCATCACGTGCATAAACGATAAGTGCACTATGCATAGAAAGCATAAGCTTCGTGGCTACCATTGAGGACACATTCATGATGTGGTTTTGGGAATCAGAAGAAAATGTTTTAAGTTGTATCTAATATCATTTTTCTGATTTTTCCAACAAGTTCACTATTACTTATATTAATAAGTGATCCTGATTACTTATTTTGTCAGTATTTTGTACATATATATTAATGTATGTTAGAATTATTTTAAAAATTACATTTAAGTATTGTTTCCAGGGTATACTATATTATAATCTATAATAGAGATCAAGCCAACCAAATGACAAATATGTGATCAGTAAATGCATTCATTTGAAAATAGTTTGTATTTTTCACTTTAAATGCCTTGCTATTAAATAATTAAAAGGCATATGTGTGTTTTAGATTTTTGAGAGACCTTCTGATGTAATTTTCTAACAATGGGCGTCCAAGCTTTATGTAGCTTAAGGCCTCACCAAGTCTAAATCTCCGGCACTGCATATTCTGCACCAGCTACTGATCTGATGGTTATCTGGTGATGTGAATTTTTCAGGAATCCATCAAATTTGATTCATGCCTACAACTAAGGGAATTATCATATAGACTTTAAGTAAGGAAGCATCTTATCCTGCGAGGACGAACGACGATTTATGAGATCGCAGTAAAATGTTGTGCCGAGCGTAAATAAATATCTGTATATTGGGCTGAGATATTCCCTAAAACATTACTTGAATCAGCGTTTCTCAAACTGAGCTTATTAGACAGTTACATTTTTAAACTTCTCGAAGATGTTGCGGAGACAGCCAGTGGTAGTGCGCTGGTGTCGCACTGTAAGAGGGCGGTGATGAAGGCATCCTAACGGTGCCTTGGTGGTGATAATTCAGAAACAAAACAAATGTTTGAACATAGCATTAGTCACATGGCAGCATTACAAGAACTATTACCAGCGCTGTTTGGGGTGAGAGGGGCTGCTGCAGTAATTAGGGAAGAGAAGCAGGAGTCAGCTGTAACGAGTTGGGGAAGTGAGAAGCCGTTGAGCCATCGCGTCTTGCGCAGGTGGCCGGAAGATGCAAACGAAAAAATAGTTTCGGTTATGGGAATATAAGACAGTAAAATAGCTTACACCTCAGCCCCGTGGAAGGGGAAGAAGACATTAAAATAGCTTACACCTCAGCCCCGTGGAAGGGGAAGAAGGCAGTAAAATAGCTTACACCTCAGCCCCGTGGAAGGGGAAGAAGGCAGTAAAATAGCTTACACCTCAGCCCCGTGGAAGGGGAAGAAGTCAATAAAATAGCTTACACCTCAGCCCCGTGGAAGGGGAATAAACAGAGAAAGAAACAAAATATTAACACGAACAGAAACGTTCGTGAATTTACTCTCCCCCCAACCGACCAGGTCTAGGGTTATTGAGTTAATACAGATAATTATGATATTACGTGTAGCATTTAAATAACCATGTCTCAGTGTTAATTTCTAACGGACATAACCTACCAAACGAATAGAGTCGCGTGGCTAAACTTAAATTAAGGAACATCTCAGCTGTCAACCTTCCGTAGCATTTTCACTCATTTCTTTATCATATATTTAAAATTTTAAAATGTTCAGTAAATTTTAAAATCACCAATACTTGTCAAAAATAGAAAAAAAAAAATAATACTTTGATTTATCTAAGGACAGATTAAAATTCCAGACTTACCAAGGAATTCCGAGAATTTCACGTGGTATTATCGATCAGCTCGCAAACCCCACAGCATCTGGACGTGAACACGCAGACAATTCTGGTCCATACATCGCCAGACCCGCTACGCCTACCGAGGATTGTTGTAAAAGTTGGGGGGGGACAGGTAAAGGCGCCAGTTGAAAGGGGCTGTTTGGAAATGTCTGGCTTACGTCACACGGGACAGGTGTGGCTTCCCACCACCCTCAGTCCCACGGGCGGCCGTGTGCCCAACGTTTCTACTTTCTATTTAAATATTTTGAGCAAACCACCGTTCGCCTTAACTGAGCAAACTTTCAGCTGGGAAGACAAAAAAAACAGAGAAGAACAACAAGATGAGGATGTCAGAGAGCCTGCTACTGAGAACGGAAGATGATCTGGCAGCTAATAGAATAAAGAAATAAAAGTTACAGCAGTCGAATTATTATTTTGATGTCTTTCATTTTCTTTTCTATTTTCATTGACATCGATATGTTCTGGCATATATATATATGTACCAGTCAGAAGTCCTAACTGACCATCGAAGGCTCCGAGTTTATAATTTACCCTTTTGTCTGTTCGGAAAGAAATGATTTAAAGTATTCTTTTGTAGACTTGAGCTTCGCATATGTGACGTCTCGGCAACAGAGCAACAGTCTTTTATACAACAACTTTTGGGTCTCCTCTCTATATACTACCTCCTGCCCACAACTGTTATCACTATGCACGACTGCCTATGCTTCCTTTGTCTCTTTATATAAACAAAATAAAACAGTTACATCGGATAATGAAAAGTTACGATTCTTTATAATTATGGTTAGAAACTAGAAACACAGTAGACAGCAGATGATGGCGGCTTCCATCGCCAAACGGATCACACCGGTTCATTCTTCTTTATTCTTTTAGTAGAATCTAAATGTTTTCAAAAGGTAAAAATTATAAGGCAGATGAGTCTGTATGTCTATCTCGGTCTTCGTCCTGACTGTCTGCAATGTAACCTAGGTAACCAGGTGGGCTACCGACCTGCTAAACATTTGTGTGAATAATTAGTCGTTCATTGTACTGTCAGAAAAATCCGAGTAGGTCCCAGATTGCGATGCTAGGTACATGCAAATGATTCGGGAAGGCATCCCTGATTTACGCATCACCTGAAGATTCTTTTATGTAATGAACAAAATTGAGATTCCGATATTTACCTTTGGAGAGGCGTCGTGCTGCTGTTGCCATGGTGAAGTATGTGAAAGCGCATTCGTTCATCACGAGTCTCGTCGAGTTCCGGATGAACTAACGAGAGCATAGACGTGACGTCACTGCGTCGACCCGTGCTCAGTCAGTGCTGACCTTGAACTTTGTCGTCGTCTTAGTCTTTTCCTCGAAGTTCGCCCGGCAGAGGAGAATTTGGGATGTAAATGGACGGACGGACAACAATGGTTGCTTTTTCTGCATTTAAAAAAAAAAAGAAAAAAAAAGTTTATGGTTAGCCAACAGAGAGAGACAAAAGGTTTGGAATGACACGGTTATTTTAGTAGTCAGAACTCCGCCATCGTTAACCTCGTGACCGGGTCCGGGACCGGAAACAGCTCCGCACTGCGGAGTCGGGCGGGTTTCTCTTTGTTCTGTTCTGTGTGCAGAGAGATTAAAGGCCCGTGTTCTTTCTGTGTGTACACCTTCTGGGGGGCTACTCGGTGCGATTTACCACCCAGCCCGCGAGTGCAAAGAGCAGTCGGTGAGCGAATGGCACCCCCCCCGGCTCAAGTTCCAACGAACGTGAACCCGTCGGAGAATGGTCGGTTTAAAGGGCGATCGCCCTTTTCCTCCTCGTGAGATTTAAAATCTTCTTTTGTACGTTAAGCAACTTAACGGAGGGAGGCGGCGCAGTTTTGACGTGCCACTACTATTTATGATTGCGCTAAAATTATGAGAAATACTTATCGTACATTCTACGCTAGGGGCTCGGAGACCGACCTCCTGTGTCTTTTAAGCTTTCTTGGTTTGAAAATAGTAGGGAAAATGAGCAGTGACGGCACCAGAATCCACAAGGATGTCACACGGTTTGCCACCTGCCAACAGCAGCACGTGTACAGACAGTACGTACAGGGGAGTCAGTCAGGGCGGTCTTACCTTCGTGTAAGAACATTTCAGAATTTACTGAAACTTTTATGGTTAAAAATTAAATTTATAACAAAATTCGTTCTATTTATTGTCTACAGAAGAAGTTCTAGTGATACATAACACCTTTGCGAAATAATGTGGTAGTTTTCCGATCTTCCAATAATTTTTTATTTGAGATATGCGTTTGTGAGTGTGAGTGTGTGCTTTCGAGTGTGTTAGTAAGTGTGTGAATGTGTGTTTGCGAGTGTGTGGGTGTGCATGTGTGAGTGTGTTTACGAGTGTGTGAGTGAGTGCTTTCGAGTGTGTTTGCAAGTGTGTGAATGTATGTTTGCGAGTGTGTAACTGTGTGTGTGTGTTTGCGAGTGTGTGAGTGAGTGCTTTCGAGTGTGTTTGCAAGTGTGTGAATGTATGTTTGCGAGTGTGTGAGTGAGTGCTTTCGAGTGTGTTTGCAAGTGTGTGAATGTATGTTTGCGAGTGTGTGAGTGAGTGCTTTCGAGTGTGTTTGCAAGTGTGTGAGTGAGTGCTTTCGAGTGTGTTTGCAAGTGTGTGAATGTATGTTTGCGAGTGTGTGAGTGAGTGCTTTCGAGTGTGTTTGCAAGTGTGTGAGTGAGTGCTTTCGAGTGTGTTTGCAAGTGTGTGAATGTATGTTTGCGAGTGTGTGAGTGAGTGCTTTCGGGTGTGTTTGCAAGTGTGTGAATGTATGTTTGCGAGTGTGTGAGTGGGTGCTTTCGAGTGTGTTTGTAAGTAGTGTGTGACTGTGTGTGTGCGTGTTTGTAAGTGTGTGAGTGTGTACTTTCGAGTGTGTTTGTGAGAATGTGTGTGTATGTGTTCTATCGTTGAATTATTATAAGCACTTTTAAACGGCAATGTCGTGAGTATTTTATTACGATCTGTTCACTATGTAATCAAACCTGTGACAGTAATCTACAGAACCTATTAAGCAAATCGCGCTTACTCCACTAATAAACCTGTTTTTTTTTTTCTAGCAAAGCGACTGACTACTGTCGCCACGACTAAGTAGACAGATGCTGGCAAGAAGAAACTAACTCTGGTACAAAAAAGCAACTCTGCCGATGAGTAAATGTACAGCGAAAGGTTTTTGAAGAAATATTTCTAGTCTAAACTGCTTGCCACTGACTGCTCACCCTCTGGTGGTGGTTAGTAAGTGAGGTAGGTAACTAGTCGCTATCTCTCCGGTATTGTTAACTCTCATGTTGATACGCAAGTGTATGACAAACGAACGGCTTTTTAAACCTGTGTCTGTAAGTTTTGGGGCCCTTAAATAATGTTAGAAATAAATCTTCTATCTGTATAGTAAAACTAAGTTGTTTAATACAATTAGGATTGTTTCTTATCTATATATTAGAAATAAACCGTTCATATTTGCATTAGTAAGTTAAAACATTAGAAATTAGTCTTTTAATATTTCTAATTCTTTGTTTGTTTTACTGATTTGGAAATACTGTACAAATCATATTGTTCCTTGTTTTAAGCTGCCCATCCACATAGCTCGTGAGCGAGTGGGGATTTTATAAAGAGATAAGTGGGCTCCAGTTGCCTGAAGTCCTAAAGGAAGGAAGAAAGAAGCGTTTATACAGTCTCGCGAACGAACTCATTAAGATGCCGTACAAACCAAACACGGTGTAGGCAGGTCGAGGCTGGAATCCCTGACCGGCCCCAGCCAGTGTGAGGAATACAGACTCTCAGTCTTACGTCTAAGCATCTTTAAAAAAAACGCGTAAATCCGGCCTTTATGCGGAAAAAAGTAATAAAGAGAATGTGATTTTATCGAAACTTTTTATCGAAAGAGAGTAAAAGGTAAAAGCGGACAGTGAAAAATGGACGATAATTAAACATTTGTAAGTTTTCCTTTTTCAATTTGTGCTTCGGTGAGCATTTTAAAGGAGAAGATAAGGGGGAGTGGCAGCCATCTGACGTATTACGTCAGCTGCCTGTAATGTCTTCCTTGTCGGATGACGTGTTTAATTCTGTTGAAGTTATGATTGATCAAAGAAGCTAAAAGGAAAATTTAGCTAAGATTTCTCTTAAAAGCAGACGACAGCGTATTTATTAGGATCTGCTATTTCGGGGTCTTTTAGCTCCACCCCCCCCCAAATTATGTGTTTTTGTTTCATTGGTTTACTTTTGGTGCGCATGACTTTCTTAAAGAAATTCCGTCATTCGTCCCTCCCCCCCCGTCTAATAATTTTTGTGTAGTCCCCCTGGCGTAAAATATTAGAAACTGAATCACGTGATAATACATTTATCAAACGAGATCATTTTTTCTGACTTATATTATTATTATTATTGGTCTTCCAAGATTGGTTCTGTAAACGGGATGTAGTCGGCTTCAGATCGCCAATATTTTAAATTAGGGGTTAATTAACATGTTGGGGCAGGGTTAGGGTTTACAAGGGAGAGTAAAAATGGGGTCAGAAGAAAACTAAAAGGAACGAAACGAAAGCTGGTATTTATTTATTGTTCTCTACTAAGTCTGCAGAGCTCCCTAAAAACCGCTGATATAGAACCCCTTTAAACTGTTTTGGGGTTCTAAAACTACAAAAGAGGCCCTTCCCGATATGAGAGGTTAATTAGAGCCTGCTAATTTCGCGGAGAGTTTTAATTTCTTTTCTGTTTGCGTGACATCACGTCGCCATTTAGGGGCCCCAACCGGATAGCTTTTCTAGTCTTGTACCTCATCTGCATATTATAAGTCACAACGGAATCTGACCGACTTTAGCTTACTGCAAAAGGGTTAACTTGTATTCCCGAGCAGCGATGATCACGAAATGCGCAGGTAAGAAGTAAGGTTAACCATATTAAGCAGGGCCGAGGTCGAAGCGACAAGGTTGTCTACCTGCAGCCACGTGAGGCCTACCTCTTGGAAACGACACGTAATGAATATTTATCTGCCTACGGGCGTCTCTGGCTTTTTGTATGCGGTGTAATGCCCGTGATTGATGGTGTACGCATACTGCTCCGAAGAGCGGAAGTAGGTGGCTCCCGTAGGTCAGCTCATGGGTGAGTCAGTCTAGAATGGCAAGCCAACTCTCAAACTCCCCGCTGCTTCCTAAAGCCTTTTGCTGGAATCACAGCATCACGACCAAGCTGATACTACTTCATCGATGGTGGACTCGCATAATGGCAAGGAACTATTTTTGACCGTGGAAGCGCTCGCTGTCTTTGTAATTGTGACTCGGTCGACTGGCGACACGCTCAGCACGCTGTTCACCCACCTGAAGTTTGCAGGTGCGCACATGGCATAGAAACATAAAATGGCGAGTGCGAGTAAAAGAAGGGAGGCCGCGTATTCTAAGAAAAATAAACTCAGGAATATTTATCTGCAAAGTGAAAAGAAAGCTCGTTTGTTTGTTATGCGGTGAAACTTGGGCAATAATGAAGAAGGCGAACCCAGAGCGCTATTACACAACGAGACAGCGGATATGGCTGGAGTAACCACGTGTCGAAGAGATGCAGTCCTTGAAGATGGAGCTGCTGGCTCAGCAGTCTGTATTCACCAGGAAGACTAAAGAATTAGAAGCGCTGTGCGTGCCAGCTGTGGAGTGAAGTAAATACGAGTATACAGGAGAAGCCTACCTGGCAAATTTGTCCAGGAGTGTATGGCACTTGCGGGAAGTATTTCGTGCCCTGTCACGCAGGACTGCTTCTGGTCGGATTCGCCATATGGCTTCAAACGTGAAGGGGTCATTATGAGAGCACGGGGAGAAACTTTGGGGCCTATTCCCTCGCCATAAACGAGTACAAGGGCTGAAAATCGAAATCGCGGGGCCGCAAGCAGCTACTGCTATTATGCGAGTTCCATCTGCATGGGAGGGAGCCAGCTGAGAGAGGACAACAGCAGCTGGAGGGGGTCGGGCTGCGACCCGACAGGGGCGGGGCCCCCTGAAACCTAAATACGACGACTTACCATCGACGAATATTTTTGCAAACGATACGCGGGGAAATTTATTAGATTATGAAGACAAAATCCGGATCGTTTACCGTCTTCCCCTTTAACCAGAGCTGCAGACGTGACGAAGAAGCAGGACGGAAGCCCCCGAAGTGGCCATCTTTAGAGAGACCACAGACTGACCGACCTCTCGAAGAACGCGAGGCGTTTGGCCAGAAATGGAGCGACACCTGGTTCCAAGTTAAGATAAAACGACCGAACACCAGACAGTAAAGTGAATATTTTCGTATAGAGTATTAACCCCTCCCCCGTTTACTTAATGGTGCTGACTATTTTCTGGAATGTAATACATCAACTTGGTGAAACAAACCAGTTAGGAAGCCGAGA
This sequence comes from Nautilus pompilius, assembly GCA_018389105.1. Classification (NCBI taxonomy): domain Eukaryota; kingdom Metazoa; phylum Mollusca; class Cephalopoda; order Nautilida; family Nautilidae; genus Nautilus; species Nautilus pompilius. Next base: position 19,537 of record JACATO010000980.1, on the reverse strand, counting down.
CAGTGACATCGAGGATTCTGTACCGAGGCCGCTGCTCAGCGCCCCCTACCCATAAGGACGTAACGCAGGTAAATGGTATACAACAGACGACACTTGTTATTTATTCAGTACCTGATCCTTTCCGCTGGCCCGAGGGCAGGCTATGCATCATCGCGCCATGGCGACATTCCAAGCCTTCTGTCGGTGACCTGACAGCGAGTCTGCTGCAGGTTTTTACCCCCGGTTCCTTCCACAAAGAGACGAAAGGGAGATTTTCAGGACTTTCCACAATTTACTTTTCCACCCCGCGCAACCGAAGATGGATCGCCGGCCAGTCTCGGCGAGAGAAGGCAGCACAACTGGAGCAGCCACCCGTGAGTAACCGTGTTCTCTTGTCGTACCTTTTCCTCCACGTTTCTGGAACCGTCTCCATCCTCTGCTTACCCATCAGTGTTACGGAGGAGCGAACCGTCGCCACTATGGGCCGAGCTTCCATGCGAGTTAACACAGACCCGGTAGACATCTCCTGCAGATCACTGGTATCTCGGAAAATATATACATTCTTTCACATCTATTATTATTATTATTATTATTATTATTATTATTATTATTTTATTATATTATTATTATTTATTATTATTATTATTATTATTATTATTATTATCTATCATCATCTGTATATTGTTTGTCATTGTTTATCAAATGTTATTAATATATTTTAGCCGTCATTTAAAAATGAAAGACGCAATAAAAAATCCAACCTCGAAATTTTCGCAGCCCTGGTAAGAATTTGGGGTCCTTTGTCCTATAACGCTAACCGCTAATCTCCCCCTTATCTCTGACGTCACATCCTTGCGTCATCACGTGACGTTACAACTTAGGCTGATATATCCGGGCATGATGGGAAAAGCGCAGCTGGAAGCCATGAAATCTTTCATAATGATACAAGATGTTCTGATAGGTTATTTCTTAAGTTACGAAAAATTATCTAAATAACTAAATTAAAGTGTCTGGGAATTTCGCCAATATGGCATTTTATTACATAGCAGTGACAATAGTATCAGCGGTGTGTGTGTGTGTTTTTGCCGATTGTTCCATATCCTTTGATGTCCTTTTTACTTCTGGCGTTTTAATTCAGAATAAATATCTAATTTATTTAGTAGTTAAAATGCAGTTTCACTGGCCTCAGGGAACAGAAGGTACGATTTTATAACTTATTCACTTTCTCACTACTAATTACCGCCCCAGCAATTTATTTAACTGTCCTCACGATGGAAATCCAAGCCATTTTGAAAGTTGCTAAAAACGGTTTTTTTTCGGTTTTTACCGCAACAATGAGACTTCATATTGTTTCCGAACGTGAAGTTTATTAATCAAAGTAAGTTCCATTACAATCAATCACTTCTGCCAACGAGTTACAAGCGCATTTATACCATTTCGAATGATTTGGATTTCTGGAGTCGATAAATTGTTGGAAGGCAGTTTGAATTGCTGCTTGGTTTGAGAAAAGCTTCATATGGAGGAAGCTGTCGAGTTGTTTGAAAAGAAAGGTCTGGTGAATAGGCTGGGTGAGGGAGAACTTTGTACCCCAACGTGTTCAGTTTCTGAAGAGTCATGAGGACGAGCATTGTCATGGAGCAGGATTGGGCCGCTTCGATTCACCAATGCCGGCTGTCGTCGGGAGAGTTTCTGATGAACAACATTTAATTCACCACAGTACCTTTCAGCTGTGATGGTTTCGCCAGGTTGCAAGAAGTTACAGTGGATGACACCAGTTGCAGTCCACTAGACAGTGACCACGACCATCTTTGGGTGGAGGATGGATTTTGGAATGTGTCTAGGTGCCTTGTCTCTGTCGAGTCCCTGTGCTGATCGTTTGCGATTGTCGTAAGGGATCCATTTTTCATTACACAATGATTCGGTCAAGAAATGGGTCGTTTCGGATTCTTACGACAAACGAAGAGCAGATCTTCATTGTTGTTCATTCAAGTCGTGGGGAACCGACTTGTCAAGCCCTTTCACCTGGCCGATTGCGTCAAGACGACGGGAAACAGCTGCAGTGATGACGTCGAGCTCTCCAGCTATTTCCGTTTTTCTTGGATCGGCTTTCAGACGGTCGCCATCACACCTGGAAGGACGTCCGCTTTGTTCCCCATCTTCGAGGCTCGCATCTCCTGACCGAAACTCTGCAAACCATCGTTGTCCTCGCCCCATGGTCGCTTAATGTTACGAGTCGCCTCGCCTCGCTCTGTGGCCTGGTTTGAGCTCGTGAAGCAAAATGGCACGAAAAACGTTTCCGTCCACGCTCCACTGAGAACCCGAAACTGATATCCATTGTGTGATTATTAGAAAGGCGGGTTTCGCATAATGTACGGCAAAGCCCACGCTATAACTGATCTACACACACACCTCACAAGCATGCTAATAAAATCAAAGCTTAAAACAAAAATAAAAGAAAGCTAAACAAAAGAAAGCTACAAATATTCTGAATATGTAGACAATCCTTACAGTGATAAATATGAAATAAAGTAGCGAACTCTCTATTGCCAATAATGTGCGTCTTCAAATTTAGAAATCCCTGTACACGTGGTTGTTCTGCCTATCAACGTCAGTCATGTGTGAAGCAGGTGTGCATATGCTGTGTCCATATCTGTTTTTGACTTCTCTAATGGATGTAGACGGTGAGTTTGGCTGAAGTTTCTGTCGGTTTGTGAAAGTCCTGTTTCCTGATTTTATGCTTTTAGAAATTGGATGTCTACAGACATCCATAATTGAAAAACCATTGACATTGCTGACTCGAAAAAGGCCATCAATGGAAAGTAGAAGAAAGGTGTGTGTGTGTTCATTAGTTCGTGCCAAGGGTAGATAATGAAGTACACCGAGAACAGCTTGGATATTTACGCGACAGGAAAGTTATTTTGGGGTAGGGGCAGGTCGCTTGCTCAAGGATACAATGTGTCCTTTGTGTAACTGTGAAAGCAGAAAGTGCCGTAATGTTTGGCTCGTTACTGATAGGGTGTGCGCTCAGTTGACACGGCAGCAAGACCAATTAGAGTTAATAAGTTTGTCAGGCGTTTTATCAGTGTTAAATCTGGACGCTCTTCCACTCTACACTTCTCAAAAGATCGGAGATATGTCAGAAAAACAACGGCAGAGCGATAGCCGTGTAATAACTTGCATAGAGAGGTAACTCTGTATGACTCCATTTGGTATCGCGCCAAGATACTCGATCTGCATAGGCAAACGGCCGGGTAACCACAGGATGGAATAACAGAGCGAATACGTTTGCCATCCACCGGTAAATTCTAAAGATTCAAAATCAATCAAAACTTTTTTCTGTCTCACCTGGCCACTAGTCTGAAAGGTAGCCACTGGATCTGAATAAGAGTAATTCTGATTATGTCCATCTTATGTCTCAACTGCATATTTTAAAACATTCTCTGCAGCACTTTTAATTCTCGAATGTTCACATAGAACCAAACAGAACAGCCAGCCGCCTCTTCTAGGTACTGTCATGTTACTGAGAATCGCTGTAGAAACAGAACAACAACAACAACGCCACGGCCATGTTCATTGCTGTACTAATTTAGTGTAGACGTTGACGTCTAAAATCCAGAACCAGGAAAAAATTCACTAGCTGCATTACCGTTGAGGAAGGGGTAAAAAATGTTATTGGTGTCGTGTCAACACCGATTGTATTTACTGTGCACTTTCTTAGTAAGAAAAACAGTTTGTTTGTATGTGTGGTTGAAGCGGGTGACCTCGAACTTTTCTCCGACAGATCTATAACATACATCTGCATTTAGTGTTTAGATACAAGTGATGTCTTTGTATATACAGTACACGTATTCAGTCGCTATTCATTAAACCTTTAAATCCTGCTTTGAATAATTACAAGACTTTTCTATTATTTTCATATTAAATGTACATATTTTCACGTTTTGTGTTTATGAGATAAGATATAAGACATCTGTTTATACTTAAAGCGGCCCTTCTCTTCTCTAGATGCGTATTTTAGTTTTGTTGAGACTGGACAATGGACATCGGTGTTCGAAAATTTCGGGTAAAATTTTTGTTTCTGCATCTGTGTAGATGTATAATCTGGCGCTCTCGTTTAGTTTATTCTTCATTTGTTTAAGATAGGTCATTTTACTTTTGTTTTGATATAAGAACTACCCATGTTTTCTCTGTACTGACGCCATCTCTCTCTATACTGACGCCATCTCTCTCTCTGTACTGACGTCATCATCTCTCTCTGTACTGACGCCATCACTCTCTCTGTACTGACGTCATCTTTCTGTGTACTGACGCCATCACTCTCTGTGTACTGACGTCATCATCTCTCTCTGTACTGACGCCATCTCTCTCTATACTGACGCCATCTCTCTCTCTGTACTGACGTCATCATCTCTCTCTGTACTGACGCCATCATCTCTCTCTGTACTGACGCCATCTCTCTGTCTGTACTGACGTCATCATCTCTCTGTACTGACGTCATCATCTCTCTGTACTGACGTCATCCTCTCTTTGTACTGACGTCATCATCTCTCTGTACTGACGTCATCTCTCTCTCTGTACTGACGCCATCTCTCTCTCTCTGTACTGACGTCATCATCTCTCTCTGTACTGACGCCATCATCTCTCTCTGTACTGACGCCATCTCTCTGTCTGTACTGACGTCATCATCTCTCTGTACTGACGTCATCATCTCTCTGTACTGACGTCATCCTCTCTTTGTACTGACGTCATCATCTCTCTGTACTGACGTCATCTCTCTCTGTACTGACGCCATCTCTCTCTCTGTACTGACGTCATCCTCTCTTTGTACTGACGCCATCTCTCTCTCTGTACTGACGCCATCTCTCTCTCTATACTGACGCCATCTCTCTCTCTGTACTGACGCCATCTCTCTGTACTGACGCCATCTCTCTCTCTGTATACTGACGCCATCTCTCTCTGTACTGACGCCATCTCTCTTTCTCTCCACAGTTTGAGATCATCACCTATGTTCATTAATAACATCTAATCTATCGTCTATTTCGTCATACTTACAGTATTCACCCTTTCTGTGTCGGTGCTTGCGACTCTTTCTAGTTAGTCTGGAAGAAGAAATTGTTGTTATGAAAGCAAATTAACTTCAGGCTCACTACGCTGTAGATTCACGAAAAAGAGGACATAATACAAATAAGATGAATAAATAAAGGAACACTTTTGAATTGACTACTTTCACTCTTTAATAAAACACACACATTCATTTTCTGTACGTACACTGAGGATGTAAAAAAAACTCATTGATTTCTGCTGTTTTGCGATTTCTTGAGAGTATCACCGTTTTAAGTTTTGAAAGTGTAGCAGATTGAGAAGAGATTGTTTGCCCATTATATTTAATCCTCGGACAATCAGTCCAAAGGTTTCTAATCTGTATTAGAAAAAATTCTAATTAACTGCATTGAATTTATTCTTTAGTCATGAGATAAATAGAAAAAAGAAATACATTTTTCAACCAGTTCACTTGATAATAAAGATTTCATGTCCAGCCAACGTAATGACTATAACTTATTATTATATTATATTATTATTATTATTATTATTATTATTATTATTATTATTATTATTATTATTATTGAATGGTAACTGATACTGCAAAAAATGCTGAAACTCGAAGCGACGCGCCGACAGGTGACCCTGGATGGAGCACCAGCAGGTGTTGCTCACCTGATGAACCTGCCCGTCGTTAAAAACCGAAATCACCAGAACGTTTCTCAGTTCGCCATTGCAGCAAATTAATTCTGAGTGTAACCAATTCATCCGCAAGCAGTAAAATATTTTTCCTTACGAGATTAATCACATCATTTAGGTATAGGGGTCGGTCTGAGACAGCTGGGCTGGTCGCCACAGGGAGGGAGCCAGCGGTCACAACTAAATCGTGCGGAGGATATTTTAGTGGGCATGACATATCCATCCGTTCACCAAGGTGTACAATGTAATGGAACCGCGCTGATGGAGTTGTTGTTTGTTGTTTTTTTTCTTCCGGTTGTGGAACAAACCAGTTCTTGAACATTTGTAGATGCTCCATTTAAAAAAGAAGAAGAAAAAAACGTGTCCCAATAACACGACGACTGTTCAAGGCAGCCCACATTATTATATGGGTTGAAGGAACTTTTGGGTCACCCTGTATAAGAAATACTGGGTTTGAGGGTTTTCCTTTAAATCGATTTCTTTTAGATTTGCACGCAGAGATCGCTTCTGTTTTCGGAACAAGTGCAGCCCCAATCGCCCTGATAAGTTTAGAAAGACACTTTCTCACTAAATCGAATAAAGGGACAGCAGCTCGATTTTTAGAGTAAAAGATAGAAAATGACTAATGTTAAGGTGCGCATCTTACCATCGCCTTCCGGATAAACGTCCGGTCGTAGTGTCGCTTTATACGGGAAATCTTGAAGGGATGAGTTGTTAGGTGCATAACAATTAATCTAGAAAATGTAAAAAAAAAACAACAACAACAATACTAACGAACAATAAAGAATGACCGACAATGGCCAAACAAGCAATCGACACAAACCGGCAGGTGACGCAATGGAACGTAGATGCGCGGGGCTTTACAGAACCAGGGGGAGTTAATCCATAAATGCCGACTAAAAACTGAAGTCGTCTCGAGGGCATCCGGGGCACTAATGAGAAGGGGCATGGCAGTGAGCGCCCAGCTGCTGCTGGCTGCCCTGGTGGTTTACGTTGATTTCTTTTAGCTTCCATTGTCTTCTCTTGTATTTTGGTCACGAATTGTGCAAATGGCGCCGATCTCTCTCTCCTCTCTCCATCTCTCATCTCTCTCTCTCTCTCCATCTCTCCATCTCTCTCTCTCTCTCCATCTCTCTCTCTCTCTAGCTCTCTCTCTCTCTCCCTCTCTCTCTCCATCTCTCTCTCTCTCTCTCTCTCCTCATCTCTCCATCTCTCCATCTCTCTCTCTCTCTCTCTCTCTCTCTCTCTCTCTCTCTCTCTCTCTCTCTCTCTCTCTCTCTCTCATCGATGGAGTCGGATCTGGTTCCCCGAACTTTTCCTTCAGCAGACAAATGCGACGACGACGAAAGCCCTCCACCTTTTCTCTTATTTCTTTTCTGTCAGTTTGACTTCGACTGGCGGCGCACGATAGGCTTTTCTCGTAAACCGTCTGTGTGGCGTCCGTCCGTCATTTCAAAAAGAAAGAAAAAAGTGGATTAGTTTATTAACTCGCATTGTTACTTCTTTCAGAATTCCAGGACATATAGGAAATACCGGCAGTTTAAGCGGAAGCGCTGGAAATATATTTCTGACAATGAAAATGTTTACTGCCTGCCTATTGTTAGGACATCTTTATTTTCTAAAATTACCTTTATACGATCTAGCATCATCAGCAAAAGTTTGGTGTCTCCTGTATTCAGTAAATGTCAGCCTAAAGCAAGAATTTACTTCTTTTGCTGCTTCTTGTTGTTTCAGCCTCTGACATTTTTTTAAAAAATTTTTCTATCGAAGACAGACTCGGATCCGCCAAGCTTTTAGGCTGTTCATACAGCACACCCTTCTCCATCTTTCCCTCGGCCAGGCCTTCGTCGAAATGTCTGGAGCTCAATCTAGTAGTTCACTCACTAAACCCTACCAGTCTCTCAGGCTGACCATCTCGTGACCTTCACATTGGTAGGTTTACAAATGTTAATTGGATGAAAAATGCATCTATGTTTCTTCACCAGTATTATAAATCTTTTAAAACGTTTTAATCGAACATTTTTTTATTTTTATGATGAGGCAGACGATAATCCATAGCCTTTATTAACCATTTGAATTGAGCTTATTTACGTGTATTTTAGATATATTTTTGTTACTTTAATAGCCAAATATTGTAGAACTCAAGATGGTTTATCATCTCAATGATGAGGACAAATGTCCGAAGCAGTAAAAAAGAATGTAATGCTGTTGTTTAATATTAAATATTTTTGCTTATTATATAGATAGCCATTACTGAAATACTAAAGCAATACCATATTCATATTATTTATTTAATATGGTTTACGGTGGCAACATATTTTCTCAGTCCTCAACTTTCTTCACCCACACATTTTACTTCAGCAACTATGAGTTCCCTCCCCTGTTGCCAGCCGTCTCTTCCCTGGGCAGTGGCGTCTGGTGGGTACTTTGTCGGATGTTGGCTTCCACTAAACAGGACAACGACCAAACAACATCCAAAAGGGTCGATAAAAACGAGAGAGTAGATTCGCTTTAATTATTATTCTGCTGTTTTCCTGACAAGTTGAAATATGGTAAAGGAAAGGTACTAAGCCGCTTACAGAGTTTCGTCCCCTTTTGACAGTACCAGCCCCCGTTCGTCTGCTCTCCTAGGTTCGGCAACGAGCGAAGGTAAAAACCTCGAGACCTGCAGAGCTTTGCTCTTTGTCCACCCTATTCTAAACAGTTTTTTTTGCACAAAAAATATTTAATGTAAGAATAACACAAAGCATGTCTTACAGTCTCCTAAGTCTGCAGCGCCACCTGACTTAAACAATGCATTCTATAAAGCAGACATGCGCATCGTGTTCACACATGTCTTCTTACATCAACAGCTATAAGTTGAGATGGTATCGCACATCATTACTAACTCCGTCCTGCAATCTCGCCTTAAATAGAGAGTAAGACACGGAGAGAATAGGTTTTAATAAATTACGCACGAGGTGATTTTATTTCCTTCACCTTTACAGTTCAATTCTATCTTCTTCTGCTGTTGATTGATTCGCCTCTCTGTCGCCATTGTCTTTATCAGACGGGGAGGCCCCCGTCGCCTCCTCTCGCCTTTTGTCTCTCCCGCGAGTCGTGTCTGAATAGAGGGCCCTTCCTAAAGTCTGTGGGCCGCACACCCGACCGGATGTTCGGAGAGAGATAATTACAAAAGAACAGAGTGATCGCCGATGCTATTCGGGCAGGTCCGCATGCCGCCACCAAACAGGTGAAAAACAATTAAAAGTCTTTGTAAACCAGTTTAAAGCGCCAGCTCTCGAGGCGCTTGCAGGTAAACCCTGGACTAATTATCTCTGCTATTCGTGGTCACCGATCAGGTCACCAGAGACCTGAATTAACTAGTAATGGTGCTCATTTCATTCCGGTCTTGACTTGCATGACGCATCTGGCTGCCCCACCGAGATAATCACTGACGTCATCGATTCTTTCCATTGTTCGTAATCTATTTTACATTATTTGTCACGTAAGGTGAGCGTATAAATCCGCGGGGCTGTTTATCGGAGTCACGCGACAGAGAAAGGGATCGTGTCGTTCCGAAGACGCTATCGCTCGGGGGCAGACAGGCGGGGCTGCATCACTCTCACTTGGAATTTCCTCATTTACGTCATCCAGGTAAACGAAAACTTAGCCATCTTCTAGTTTTCAGAGACCCAGATAAATATGCGGTCTGTATTTTCACTTTGTGTTAAGTTCTCATTGGACTGGACACAGGAGGAGTCGGCCAGCGGAAGGCAGCGCCCCTTCACAGGGTCGGGGACCCTTTTGTCTTAAGATCTCATTTCTACCTGAAATGACAAAAACAAAGGAATGAAACTGACACCAATAGAGATCACAGACAATACACTGGTAGGGAGGGGGCTCAGAGAACTCACCAGCAAAATATCCAACATCTTATAATATTTAATTTATTAGTAAGTATTAGTATAACGAATAATTTTATTATAACTTCGATCACTCAAGACCTTTTCTATCAAAATATCTCCGACTCCGACTTATGGCAGTAAGTTGTATAGGACCTAGGAAAACAGTAACGGTTCGACTCCGGGTAGATGGAGCACGCGAGACTTTCACTTATACAAAGAGACAGGACATCGCTGTGAACAACGAGATGGATGCTGAAAGTTAAAAGCCATCCTTTTCTATCAGCTTCTGCTTTTCTTTCCTTGATAGAAAATAAAGTCAGAAAACCCTTTTTGTTAAAGACCGGTTGTTTCTCTGGGAACCGTCAATCTCTCTTGGTTCTAAACACCCTTTTAAAACTCCACTCTATGGCTATGCTAAACAGAAATTTTAAAAAAGCACGATCTTCCTACCGATCGACTTGTAGTTGAGCAAGACAAATATGCCAGTACGAGTTAATAAATTATCTAATAGTAGCTAATGGATAAAAACTGCAAGATGCAGACACCTTGGAAAAGCCAAGACCAGGGCCTTGATATCACCCGGATTTCTCCGGCTAACGGAACCACGACGATTTGATCGTTCATTGTCTCCAAGCGGTCTTGTCAAAACTTGGGGAAGGAAGTCGGTCAGTCTTGCTGGCGGCGAATATACGTTCCCCTTGTTTTCCTGCCCGTAAAGACCGTCGGGGTCTGAAAGAGGCTTTGTTCCCTCGAAGGGGTGCGTACTTTACTCAACCTGCAGCCTGCCAATCAACGCTGACACGTGTTTCCGCTAACCTCGATACCACAGCTTCGGTTCGCTTACAAGATACGGACCCATTTTTTTTTATTGGCGATTCTTTATTATTTCTTATTTGCCAGCTTTAATTATCAATAGATCCCTTTATTTAAAAACGAAAGCGAGCAAACAAACAATGGCCAACTGCGGTGCTGGGTACAGAGATATTCTGAGCGGGGAGAGTTGATGATCTAAAGGGCAAGAAGCATGCAGCAGATTCAGAAGCCACCCGGACTCGCCGTTCAACCGATAAACTATGCACAAGGCACACAGTTAAAATGTTGAAAATGTTCATATCTGGTTTGCGAAAACCCCTACATTTGAGCCGACTCGCAGGTAGGTTATTAATACACTGAGCCCAGACAAGCCTCTCGTATCTGTACGCACGTGGTCCCATAGAGTCTCCGCACCATCTACTTCTGGACCAATCCATTACTTCTAACAAACGATCTATCGTCGACTTTACATTTAAGCTAATGCCACCACCTTGGCGTTTCAGATCCACGCTCGATGAACTCTGAACCAATTAGTCTGTCACCTGCAAGGTAACCTTCAGCTTTAATCAAGTATCCAGCTTCAGCCTCCTTTGAGATGCATCATGGGTCCACCAGCATGTTGGATGGAGGCTGTTATACTCTCATCTTCCGAACACACAGTTGTTGACTGTTTCCAAATAATCCAAACTTCTATTCACCTGCAACAAGAACATTTTCTCAATCTTTCTGTCTTTAGCCTGGTTACTTACTCTACGCGGGTCTGTTCTACCCTGCAGACCACGAACCAGTCTGACACCACACAGCCTCTACTTGTTCACTCTTTCGCGACCGTTTCGATTGTCCTCCTTACCCGTTCCTCCTGAACTTTAGAATTCCACCTACAGCACCCAGCAGAAAGTTACTTGTGTCGTTGGCCATGACTGAGTAGAGATGGAGGGCGAACTTACAAAAAAATCATTAGGCTTTTATAGGCAAAATTGTCGATGGGTTTTCTCCTTGGCCTATAGACGGTGGATTAGCTGTACAAGGCCTTCTAAGATGGTGACAAGTCGAATAGTATCAGGTGGTATACGGACCAATAAGCTGTTAGACATTTGTAAGCAAAAATGGATTCTTCATTTCGTATAGTTCTCATTAAGTCTGGAGACAAAGTTACGAAGAAAGCACCTGTAAAGATGGCGTCGTTTTCGCTGAGCTTTGTTCGGCAGCAGCACGTCTTTGTTGCCCCCCTGTTCTACTGTTAGTGGGGAATTTTACCTCATTTATTTTTCGAGAAACTCTGGCAGTTAACGATGGGCTCCCTTCCTCCCGTTCCTGCTGCTAAGAGTAAACATCAACGTCGTATCACCATCAGGCGTAATAAACCCATTTTCCTAGAATGGACAGAGTTCTCCGCATCGATTATTGGTTCGGTATCGATATTTAGACGGTTGCAATCTTGATGAATTTTACAAAGACCGAATATATTTTGTGTGGGGGGGACCTGGAACTGAGTAAAACTGTACAAAAGCCAGAATTATATTTTTGTACCCAGCCAGATTCTGATTTTTTGCTCAGATTCTTTAAATGGAACCGTCTGGCTTCTTCGTCTTCATCATTATTACAATTATACTTTTTAGCCACAAATACAAGCAAACACGATTTATTTTATTTTTTACGTTGGTAAGAAAGTATTTTAAAGCCAAACCATATGCAAAACTTTAATGAATATGCAATGAAACCTGTTTCGGTTTCCATCTTTTATAACTTTTCCCTGCGGCCTCATTTTCTTTTAACGTCGTCGTCGCCGCAGCCAGGACAGATCCAAGTTCCCTACGTCACTCGACGTTACAATTAATTGAAAGTACCATATCACAGTATAGCCTGGGCGAACACATAAGCCGGCGGCCCGTCACTCTGTCTTTACACCACCCTGACGCCAACTTTCCCCGTATTCACCGACCGGGTATTGATAAGTAAAGTCCATCTTTGCTAACACATCGCGGATGGGATTTTACCCGTTCTGACTCTAATTCTCTAACCGATCACTCGCCCTAAACAAGTGGGTTCTGATCGCTCATCGCCGTTCGATTCCCGGAAATTGGCTGAATTGTTTTGTCGGATCGTTCGCCACCGACTCGTCGAGTTGCGTCAGCATGCCAGATTTCCCGGGAATGCCAGCGAAGTACCAATAACAATTTTTGGAAAGCACCCAGTCGATTTCTGAAATCATCCGTGACGTAAGACATGACTTATAACAAGATAGGGGCGGACAACCAGGTTAGTACTTCTGGCTTTTTCTTATTGATTCAGGTTATTATATTATAGATATAACTATGTATCTATGTTAGAAAGCATATTTTAAATTATACAATACACTAAAAACAACTGTGTTTGGCGAGAGCCTCACTTTATTGTAGGTATTTTCAGGTAACTATTGGGCAGGATGAAGGAACACCAGTCTTGTTTATTTTATATGATTGGGACAGAAAGTCTCTGTCAGCTGGCGAGAGTGATATAGTTACAGGCTCCTGTTGACATCCCCGAGAATGAACTCTATGTTCTCTGTGTGCTATGTTCCTTTAGACAACTTCTTTTCAACGCCGGCCGCTTTTACGTGACGCCTCCATCAGCAGGCCACAAAGGTTCAGCATCCATCTCTACACCTTATAACACGAATTTTTTATAGACTTACTCAGATCAATTTGTTATATAGAATTATTCTACTTACATGGATGTCAGTTACAAATAAAAAAGAGGCCGTAGTCAATGGGAGACGTTACAGAGCTCCTCTAACACCAACTGGTTAATGTTGAGCTCCAATGAGGTGGTCACAGCTCTGAGCACTGCCTGCCGGTTATCATCTGTTAGTCTTGTTCGCAGGGGAGACTTGGTCATCTCCATTAAGGAAAACACTTGTTTACATATGTAAGTGCTTCCAAACATTGAGATCCATTTCTGTGCATTCGCAGTGATATTGGGAAACAGATGCCGGTCCAGGCCCTGATAGAATTGTAGAAATGGCATTTCCCTGTGCTTACTCCTCCTCATCACTGTGGAGCACTGGAGTTCAATCACTTCCAGCTGTAGGTCACCAGGTACAGTTTCGGCATCCACAGAGGATGGATCTGCAAGTAGTCTGAACGCAGCCTGTTCTTTCCTGGACTGCCCAAATCTGATGGTGAACGCCTGCTGCAGGTCTTCAAGCGCACAACTGTGACGGCCCCAGTTGGAATGCTCGTGCGAAAAGGCGTCTTGGCATGCTGGGAAGTGTGTCGGATTCCCTCTCTTTAACTGGGTTGCAAAAAGTTTCGGTTTCATTTCAAATGCACAGACTGCCTCAAACAAGTCGCAGATCAGTTTCTCTCTCCCCTGCAGTTTCAGGTTGAGATCATTCAAGTGTCCAGCGAGGTCTGATCTGTCAAAGAGGCAGAATCAGCAATCCAGTCAGCCTCCTCCACGACTGAAGTGTCCCTTCCTCTCTGCTGTAAAAACAGCTTGGTCTCATTTCGCAGAGCAAAAGATCGTTTCCAAACATTACCACGGCTCAGCCACCTCACTTCTGTGTGATGGAGAAGCGTCCCCATAAGCCGCACTGACGTCCTTCAGAAAAGACTGGAATTCTCTAATTAACAGTAGATATAACAAGGTCCATTATATCTTTGAATCTTAAATGTTTTCCGCTCAATGCCTCCTGGTGAATTGTGCAGTGGTGATCTTCTAGTTGTGCTGCGAGATCCGGTCCTAGGTGCCTCTTCAGACATGCGATGAAGCCATTCGTCTCGCCGATCATGGCGGGAGCACCATCGGTTGTCGCGGCTACTAACTTATTCCATGGTAAATTTAGGTCTTTTTTGAAGGCTCTGAAATTTTCGGACCCAGTTGTTCTGCCATGCAAAGGCACTAGTGATACAAGTTCTTGATAGACTCGACATGCTTGGTGACACCACGGATAAATATTGGTGCTCTCATCCAAAGCAGCATAACCATACGTGATGTGATTCATTTCGCTTCTTAACTGATCGTAAGAATTATTGGCCATGTCAGAAACGCGTCGCTGAATGCCTGTTCTAGACTGATGTGGTTAAAAACATCTTTGGCCTCCGGGCAAAGTACGTCGCATACCTCCATCATACGGTCTCTCACAAACTCGCCGTCGCTGAAGGGACGGGCAGATTTCGCGATAAGTCTAGCGGTCCTGTAGCTGGCGATGGCAGCCGCCTCCGACTCCTCTCTTCTCTTTCCAAACACGCTTTGTTGACACACCAGTCGCCTTTTCAAGACTTTTGTCTTTTGCGTTCTGTTGTCGCCTCGAAGATCGCTAAGTTTTGGGTGTTTTGTTCGACTGTCGGCCCCTGTCCGTGGCTCGTGATGCAAGCGCGTTGTGACAATAGTATGCGACGGATAGCGAGTAAATGGCGGTAAGCGAGGGTCAGGGGATGGGAATTCAACTGCGGTTGGGCTATTAACAGCGAGGTCTCTTCTTGGCGATTATGGTCTCCACACTGGGTGTGTTGGCCCACCGGAGGATTTCCTCGTGGGGCAATCGATCCCCCCCCCCAGTGTGATGCCGGCTACCTTCGTCGAGGTCTGCAGGTTAAACATTGGAAAACAACCACTGGGTGGCGATGTATCAGATTTAACTGCTGCTATATTTATTTTTAAATGTTTTTCGTTTTGGCGCATTCCTTGGCGGGCCGGATGTTACGCGCCCCCTGCTTTAGACTGTAGAATATGGGTGAGTTCTTTAATATGCACGGAGAAAGGTTAGTGTTAAAGCTGAACTTTAGAGAAAAGACGCTAGGGACACATGGCGAGTGTACAAAGTAATATATATCTTAATGATTAAACAGCACCTAAATATAATTTTAAAAAGAATTTACAGCTGGATTCTTTATTCCCAAGATAAACATACAAAAACATTTTATTTTAGCTACGTTATTAGCCCAGTGGTTAGACGACTGCTGAGAGTAAGGGTCCGCTCAGTTTGGCGTCTCCCTGGCCTGTCTGCTTTCTCGCTGTCTTTCCTCAAGCAGACAGCTGGACTTTCCCCCACCCCTAAAAAATGAAGAGTTATAGCAGGGATTTTACCGCTCGATTCGGAAGTGCCGGGCCCTTTGTGGCGCGGGACAGGGCAGCGCCCTCTAGCGGATAACTGCAGCACTACGCTTTCCTTCCCGGGGCTGTCTCCAGAGAAGAGAGGACCACACTAACCGCTTCCTGTTAACTGTCCGGAAGACGAGGTCATTAATAGACGCTTTTAATTTAGCAAAAAAAAGAATGGGGGAAGTTTTGCATAACCCGAGCCATTAAAAGTTATCAGGTTTTCACGCGTACAGACAGACAGACCTGATGGACCCCTGGCGGGCGGCCGGCTCGGAGCCAGCGAACAGGTACGGACGTGACGTCACCGATTTAAAAAACCTCACCACGTGACTTCCAGCGAGCGGCTGGGCTGATCAGAGAAAATGCGCACTGATCTGAACGTATCTGGCGGGCGGCACAAGGATGAGGGCGCTCGGTGCCCGCCTCGTCCGGTTCCATCGTATGCGCGCGATTTAAACCACCGGTTGTCCCTCTATCTAATCGTCGCCTCGCCACGCTATCAGATTTGCGGGTACTGTACCTTTAAATGGAAATAATAAAGAAACAGGGGTGTGTGCGGTGTCAGTCATCGGCGCCCACTTTAGCGAGTCCGACCCGCTGTTGACAGAGAGCCGACTGAGTGAGTCATTGTTGTGTGCCCGTGACAGCGGACGGCAAGCACGAGGCGCGCGTCGTCAGCCTGCTGGTGCCTGTTCTCCTCCTTCCTTCACCGGATGCGGCGCCGCTTTCGCGCGACTGATGAAATCTACGATAGGTAAGCGACTACTTCTCTCCGCCTTAAAACGAGGCTCTGGTCACGTGTAGAGCCCGGACGGCTTTTATAGAATGTATTTAGTTCTAAAGTTTCAGGGTGCACAGACACCTCCTTCCCACAAAGGGAGCAGCGTTTTTCACATGTAGATTCACTTCTGTTACCCTGGTCGCCGACCGGCCGGCCGAACTCTCTCGTTTTCTCACATAGGCTCTCACCTGGCGGCGGCACTCTGAGCTAAATTACTACTCACCAGGGTAACATTGTGCCCGGTGACGTCACATCACGTGGTGGCGCTTTCTGCCGCCGCTTGGGGGCGGGATGGATCTTCCTGTAATCGATATTGAATGAAGCTCCTTGTCTAAAGGGAACAATGGGGGGGGGTTAGACTGCAACAACGATGATAGAGCCCCCACTTGTGCTAAAGTAAAACAGCGGACACATTCCGCAAATTCTATCATTCTTATCTTCTATTATTTATTTATTCTAAGAGTTTTAATTGTAATAAATAAACGAATAGTTGGATTTTTTAAGTTTAGCAGAAACTCATTTCTCAAATAGGATGCAGATGATTTCTTCAAGACCCGCGACATGATTCACGGACAGATCACAGCTGCCGCCTAGCAACG
Source organism: Nautilus pompilius (assembly GCA_018389105.1). Lineage (NCBI taxonomy): Eukaryota > Metazoa > Mollusca > Cephalopoda > Nautilida > Nautilidae > Nautilus > Nautilus pompilius. The sequence goes on along the minus strand of JACATO010000980.1, from coordinate 2,654 downwards.
GTAACCAGGGAAACCGTAAGGACAGGCTAACCTCGATCCCTGATTGTTTGAAATTCGGCTTAGATCTCCCTGGCGTAGGACAGACACCAAGTGAATTCCATAGCTTCTTTCTCTAGACTTTAATTAATACCTTTGATCTGCTAGGCGGTGCACTGTAGTCACGTGTGCATGGCTGTACCGGAGTTAACTCTTTTAGGGGGGGGAGAAAGAGAGACGTCTATCAGGAGAGTCTTGATGCGACTTAGGGTTGAGAACATTCACAGACTCCTAAGTGCTTTGTCGCAAAATCGCTTTCATCATCACGTGATCCGTTGGCCCCATGTTGAATAAAAGCTGTCATCTGTTTTTGTTTGTTTTTCAAGCCAGAGCCGTGTCAGGGAATCTACGCTTTAAACGACCGGCTGAATGTATCTATTAAACGTAGTTCGGCCGGGATGTGATGTTGTTGTCACTCGGCGCGTACAGAGAGAGCACGTGGCACATTTCCGGCGTTCTTACCTAAATCGTGACTTTTGTTTTTTTATATTATTATTATTATTATTATTATTATTATTATTATTATTATTATTATTATTATTATCGAAAGGTGCGGCCGGAAGAAATATGCCAAGATGACCCCGGTGGCACGAACGGGAGTTAAAGCACGCCGAAGGCGACCTCTGGTGAGATATAACCGAACAACTCGGTCACAGAGGCTCCCGGGCGGGTCGTAGAGGCGCCGAATAGAAGAAGTTCGAATAAATGAACGACCAGGGAAGAAAGTTTTTTTTTTTATTTCAGAACAATTTTTCCTCGTTCTTAAAAAACACACACAAAATAGAACAAGAAACCATCCAACAGTGATGGATGGGGGAGGGAATTACGCAAGAGGAACCTCTTTGCATAATTCGCTCCGCTGCTAAGTGGTTAAAACAGTTGGACCGACGGGGTCAGTTTAGGGTTCATAACGAACGTGTCACCTGTAAGCTTTGTTTTCCTTTAGTATTTTACACAATTTCTGCATTGATTTTCCTACCTGAAATATTTGCAGGAAAGATAGACGAGACGAGAATGAAGAGCAAATTATAGAATAACAAGAACATAAGAATGATTTGTGTGTGCGTGCGGCCGTATGAGGGAGGGAGCGAGGGGGCAGACTCCCCCTTAATTTCTGATTGACCCCATTTTGGTTTGTCTTAGTTATTCCTTAGTTAGATTCTGAACTATTACTGATAGTTCTGGTATGCGTCCAGGCCAGGCGACTTTTACTTACTGGTAAGCAGAGTTTCTAAACCCTAATAAAGGAATTTTTAGCCCCCTTTTACTTCAAACGTTGTAGCAACCGAAACCTTTGGCGAGGCTTTCACTGTTAGTAGTGAACAGACCCACGTGACAGAGGTCGGGGTTACGAGCCTCGTTCTCGTCGTCAAGATGTTGCAAAAAACCGAAATGAGAAAAGATCGCTAATGGACGTAAAGTAAAGAGAGGATTTTTAATGCGATACCATTTAAGTCTTAAAGTTTAGCACTCTGCAACTGGTCCATCAGCTGGATTTGTGCGCGGTTAGTCTCGGTTAGCCTGTCTCGGTCACGGTTAGTATTTATTTAGGTTACTAAATATTTAATCGGGTTTTCTTCTTCTTCTGCTTCTCTCTCTCTCTCTCCACATCTCTCTTCCTCTCTCCATCTCTCTCTCTCTCTCCACAGTCTCTCCACTCTCTCTCTCTCTCTCTCCTCTCTCTCTCCATCTCTCTCTCTCTCTCTCTCTCTCCTCCATTCTCTCCTCTTCTCTCTCTCTCGTCTCTCCTCTCTCTCTCTCTCTCCTCATCTCTCTCCCCTCTCTCTCCATCTCTCTTCTCATCTCTCTCTCTTCTCTCCTCTCTCTACTTCTAAGTCTCTCTCTCTCTCTTCTCCTCTCTCTCTCTCTCCCATCTCTCTCTCCCTCTCTCTCTCTCTCTCTCTCCCTTCTCATCTCTCTCTCCTCTCTCTCTCCATCTCTCTCTCTCTCTCTCTCTCTCCTCTCTCTCTCTCTCATCTCTCTCTCCTCTCCTCCTCTCCATCTCTCTCTCCTCTCTCTTCTCTCTCTCTCTCGCTCTCTCACCTCTCTCCTCTCTCTCTCTCTCTCTCTCTCCTCTCTCTCTCCTCCGCTCTCTCTCTCTCTCCTCTCTCTCTTCGCTCTCTCTCGCTCTCTCTCTCTCTCTCTCTCTCTCTCTCCTCTCTCTCTCTCCTCTCTCTCTCTCTCCTCTCTCTCTCTCATTCTCTCGCTCTCCTCCCCTCTCCTCGCTCCATCTCTCCTCTTCTCTCTCTCTCTCTCTCTCTCTCTCTCCTCTCTCTCCATCTCTCTCTCTCTCTCTCGCTCTCTCTCTCTCCTCTCTCCCTCTCTCTCTCTCTCTCTCTCTCTCTCTCCTCCCATCCTCTCCTCTCTCTCTCTCTCTCCCGCTCTCTCTCCTCTCTCTCTCGTCTCTCCTCTCTCTCTCTCATCTCTCTCTCTCTCTCTCCAATCTCTCCTCTCTCTCTCTCACCTCCATCTCTCCTCTCTCTCTCCTCCTCTCTCCCCCCCTCCTCCTCCATCTCTCCTCCATCTCTCATCTCTCCTCTCCATCGCTCTCCTTCCTTCTCTTCTCTCTCCTCTCTCCATCTCTCTCTCTCTCGGCCTTCTCTCGCCTCTCCTCTCGC